>JAIFZK010000001.1:21447500-22047500 GCA_027481765.1 Tenualosa thibaudeaui
CACATCCTTACTTAAGAGATTCATGCATAAAAACAATACAAATATTTATAAAACCATAAAATCTAATCTTTGCTACTTTGCTAGTTATGCAGCCACTCCTTTCATTAACAATGCTGCCATTATTAATAGGGCTGGGAAGTCAACCATATTTCAGAATTATATCAACATATACACCTATATACACCAATCAAGTAACTGTTGGAAGTGCTAATATGCTAGGCAGGGGAGCCATGCCTATAGTGGCTTCGGTAGCTGCACTTACGTGCCCAGGTTCTCCACGTGGCCGAGGCAGGTGGAGAAGCAGTAGTTGTAGGCAATGACGATGGATGGGTAGAGTGACTGGAAATCCAGCACCACCACCGAGTTGCTGTAGAAGCGCGACTCGGGCTCCATGACCAGCGGGATGCACTGCGGCGCCCTCTGCTGGGCTCTCTGCTGCGTGCTGGGCGTCACAGGGATGTAGTTCATGGGCTTGGCGATCCGCAGCATCATGGACTCCACGCGGTACTGAACACAACACACACAGGCCCTCCACCTCAAAGCTCTAGTATGGCACCATTACAGCAGGGTCTTGAGGCATTCTCTACACTCCATTTCATCAGATCAGGTTCCATCCAAATCTGATCAAGATGCTTACATCTAAAGACTCCTTGTCAGACAAGTGAAAGTGGTTGTGTGGGTGTATGGCAACATGAGACCCATGGGAATTGAGTTTGATCACTATACAGGTGTGAGAAACCCTATCGCCAAGTGCTTTGGTAACCCAATATCCATGTCCTATACAGCAGCTAGTTAGGTCAGATTGAGACCTGCTCTGGCTGCGGCACATTGGGAGCAGTCTGGTCGCAAAGCCAGCGTGTGGTAGTGAAGATCACTGACCTGGGAGCCTCTGGTCAACACGTGGTAGAACTGGATGCCAAAGACTCGAGCGAGCTCACTGGTCCTGCCAATGATGTCCTGCTGCTGCAGAAGCTGCATGCAGCCACGCACTCGGCTCACATAGTGGTCCACCACTTTCCATCTACAATTACACACACACACAAACACACACACCTTTACAGTTGGCTTTCACTTCAACTTGGCAAACATCACGTATAACTTCAATGAAGACACATGATGGGAAACCTTTGAAGTACCAAGTTATTTTTTTGAAAAACATATAACAAATAGTATTATGTGGAGGCATGTTTTAATTTAGAAGCTATGCTTGTCATCAAAAAACTTTTCCATTTACTGGTGAAATGCAATAGTTCCCTGAGCAAAAGGATAACTTTAGAGTGAAGTGTATCGTTTACAGTTGACATTAAAAAATGGGAGAAGTGGAGGAGGTGTCCTATACAGTCTGGGATTGCTTTTATCAGGTCAGAAGAGCCTTCTCACCTGTAGAGGTCAGTCAGGTGGTCAAACCAGTCAGAGAGGGTGCGATGGCTGTAGAAGGGAAAGCGCTGGTGCAGGATGTGAAAGGCCACATTCTCAAAGCTGTAGCTAGTCAGGGCCGCCTACCAACAACCACACAAAGAGAGACAAACCATGAGTTTCACTTCCAAGGAATAAGCCAACAACAAAGGTGGAAGTCTAGAGTGGCATGAGCTCTGAGCTCTGGCGATGGCAAAACATTATTTTCTTATTGATGTTACCTCAGTTTTCATGATTCTCCAGAGATTGATGACAATGCGCCCCACAATGTGAATCTCCGTCATGGTGTCAGCACCATACTCGTCCTTCTCGGCAGTAAAGCGGTTTTCCTTCGCATCATCTGAGGGTGAAGAATTATTTTTTTAAAAACCCATTAGAAAAGGATTACCTTATCAAAGGCACAGGCATATCACAACTCAACAATGGACTTGTCCAACAGATAGTCCTCAGCAGTACATAATGCCCTGGGACTGGTCACAGCATGATAGGAATTCTGTTAAGGGGAGTTCATAGTTCTGGCCTTGGGAGAAAGAGACAAAGAATGCACTAGGAAAAACACAGGCTTTCCCCCATGGGCTGCAGCTATGCTGCTCTCAGAACGATGCCAATTGCACTTTGGCTGGGAGCACTACAGACACATGCTCTGACAGCAAATGCCAAGTGTTTGGTTGGCTAACATGAAAAGTGATTTGATAAAAAACGGATACTCTAAGTCCCATGTTTTTAGCTGCAGGTGTTCAATTTACCGTCCAAGCCATCGTTCACTTTCTGCCTGTGTTTTAGCTCTTGTAAAACAACAGCCAAGGCAGGTCAGTTTGTCCACCTTTCCTGGCTTAGTGTCACCTTACCTGGCACCCGCGACAGCTGCTGGCACAGATCCACCCCCAAAGCTGATGCCCGCTGGAGAAGGTAACCCCAGGAATGCATCTGCACCTCATAGCCAACTAAGATGTCTGGATCATGCCTGCCAAAAGAGGGACACATGTTTACACCAAACACATGAATGGCCAGGGAACATATGAGGAGAAGGTAATACTGCAGGTGTTACGATGAGTGTCAGTACAACTCATTCAATACACCTCACAACACTGGTTGAATATAAACAACTGATATACTGCATAAAATGATAATCAATTGAAGCTCATACTTCCGAATAATACTGGTGACTTCCTGGAAGAGCTCCTTCTCGTCTGAGGCATAAGTGACCAGTAATCCTGAAACACCTGATCGAACCAGGAGAGGTGCTGTACTTCTGGCTCCTAAAGACATGGAGATAACCATAATAAAGTGATGCCAATCTCCTGTCTCCTCAGTATCAGAGGTAACTGATGTGCATAAACACTATCCATTGGTTTAGCACACAGAGATAATCTCTTCTGCAGCCTCACCTTGCTCCCAGGAATGGCAGTCTTTTTCCACCACTATGGCACCAGTCATCTGCATCCTGACGCAATCAGGCAGGGGGGCGTCAGAGCTGAAGCTGTAGAATAAGGCACAAATGGGGTCGAACTCTGGGTCTGGCTCCAGGTCCCGACGTGTCCGTGCATGGAGTTCCATACTCATCAAGGTCAGGTACTGTACCTGCACAGATACGTACAGCCTTCAGACTCCCAACTGAACACAACCTCCACATTAGACTCTACCCCAACCACCAGCACCCAGCAATGTCTGATCAACTGGAAATACACAATGCCATATCACACCAGTTCCCACTATCAGTGTGAAAGCTACAGGCACTGAGCATGGCTTACCTCATGGAGGGCTTTGGCCTCCTGCAGATTCTGCATGCTGACTTTAAAACCGTAAGAATTGCAGATGGACGGTCCCTCAATTTGAGAGGTGTCTTTCTTTACAACATTCATTGCGGTGAACTGATTCTGTAGAGGGGACACAAGAATTATCATGATATTGGCCAAAGCTGTGCATCTGATCAGTTTAAATTATTATTACAATTCAAATTATTACCACATGGAATGGAATTATATGGGAATTATATGGAAATTATATGGAAATTTGCAGTAAATTATATGGGAATTTGCAGTAAATTATATGAATGATCTGCAGTAAAACTGATCTACTAGTACTAGGCACTAGTCTACTGGCAAACAAACATGATCGTAACAATCAATCTTTACAGAGACAGAATCTCCAGAAGACAAAGAAAGACACACACACAAAAGATTCACAGGCTGAAGTCTGACCTTCATCTGAGTGGTCAAGAGAACTCTCCTTAACGCATCTGTATGGCTTCCTCTCCGCTGATGGAGTCTCTGAGACCGGGGCTCCACACCTACACAGAAATAAAGATGAGTTGGACATCTCCTGGGTGTAAAACTGCCCCAGGGAAGTTGTCTTTGCATTTAAATCACTGTGACAGATTAATGGTTACAGTGTGTCTGATTAACCAATTATCCTGTCTTTTAAAAGCAGCCATTAAAATTTCACACCACAGTGGATAAAGGGGAGAACAAGGATAAAAGTGCTTGTCATGCAAGTAGTGCATTCCATGTGTGAGACACTTTAAATTCACAACATTCTGTGAGAATCTGTCATTGAGGGATGTGGAATAGAAGCACAATATGACAAGCCTACCTTCAGTTTTGGGCGGACTGCTGCTACACGGAGATGTAGGCTCTGCTTTGCTGCTTCTTCTTCTACTGGTAACAGGTGTGCTGTGCAGTAGGTAAGGACTGTGTCCATCTTCATCCATGGGTTTGGCAAGTAATGGAGAAGGAGAGTGTAACTCTTTCTGGGGTCTGTTTTCAGGAGAGAGGTCATCTTCATCGTGAAGGTCATTTGGGCTTAGAGATGGGGACATTCTTTTGATTTCCCTTTGCTCCATCTCGCAATCTCTGGGTGTAGAACTTGGCAAAACTGTGCATTGCCATGGTGGTAACACTGGCGAGTCAGGGGATATGGATTGTTCTGAAGAGTCACCATCATCATTCCCATGCTGTGATCTGTCCATCTCTAGTTTGACATCCTTGGGGGGGCTCCCAGACACCAACTGACTATGCAGACTTCTACAGATGGACAGATTTAAACCTCTTTTTCTGATAACCCGCAATGGGGAGGTCCTCTCAATCCTAATTGTCTCTTTTTCAGAACTAGCCCCACCATTAGGCACAATTTCTACTGTTTGCTGATTTCTTTCCCTCGCCAGCTCGGTCATTTCCTGTGCTACTGTGGCTCTCCTTTGTCTTTGAAGCTGCTCAAATTGTCTCCTAGCTTGCAGCCATATCTGTACACGCTCTCGGCTTGGAGCACTTCTGCAGGGCAGTAGGATGACTTTCTGATCCCCAGATGATGGACTGAGTTCTTTTTGTTCCTTGGTGGCCTCTGACATCTCACGTATTGATGAGGAGCCTGGCTTGGTCATGGCAGAGAAAGCAGCCTTCCAGAACTGAAGACCCTCTACAGACAAATCTCCATTAAACTCATTCAGATCCTTTGATAACCTTGTCTCAATTGTCAGCTTGCGTCCCCCGATTTCCCTACAAAATGGAAAAAAAAGAAACTAATTTGAAACACCCTTCAAGGTGCTGTGCAGACAAAAGCATCCAAATATGACCCAGAAAACAGAATGTGACAAAATATGCATCAACATGATGCCATCCAGAAAGCAAGAGGTTTTTGACATCATAAATATGTTTTATAAAAGCAAACCAGTCTACAATAAGCAGATAAATAGACGTGCAGATAAATATTTGACTCACCTGGGTTTTAGAGGAGCATCAGATGGATCACTGCAGAATGGCTCTTGGTGGGTGACTTCTGAGAGGTCTAGACTGAGTAGTGTGCTCATTATCTCCTCTCGGCTTGGGGGAGACATGAGAGGCTTGAGGATATGAGCTCCTCCCACACCCTTAAGGGAGTGGCTGCAAGCCCTCACCTGGGAAAGTGAACTCACAGAACGCGGAGAGCTGCTTGGGGTGGTTGTGGACATGGCATCGTTTCCATCCAGGTCCCCCACTGGTGATGCACCGCTCTCTGCAAATGAAGCTGACGTTAAAGGCATAAATGAGTCTAGAGCAAAGAGGAAGTCTCTCTTTTCACAGTGGAAGTCTTGGAAGGGACTAAGACAGTGATGTTTTCCCAGTGACAGCCAGTCTCTGCCTCTCCTATCAGACTCCAGCAGAGACAGAGATAAATTGCCAGAAATTACTTCTCCATTTTCACTTGATGTCTTGTCAAAGAGGTCAGGACTGATGTGACCTGACCTCTGCCACTCAGACTCAGGCTTACAGTCTTCTCCTGATAGTGCCTTCTCACTGCTTTCTAATCTCACATTTGAGGCAGAGGTTGCTTCCTGGTTGAAATCACTCAGGAACTTCTGTGGCAGAATCTTGTCAGCAACCACAAACTGACTGCTCGAGTAGAGTGTGGAAAACTCTGTTTGGCCAACAGCATTTATATCAAAGTTGTAGTTATGAGGGAGTTCTGGTGATAAACTGTCCTCGATTGAATAGCAGCTGTCAAAACCAGGATCTGTCTGGAAAGTGGGGCTACCGTCTGACAGAGGAGGCTCAATCTTTAGATTTTCTTTCTTGCAATTTTTCCTGCTTCTTGGCTTTTTCTCCTTTTGAGTTTGGTTTCTTGGGGCCCTGGGCTTTCGTGGCATGGCAGATGGGGTCTTCTTGGTTTTCAATGAGATATTCTCAGAACCTGTGGCACCATCAGCTGATGCAGTGGTATTTTGAGTCTGTGAAGCAGTTTGATCTTCTTGGGTTAGCCCCAGTCTCTGTCTTTTCTGTAGAAGCTCCTTCAAAACAGCAAGCCCTGAAGGCATTTCAGTTGTCAGAGAAGTCTCACCATTTCTTGGGCCTGCATGGAGTTTTTCATCTTTAGGTAACATTTCAGGACCACTCGTCACTGCAGGGCTGGATTTATCTTGAGAGGTTCCAGATGTTGTGGTTATTTCTTCATTCTTCTCCTTCTTCCTTGAAGTGCGTCTCCGTGCCTTAGATGCAGCTTTAAGTGCAATATCTGGCACCAGGGAAGAATCTGGGCCCTCCTCAAGATCAGATGGATCACTTTTGAACTCATAAGGATTTGGTGGACTAGGCACAGACTCAGACTTGTAGTTTGACGTCTGTGACACAGATCTGCTATAGGTAATAACAGAACAAGGATATCCAACACTTCCAGAAGCTGGAGAGGACAGGCTCCTTTGAAATCTCTCAGTTTCAACTGGAACTGAGGAACTCTGGCTGCATTTGTCTGACTGATTAGTTGGTGTACTGGCCTCACCAGCCACTGGTGTTTTGAGATCAAGTGCTACATTTTGGTATGGTTTACTAATGTCCATTTCTTTCCCGATCTTTGGTTCGATAAGAGCGGCCACAAGAGTTCTGGAGTCCCTGACAATGACTGAACTGTTATCATAACTGTTATCATTAACCATCTCTGTTGATGTCTGCAAGGAAGAACCCTCAACTGCTGAAGATTCAAAGGCAGGCAGTGTCTCTTCCTGCTTTACAGACTTTGCATCTGCACAACTCCCATCTATGGAGACTGCTGTTTCACTTGCATGTTTCTTTTTACGAGGCTTCCTGGTGTTTTTACTTGAGGAATCATCCTGACTGCATACAGGGGTCATCGCCTGATCTTTCCTTTGTCTCCTTCCAGTACCTTGACTGCTGGCCTGCTTTGCATTCTCTTGGGCAGGTGGAGGGTCTGGTTGCTTTGTGGCCTTAGTCCTTCTCCTAGGATTTCCAGTAGTTGCCTTCCTGGGCTTGGTTGTACGACTTTTGCGTTGAGACCCCTGGCCTTGCAAATCTGAGGTGGCATCTTGATAGGGGAACCCTAGACAGGGATCACTGAATGGATTGATCAAGTGATCATTTAAAGTTGTTTCCATGATCGGGTCGGAGGGGGACCAACAACGTGGTGGTGTTGAGTCTGTTGGACTAGGAGCCCGGTCAGAGAGATAGCCTAACTCAACCATCACATCCGAATACTCTGTGGAGTAGTCATCAGTAAGGTCATTGTAACAAGGCCAAGGGGCTGGCAAACTGGGTGGTAAAGGTATTGCATTTTTAACATTATTAGCCTTGCCACTTGACCTGCCTCTTGCTTTTGGGGGAGCAGAGGGGTTAGTTTTCTTTGTGGTCGGGTTAACTTTGGCTTTCTTTTTAGAGGGTTTTTTTACCTTTTGCTCAGTGTGTGGATATTTAACTGCAGCTGACTCTGGCACCTTGGGCCAGAAGTCTTTTAAAGGGGCCAGTCTGTTATATTGTTCCAATTTCTCTGGTGTCAAGATCACATGCTGCTCCTCTGCGTTCACTTTAGCCATTTTCACCAACATGTTCTTCTGACCTTTGAATCTGTTGATTATTATGTACTTTATGATAATTGGGGGTTCTTTCTTGGAGATCTTACGGCGCTTTTGATTCTTACAGTCCTGTCCACTAAGCACACAGCTGTCTTTCAGGTTCTCTTGTAGTGAGGTAGCCTGCTTTAGAATAGTGCTAGAGTGCTCGCCATCCTCACTGTCATAGCTCATTTTACGCTTTGCCCTTAAAGTGTATTTGCTGCCAGGCAAACTTGACACTTTGGTACAAGCCACTTTGGCTGGTAGTTCATTGAGTGGTGCAAGTCTGTCTTCAGTAGGAGCCTCAACAGGTTCATTGGGTACATGGCCTTCAGTCTTAGGTTCTGAGGTCTCCATCTGAGGAGTCTCCATCTCCTCGGAAACTTCTTTGCTCTTTGGACATACAGGTTTAATTGGTGTGAAGTCTGTTTCATCCTTTGGAGGCTGGACTTCAGGGGCGGGCGTCTCCACAACATTAGCTTTTTTCTCGGCAGCAGCAGCACGAGCTGCCTTTTTACTAAGCTTTAGCCTTGACCGTCTCTGCTCTGGCTGACAGGGTTTTCCAGAACCATCCCCTGTATTATTCATTACATTCTTTTTTGCTGGTCTTGTGAGGCAGTTTGAGAGTATGACACTTGGGAAAAACTTATAGTGGGCCTCCTGTTGAGCCACAATGGTTCGTTCCGTCTTGTTCTCCTGGTAATCCTCATACCTGATTTTCAGCTCTCCGACATCACCCTCCTCTCCATCACTGCCCATCTCCCCTTCTTGGGGATCCAGGAGCATGCCCTCTTCCATGGGACTCGATGCCTGCTCCAGGCTCCTTGGCAAAGGACTCTTACAATCTGTCTGGCTCAGTTCAATGTCTGCTGTTGTTGGGCAGCTCATTAACTCAGAGTAACACAATGAGAAGCTCCTGTGGTTCTGGAGAAGGGATAAGTGGTTCTTTTCCATGCTTTTAATATTGCTGTACTTCTTCCTACTCTGGGTGATTTTTCCATTCCCAAAGGGTAGGCTGTCTGGCTCTGACTTGTTAAGGCCAATGGCACTGCTTTCATAGTTGTACAGGGGGTGCACAGCCATTGTTTCCACACCTATAGAAGACACTTCTGCCCTGTTGGCCATGCTGCAGGGGATGGGGTGTTTGACTGGCTGAATGTAGGGTATCTCTTTATTAACTTTAAATCCAGTTGAACATTCATTGCTCTCCTGACTGATGGAGCCTTTTGAGATAAAGTGCTTGTCTAACGATTCCTCTCTTTCGAGGGACAGGGCCTGCCTGTGTTCTGAGTGTGTGCACTCCAAAAGGATTTTGGCTGATGATGGGGGTTCCATGAGGACAGAATCACTTTGGAAGGTATTCCGCTTGGCAAGGATCTGGTCAGTAGCAGTCAGCGATGAGTGATTCCTGGAGCTTTTGTCTTTCGGCGAGGCATCTAGACAGACATAGCAAACATTCTCAGTTAACATAACCAAGCGTAGCTCAAGACATTGCAGAAATTGACGGAAAATGTCAAGGCAAGACCTACCGCTGTTCTCGTCTGCAGCCCCATCCAGCTGGGGTATTGAGAAGTCGGCAAAGAGAGAGTTATTTCCACTCCAGTCCATTTCTTCCTCTGAAAAATCCTGCTGCTCCTCACTAGAGCTCTCGCCCTTGTCCTTCAGACATGCTCTGTGCAAGAAAGTATGGACTGCTTTGAACAACTTAACTGCAATAACCACAGGACTGCATAGAAAATAAATTAATTTCTGAACAATATCTAAGCAAATAGATTTGGATCTGAATATATGTAAGGGAGTGAATAGAAAATTGCAAATGGGTTTAGGGTGAAATTATTTAAAACAGCTGAGGCTGAGTTTATTAGAAAGCAATTATAGAGGACAAGAAGTGAACAAACCTTTGTCTAGATGATTGCTCCAGGATGTCATTATCCCATCTCTGTGACATCAGTATACTGAGCTCAACATCCTCCCTCTCCAGCTCAGGCCCCACCTCTTCCTCATCGCTGTTGTAGGGGCAGCTCCCATTGTTGGCAAAGGTGGCCTGCCTGCCCATGTCAGCCTGAAACCTGGGGTCCTCAAACCCAGCCAAGAGTTCATCCAAGACACTGTCCTGATTGTTCTCTAAATGACAAAACCAAAAATCTACATTGAATCTTTCTATAGAATGTCATATTTTATTGTTGCTAACCATAATCACAGTAGAGAGTCTTTTAAAATGGATTATACTGTGGTCTACTAATAGGTGGCCATAAAATCACAGTGGGCAAATGCTGTTCTTTACCCAGTCCAGATTGATTGGATGACTGTGAGAGGGGAAGAAAAGTCTGACTGTTCTCCAGCACACTGAGAATGGCCTCTTCATCCACAATGGCCAAGTCAGCCTCCCGCCCACCGTGTCTCTTGGTATCTGAAGGGCAAGGGCATTAAGTCATGACAACTGAGAATTTAAATGACTGTAATGTGACCATCCCAGATAATAATGCTTCAGAACAAAGCAAAGACATATGCAAAGTCCAATCAATCACTTCCATCTCTAACAGTCCCAAAGCATTTAGCAGGCTAGAAACTGCTTTCGACATTGTTATAGCTTTGCAACTTAGTCATAGACAAGTTTGCAATCAAAATATTTCAGAAAAAGAACTGGGATATCCTGAAAATATATGAGATTTTCCAATTTTACTAAGAAAAAAAGAATTATCTATGGAGTGATGTATGATGTAACCTTGGCTGCAGGTCTCACCTGTGGGTGTGTCTCTGTGCATTTCCACCTGGCTAGCGGGAGGAGGCTGCAGATTGTCTGGGCTCAGGACATCGGGTTGTAGTGGGAAACCAGGAAAACGCTCATCCTCCTCACTGTCCCCTCCGAGGCCAGATTGTGTCCTGTATCCACAGATAAGACAGTTAGACAGGGGTCTCCCTTCATGCTCTGCACTGTAATTGCTTTGAAGATCACCTGAATCAAAGACCATCACCCCCTAGGGAGTCAGTGTGGATTTATTAACCACTCACTTTGTCTTCATCAAGTGAGAGGGCCAAGGCTTATGCACAAGCACGGTGCAGGTGGGGTGCATGCAGGTGTGTGTGTGTGTGTGTGTGTGATATACACTGGCAGACATCCAGCTGATCCTGATTTAACACCAGATGGTTCTGGCGACAGGTTCCACATTCTCTCCTGCTCATCCTTCACAGAACACTCTTCTCTCATGACTCCATTTACTGTCAGCAGAGAAACAAAACGCTAACTGTAGATGCATACGGCCAATTGTATTTATTCACTGTGGGGCCTGACAGGCAAAATGACAATAACCACATGTACAGTGTACCATAGCTCCAGTCCAACTAGCTCCATCGGCATATTCTGTGACTTTATTTCCTCTTCTGGAAGCAGTGGAGAGAGCGCACAGAGACAGACACCAGAGACAGCGAGGTCTGCGCACGGCTGCCTCCTCATACTTTAATTAGTCTCTCTGCTAATGACTCTGGGGGATCAGGGGGGAGTTAGAGCTGGCGATCCAGCGGTGATTAACTTATTTAAGCACACACTCCACCCTCGTTTCCTCTCGGAAAAGCCACAGAGTCTGCATTGTTTCCGGAGCCCCGCAAAAGGAATGCCATTCCCGCAGCACAAACAGAAAGCAGGCCATGATGGTCACGTGAACCAGCTCGGGAATGCAGTGCACACGGCCAAACCAAAGACTCAGTGTCACGTGAGCCCAGAATGCTCTCATGCTGTTGTGCTCAAGATGGATCTGTTAAATCTCAACCCTTCTCAAATTGCTGAAGATCAACCTATGAATAGAAGCCATCTGGGCATGACGCAAGGACAAGCTCTTGGCCAACTGTACTGTATTGAAAACAAAAAAGTTTTTCTTCCAACATAAAGCAGGACTAAGCATCATTCAGTGCCAAACCTCAGCAATTTCCCTCTCTTTTCCCTGTGTGTGTGCATGTGTGTGTGTGTTTGTCATGCCCCCACCAATATCTGACATTGAGCTGGAAAAAGTACACAGGGAAACTGTACACATCAATTGGGTGTTTTCCTCTGAGCTCAACCTATGTGGTCGCCATCATGTCTCGCTAATGGATCTGGAAGCAGCACATGTTTACGTTTAGAGGCCCTCCCACCATCCACACGCCAGAGGAGGAGGTTCAGGCACACACATCATCATCAACTCCTTGTACCTCCCCCTCCCCTCAGTATGCTGCCCTTCTGTAAAAGTTTCCAAATCCTTAATCTATGCCAGTCAATAGCATGGAAAAAAGTAACTGCCAGTATGATTACAAAAAATTACATCATTTAAACCACTTGCAGTGGAAGGAAACCTGGGAATTCAGTAATAAAATAAGTTCTCTTACAGTATATGCCCTCCATGTAGTTCAGGATATGCATGCTTTTGTCTGCTGGTATGAAAACCTGCCTCTGCCATCTGTTTCATAATGCACATAATGGGACACAGAATGCGAGACAGGAGAAAAGGGAAGACCTCCCATCACTTCTAGGTCTTTCTTTCTTGTAGATCTTTTCATCAGACATGTAGAGAAACCTAGCCACGGATCTCAGACTGTCTCCCTGATATATCTACATGGATGAAAGGACATCACCTCCAACTAAATCTCTCCAAAACTGAACTGCAGGTCCTCCCAGCCATACATCACGACATCAGTATCAAGACTCCCTGTCTGTTTCTCCCACCAAAGTGGCAAGAAACCTAGGTGTAATGATCAATGACCAACTGACCTTTGCAGATCACGTTGCCTCTGTGGCTCTGTTGTGCCGTTTTCCCTATTCAACATAAGGAAGATCTGGCCGTACCTAACCCAGCATGCAACCCAGCTCCTGGTACAGACCCTGGTTATCTCTCGTCTTAACTACTGCAATGTCCTACTATCATGCCTACCAGCCTGTGTGGTGAGACCACTACAGATGATCCAGAATGCAGCTGCACGTCCGGTATTTAACCAGCCAAAAAGGGCACGTCACACCTCTGTTCATTGAACTTCATTGGCTACCCTTGGCTGCTCGCATTAAATTCAAGGCACTTATGGTGGCCTACAGGGTGAATGATGGCTCTGCTCCCATCTACCTGAATACTCTCCTGAAGCCCCGTCACCCGACGACCACTTCGCTCCTTTAAGGAACGTTTTCTAGCACGGCCAACACCTTGTGCAGGTCAATCCAGACTCTTCTCGTATCTGGTTCCGCGCTGGTGGAATGACCTTCCAAGTGCTACCAGATCAACTGATACCCTCTTCACCTTCAAGAAACTTGTGAAGACCCAGCTCTTCCAAGAATATCTCCTGGCGTAAATTTTGAAGAATG
This sequence comes from Tenualosa thibaudeaui, assembly GCA_027481765.1. Taxonomy (NCBI): domain Eukaryota; kingdom Metazoa; phylum Chordata; class Actinopteri; order Clupeiformes; family Clupeidae; genus Tenualosa; species Tenualosa thibaudeaui. Next base: position 21,460,553 of record JAIFZK010000001.1, read on the forward strand.
CACTTAACAATTTAATTTCTCTGCACTGTATTACACTATTGCACTTTCAACTTAAAATAGTTTCTACACAGTTTCTATGTTAGCAATATGCACTCCTTGTTAGTTCTTTCATTGTGTTGTAGCTTGAATATTATCCTCTTTTGTAAGTCGCTTTGGATAAAAGCATCTGCTAAATGCCTAAATGTAATGTAATGTAATGTAGCCCTGGCCTGGACGAAGGCCACACATCCAGTCTGTCCTAATGACAACTGCTAAAGGAGACTGAGGAACCCTGGGTAAAAGCAAGGGAAAGTAGCCACACAACTGCTTCTCTCTGGACATACACAATTTGTGTTCAAAATTTCACATATAATGAATGGGCCATTTTTGAGTGAAACAAAAGAAAGCTACATTCTGACATCAGCTAAAAGAAATTCATCACACCTTGGCAGTATTTGTTGCCTTTCCCATGAGGAAAGGACATCGCTGAGATCGCCTTTTGTTTTCACTTACACATTGAATTCGTTTTCATGTAGAATCTCCTTGAGCCTCTTCATGAAGATCCTCTCACTCTCCACAGCGTCAAGCAGCCCGCGGTCTGGAAGCACATCACAAAAGGAAGTGAGGTGGTTACACTTCTGACAACAGGAGCCAGCTTCTTTCTTACCTCAGACAGCACATCACAATGGAAACCCATTCTCAACATAGGTGTTTCTCTGACTCATAGACTCACACAGATCCAGGCACGTACTCTTTTTATATCCCACAATTGGCTTCAAGTGCTTAGTGAGTCAGACATCTAGCAATCCGGATTAAACAACCACTTCATCTAGACTCAGATTCGAGCGCCCCTTACCCTGGGATTCTGGGGTTTCAATTTGAGAGGACTCATTCTTCTCTCTCCTCCTCAACTTCTCATCTTCCCAGATGGCCTGCAGTCCTGGGTTCTTACCAATTTGATCTGCAGAGAGAGGAAAATGAGCAGCAATCATTCCATCTGTCAGAAGTCTACTCCCCAGCACTGGTTCCATTTACTTGTCTCTTTATTTATTTTTTTTCTCTTCAGCACAAGGCACAAGATCTGCAATACTTACTAGGTTCAAAGGCAGCCTTATAGTTTCATACTCTGTTAAAAATAATGGCGAAAATCATAGAACCTTATTCTATGGAAGCGTGAGAGAGTTATACGTCACACTTCTTCCATTATAAAGAGAGTGGGTTAATATCAATGGTAAACAGAGTGGTAAAAACTCATGGTTGAAGGCCTCATTTCCCTCCCTCTAACACGCTTACACTTTATGTGCCCAAAGCAGGCAGCCTGTGTTCTGCACAAGGGAAAATCGAAAACCATCCTCTGATCCGTGTCCTACTTTCCAGTGCTGGTGTCTGTGCTGAAGCCCTTCACACATATGGAGATCTAATGGCACAGAGCACACAAACAAGGGTGCACTCCAGTCCAGTCCAATGTGTGGCACTTCTTTTAGCTCCAAACTCCATTTAACTTTCATAGTCAATAGTAGGCCACCTTATGAAGTGTCAGGTCTGTCTACTCTCTCTCTCTTTCTATTCTGTGCTCTCTACCTCCATAGTTCTCTCTCTCTCTGTCTGTCTGTCTGTCTTTGAGATGAGCTGTCAAAGAGATGAGAAAGGGAGAGTCTGGGAAGGTCTTGAGTGTGTGGGGTGTCTGATGTGCTGAGGTGGTGCGTTGTCAAGTCAAGTCAAGTCAAGTAGGGATTTATTGTCGTTTCAGCCATATACACAGTACATAGTGAGACGAGACAACGTTTCACCGGGAACAATTGGTGATACACGTAACTGTTAAAACACAGTATGGACAAGACAGATACGTAATAGTGCCTACATACACTATTGCGGGACTACACAGATTCACTCACCTACTCACACACGCACACCACACACACACACAACTACACACGGACGCGTGCACACTGTTGTACACATATGTACATACATTACAACACAGTTGTAAACGATTTGCAGGTCAAAATACAGGTGACCTAAAACAAACACGCTAGACAGGCATGGCTTTTTGCAGAGCACTGTGGCTAGTGGTGTGATTTGTTCAATATAAATATAAATAATAGCAGCTAGAGACTATTCTACATAAATATAAGTAATAGCAGCAAGAAAGTGTGGGGGGCATAAGGTGCAGTGTGCTGTGACGCGCTGGTTTGCATCCTGAGTAAGAAATTCCAGTCTAATTGCACTACAGGTTGTTCAGCAGTCTGACTGCCTGCGGGAAGAAGCTCTTCCCCATTCTGGAGGTGCGGGCAGTGATACTGCGGAACCTTCTGCCAGATGGTAGTAGGGTGAATACCAAAGACACTACCCATCCCTCCAATGGACTAATGTTCTTGGCTTTCCGCAGACAGCGGGTGCTGTAGATGTCTGAGAGGGGGGGGCAGAGAGTCTCCAGTGATCTTTTCGGCTGTCCTCACAATCCGCTGCAGGGCCTTACGGTCTGCCGCGGTGCAGTTGCCGAACCACGCTGTGATGGCGCCACTGAGGATGCTCTCAATCGTCCCTCTGTAGAAAGTTGTGAGGATGGAGGTTGGGAGATTGGCTTTACGCAGTCTTCTCAGAAAGTACAGACGCTGCTGGGCTTTCTTTGTGATGTGTGTGGTGTTGAGAGTCCATGAGAGGTCGTCAGTTATGTGTGTGCCCAGAAACTTTGTGCTCTGGACAATCTGTACTGGAAGGTTGTTGATGCACAGTGGGATGTGTTTATGCAGAGTCTGCCTGAAGTCGATGACCAGTTCTTTTGTTTTGTCCATGTTGAGGGACAGGTTGTTCTTGGTGCACCAGTTGCTGAGCTGAGCCACCTCTTCTCTGTACGGGGCCTCGCTGCCTCCGCTGATCAGACCCACCACGGTAGTGTCATCAGCAAACTTGATGATGTGGTTTGAGCTGTGCGTTGCCGCACAGTCATGGGTGAGCTGGGTGTGTGCTGGGACCAGCAGACCTCCACATCACCTCTGAGGCGTTAAGCCTGTCCTGTCCACCAGGAGACCAGACCCTCAGATACCCTCCACCAGACTAGCCAGGAAGTTTGCAGAGTCAGACATATGTGGTCATGATCTACTTTTGCAAACTGGATCAATCTGCCAGACTGTAAACATTCAACAGTACTGAGTCTGTCAATAATGCCTGATGCACTGTTGAGAGTCACTGGATATGTGATCAATGCTCATCATGGGCCAACTGGAAACATTAACCACCAACATATTTTTATGCAATGTGGTTACCATTCACCTTTGCTTCACCTGTACTGCATCAGCAGGTTATGCTGCTGGTGCAACTGCAACCCATTTTAGTGATGGTACATTTGAACAAAACTCGTGTATATTTGATATGTGTTAAAGGTTGTTGAGAAAAAGGTCTTTACTCTCAATCTCCAGACGATTCAAGACGTCCACAGCGACAGCATCCACTTCTAGTTCACACGTGCTCTGCTTGGCCACCTCCTCCAGAACCAGAGAGCTGCAAAATACAGGCAGGACATTAGGCAATGAGAGAGAGAGAGGGAGAAGGAGAAGGAGAGAGTGAGAGAGTGAGAGGGAGTCTAAGAGAGAGTGTAAAATCTTTAGAAAGATCTCCCTCACCAGGGTAGTGCGTTCTCATCCCAGCGGGTGAAGGTCCCCCCCAGCACACTCTCAGAGAGTTTGGAGGTGAAGGGACTCTTCCAGGGGCTCCTCGATGGCCTGCTGCTGTTGGAGCTCTGACTGCCTGTTGCCACTGCAGAGTCATTTCCGTCTTGATAACACACACACACACACAGAGAGTTCTGCATGATGCAACAAGACATAGTATTTATATAGCAGATCAATTAGTATTGATCAATCAATCAAATATAATCAATCAATATTAGGCTTGCCATATTTTTTTTAATCACATAGCAACTAAAGCAAGTTTATCAGTTGTTTTTCTCCTACAGCCAACGTCAGGTGGCATTTTTCCAAAAGCAAGGCTAAAGATACAAAAGAAAAGAAGTGGCTACAGGTGCAAAGGCTTTGTGTGGAGGTGGACGGCGGTGGGGTTGGGTGGGATGTGCGGGGGCTTTGGGGCTCCCTTAATCTGGAGAGGGGAGGCTCCCTGCCGCTTCATTAACCTCAGGTTCCGGGAGCCGTCTCTGGCGGGGCCTGTGATGTGGCCCTGGGGGCCCCTGGCCGGGCCAGCTACCTGCCAGCTAACTTCCCATCTCAGTCGCGCACCACAGGATTAGAACGCTCATCCTACATCAAACACGGCCGCCCCCTCTCGCCTTTCCTCCCTCTTTCTCTCTCTTTCTATTTTTCTTTCACTCACAGTTCTCTACTCATTGCTCCCTCACAGCTGTGAGAAATAACAATGGACAACAGGGAGAGAGAGAGAGGGAGAGAAGGAGATGAGGGAAGATAAACTCAAAGAAAGATAAATATTGTAAAAAGCAAACAACAAAGAATAACACAGGAAGTGGGGAGGGGAGAGAACAGGAGGGAGCTGTGACAGAAGACAAGACGAAAAAACATAAAAAAAAAACAGCACTCAAATGAAAAACGCTAAATGAGAGCTAATTTGACCTTTCACCCTGCCCTTTGCTTAGTTAGGTTTTGGGGAAGGCACCTGGACACAGCCCTGTGTGAGTGCCTCTTCCCCTCTACGTCTTTGTGAGGCCTGAGACGTGCGGTGCAGTGCAGTGCAGACAGTGTGGGAGGGTTCAAGCTTCCCTGCTCTGATTGGAAGACTGGGCCTCTCTGAGTGGAGCCGGGTGCTGCTGTTGCTGCGGGGTGCTGCAGAGTTCAGAAGTTGAAGAGAGTGCAGCCCGCTTTGTGTCGAAAGGGGAACTTTGCCTTAGACCAGCGCAAGCTTGTTGAAGCTCAGGCATAAGGCCATAACACATATGCTGTGTGTGTGTGTGTCATGGGGGGGAAAAAAACAGGGATTGAGGAATGTGCCTCTAGCCTTATGAACAGTGAGCACAGATCTCTACCGGTCTGTAAGTGTGAGTGTGTGTGTGTGTATGCATGAATGGAATGTGTGTGCACTTTTGCATTCACACACAAATCCCATCTTATGAGTTTGGGTTACAGACTGGCTGTGGCTCACCGCCCTCTGGCATGGTGGGGCAAGGCAGTGAGTGTGTGTGTGTGTTTGTGTGTGTCTGGAGTCGTTGAGCAGCTCTTCCTTGTGGGCTCAGGCAAGCTTAAGCCAAGCAAGTCCTCCACTGGCCATCTGCTCTCCATTCTTATCAGCCTGCCCAGCCCGCACATGCCTCCCGCTCCACTAAATCTATCACATAAAGCACAGAAAGCTGCGCCTAAGAGAGGAACTGCTTACCGCACATTCAACGGATAGGGCAGGTTGTGTGTGCGTGTGTGTATGTGTGAGAATGTGCATATGTGGGTTTGTTCCTGTGGCCTCTTGTCTGAAAAACCACACACAAATACACACAGACACACACACAAACAAAACATGTGGTTTAGTGCTAGCAGGACGCAGGCTGGCCTACAGGCACGCTCAAAATTCACAAAAGCACAACTAACACCAGAGACCCTGAAGAGACTTCCACCCAACACACTGCAACAGACACACACAACCCAGGCTGCATATTTCACATGCCCATATTTCACACATGGCACCAAAACGCAAACACACAAATAATACACAACAACCACTAATCAACACACACACTAGAATACAGAGCCTCTGCCTCTTGACGAAGCATGGAACCTTCATATAATCTGCAGTCTTCTGTTTTACTACCAATGGGCCTACTTTCAGTTTTACCTACAGTACGCTGCACCTTCTCTTAAGTGGGGCAATCTATTGAGCCTTAAAGGTACATTCCATAATAAAAGACATATATTACATTCATATTCCATACGCCAATTGGGGCAGTGTTTCCGCAAAAAGTCAGAACCAATGTCTGAGTTGGAAACAAGAAAACGCAGTCCCATCTCCAGTCACTGCATGCTCCACACCACAGCCATCCAACAACCACATTCCCAAACACGACCACAGATACAAGTCTTTTCCACCCAAGAAAATGGACAATATCCCACTACATAGGATATATTTTGACCATCATCCTAAGGTTATGTCATCCAGTTAGGTAGCTCGCTGAAGTACACTAAATGGTACACTACTCAAAGCTTCACACGAACACGAAAAGCACGCCTAAAATGACCAAACTGGGGACATCATAACTATACGTTGGGCGTGCCTGCTGTTGAATTCAGTTTTTAAGTTAGCCTGTTAGGCTCTCTCCATTTGTTGCCTTCAAGTAGGTTTGAGATCCCTTGCATTACCATAGAAGCCATTCTGTAACAATGTAAACATGTTCATGACAAACAACTAACGTTAGGTAGCTTAATTTACCAGCTTACATTACACCCTTAGCGAGACAAATTTGCAGCGATTTTTTTAATTTACCAACCTAACCGAGAAGCAGCAAGTTCAGAAGCAAACTTTGTTTCATCTTTATTTCCTATTAGCCTGTTGTATTGTCTCTTTGCTTCACTTCGGAATGAGTTTTTTAAAATTCCTCTTTGGCGGCGACGGGTTATTTCATTTATTTCAGCTTCCAGTTCTAATGGTGACGTGAGGGGGGTAGTGTCTTTCACGGGTTAGACAACAAGATCAGAAAATGCTTGATGGCAGTAAACAGTACAGTTAACAATCCATAAATAAGCTCTCTTGCAAGCTCCTGTCAGGTTCAAACAGCCCAGAAACCGTGCGGCTTCTTCGTCTTTAGGTGTCTTTAGACTGCTTTGGCCTATGTGACTCACTATCACCACCTCAGACATAAACTGTATTACAAGACAAGACGACCCGGCACTAGTCAGTTAGCACGCTTCTGTCACAAGATGTCAGTGCAGTTATTTTTTCCACACTCCACATGGATATGCATAGTAGACTTTTGGACGCGTTTCACTTCAGAAAGACATATAAAATGCACATACTCCCTTTAAGACACAGTTTTCGCACACAAGCTGATCACTAGCTAGGCCTAATTCCACCAATAACACCATGAAACATGTCAGTCTATTATGGTCAAATTTCCACATCTGAATTGTTGTATTCAAATCTCATCAGGTCTAGTTGTTTCTCTCCCTCCACCGCAGCAGATGAATGAGAGTCTGGACAAAGCAAGCCAGGCTCTAGTCTCAAGGATGCCACCTGGGTGACACCACTGTTTGCTGGGTGTGAGGTGAGTTCGGCTCCATTACCTTGTGGTGGTTGGCGGCGGAACTTCACAGCTGCCAGGTTGATGAGGTTCATGCCGTAGAGGTTGTAGTCGATGAAGAGCTGAAGCAGGAAGGGGATGTGGGCCTCGTGCGGCTGGAAGTTCTTGTTCATCACCGCTCCACCCTGCAGCAGCTCACACACCCTGAGACACAGCACACAGATCAGTTTAGCACAACTCACACACACTGAGACACAGCACACAGTACACAAACACAGAGCATTGTATAACACATCACAGCTCAACACACTCCACCTCACAGAAAGGGGCACTCAGACACAGTCCTACTCACTCAATCATTAGTGCACTCTAGAACAGTGATTCGCAACCAGGGGTATGCGTACGCACACTGCAGGGGGTACGTGGAAATATTGAATAATAATTATAATAAATAAATAAATATTCTCAGTCATTTCATATTAAGCCCCTCAACAACATGGCTGTGTGCGCTATAACTAGCTTCCCCGGGGTGACAACCTGTGGCACTGTCAAATAATTTTCATTTAATAATCAGTTGTGTTACATTCTACTTTAACACGTATGAATGATGGGTACTCATGGTATGACAAAAAGGCTCAGGGGGTACACAAGACAAAAAAAGTTGGGAAACACTGTTCTAGAGGAGTAACTGTAGCTTGTGCAATAGTGCACTGTGTAGGCTAGTGCATGAGTGAATGGGCCTTACATATACAGGCTACATATACACTGCAGAATGGTGTTGCGCTGTCTCACTTCCCTAGCATCTAGTATGATCAGAGGAAATGTTTTAAGGCACCAACTACACAGGTATCCTTCCTGCGTACCTGAAATAACACCAAGGTATTATTCATCAGCCGAGTTATGCTCTGGTGGAGACTCGCTTCACTGAAATAGTCAGATTTGCAATTATCCCAACAATATGCTAATGTATGCAGTACACAAAATCACAGTCCTCTGCATTTCAACAAACAGCCCCCTTAAACCCAAGATTGATGTTCCTGAGCAACCTGGGACTCCTGGAATGACTCTGCTTGAGTGTCAACCTTCAGGTTAAAAAGTGACCATATCTTCTCTGTTCACCACAGCACACCGCAGCCATCACAACTAACATCAGCATGCATGAATGAAGCAGGTGGCAGTTAACATTAACTGTCTTTGCTGACCAAAGCCTTCCTTCTTTGGTCAGAGCAGGCAGCAGCATACTGACCTCTTAACCATCTGTGGGTTGTACAGGTAGATCTTCATAAAGGGCTTCTCTTTGGCATGGTATCCATAGAAAGGCCTGTAGGAGCACAGAGGACAGGAGACAGTCAGTCCAAAACACCTTTAGCCTCTACTCAAAGCTCTCAGCCACCCCATGATAGTCCTGCCACACTGCCACACAGACTACAGGCCAAGCACACAGCCTCAGTTCAGAGATTGCCATTCAAAAACTTTTCATGGGGAGGATTTAGATGAGAGAGATGTCAAATTGGAAGCAACTCTGGGGTTGTAACAGAACATGGGGCTGAACAATGTCTGAAAGCTGTCTCAGCATCTGTAGTTGACTTACATGCCAGACACCAGTGTGACCTTGAAGACGTGCTGGATGTTGGAGGAGGGGTTTCCCATGGAGACGTTGAGGGCCCTGTCAATGCTGTAGGCCACCTGGCGCAGGTAGCGATCGGGCTGCTGCCCGTGGCCATCATAAGGGACGTAAACGTAAGGGAAGACGCCATGGAGGTGCAGACACGTCTTCTGGCCTGAAACACAAAAAAGCAGACATAGCCCCTTTAAGGAAAAGACTCTTTGAGCAGCAACATGATGAATGAAGTGGAACAAACCACAGTATGATCCCTGAATAACCTATTTTACATAGTGGCGGCTTAAAATTTCAAAGCCTGTGCTTCAATCTGATGATTATGCAAGGATTTTTTTAAACAATATTCAGACAACAACCCATCAACAATACTGGCATCATGTACTTTCTAGCCATGTAAAAAAAAAACAAAAAAAAAAAAAAACTTGTCCACAGGCCGAGCTCGCCAGCAACAACAGACTAATGAACTGAGTGCAGCCTTGTACAGTGGAGATCGGCCCTGGCCGTGTAAAGCATACCATTAGCTAAATCACCCAGTGTGCTGCCCAAAGTACCAGCGTATCGATATGGCCGAAGTGGTATATTGCCTATGAGGTCATCTGGGTGTGCTAAAAATAGCACGGCCCAGAATGCACAGCACAAACAGGAGCTCCATAAAGGCCAAAAGTGAGCCCATTCAAACCATATCTGGTGCCAAAACCCTTAAAGGCCCTGCCGTTAAAAGGCTTGATAAAGATGGGACGGCTGCAGTCATGTTCTCAGCTGGATGCTTCTGGGAGGCCACTGAGCGGCGTAGTCCAAACGGATCCATAGGGGAGGAGTGCTGGCCTCACTAATGAAGACTAATGCTCCTCCTTAGTGTGTGTGTGTGTATGTGCGTGTGTCTGTGTGCCTACATCTATTGCATTATAACACACACACACACACACACACACACACACACAAACACACAAACACACAAACACACAAACAAACAGGACGCCACCATCGGAGAGGGGCTGCTGAGGGGCAGGAGGATGCTAATGTATAGCCCAAAGAGAACCATGACAGACAAAGCACAGAGTGTGTTTGTGGCTCCCTTAGGTGTCAGCCTGATGCTGAAGCATGTCGCTAGCCACCCAATGCTATGCAACCCTCCCAGTCCAGCCTCCTAATCGCACACAGATCTCTAGGGCCCAGACAGCACACACATGAGCACACACCAAGACTCTGAGCTGGACATCTGAGAGAAGATGAGGACCAGTGAGAACTGCCATACGTGTGTGTGTGTGTTTGTGTGGTCTGGCGGTCAGTGGCGGCGGAAAGCTAGCTGGGGACTGAGGGCACGTCAGGAAAAAGAGGCTGGCAGAGAGCCAAGGTCAGTCTCGGAGGTTCCTGAGAGGAGACGGGCGCCACCAAACACCACACACCCAGCGTCACACAACACTCCAGTGTCACACCTCTGGGAGTTGCCAGCCCTGCCAGTGTAAGCCACAGGAGCAGACAGACTGTGTGTGTGTGTGTGTGTGTGTGTGAGTGTGTGTGTGTGTGTAAATGCAAGTGAATGTATGTGCACTAGAGAGCCTGCCAGCACCAGTAGCTAGTAGCGGCTCCTGCTGCAGTTGCTAGGTAACGTGGCTGGTGAGCACAAGCCCAGCTAGACAGAGAGGAGGCAGAAATGACTGATTCTAGCCAGCTGCCTGATACTGAGGGGAGAGGGAGAGATGAAGGAAAATGAAACGAGGGAGGAAAGGAAAAGCCCTTCACAATAGTACACTAATACGCACATTAACACCTCATAAAATACAAAAAAAGGATCTATTCCATTCATTTTGTGTATACACACACACACACAGACACACACACACACACACACACACACACACACACACAGGAGAGACTACTATGGAGAGGGTGGGACTGTAGGAAGGCAGAACAGAGAATCTTGAGGAGTTTCCTGTCCACAGCTGAAAGGCCTTTCCTCCTCCTTCTCCTCCTCCTCCTCCAGAGTGCCAATGAAAGGCAGTGAGAGTGGAGGCGTCTCCACTGCAGCAGTGACACAGTGGAACAGCACAGCAGTAATAACAACAACAGCAACAGCAGCGGCGACGGCGGTGGTGGCAATCCTGCACGTGAGCAGAGCATGTGCCTGAACAGACCCCCCATCTCCCTCTCTCTCTCTATTCCACTCCACCCCTCCCCCACCTATCTCTCCTCTCTTTACTCTGCCAGCCTTGAGTTCAAGTCAGATCAATGACACAGTGGCTCACAGCACACACATACACATACACATACACACACACACACACACACACACACTGTAAAGTAATAGTACACAGTGTCACAGTGTCATGTAGGCTGGTGCAGTGGGCATGACTCTGATGCCCAATGTGTGTGTGTGTGTGTGTGATGAACGCCCATTCACATTCAGTCACACACACAGCCCGCTCTGATTGATGGCAGGAAGGACCTGCCTGATAGAGCTGCAGGGTTGGGGGTGCTGGAGGAGGTGCTGGTTGTGTGTGTGCATGTGAGTGGGAGTTGAGGGGGAGGCCCCTTAAGAGCCCTGCAGGTGTGACCTCCGGCACCAGGGGACGCCGGGAGCTATCAAGCAGAGCATAAATAAGGCAGATAAAGGAGTGCAGCTGAAGGGATGAGTGCACTGGGCTCAGCAGAGAGAGAGAGAAAGAGAGAGAGAGAGAGAGATGATACATTCCTCCGGGTCAGTTTAAGGACACACGGACAGGTTTATCATGAAGCGGCGGCTTTGATTGATGGCAGCGATTGCAATTTTCTGATGGAGAGGAGGCCAGCAGAGGGAGAGCCTGTGTTGTGTTGTGGTGTGCGTGTGTGTGAGTGAGAGTGAGAGAGAGACTGGCATTGCACTATCTACACAAAGTCCACAGGAAATCAGCCCCCCATCACCTAGCCAGTCAACCACATTCACACCCAAACAAACACACTGGCAAAGGCAAGCAATCCGTCTCAAACACCAGGGCGTGCCACAGCTTTGGGTCTATGCAGCAGCGCACAGCAAAAAAACTCAAACACAGAGTACATTGTGCTCTCAAACACAGCTCCTCTGGGAAAAACACCAGGAAAGCAAGGGAATAGGGAAGGATGAGTGAGCACTTCTGTTTTTCTTTGAACAGGGAAGACAGACAAGGCAGCAAAAAGCTGCTGTTGAGGCACTAATTAGAGAGATAAGGGACAGAGACAGAAGCGGGGTTTAGAAGTGTGTATCTAGGAGGAAGAGCAAACATCTCGTAGGGCAGCTAGAAAGAACAAAGGGAATGAGGAAAGTGAGCACCAGAAAGAGAGAGGGACAAAGAGAGCGGGCAGAGACAGACCGAGAAAGAAAGAGAGGGTGTATGAGGCCACAGTGACGACAGCAGGGAGAGCAGAAGATGAGGCAAGGCGAGACAAATTGAAAAAGTGAAACGTGAGCTGTCATGCCTTCATTAGCCCCTCTAACAGCTCTCGCCTAATCATGTGCTCCTGAAGTCAACTGTCAGGAGGCTGGGGCCAGGAGCATCCGCCTGCAGCAGGGAAACAAAGCACAGACAATACCATCACGCCTTCACCAGCAAATTACCCACAATGCCCCGGGAGCTATCCATCTTTCCCGCACGCAGCAGTAAAAGGTGGTTGCGGCAAAGCAGGACCACAGTGGCTTTACATTTACATTTACATTTAGGCATTTAGCAGACGCTTTTATCCAAAGCGACTTACAAAAGAGGATAACATTCAAGCTACAACACAATGAAAGAACAAACAAGGGGTGCATATTGCTAACATAGAAGCTGCACCATTTTAAGTTGAAAGTGCAATAGTGCAGAGAAATTAAATTGTTAAGTGCATTCTCAAGAGATATTCTTGGAAGAGCTGGGTCTTCACGAGTTTCTTGAAGGTGGAGAGGGTATCAGTTGATCTGGTAGCACTTGGGAGTTCATTCCACCAGCGCGGAACCAGATATGAGAAGAGTCTGGATTGACCTGCACAAGGTGTTGGCTGTGCTAGAAAAAGTTCCTTAGAGGAGCGAAGCGGTCGTCGGGTGACATAGGGCTTCAGGAGAGAATTCAGGTAGATGGGAGCAGAGCCATCATTCACCCTGAAGGCCATCATAAGTGCCTTGAATTTAATGTGAGCAGCCAAGGGTAACCAGTGAAGTTTAATGAACAGAGGTGTGATGTGTGCTCTTTTTGGCTGGTTAAAGACCAGACGTCCAGCTGCATTCTGGATCATCTGTAGCGGTCTCACTGCACAGGCTGGTAGGCCTGATAGGAGGACATTGCAGTAGTCAAGCCGAGAGATAACCAGGGTCTGTACCAGGAGCTGGGTTGCATGTTGGGTTAGGTACAGCCTGATCTTCCTTATGTTGAATAGGGAAAAACGGCATGGCCGAGCCACAGAGGCAACGTGATCTGCAAAGGTCAGCTGGTCATCAATGATGACACCTAGGTTTCTTGCCACTTTGGTGGGAGAAACAGACAGGGAGTCTGTCTTGATGCTGATATCGTGATGTATGGCTTGTTTGGCTGGGAGGACCAGCAGTTCAGTTTGAGAGATTTAGTTGGAGGTGGCGTCCTTTCATCCATGCAGATATATCAGAGAGACAGTCCGAGATCTGTGTTGACACAGTGGAGTCATCAGGCGGAAAGGACAGATAAAGCTGGGTATCATCAGCATAGCAGTGGTACGAGAAGCCATGGGAGTGGATAACTGAGCCCAGCGAGGTGATGTACAGGGCGAAGAGAAGGGGCCCCAGCACAGATCCTTGGGGTAGTCCTGTGGTGAGTTGGTGAAGTGCCAATGTCTGTCCTAGCCATGAGACACTGAACGACCGTCCAGTAAGATAGGACTTGAACCAGGAATGCGCTGTGCCATCAATACCCATGTTGGTCAGCTTGTCCAGTAGGACGCGGTGGTTGACCATGTCAAATGCTGCTGATAGGTCCAGCAGGATGAGCACTGAGGATTGACCTGCCGCTCTTGCCTCTTTCAGTGCTTCCGTCACAGACAGAAGCGCTGTTTCAGTGGAGTGGCCGTTTCTGAAACCGGATTGGCTGGAGTCGAGGAGGCTGTTCTGGGTAAGAAATCCTGTGACCTGTTTAAAGCTCGTTCAATGGCTTTGGAAAGGAAGGGAAGAAGAGAAACAGGCCGGTAGTTCTCCACTTGAGTGGGAGCAAGGGATGGTTTTTTGAGCAGTGGTGTTTGAAGGCAGTGGGAAATGTACCCCTAGTTAGTGAAGCATTGACCACATGTGTGGCTGCTATCACAATGGTGGGGGTTATGGAGGCAGTTGGTTTAGAGAGGCTAGGAGAAGGAACCTCAGTGGATTGGTTTGAGAACTGACTACTAATAGCTGCAACTTTGTTAGTGAAGAATGCAGCAAAAGTGTCAGCTGCGAGGTTAGTTGAGGGAGGTGGTGGAGGTGGGTTTAGTAAAGATTTAAAGGTGGAAAAGAGTTTCTTGGTGTCCGTGGCATTGTGAATTTAGTCGTGATAGAAAGCCATTTTCGCAGCAGTGACACTGGATAAGAAGGAGGATAGGAGTATTTGGAATTGTGTTAGATCAGCTGAATTCTTGGTTTTGTGCCATTTCCTCTCAGCTGCTCTGAGGTTAGTGCGCATTGACCGAAGTGAGTCATTAAGCCACGCGTGAGACTGAGTGGGTTGTGCGGGTCTGGTAGACAGAGGACACACACGATCCAAGCAGGAGCTCAGCGCAGAACAGAGTGACTCTGTGGCATCATCAACCTCAAAAGAAGAGAAGCTTCTAGATGGTGGTAGAGCAGACGCCACCAAGGAGGAAAAGTGAGTGGGAGATAGATTCAGTAGATTACGACGGGCCGAGACAGTGGGAGTAGGAGCACATGGTTGCTGACAGAGGGAAACCTTGAACTGAATAAAGTAATGGTCAGATAGATGTAGAGGGGTAACTGTCTGCAATGTAGCGGCGCACTTCCTGGTGAAAATTAGATCAAGTTGCTAACCAGCTTTGTGAGTTGGAGGGCTGTAAACCCGCTGTAGCTCAGGAGTCCATCAGAGATAGGAATTCTGCAGAACCTGGATTGTCTAAGTGGATGTTCATATCACCGAGAACAAGCGTGGGACCGTCATGCTCAGGGATAGAAGGAAGCAAAGTGTCAAGTTCTTCTAGGAAATCCCCCATTTGACCTGGAGGGTGATGGATAACACACAGATATATTTTGACCGGTGCCGTTACCAAGATGGCATGGTATTCAAAGGAGCTGTATGTGACAGATGGTACCAGTTGGGTATATTTCCATTTGTCTGATATTAGCAGCCTCGTACCACCCCCTCTCCTGGATGGGCGTGAGGTGTGGGAAAAAGCATAGTTGGTGGAGAGTGCAGCAGGAGTGGCAGTATTTTCTGATTTGATCCAGGTCTCTGTGAGAGTCAGGATGTCCAGAGAAAGATGGTTTGCATATGCCGAAATGAAGTCTGCTTTGTTCACCGCAGACTGAGAGTTCCACAGACCTACAGTGAATGAGTTGTTCGTGGATGAGGGGACATGATGTCTAGAGCGGAAGTTTGCAAGGATCCGTTTCCTTTTGTAGAAGCGGAATCTGCGGCGACTGGAGACAACTGGAATGGAGTAGAGGCACATTGTAGACACGCTTGTCTTTACCCAAGTCAGTCTTCACACAAGGCTTGATCAGTTACTGCAGTGTCACACCTCAAAACCACCCAATCAATTCCTTAGAGAGGAATGGGTTAATATAATGTTCTGTGGGGGGGGGGGGTGGATTAGTTTCTATGCCTGTGTCTGAGGTGTGGCCTGTGTACTCGTGGGTGAGATTGCAAGGAAGAATGAGAGACAAAAATGAGGAAGAAGGGAACAGAGAGAGAGAAAGAGTAGGGGCGGGGGTACACTCGGAGGCCTAATGACACAGCCCCAGACAGTCATGGCGAGTGTGCTGCGGTGTCTATCTGCGGCAGTGCTGGGTATGAGGTTAACTGCTGAGCCACACTGACTGCCACACAACAGCTGATGAGGTCCCTTGGGGGTAAGAGTGGGCAGGTGCCCAGACACTAGCTTGTTTATCTGCAGCACAACACAACCCTGCATGTGTGTCTGTGTATCTGTGAGTGCGTGCGCATGCGCGTGTGTGTAGCATGCATACATGCAGTATGTGTGGGGTGTGTGTGTGTGTGTCTCCACGGGTAAAACATGAGGCGATTTATGTTCCCATCTGACATTTTCAGGCCCAGACAGAGCGAGCCAGACAGATGAGTGGTTGCTTTATGGATTAAGTATTTTGCTGAGTGGAGTCAACACAGACGTGGCCATCCATGGCTCCCTGCCTACACACTGTCCACCATCCTCTTGCACCCACTGCCACACATACACAGGCATTCTGTGCATGTCTCCTGTGTCACTGTCCCCATTGTGTGAGTGAAGTCAGGCCTGCCGTGATGCTGCGCTGCCATCAACATGGCAATCTCTCCACCCACCACACACGACAGACTGCTGGGAGCAGACAGGAGAGGCAGCGCTGGGTTAGGCTGGGTTGCAAGTTTCAACAACATAAATTTAAGACCTTTTTATGACCATTATGATTGAAATTTAAAATCCACATGATACCATTTGGGTTGGATTGGGTTATGCTGGGCTTGGCTAAGTTGGGTTGGGTTATGCTATTTTACTGCACCGTGATGTGTTATGCTGTGTGTTTACCATGCCAGTCTGATTCCTCACTGTCACTCACTCACTCTTTCTTTCCCTCCCTCTGCTTGCCGTTCTTTCAGTCACTGACTGGCAGTCAGCATTATCTCTTTCTCATCTACACTCTCTCGCTCTCCCTTTCTTTTTAGCAATCTGCTCTCCTTTTCTTCCCCACTCTCCCTCTGTCTATCTGGCTGGTGATATGTTCACTCTCTTTTAGTCTCTTTCTTTGTCCATATCTCCTTCAACCTTCTCATGCCCTCTCTCTCCCTCTCTTCCTTTCTGCCAGTCAAGTCTCCTGGCTTACTCTCTCCGCCTCTCTCTCCATCTCTCTGCTCCCCTCTCTCTCAGGCATCCAGGAGGCTCCCGTGACACTGACCTCATTCCACATTGATTTCCGGCTCCTGCTTGCGAAACTCCTCCTGCCCACCCGCCCAGACGAACGCCTCTGCCAGCACAGATGAGTAACACCCTCCACGGCGCTTCGCTCAAACGCTAGGGACCAAGACTCTCTTTCCCTCTCCCTCTCTCTGCCTCCCTCAGCATATGAACAGCAGCAGTAAGCTAAACCATGTTTCATCGCAGCTGAGAAAGGGTGGACCTCCCGAATCAATCAATCCCATCAAATCAATCCCATTCCAAGAAAACCACTGTCAATAATTAATCTGCACCCGAAAAATCACACTGCCTAACACTGGGAAGTCCTGGGCTGCTGAGATTGAGCAGGGAGTGATTGCTCACAGCCACTCATGATGAGCTAACAGCTTGGGCTAGATGGGCAGAGGCCATAATTCCCTTCCTGTGCTGGAGAGGTGGAGCTCTAAGGAGGTCAGGTCAGAGGGCGTCCACGCCCAGCTGAGCCTCAACAAACATGACAGAAAGATAGACAGACAAGCAGGGCTACAGACCATACTGATAAGGCTGTCTTAAAACACACTTTATTAATCTTTAAGTAGGCCTAATGTGTTTTCAGCTAGCTGGGAATAAGTTAGAATGGCTTTTCCTGACATCCATCATGGATCCCTAGGATGTTCTTTCATTCAGTGCCAGAAAGTAGATGGAGAGAGTGAGTGAGCGAGAGAGAAGAGAGGAGCTGCACCTCTCTGGTCATCCTCTGTCTCCCAGCTCACACACAAGCAGACAAAGACCACATGTGTATGACCACAAAGGCCCATGGTCCCAAAGCCCCTTCCCTCTGGCTGACCCAGAGCTGGGGGCAGAAGCCATGGCAGGAGGGCCCCAGCAGTGCCCCTAGAGAGAGGGTGAGGTTGGACTGAGCAACGCCCTGGGGCAGTAGACACACTGCAGACGTCCAGTTTATCCTAGGCCACAGTTAAGGTGCCCAGGAGCTTTAACACACCAGGCTAGCCACCAGACGGGGAGAGGCAATAAGGCAGAGAGAGAGATGGATGGAAAAAGAGCCTAAATCACAAGTGAGGAATGTGGTCTCCTGAGCACGCATTAAATGATGCCGGACGTCTGGAGTCCCACAGCACTGGGCTGAGGCTGATGCACACAGAGAGGGAGGCTGCAGACTGGAGCCATTACAAAGCACAAAGGAGATGGGGGGGGGATTCATTGAAATTAATTGAATGATTAATTGAAATTGAATTTAATTGAATAAAAATATACAGTATCTGCGAGTCAGCGTATGTGCAAGAGATAGAGAAATAAAGTGTGACTGCATGCATGTCTGCGTGAAAAAGAAAGAGGCGGCAGGGTTATGGCAGGGTTTCTCGAGTCCAGGTGAAAGGCCACGGTGACAGCAGCAATCTGCTCCACTTCACTGCCCACACCAGGCTTACCCACACCACAGGAGCCAACTCAGAGCTATCACACAGCCCAGCCACATCACATACTGAGACAGACAGACAGACAGAGAGAGAGAGAGAGAGAGAGAGAGAGAGAGAGAGAGAGAGAAAGAAAGAAAGAAAGAAAGAAAGAGCGGCAAAAGAGACAGAAAAAAGGAGTGATGGAGAAAGAGTAGAATAGTTATTGAGGGACAACCTCCATGCTTTACTGACAAGGCAAGGATATGATACTTGACTTTGTGAGTTAACACAACAGGATAAGAAACTAAACTGATTGAAGATTCCCAGTGTAATGCTCTCCATGATACTAATGATCACACGTGGGTCAAAATGGTCAAAATGATCCAAAGATCCATTGATTCAATGATCCAGTTTACCGTTTAGTGTTAGGAAATGTCTTATCTGTCGTGCATTTTTTCTTTACTGTGGGATACCGAGAAACGTGCTTTCTTCGTTCAAGAAATGTATGTCTGTTACATGTGGAGAATTTGACAATGAAGCTGACTTTGGCTTTGAAAACAATTATTATTATCATGTGACTATTCATATGACTATTATGACTATTCACTATGCTGTCACTCGTTGGACAGAGTGGAAGACCACACACACTGCAAGAAATCAGGCACAAGAGGGACACTCAAGCAGACAAAGAGCAACACACAAAGAGACAGACAGACAGAGTGAAACTTGGGCACACATCACAATCCTGGAAGGTGTCAGAGTGACAGGCGGAGACATGTGACGACCCAGCGGAGACAAGCAAGACCTGAGTGAGCGCCTGCCCAGCCAACAGAATCCACACACACAAACACACAAACTCTCTCCCTTGTCTGGCCGTGTGCCTCCCTGCCCACCATTTGATATTCACGGCATGCCTCACTGCCACACATCACATGGCGCTGCACACAGCCAATTGGTGCATTTAGTGAAATAGAGAGAGAGAGAGAAGGAGGGATAGGCCAACTGTATGATTTGTAAATGCCATGCTACAGCACATTTCTAAATATGCCCATTTCAATCAAATGGCTTTGGTCCATCCAACAAAGAAACCATAGGGAAAACTACTCCAATTCATCCATTGTGCATTCCTTCGCTGGTGTCAAAGGCAAGCTGGGCTTCATTTAGAAATAAGCCAAGCTATTCTTAGCACAGGGCTTCTAGAAACCCCCATTTCCCCGCTTCTGACCCCCAACCCCCACTTCGGATGAACCTCCTTTATGATGAGAGCAGGAGTATGCCGCATGCAGTGCAGAGAGCACAAGCTCAAAGCACCCCAATCAGCCTGCCCTGCACCACTAGCAACCAGTCCTCACTGTACATCAACACAGAGAAAGGCCACCACATCAGCACATTCTTTACCAGCTTAAAGGCGCAAAACAACACTTACTCAATGGAGACACTAAAAGATCTCCTGAAAACTTAAACAGCCAATCCAGTTCTCTCCAATCTAAGTCTGTGTGTAGGACTGCGTGTGTGAGTGCCTGTAGTTTGGTTTAGATGGCACAATAAGACAGGCCCTTAGCATTCACCCCTTTCTAGCGCAGGAGGTCTCTGCACCAAACTCTTGTGTACTTTCTAATGAGGTCTTAATCTGCCAGGAGCACTAAAGAGCACTAGGGTCCCAACAGAACAGTGGGATTATCATCAGCGTTAGCATTAGCACAGCACAGGCAGAGTCGGAGCCACCTACTCTCAGCCCCCTGCTGCCCCTCTACCTGGGAGATGACACACTGAGAAAGATGCAAGTCCGACAAGAGCACCGACTGAAAGAGCCCTATCTAATGACGTGTGTGAGCTCGCAATGTAAAACCCACAATATCGCAAATTCTAGCATCAGCTATCATTCCAACCCATTCCAGTCATATTTAATATGTGTACGTGTGTGTGTAATGGTGTAACACCTAGTAGTTGACATCACTAATGAAGAGATAAACAAGTCTGACACACATGCCCACTAAGCATGCCTGTGTGTGTGTGCGCGTGTGTACTGCCTGTGCTTAGGCGCCATAACACACTTGCTATGCTGACTCGGGTGAAGTGTCCATTCATCCGCGAGTGGCTCAGACGCAGTCGAGCCACCAGCACACATTTCTAGACATCCCTGGTGGCTCTGCTCAGTTCTGCTCGGCTTGCTGTATGCTGTACTGCTGGATGCTCAGAGCTGCCCAGACACCATGCTCCCTGCAGCCCTGGCACTCATTCAAGGGCACCGCTCTGAATGTGATGCTTTTAAAACAAAACCTTTAGTGGTGTCCTCCTCTCCAAAGAAAACAAAAACAGGGTCATTATTCTGTGCCTTCCCTGGTATCAGAGCACCTGCTACTTATCCCCTAGCAAGAACACATTGTAGAATGGCGAGAAGCCAATCAAGAGTCTGCGCTTTTGGAGTTTCCTGGTTTGGAAATAGGAAGCAGTTGGTCTGAAAAGGCAGTAAATTACCAGACATAAAAATTATGCTAACATCTGGCTGTTGAAAATGGATGAAATTCAAAGACAAGCATAAATTCCATTGTCATCCATTCTTATGTTACCCTTTCCTGAATTAGGACACCATCCCAACCAAACGCTTACAAAATGATAGGCTACATCTTAATGGTTTCCTATACAGAGGTACTGTGTCTAGATGTATATGGTACTGGGATATGAGTTGTATACTTTGACTCCCTGAGTGGAGAGGGTCAATGGGGCAGACAGCTTGTCCTAGTGGTGGTGTGACCTTGACCTGGGATCAGTGTTGGACAAACACCCTGAGCATGCTGTGTGAGTAGATGATCCAAACACACAAGGCTCACACTGTAGCCAGCAACAACAACAAATGCACCAGTTACAGTTTGGATCAATATGGATCAATGCAAACAATAGGCAAGGCCAAGGCTACTGTGAGGGGCAGTGTTGTTTGTTCAGAATCAGAGGACTAGTCCACTTCCCTTCCTAGAGGCGGTGTTCTGCAGCAGCATGGAGACTTTCCACATGCAGAGCACTGCTGCTAGAGCCTCGCTGCCCATGGCACACTGCCAGTTAGAACAACCTGGGCTTCCCTCTTCCCAAAATGTCATCTGCAGGGTCTCCTATCTAGGAAGGAACTATAGAGAGAGAGAGAGAGAAAATAAATCTATGTGTGTGTTTGTTTCTCTCTCTCTCTCATTTTCAAATGTCAGACGCACACACATACACACACTGGCCTCCACAGGCATAATTGACTGATAATTGACTGATTGGATCTGAACTGATGACTAACACTTCTTATTCTATAGCAAGACAAAGGAGAATAAAAGAGGGATGGCTCTTCTCCTGCAGCATGAAGAAATGTGGCATGCCAAGTCGAGACAGTGGGGATCGTTCCACAGTTCCCCACCTTTAAATGAGCCTTTTAAGGCAGTTAATTGCCATCAATGTCAGGGGGAGCCTCTGCTTCCTGTGGGCCTCACAATGCCATCAGAGCACAGGATTAGCCCTCAGGCTAAAGTCCGGCATTCAGCACACATTTCACTACTGGCCACAGAGTCTCAATGCATTCCACAAGAACACCAGCTTGAGGAGTCCTAGCTTTGATGCAGAAACGAATACAACAAAGACAGACTCAAAGTAGCCTGATAAGCCCAGGTGGGTGGAGGTAAAGAGAAGGCGGCAACTCAGAGGGGCTGTCTTGAGTAATGAGCCACACAGGCTGAGTCGCTCATTATCCCGTTAATGGATCGGGAAGGCATTCCTTCACAAGGCTTAGGAGCTCCCCCAGAGAGAGGCTACTTTATCCCTCTCCGTGCCTCACTGCTTGACCCCTCACTCAAAGCAATTGGTCATGCTGACTCTGCTCCCCTATGTGCGCACACACACTTGCTGGAAAACAAAACCAGCATGCCTTGCTCAACCCTGACTAAATTCCAGTTTAAAACTGGAATGCTAGTGTTCCTCTGGGCCACTGTGAGGCCACTACTCCTTTTAAGATGTAGCCCGCATGATGACAAAGTACCAGCATGGCTTTGGGAATGAAACAACTTCACCTCTCAGGCTGTGCTCCTCAACACAGGAAGCTGCAATAGTTTGTAGTGGAGAAAAGTCCACTACAAACCTATTGAGGGCTGCCTGAGGGAGTACAGTACAGTGAGGAGACTGTCTGGGTTGCTTTGAGTACAGTGCATATTTCAAGGTTAAAAATCAACCAATTCCTGCAGGCCAAATGATGATCAACAAACAACGTAGGGAAAACAGGAAAAGTGGTTTCAAATGACAGCGAGGAACGTGTCAGAGCAACTCTTGGGTCACAGGAGGACAGAATTCTGAGGGAGGGGGAGGAAAGATGGAGAGAGAGAGAGAGTGAGAGAGAGAGAGAGAGAGAGAGAGAGAGAAACAGCAGGGCCTCATCACACATACACACACAACTCCTCTTCAAGTCTGTCTCAGCTTGTCTGACCAAACAAGGACATTACACAATGGTATACTGGCTATATTTTCATTTTAGTTGGCTACATTGACAAGCAAAAGGGTGAAAAGAACAGTAGAAATGTAGGCTTTTTTATTTCATTATTATTTAAAGTAATGAATCTGATCATGCCGGATGCTAAAGCATCCTCTCTTCTGCTAGTGTGAGGATAAAGTTCTAATTGAAAAAGTGGCCTCAAGTTTCAGTAAGATGCGGCTATTTGTATTATCAACCAGATGGCGATGCCATTGTGCTCACATCCACCACAGCAGAGTGGTGACTATGCTACTTGGCCTCAGCCTCTGTAGTGCCCAAGTGAAATTTGTGTGACTTTTGCCAAAACAACATAACATAATAAAAAAAAATTTAAAAAGTAAAGAAATCTTGGGACATGTTAAGTCTCAGGAGACACAAAAGGTAAGCTCATAACACATTTCAGTCAATGCTGTGGCACTGTTTAAGGCCAGTAATATAGACTATCTGAGCCCAGACAAGGCAGCAGCCACAGAATCATAGCATTATGATAGCGCAAGTATGGACATACGACTTCCACGGTCCAGTTAAGTCACAGTGTAGACTGCTACTTGTCAATTTACCTCACTAGACCTTACACCGCAAATCCCAGCTGCACAAACAGGGATCATGTGGTTGCAGTGACCGTCTCCATGTTGATATCATGGCGCTCCCAAATACCCTAGCCTTGAAAGCAGCACCAAGTGTGCCAATGTGTTGCTTTACTGATGATGTACAACTAATACACACGCATAAATTACGTCATAAAATCAATTTTCACACTTTCAACAAAAGTACTTTCATAACATTTATAACATGAAATACCTCCTATATATATATATATATACTGCTAAGGGTACGAAGTTATCACTGGTAAGGGTACGAAGTTGTGTGATATGCCTGGCTCAGGAGTTAGTGATCCATGGCACCGCGTGGTTGTGTTGCAAAACATGCAACAGAGGTCACCCTTCATTAAAAATCCAATGGACATACTTACCACCAGGTGTTGCTCCGAAGATTCGGACGACAGGCACCTTCTTCACCACACTTTCTCTGAATTCCGAATAACACACGTCCAAATCCTTAATAGGATTAGCTATGTAATAATCAGCATTAACAATGCGGACTGAAAACATGATTAATAATTTTACTTTTCTTAACACAATATGACACGATGGGCACGCCTGTGGATTGACGTGTTCACGAAAATTACACCGACAACAAGGTCACAACACTGCAAGCTCTTTTAGATGCACATGACCACAGTCCAGCCCTTGGGTATTTTTGTAGATGCACGCTGAGTGTCACTGTACTGAAACATAATACAGAGAAACAGTAATCCAACCTCCAGCTGTTGAGACCATACGCAAATGGAGGCTGATCTTACAGCAATGTCTTTAGATCAAACCCTTTACTTGTTCCAATGAGATATCTGTCTGACGACAATCACATCTAACATGACCAGTACATTCTGTGAGACAAAAGACAAAAGCATGTTTTCACGGGTACTGCCTTGACATCCAGTTCCGAACATTCGGCCATGGTGAGAGGCAACGCTAGCCTTCAGGAGCTAACGCTGAGCAGCTGCAGACGCGTAACGTCCTGTATTTTCACTCTCGTTTGTGTATCCAGCGGTCACCGAAAATCCATCCAGACAACATGGTGATAGCTCCGTAACGTCCTCTCAAACCCAGCGAAGAAGTGGACTGGTGCGAAATCCTCTCGTTGGGAAAATCCAATGTGGCAGCCCTTCTTTGAGTCTTGTCGCGTGTTAGCAATGTGCCGTTACGGACAACCTTTCCCTCTCTTCTGTAATACGATCACAACACAGTTCGGTAACCCTGATCAGCACCATTCCTACTCTGTAGACCCTCCCCTACCCCCACCGCTTGCTTGCTTGCTTGCTTGCTGGCTACTCGCTAGCTAGCTAAAACACTGCAGTATCCCAGCAACATTTCAGGTCGAGGGGGTTTATTGAGTCCCATATTTCCCCGAAAGAAACACCACGCTGTCGTGCATTTGATTGGTGTTTGGAAAAGAACATTTGATTGTCATTGGTAGATGTGTTTATGGGCGGGATTTAATTTGAGTCGTAAAAGTAAAGAGATGAGTAAAGAGATGAGTAAAGAGATGACTGCTCAAAACACCATAAACATAACAACCGATAACAAATATGAAAACAGTTATAAATAGTCCAGCCATGTATGTGATGACAGTATTCGCTAACCAAGCCTGTCCACTGAGAACCCATCTGACAACTGGCCATAAAAATATGTGACACGAATGTAAAATGCAAACAATGGTCCCCATTAGTTATGCCACAAGGTCGTTATTTTTATTCTGTCATATTATTATATTTCAGGTAGGTTTTAACAAGACACGTTGAAAAACCGGGAAGCGTTCCCTATTGTTATCAAAATTATCCAATCCTGCAAGTAGAAAATGTGAATGACTCGATGTTCCACTAATTAGATGAGCGGAATGTAATCTGCCTTCCTGATAAATCACGATTTGATAGTGGAGGACCGCCCTCGAACCACGATTGGACGATACGCGGCAGTCGCAGAACAGTGTACTTCCGGATTTAAACAAACGATCGACCAGAGTTGAGAGTAGCGCGAAGTCCAAATTTCCCGGGGGGTGGGGGTTCATTGTAGGGTAGTTCATTACGTCAGAATTTATACTTTACATGAGCATGGAAGTTCATTTTCATAACGTTCAGTCATTTTTATGTCACGTAGGCTATGGGCATACACCTAGAACCGATTTCATGGATACGGGTTTTCGTATCCATGGGTTTTCTAGATTTATGCCCCAAGTAAACAATGTAATATTGGCCCTAGTAATTCTTTAGAAAGCAATGAAAGATAATATATTCCATTTTAAGAAATCACGTAGGAGGCAGCTAAACAGTAGTATGAGTCAGTGTTTGTGATGGGAACAATATTTTATTCTAGGCCTATATCACACACTCCACTAACAATGTACACAGTGAACAACCAGCACTGAATATAGCAAGTAGATCAACAAGATTGATACAACAGAACCTCCAACAGAATATGCAATTAATTGAATCCATCAGACACCCCAATGAGATAGTGAGTTGTGTGAGCTCTGTTTTTTTATATGCCTCAGCCATATTTCTTTGACCATGAAACATGTAGCCTACTAATTGAAAAAGCTGCAACATGCATGAGCCTCTGAATGGGGGAGGGTTAGGTCAAGTCTAAACACATCATAAGAGCAACTGGAGCAACAGTACATTTATTGTGCAGGCTATGTAGGCTGTACACTTCCTTTGTCACAGCAGAAATACTGACCAGGAGTTAATCACAGCTAAGAGTCCTTTGTGTCCTTTTAGTGGACCTGACAATTGCATTTCTTATCAGGGGTAGCAGCTCCATTTGCTTTGGTCTATCAATCACTCCAAGCTGATAAGCTGACAGCATCCATTCACCTGACCAAGAAGACTCAAAAGGAGGACTCCTCTTCTCCTCTGTTGTTTTAATATGTTTTCCCTGCTTGTGTGCCTTAGGAGGTCTGATAAGGTTTCTGAAACTGTATGGGACTCATAGTGAGAGGGGAAAAAACATATGAGTTACTAGCTCCTTTACATTTTGAACAAATCCCCAGAGAAAATAGAGTGGTGTGTGATGTATCCTACCATACTTACATATGGTACATTTTGACATTTCAGCATGATGAATCATTTTGTATATAGAGTAGACAAAGGTGGCCATAAACATTATGGTCCTTCACCTGCAGAGAACTGATTTACCAAAAAAAAGTATTTTAATGAAGATCAAGAAGCTCAAACCTTTTGGAGATGCAAACTTATTTTGGAGATGCTGAACCATTCAGGTAGCCTACCCTACACAGGCTACATGTTTGGCAGTGCTAAAAACTAAAACTGTGAAAGTCAAGTAAGCTTGTGTTAACTTGATTATTTTGTGTTCCATTCTGAAGTGACAAGAAGAAACCTGCTGTAGTAAACCAAAACACTGCATTACCCAAGAGGAGTATAATATAGATCACATTTGGCATTAGTTTTATGTAATGCCCTAAATGGTAAATTTTTATTTCTGATTATATTTTTATATTTTTCTTTTTCATAAAATGAAAAGTTTATTAAGCACTTTAACTAGCAGCAATGCACCTGCACGTGTGCAAAGCACACATGTTACAATTTAAAGACAACATCGCCCTCTGGTGGCTGAATTGCCCCATGGCGGCCCTTTCCCTTTGTGTTCAGATTCATTCAGGAATTCTCATGCAGTAAGAATAAACAGAATGCACTTCACATAGTTTTTGATCTTTGGAGATAAATGCCAATTATGCTGACACTTCCTCCATAGGCAGTGGCATAGATCAGAGTTCACTGCATAAGGTCAATCCTGTCAGTTTAGTTCCTAAATGTGTCAGATAGGTCTGATGGTGAGGGTGAGCTCCTTGCCCATGGGCGGGGCAATGTAGCGTTCTTCTCGAAGCAGGCGCAGCAGCAGGTCTTGCATGTCCTGAGGCCAGCGGTAGATGCGTGTACTCTGCAGCCAGATGGGGACATGGTCCTGGAAGACATGTAGGGTAAAGATGGATGGGGAGGATGTGGCCTTCAGACCACTGCAAGAGTGATTGTCACTGACACATTGCTGACAAATGTTCTGACAGATATGGAGTATTGCTACTCACCCGGGTTGCATTTGGGAACAATACTGGGACAAGTCGGAAATTCAGGCAGCGTTGCTGAATGAACTCATTCTGTAGCTGTGATAGAAATACATGTTTCAGTAAACACATATAAAATATATATGTATATATGTCTCAAATGATCGCAGGATGTCCTTTTAGGCTTCTGAGGTAGGTGGCTAGGATTGCGAGGTACAGGAAGTTAGGAAAGTGACTATGAAAAAACAAATAAATTCATGTCTGATGCATTTCTGAGGCCTGTTTCTGTTTCCTGTGGTACAGTGCAGCATGGATTTGAGAGTATGATCTAGGTAGGGTTTACATTGGGAGTAAGTCCACATTCCACCTAAAATCTGACCAAGAAACTTGGTTTCAAAGTAATGGAGCATAAAGCTCTATGAACCTATCATGCCACATGGGGGAGACATTGTTTACCACTAAGTGGCTACAGTCTTCTCATGACAAGAAGTGCACATGCACAGAAGTCTTTCTTGAGTGGCTAGAAGATTTTCCTGTCAAACTTTATCGGTGCATCGGGACACCTTTATGTAATTGTATATTTTTTATCATAATTTTCTTTTTCTTGGGTGAGTCTAAAGAGATTTCTGTAAAAAAACAGTAATAATAATAAAAAAACAAACAAGAATAAACCTGTGTTCTAGTCAGGAGACAGATTGAGGTGTCCTTGTGTCTCAATTTAATCAAACCTTGACTTCAACACCCTAAAGTAAATTGGGTTATTCTAGCAATATATTTTTTATTTGCACGAGCACACAATAGAAGACTTCCACAGAAAAAAAGGCTGTTGCCATAGTATCCCACCATGCTTTGACCTTGTAATAGTGAAAGAACGTACTGATTGCATATGTGTACTAGTCACAGTATATATTCACATTGACATTAGTCATTATCTAGAATTCTTATGGGTTCCAGAAACAGGTCATCCCAGATATTAGAGCCTAGATAAACATTTAAGGAATGTGATTGTTATCTCACACTGTCATTTGACTACGCACACAGAGATGCATCATAGAGACAAAGACATTGTTGTAGTAAGCCTACCTGACTATGTATGTACTTGGTGTGTAGTCCATGTTCATCTGAGCCATCACCTTCAATATCAATTTTGTATTTGGGGCTGATAACCATGATAATCAACACTGATTTCTGTAACACAGCACCCCTTCATTAACAACAGACATAGCGATAGACTGCTGTGACAGAGAGGCTTTACAAAATGAGATACATCATGCAAACTTACATCTTTTAAAAAACTATCCATCCATTTATTTATGTCCAGTCGTCTTACAGGGTCATCAAACATATCAATCTATGGCAAAAAACAAAGAGGCTTTACTTCAAAGAACCTGAGATTAATTGCAATCTAGGCAAAGCAGTACTAAATACTTACAGCAGGACGAAAGCCTTGTGTCATCAAGAAACTCACAAATCCTGGAATGTCTTCAGCTGTATCTATAGAGTATGTTATGAAAAGGTTCCCTGAAACAAAACCAAAAGATATTATATTTTAATTTTGGTCATTGTATTTTAATTTATATTTTAATCATGGTTATTGGAGATTACTAATATTACAATATAACTAACATACTTTGATAGGCATATGTTTCAAGGCAGTATTATTTATTTTTATACGAGGGGGGAGGAGAAGTAAGCTGTCACTCACGGCAGTTATCAGGTAGACTGATGGTCTTCTTTATTTCCTGTACTGGAATTTGACTTGAAGTAGGAGGTATTGAGGGTGTGGGGCATACCTCTGTCATGATCTCTTGGACAGGGGCGGTATTCTGCTGGCATGGACCTTTGAGCGTTTGTCTGGCAAAAGCAAAACAAAAACTTCACCCTCTGGATAACTGCTTCACAATGAAATATACATTTTTGAACATATCAGTGTTTGACAGGGAAACAACAGGCATGATATGGACACTAAGTGCAAGTGAGAAATCAGGTTGTCAAGTCAATCACAATAGCTCTGATACAGATGGAGACAATAGGAGGCTGCATATGTACTTAGGTCTTGGGGGATGGAGCGGGTCTTGTACAGGCTGTGTGGTTGGGTAGGGGTGCTGACGGCCCGGATCAGCTGGGAGCAGGCGCGGAGAGGGCCAGGCAAAGCGGTTCCCATATACAGGACGGCCTGTCATCAGCAAAATCATTTGACATGCTTTCATTTCAAGCCAAAGAAATGTCAGGGGGTGCAAGAAGCTAACCAAATACTGAAAGATTTACAGAACATGTTTTTGTTGTTGTTGTTGAGAAATTAAAACATACCATTCTATGGAAGAATTAAGTTTGTGGTATATACTGTACCGTAATATGCCGTAAAAACATCATTTTATAAAGTGGTTTAGAATAGATTAATTTAGACTGACTACTTAACATATTACGCTTACTTATGTTGACTTCATTTTGATTTTTTGAATTTGTTTTATGAATATAGATCCAAGCTATCTATTTATTTATTAAATTTTGGTTGGTCAAAAAAATTGCTTACCAATACAGTGTTTTAAAGGAAATTGCAAGAGATGAATGTACTGTTCATCAAAACCATGTGAACAGACAGGGCAGGGGAGGTTGTGACTTACGCTGCAGTGGTAGGGGGTGATTGCAGCAGGTTAAGTGGCAGTGTATGGGCCTCTGGCACACAGCATCAGTGTCCGAGCACAGAGGCTGTGGAGGCTCCAGGCTGGGATCCATGCTGGGGGGCTCCTTAGGTGGTCTGTAATAACTATGAACCGGGGAGTCTTTTCTTGGCACATTCTCCATCCAGGATATGACTCTGGGGTCATTGATTTCCAGAGACGGGTGCGGAGTGAGGTGCGGAGACAGCTGCAGACCCGTTGCGTTGGGTGGCTGTGCCAACTCATCCCATGGCTCACCTGGGTAATCCAGTCTGGGCACTGAGTTGATAGTCACGGGGGGTGACTGCCATTCATCCTCCATGACCGGACACTGCAGAGACCTCCCAGGCTCCAGGCACTGCTGGCAGGCTGACAAGGCCAGGTTGAGTGAGGACGAGGTCATGGACTCGTCCATTTCCACCGGCATGCTTCGGTGCTGGCACAAAGCTTCAGACACAAGCAAAGGAAAGTGGGCAGGTAGCAGAAACAGACCTCAATGTCTCTGACTACTGAGGAATATATAGAGAATACTGTCTCCAATATGTGAGGTCACGGAGCCTAGGAAACTGTAAATCTTACCTGGAAAGGAATCCATCACGGTTTGTAACACTGGACTGTATTGGTCACAGCAGGGAATATTATCCACCCAATGTCATGGGAAAAGAAATCTGAGCCAATAACAGATTTCACAGATGCAATGAAACAAAAGTGACAAAAACTGAAGCAAAGCTTGTTTTAATCAATAAATCTCTGTTTCACACGATTTGGGCCCTTTCTCAGGAATATTCACACATCAAAACACACTACACCTCAAAACACATTGTGTTCAAGCAGACCAAAATATTTGGATTAAATTCTTAAAAGAAAACAAGCTTACAAGCTTCCGCCTTGTATATTTATTCTGTTAATTTTTTGTATTAATCTTGTAAACACTGTAAATCATCTTAAAAATAGATGATTTCTTTACCCTTTTCAATGAAACCAATGAATTGAGATACACACAAACTGAAATCCTCACAGCAAGTCTGTCCACGCTGAAGAAATCAAAAGTCGACTGTACAGCACAAAGGTGAAACTAAAAGCCAGCGCAGACAAGACAACATTGCCAACCCATGTTCACAGGACACAGTCACCTTGTTGATCAAATTCTATACACTCTTCACACAGAACACTTGGAAAAATCATCATGTAGATTAGGATACACTAAACAGCTAACACGACAAATAGACCTATTTCAGTCTTGTGTCATAGCCTACCTTTCTGAAGCCAGACGAGACTGAGTACTAGTCTGGGTGTTGAAGGGAGGAAGCACTCCCTGTTTTTTTTTTTCTTTGAAGGAAGAATTCCCAGCAGGCAAAACAGGAAAGTCCCTCTCCAAACATATGCAAATACTGCGGAGCTAACCATTCAAGTCTACCAATCAAGTTTCTTCTATCAGGCCATAGGAGCATTGCTGTCAGACGAGCCGTGCTAAGCTGTTAATCATACTCTTCAATCTGCTAAAATGTAAATAGTTTGCTGGCAGAACTTTGTACCATGAAAATATTATAACCTCTTGCTTTGCGCTGAATATAAGCTGAGTATTCTAGTATCCTTGTGTCCTGTATCTACACAGTCACAAATCATATTACTCATTTCCTCATTACTCATTACAAGATGGACAGATATATTACATTAAATTCTTCTCTAATCTAACACAAGTCTGCTCTTACAAGTAATTTTTTTTTTTAACCTGTAAATGGAATCAATTCCTGTGTGTCTGTCTGACACTGTTCTTTGTGGCCTACAGTACCACTGAAAACAATCCTACTAATGTCTGACCTGACATTAAAAAGACTCAATCTGCATGGATGGGATGCCTGGGGGGCTTCCTGCTACTGGGATGGGCCACAGCGAAGACCTTCATGGTGTTCTGGGAGATGATGGAGCTGAGATCGTGGGTCCTGGACCTGCAGGTCAGGGTGGAGTGCAGCTCCTGGCGGAAGCGGCGGCTCACCATGCAGTAAAGCAGGAAGTTGGTGGTGGAGCTGAGGTTGTGCAGCATGTTGGCCAGGTCGCTGGCCATGTTGATGGGGATGTTATAGTCGTTGCGGTCAAAGTCGGCGTGGTTGTACTTGGTGCGCAGGATGCAGTAGGTGATGAACCGCGGCAGGCTGAGTGCAACAAAGGTCACCGAGACCGCGCCCAGGAGGATGATGGTCCGACGCACCATGCCTCGCGTGTTGGAGCCGCGGATTGTGCGGCGCTCCTCCTTCGTGAAGAGGCGGCTGGAGCGACACAGGTGGTAGGCGATGAGCGAGTTGTAGATGACGACAAGGACAATGGGGATGCCACTGGAGAGGAAGGAGTTCACCCACACTATGGCGGTGGAGTACATCGTCTCCCGGTAGAGGCAGCGCGGCAGCGTCATATTCCCTGTTTCAAGCATCAAGTTGACTGTGGTCACTTCGTAGACCCAGCCCATGGGCACGGACGCCAGGTGCGACATCACCACTATGGCCACGCAGGTGAGCACAGTCGTGCGAGAGTGTTTGAAGCGCTGCTTGGCAGCTGTAGAGCTCAGGACCACGTAGCGCTCGATGGTAAACACCACCACGATCCAAGCGCAGCTGTAGAAAGCACCATACTGGAGGACACTCACAATGCCACACCACGGCTGTGAATGCCAGAAGGGCTGCAGCGTCAGGAATGTGAGGCAAAGGTCCAGCAGGATCACCCACACCAGGTAGGATGTGTCCATGATAGCAAGGCAGCTCAGGTAGATGACGGCTGGCGCAGACATGCCACATTTACGGAAGCGGATCATGTAGAAAGTGAAAAGGTTAGCTAGGACAAAAGAAAAGAAAGGCAACATTTCTCAGCCATGGTTCCCTCAGGGGTGGGTGCACTAAGGGTGATCTAAGGCCTGTTTCAATTCAATTCACTCATCTGAGTAAAATGCCTTTTTGACTATGTTTTGCAGGTTTAACAATACTGAAGGTCAAAATGATAAAATTCCACATACATAAATATGTGGAAGCAAAAACATGAATATTAAGCTTTATAGTCTCCTGTAACAAGTAAATAATCTTAAAGAAGTTCTTGTACATTTTAAATTTCAGGTTACTTTTCTTTCATCCGTTTGATCAAATAGCATAAAGTTGGCATGATTCATGAATATAAATTATAACTTGATTACACTGTGTTATGAAACATACATTTCTAAAGATCATTATGACATACTTTGGATGTCTTCAGTGCGGTAATTTTAATGTAAGAAATGCAGGAAAAATATTTTTTGCCAGTGCCATTATTGTTGACAAAATAAATCTTTCTCACATGTTAGAAGGTAATTGAGTGGCTCTGAGTATTATTGACTGAACTTATATGCAAAACACTTTGCAAAAAAATTTGGGCTGGGTGTATAACATAGTTTTGTGCACATGTTCACGCGTGTGTTCACACGTGTGTACGCACACACACACACTCTCTCTCTCTCTCTCTCTCTCTCACACACACATACACACACCTGGAATACCCAGGATGCAGAGCAGTGGATAGTATACTTTCTGTACATTGATAAAAACATTGGATCCATCCATGGCTTCAATCATGAGGGCAGGTGTGCATCCAACATGCTAAAGGCTGCAATAAAAGCATTAGAGAGGCAGATGTGATCTCACAGCAGAGGCAGATAGTGGCACAGCAACAGAACATGGCTGACTAAGGCTAGAATGCCATGATGTCACATCACTCAAGTTCAATCTGCTGTCACCCCGTCACAAACTAGGTGACTTTTCAGTAAGTCATTATGAGGTCCTTTGCCTATAACCAAATTCCAGAGGAAATAAGTTCAGCTAATCCTCTCATTTGTGTTGTGCTACTTGAATAGAATGGAATGCATAGAGATAAACTGTTGAGCAATGTAGAAATAACATTAGAAACCCAGTCATATAGTACACATATCCACTAGACTGAAATGCTCATCACCTTTCTAAATCGTTCCAACAAGCCTTGACTTTACGGTTTAATGGTTCCAATCTCTCAGTGTTTTATCTATTACATTACATTACATACATATTTTTGTTTCAGACAGACCTTATGGATTGCCAGAGAGTTCTCATCTCATTTTGAAATGTTGCTGTGTAATGTATATATATATATATATATATTACACAGCCCAGTCAGTGAATTGCATTCTTACATACATTACATTCATCCATACATGAAATCATGAAAATGCACTGTATAAACAGGAAAGTTTTCTACTCACACTGGAGCTGTAGAGGTTGAGGGAGGGTCTGTCAGTGGAGTGCAGTGATCTGACTGACAGTGGTCTGACTGGCCTGAACTTCACCCTCCAGCTTGGCCTGTGTGGGGTGGGGCACAGAGCCCTGGCTGACAAAACCCTGATGTGGGCTGTCCAGGATGGCAGGATGACCGGATACAGGTGCAGGGTGCAGCTAAACACTGGAGATAACCAGCTCTGGGCCAGGCACACACTCCATCGATCTGTGTGATGCGCACTAATGGCCTCTTCCTTTAAACACACTGGATAAGTTTATGGCTTGACCAAAGTCATCACCAAATGCTCACCATGACAACAACAACAGCAATAGCTTTAAAACAAAAAATATATATAATGATGCATTGAACAGAAAACGCTAACTGAAGGGGATAAGATGAATTCATTGTTTGCAAGGATACCCTCTGGTGGCAGAGGCTAGTAACAGCATGCATTTGATGTCATGGCAACCTGGAACAGCAATAAAATGGTGCTCTGTGAATCTCCACTGGGACTACTCCACTTACACTGCTTTAACAGTTTCTCTCAAAGACACACACATACAAAATACACATTGCTCAGGCAGAGCATAAAATGCTTATTGTTTTTTTATTGTCAAATGGCAAATCAATGAGTTAACCAAAGTGGTCATGTTAAAAAAATGGAATGGATAAACTAAAAGAAGAATACTGACATTTCTTTCTTAACCATCTTGTAAAACCGAAAGAAGAGAATGTCTTTTGAGAAACACATCCTGATTCTGTCCTCACACTGTCCTCAGATAAGCTTCCAGAGGACACACAAGTCACATGTGATGTCTGTGGTTGCTGCACTATTTTCAACCAACTCATTATGCACCTACTAGTTAAATAAAATAAACCATGATGATGAGGATGTAAGACTGAATAACATCAAAGTCAACAAAAGAATCAATAACAACAATAAAAAAGGATGAAGAAGTGGTTCCGACATGTTTGGCGGAAGGTTCTGGAAGTGCTGTGCATACAGGCCCAGAGTGATTGAAGATTACTGAGGTGCACATGGGTTGGGGTGGCGGTGGGGGTATGGGCAGGTATGGTGAGGCTCTTGGCCCCACCTCTTCATTCCTGCCCCCTGCAAAGAGAAGGAGAAAGGACAACAGTGTCCTCTCTCTTCACAAATGGCATCACATGGAAGGAGCAAGACACATGAAAAGCAACAGAAAAGATGTTTTAAGTAGTTCTGCATACAAGGTCAAATAAGACTTAAATGTGGGCATGTCTTTCTCTTCTGAACACATCTCTCTGGGTTGACACTAAATACGTGTATTGGACATTTTTGGGCTACTTTTTCATAAAAAATTCCAACCTTATAATATAAGCGCAAAGAGATATGTTCAATTACATACATGTTTGGCTGTAATTACAAAAAATGTAACATAAATTACTCGTAAAATAACTTGTAAAATTACAGCATTAGCCTAACAACTATTATGTCTGAAGACAAAGAGGGCACATTATTTTACATGGATGAAAGAGTTAGGTTAACTAAAACTAGCTACTTTAGAGGCAGTGTCAATCAAACTTTCATCCTTTTCTCCATGCTTGCCCGAAGCCTGTGAGATGATCATTTTGAGAAAAGGAATTAATACTCTGAGACAGTAAGCTTACAAGAGCATCTGTACATCCATTGTACACATTTTCTGTCCAAAGAGAGGAATTTCAGGACGGCTTCAGACACTATCCCATCCAATTTCTAAAAACATAAAGTCAGGAAAAGAGATCTTTTCTATGTGCTGTCTTATGTATATCTCCAGTGCTTTCCTTATGAATTACTTTGATTAATCTTAATTACTTCATTTATTATGATTATATTCATTATTTTGCTGGAGACAAATGACATGACAGAGAACATGAAGGTGAACAAAACAAGAAAAAAACAGGCCAATTTAAACAAAACAAAACAAAAGGAGGTTAAGCAAACAATCAGTTCATATTTACACTCAATACAGGCTTTGCATTGCTTCATCACCAACCCCAACAACCTTGCCTTATCCATCCACCCCACTGTCCCCTAGCCCCCATCCTCCACCCAAATCACCTCCTCCTCCTCCACCCTCCACTTTACAGTCTTATGACCAATGAAAAATCCATCTTGCCTTTTGTCCAGAGTCCTTTACTAAGTTTGAGTCTGTGTGTGTGTGTATGTGTGTGTGTGTGTGTGTGTGTGTGTGTGTGTGTGTGTGTGCGTGTGTGTGTGTGTGTGTGTGCGCACACTCTGTAAGCTAAGAGTTTGGTGTGGAGAGGCTGTTGGAGGACTGTAGAGTCTACACACGTCCCTACAGTCATGAGAGGTTCTTGGGGAGAGAGCTTGTGGGATTGGTGGGATTGTTCCAGGGCAATTACTAGTTTGTACCCAGCCCCCTCAATACCTTGTCTGCGGGGCAGACAGGCGGGTAGGCGGGGCAGGGCAGGTCATGGTGCGGGGCAGGGCGGACGGGTGGGTGGAGCCTGATGTGACCCACAAAGGGGTGGAGCGATGCTTGGTTTAAAGGTTGTCTCCAGGCTGGTACTGTGGCTCAGTGGCAGTGAAGTAGTCCTCCAGGAAGGCCTGCAGGTACTCGAAGGTGGGCCGCTCCTCTGGGTCCTTCTTCCAGCACTGCAGCATGAGCTCGTGCAGGGAGCTGGGGCAGTCCTGGGGGCATGGCATCCTGTAGCCACGCTCCACCTGCTCCAGCACCTCACGGTTATTCATGCCTGGTGATTGATGGATACACACACACACACACACGCACAAACACACACACAGAGGCTAGGTCAGCATTCTGACACAGTGAGAGAAACATCCATCAACTCTTAAAACGAAACTTAATTCTAGGCGCTGTTTTTACTAATTTCACATGAGAAGGGAATGTACCACAACATATACAAAGGGAGAACGAAGAAATGCAAACTGCTAATCAAACAGACACAAAAAACATAGCTGCATCTTGTTTGTCAAGCCACATTTCCTTGCAGGGTGAGTACTGACATTCAGCTAAATCTTTTAATGAGGAATACTGGAGAAGACTGGTTGCTCAAACTGACAGGACTTACACATCTGCTGGAATGACGACATTATCCCTAAGGTCCACAGTCCACAGCAACCAGACCCTCCCCACTTTTACTCACGCACAAACACTTGCTCTTTCTCTCTCTCTCACTCTCACTCACACACACACACACACACACACTAGTCCAGGTCACTCCATCTGATCTTAACATGTGCTTCCTCTCCCAGAGAAAAGCAACCAGGTGGCTACAGGCTGTCGTCAACCTCTGCAGCCCATGAGAGGAGTGATGGGAGAGGGGAGGCAGGAGGGAGCTCTTCCCCCGAGGCAGCCCTGGATTACGTGTCGTGAAGGATAAGGCCAGAGCAGCTCTGCAGCATGCAACTCTGCTAATTCATCCGTCAAAGAGCGCTTAGTCCAAGCCCAAACAATGAGAGTTGGGCTGCAATCTAATTGTTGATGGTCTGTGCACTTCAACAAGGAGCAGTTGTTGTAACATATGCAGGACATTACAAAAAAAATAGGTTAGCCCATGACTAGTGGATTAATCCAAGCAGATTCAGTACAGTGCACTTACCTGGGTAGGGCACTCGACCCTTGGTCACCAGTTCAGTGAGGAGGATGCCGAATGACCAGACGTCTGACTTGATGGTGAACTTGCCGTACAGCGCGGCCTCTGGGGCTGTCCACTTAATGGGGAACTTAGCTCCTGTGGAATAGAAACGATTTCAGTGAGGCACTGCTGGAGAGGGCTAAACCTTGGTCGTGGTGGGGTGTGTGTGTGTGTGGGGGGGGGGGTTTAGTGAGGAAAGGGTGGGGAGTTATATTGAGCAATTTGATATCACATATAAACAGAGAGAAAGGGAAAGAAAGAGACTAGGGGAAAAACTCAGATCATCCATCATCGCTGCCTGGCCTCTCCCTCCAGAGCGCGAGTGTCTTGTGCAGAGAGCAGAGGCTTGGAGCCCTGGGCCTTCCCCCCGGCTCAATGTAAACTCTGCCCAGGCCCACTCTGATCCACTTGCTGGCCAGCCGCCCCCAACAACATCAGGGCACTGGCTAGGAGGGGTGGGTCCCTTAGGAAAGGGTCTGGAGGACAACCCCAAACCACATGTTTTGTGTTCTCTCTCTCTCGCTCTCTGTCTCTCTCATTTCACACTTGTGGCTATAAATATATTCATATCTATTACACTCAGACACACACAGACCATGGGTGTACACACACACTTAGACCACAACATAAACTCTCAAACAAGGATGTTCTGGTGCTTGCTGCTCTCACCTTGCCTTGCTGTGTACTCATTGTCTTCGATCAGCCGGGCCAGGCCGAAGTCAGCGATCTTGCACACCAGGTTGTCCCCGACTAGGATGTTGGCTGAGCGCAGGTCTCTGTGGATGTAGTTCATCCTCTCAATGTAGGCCATACCCGCCGCCACCTGCCACCGACACAGACACAGAAAGGCCACGCTTAGTGCCAGGCCAGTGCCAACAGAGGTGTGTGTAACCCGTGTGTGGCTCAGCACAGCAACAGCCTGGGCTTTAACCCACAAACATGGCATGCTAGCTGAGCCAGGGGGCCAAACCCCATAGGTGCTACTGTGTGCTGTTAGCATTTTTCTCAAATATCAGGACAAAGGGTTTAATTACAATAGCATTTGGCTATCACTACATATGAACACACTGTTTGACTTTGTGAGGAGGGCACAGACAAGCTCAAGCCTACGGCTGGCTAATTAGTGGCTCACCTGAGCAGCCATGTCAACCAGGTTTGGCAGCTTCAGTCCTCGTCCTTCTCCATCCTTCAAGAAATCCAGCAGGCTTCCTGGAGAGGCATGATACTGGACATAAGCAAACGTCAGCATGTGCTCTGAGAGCAAATATTGTCTTCCACATTCCTGGAAGAGGGTCTGTGACCTAAATGCTGGTGACTAATGTAGCTACATGTGATTTGCATCACAGGCTCCCGAGGCTCACTTCTGAACTCTCAACATGTCCTTTCTTTCTTTTTTAGCCGGGAGGCTTTGTTGTGGTTTTTCTAAGATGGTCTCCTTCTTAGAACAGAAAGGCTGTTAAAGTTAAAAATAGCAACACAATGCTGTGGTTCTGGAGAAAACATCAACACAGGAAAAGTCTGGAGAATAAATCTGTGGTGGCTTTCTGGGAAGCTGTGATGAAGCTCAACCTTTTCAGAAACATTTTTGAACCTGGCTCCTCGACACACAGGAGCGCTTCATGAGACTCATTCCACACTTGCACAACAGAGGATAACATTTACAGAGAATGTACAGTACTAAGAGTTCAAGTGATTCTCATATTTTTAAAAAATTTTAATAGTCTGCAGTGTTGCATGCATCATTTCTAAATGCAGGATGGGCTCGTTTGAGATGGCTCTCTAACTGTCTGTCTAACGTAAAGCAATGCATTCTGGGTGGCAAGGAGGCTTTTTCATTGGGCAAAAGTCTTGCACAGCCAGCCAGCCAAGTCAAACAAGCCCAACCTTGGCCACGTGTTGCCATGGCGATGACCTTTGCCCACTGACCTTTGCCCATGTACTCAGTGACAATGTAGATGGGCTCTTCGGACACCACAGCATAGAGCTGCACCAGCTTGTCATGCCGCAGCTTCTTCATGATCTGGGCCTCCTCCAGGAAGGACTCAGGCGACATGGTTCCCGGCTTCAGAGTCTTCACTGCCACCTTAGTGGTGCCGTTCCACGTGCCTGACGTCCAACAGGAGAGCAAAGGAGGGGGGGGGGTGAGAGCCATGAGCCAACACACACCTCTGTCTCCTTTCTTCAAACAGATGCAGCACAATGCCAGAGACCTGGGATTCTGCTTGCCTTTACTTGACATAGATGGCCAAATCATGCACATTTTTTGATCTGTACTCTCAGGAATACTTATTGTATCAATTGAGATGCCAAAGCCAATGTAATGAGCGGTGATGACACCTAATACATATTAGTCGAGCAATGGCTGACTAATGCCAGGAGATGAGAACCTGTGTGTGTGTGTGTGTGGCTGTACTAATAGCCCAGGAGAGGCTAATCCTCCACACTGATTAAGGAGAGCAATACAATCAGTGCAAGACCAGCATTGCTCCTGCTCCACACAGTCAGGTAGGCAATGCAGATATTTTGCTCTGTGTCTGAGAGCCAGCAGTCTTTTTGCCTGTGCGCATGTGCTCTTGCATAAACCTAGCAGACAGAAATGTCATCTATAGCTTAAAGGCAAAACAGAACGCCAGAGACTGTTGAGCAGGTTCTTAACAGGGGCCCACACTGAGGGACCTGTGGTTGGAAGAGAGGCTGGGAGTCCCCTGGCTAAGCCTCAGGCCTCAGGGTGAGGCTCCTTGACATTTGCCTAAGGCCCCAAATAACATAGCTAACCACATACAATGTAAAGCCTCTATACAGTAAGGGGAGGCTAGTATTTAACTAGTACACGGAAAGACATGTCAGTCATTCATTATTGGTATCTTGGAAAAAAAAGTATAGATTACCATAGGTCACACTAATTATATTTTTAAACATTTTCATAATCTTATCAAAGTTGAATAAAATACATTAGGTTTTCTGAACAGAGCCCATGAACTTTGGTCTATCTGGCACAATGCATTGTTCTTAAGTGGGAAATGCCAATAACAGATGTTAGGTTGATTTAATTCCAAAATACATTGAAGACCACATACTTCTTATACTTCCAAGATACCCTTCAAAACAGGAAATTAAGGTGGAAAAAGGATGGATAAAAATGGATGGATGGATCATTATTGCCTTACCACACCACACATCAGCAAAACATCCCGCCCCCAGCTTTACTTCCAGCTCAAGAGAGCCTCTGGCGATTTCCCAGGCATCGTGGGTCAGGCCCACAGTGTCGGGTGTGTAGTTCACACACACAGCCGTTAAATTAAAGCACAAACCATCCGCACTCTCTACAGGGGAGGGAAGGAAGGCAAGGCACACAAAGGGTTAACTATCAGGGAGTGGACCATGCAAAACGGGGCAGGCCAGGAGCCAAGGATGGAGGTGGTGGTCACACCCAAGCTGCTATATGCAAATGGCACAGGACCACTTTTCACAAACAATACACGTGATCAAAACAAGCAGTCTGGCCAGGGGCGCCTTGATCCTGCTTGATGATTTGACTAGAGGTTTGACTGGTGTGCTTGTTCTGGGATGGAATGTGGTCTTTCTGACCTGTGTTGAAAGGCGTGCACCGGTGTGTGTGTGTGTGTGTGTCTAGGCTCCTTGGGGCCCTCCAGCTGGCTCCTGCTCAGCCACCGCATGGGTCAGGAGGGGTTGGGGGTTTGTACGTGACGGAGTCTTGCCCATACCCATCCAGACCTCCCCAAACTGCCCATTCCCCAGACGCTTGATGAGCTGCAGTGACTCCCGTGGGATCTCCCACACGTCTTTGGTTTTGACAGACAGGTCGGTCAGACGGGGCATTCCTTTGTGGCAGGGCACCACCAAGCGACAGCACAGCCCTGCTGCCCGCTCTGTGCATGGGCCACAGCAAGCAGGTAGCGCACATGGACCACACACACACAAACACACACGCCAAACACATTCACGCGCGCACACACACACACACATTCACGTAAAACACAGAACAAGGTGAAAGAGAGAAGAAGAAAAAGGCTTAGAAATAGTGCACAGCATAGACAAAGGAGCAAGTCAGAGCAGCTGCTTGAGTTGGCTAATCCCAATTAGATTCACACCGCAGTATTTACTTGTGAATCATGGAAAACTAAAGCATTATTCATGTATCTGTCACAAATTGCCCACACTGACCTGCTTTCCAGCACAAAGACATCTGGGTCTAGAGCCAGCGTGAATTCTTAGTGTTTTGCATCAGTGTTGCCAACTGCATGTATTCATGCTGAGAACATTTAATAATCTTTCAATTAGTGAGCTGAACCATAAAAAAGTGTGTGGTAAGTGATGACTGTATTTGGTGCACTGAAATGTGTTAGGTAATGGGCTAAGCCCTCCCAGTCAGTATGTGTGGATGGAGTGAGATGAGCTCAGGTAGTCCTGATCAATCAATCAGAGGTGCTGCACAGGCCAGACAGCAGGGCCATCCAGCTCCTCATTAATCTGTCTAATGTCTTCTCACTGCTCATCAAATCAGCTAGAGAGAGAGAGTGAGAGAGAAAGAGAGGAGGGAGAGGGAAAGAGAGAGAAAGAGAGACAGAGAGATAGGAAGAGGAAGATGGAGAGAGAGGGGGAGAGAGGGATAGAGAGAGAGGGGGATAAAGAGAGACAGGATTGGAGGGAATATGGCTATCCACTCAGCCTCTAAGCTGTGGCTTGATTCACTATATGTGGCTGGCAAATTAAACCACTTTCCTTTTCATAAAAGCTGTGAGTGGATTTCAGGTGATGAGGCAGGTAGCAGAGGGAATGGGGGAGGGAGTGGTGGTGGCAACGCTGGGATGTTTTTTAATTTAATCCCCTGGCTGCCCCAGCTCTTACCTACAGACCCCACTTATCACCACACACACATACAAACACACACACAATATCGTGTCCACATGCACACACACCAGGGTCTGAGGCAGACTCACTGCAAAATAAAGGAGACCCACCGACTAATGTGACATTTCTGTCTGAAAGTGTGTGCATGGCAGACTAATCCACCACACACTGGCTGGAAGCTGTCCTGTGAAATGCTGTGAAGAAGTATTTTTCTCACAGGCAACCAGCCAGAGGTATGGATGGCAACACCCCACCCAATGCTTCTTTAGTTGTTGTGCTACTTGTGAACAGCAAAATAAAACTTAACATGCAACGAATACCTTTGTTGCTAGATTCAAATGTTTCAAGCTCTATCTTTCTAGCAGTTTAAAGGGAAAGCCTGTATATGGCAGAGCAAGCCATCAGTGTTAGATTCTACACTATATATCTTCTCACTGGACCACTTAGCTGTTTCTGTAAATGGTATTGTTAATGCATTTATGATAGCCTCTTCCCCCCAATGCATCACAGCCATTTTATTAAAGTCGTGGCAGTCAGATCCTGTCTGGTTGCTGTGAGAGACTCCTGAGAGATGAGTTTCATTCTGACAACAGCCCGCCATTCAGATAATGCAGCTTACGTAAGGTCTCGAATCAATTTAACAACAATCCCCGCAAATTCATCCTGTGGGTTTGACGAGGTCTGGGCAAAAAGGACAGACTGCAGGCTTGTTGCGATGGAAGGACCAGGTGAGATGTTTGTTTGCATGCCATTGATTAGCATCCGTTTCCAGTCGACCTCCATTTCCTGCCATCATAGCGGCGTTAGCGTGGGGCGGAGGCAGACCGAGGCCCCGGTGATAATGACCGCCACTGTTTGCTCAGGCCAGGCAAGGAGTCGATAATGGAGGCCTCACGCCGGCTTCATGCCTCACTGCCTAAAGCTCACTACAGACGCACCATGAAGGTCAAACCTCTTTCCCCATCTCTCTCTCTCTCTCTCTCTCTGTCTCCCCTCTTCCTTCCATGTTGTGACCTAGTGATGCTATGGCTA
Organism: Tenualosa thibaudeaui; assembly: GCA_027481765.1. Lineage (NCBI taxonomy): Eukaryota > Metazoa > Chordata > Actinopteri > Clupeiformes > Clupeidae > Tenualosa > Tenualosa thibaudeaui. Next base: position 21,504,381 of record JAIFZK010000001.1, read on the forward strand.
TACAGATATTTTCCAGGCAGCCCTGGGCTATAGGGTGGGCTTGGAGCTCAGGTGTGGCTATTATCTTGCCTGCCTCCTCCTACCCCAGTCAAGCTGGTATGGTGTGTCCCGGGCCAGGCCACACTGGAGCAGACACGCCCAGGCAAGTGCACGCTCATTTGCCTACCAGCCACCACAGGGGAGCAAAGAGGGAAGATGGAGCAAGTCTGTGTGTGTGTGTGTTGGTTAGAGAGAAAGCGAATGAGAGAGAGAAAGAGAGAGGGAGACAGAACACAGAGGGAAAAGGGCAGAGAGCTGAAAAGAGAAGCTGAAATGGAGACACTGAAGCCGAGTCGCTGGAGCTGGAAGGTAAAAACAAAGTCCTGGAGGTGAAGGGCTATGAGAACAGTCAAATAATATGCATTGTGGCAAAGACACACACTTTCTGCCTCACACAGGGACACTCTCTGACAGAAACTCATTCACACAAACACTGACAAAAAAAATCTAATCATCAGCACTGACAAAAAAGTCTATACAGTTACAACAAAAAAATCTATACTGTCAAGTCTCAGCATATTTAAACATCAATATGTCAATGTGCTAACTGGGGCATGTGAAAGAAAAAAAACATGATGTTCTTAGTGTGTGTGTTTGTTTGTGTGTGTGTTTGTTTGTTTGTGTGTGTGTGAGACAGAGGTTTCTTTATCTGTATCTTTCCATCATAAATCATCACAGTGTCATAGCAGCAGCCCATACTTCTCTGATAAATGCCTGTGGCTCTACAGGGGATATGTGACACCATGCACAAAACAATCTAATCATTCTTCCGATCTGTGCAAATGATATGAAGCTGACACTTATGTCATTTGTATGAAGGGCTCCATGTGCTTCAGGAAAGGCCCAGAAAGTTCTGTGTCAACAGAACTGTTGCAGTATGTGGCTAAAGCAGACTAGACAAGGTGACCTGGGTTCTGCCCAACACAGGCTTTCAGGAACTCATGGTCTCCAGATGACTAAGTAGGTCATCTTCATACTAAATACGTTGTCATCTTAAATAAAATCTGATTCTGCTGGTCCTAAAATATGTTCTGTCATCACTGATGCAGTACAAGTTAAAGACAATTATACAGCTGTATTTACAGATTATAGTCCACGACACAAACAACTCTATTTTCCTGTTTAAAGATCTAATGGCTGCTGATGACACACAGTATAACTCTCTGAGCAGTGCCGGGCAATATTCCAGATAACTGTGGTTCTTGACGTTTTCCCATAGATATAGAACCACCGATTTAGTTTAGTTTTTTTTTTCCTGGAGAAAGGCAAATTTTCATCATTTATCCTGAGTCAACAGAACTGGCTATGCAGCTACTGCACAAAACACTGTTCAAAAAGTTGTTGCCTGATAGTGTTAACAGGCAGCTGGCCAGTGGCTCGTCATGTCACACCTGAGTAGTGCTGCACTAGCTGTTGCAGGGTCTCAAACTGGGCTCGGGTGGTGATGTAGTAGCCGCCGCTGTCCAGCTTGCGGATCTTGTAATGCTTCACGTGGTCACCTTTGATGTCGTCCCAGTCCCGTATGGACAGAGAGAAGGCCCCTAAGGAGAACACACCACTGTGTTAGCACAAATGAGTTAGCCACAGAGTCTTTTAGCATCCTGTGGATAAACCTTCACACCGCAGTCTGACTTGGTAACACTACTTGTTTGCTATGTAATAAACGTGTGTGTATGTGTGTGTGTGTGTGTGTGTGTGTTGACAGGGAAGGCTATGGGTGTGTGTTATGGCTCCAGTGTGGGTGAGGGCATGAGTAGTGGTGTTGGCAGGTACCTTTGGTGGTTTCACTCTCACGGATGAGATAGGTTCCTCGGGGGTTGCCAGTGGACAGCAGCTGCCTCTCGGCATCCTTGCGGCCCAGCTTGCCAAAGTACCAGCTGTGGCGAGGGGATGAGCACACAGGACACCAGTGTAAGTGCCAATGCCGTGCACACAACTTACCCTTCTCACTCACCCATCAACATTACATTAGCATTAGCTTTCCTCTTCTAATAAGCTGTACAAGTACAGTTGAAAAATATAACATAAAACTGTACTGCTAATACTACTACATGATATTTAATAGTAAATCATTCGACTGAGCTAGTGTGCCTCTGCCTATATGACTTGTACAGATATGTAGCCATCTCTCTAAAATAAGCAGCTCTCTGCCATTGCCACTGTTCAGGGCAGAACACACCACACCACTGCTGCCATGTGATACTGACTGGAGAACAGAGTGTCCAAAAAACAACTCTCTCTTTTGAATTCATTTCTGCCTGCAGAAGTCTTGTTCTGTTCTGCCTTTCTCTCTCTCCTTCATTTTCTGTCTACTTCTCTGGCGTTTTCCCTGTCTGTCTGCGACACACATTCTTTTTTTAATGTCAGACAACACTGCCTTCAGCCCAGATTCCTGTGGCATCTACTGTGTCTAATAAAAGTCATTTTAACAAGGCCGTATGGGAGGGGAAAAGTGGGGTGGAGTGTGTGTGTGTGCACCCATGTGTGAGAGTGTGTGTGTATGTGTGTGTCTCCACCTTCAAGAAACTCGTGAAGACCCAGCTCTTCCAAGAATATCTCCTGGCGTAAACTTTGAGAATGCACTCAACAATTTAATTTCTCTGCACTATTGCACTTTCAACTTAAAATGGTGCAGTTTCTATGTTAGCAATATGCACTCCTTGTTCGTTCTCTCATTGTGTTGTAGCTTGAATGTTATCCTCTTTTGTAAGTCGCTTTGGATAAAAGCGTCTGCTAAATGCCTAAATGTAAATGTAATGTAATGTGTGTGGAGGGGGCACGCGTAAGATCTTTGCCTGGTTTCAGTGCCTGTGGCAGCCTGTCTTTAATCTCCAAAAACACTTCTAAATCAGTGACACTTCTAAATCAGTGGTGCATGGCGTCATTCTGTACCCGCCCTGCCACTACCTCATGAACACACACACACACACACACACACACACAAACACACACAGACAGAGAAGTAGACAGACAGACAGAGAGTCTGGCAGACAGACTGCCTGCCAGAAATGGCCTGTCTGCCGCGCTGGGCTGGGTCTCCCCCCTACTGCTTAACAGACGTGCCACTCGGTACTTAGTGTGTGTGTTTGTTTGTTTGTGTGTGTGTTTGTTTGTTTGTGTGTGTGTGAGACAGAGGTTTCTTTACCATGTCAGCCTCCCTGCCAGGCTGGAGAGGACAAGAGGCAGGGAGAGGAGCAGAAGAAGAGGGAAGGAGAAAGAGAAAGTGAGAGAAAGAGGGGGAGAGGAAAAGAGCCAAAGAAAAACACTAACTCTTCGGCTTGGATGGAGTCCACCGGGGCCACGTAATTACTGGGAATGTAGCCGGTTCCGCCCGTAGTGAGAGAACGTGCATCCCACCAGTCCCCTTCCCTGAGGGAGAGACAGAGAGAAAGAAACAAATCATTCATGATGAATAGATTAAAGTGTGAAAGGTAAATGTTACGCAATTATGACAAAGCTACTACACTTCCAGTAGAAGAACGATGAGATAAATAATACAATAAAAAATAATAGCTTTATCCTGTCCTGTTGGAGCAGGACCAGAACTGCTGTATGTGTGTGTGTGTGTGTGTGTGTGTGTGTGTGTGTGTGCATATGTGATCAAATATGGCCTGTTCAGCCATATATCCTGTCTTAATGTACAGAGCCCTCCTCTCTCTTCATTATTAATGAGGCATGTGAATATCAGCAGGGCTGCATGGCAGGATCTACATTCTGTTTGACAGCTGCCTGCAAAAGAGTGAGAAGGAGAGATGGAGTACAAGAACGAGAGAGCAAGAGGGGAGTAGAAAGGGAGCGAGAGAGCCAGAGAGGGGAGACAGAGAGATTGTGACGGGGGAGAGAGAGACCTCTAAACAACCTCTCACCCTCAGGCCGACACATAGCCATACAGTCACAGGACCACTTCACTTCTCTTCTCATCTCTCCTCCCTCTCACTCTCTCTCTCTCCTTCCCTCACCTCAGGCTCAGCTCCCTATCTCCATCAGCCGCTCACATTATCACATGATTACTGTGTCCAGTGGCCTCTCCTCCTCCTCCTCACACTAGCACAGTCTTCTCTCTTCAACACACAATGCCATATGCACACACACACATACATATACACACACACACGCGCGTACGTGGGTAGATCATGTCCTTTTAACACAGCACATCACTCAACATGCTTACTCTCCTATGCACGTCTGTCACATAGACACATAGAGAGAGCAGTATAACCCATAAAACACACACAAATGTACACACAATTATCACACAACCAGACACATCTTCCCTAATTATAGTTGTACTGTTTAAGCCTTGTTCAGAACAAGAGAGAGTGTGTGTGAAATCCCAAGCTGCACAAGTCATACCACTCCATCCCATGTCTCTGACGGGCAGATAGGAAGGAGGGAGGGAGAGAGAGAGAGCAGAGTAGAGGAGACTAGAAGAGGAGAGAGGAGGGAAGGAAATGAGAGGAGAAGAGATGAGAAGAGAGAATAAAGAGCTGGTGTCCAGCACAAAGTGTGTCTGCAGGCAACATCACAGACACAGGACATGGGCCGCTCCAGCGCTACTGTAGCTTTGTGTTGTAATGTGTGTGTGTGTGTGTGTGTGTGTGTGTGTGTGTGTGTGTGTGTGTGTTGGGGTGGGGGGTTTTGGGGCGGCAAGGGTTAGGCCCATGTCTGTCACTGCCATGCTTTTGTCTTTGTCAACACCACAAGCGTGTAGAAACAAGAACAAAACAAACACAAAACAGAAACAAAACCTCCAAGCAACTGTAGTAAACAAAAAGACACCCTGCTAAACTAATGCAAAACACGGCCTCCCCTGAGAAGGGCCGTGTGTCTGACGCGGGCCAGACTATGTGTGGAATTCCAACAGGCACAACATAAGAAGAGCTATCAAAACACAAATCAGTGCTGTGGCTCATCTGAGGGACTCGGCTGCGATTGTGTCTAGAGGATCTCGCTCCAAACACTCCAGGAGAGCGCTAGCACCGCTTCAGCATTCCCAGCACCACAGCAACGGAGCACGGCACAAACAGGCTGAGGTGAAGGTGAAGGCAACAGCTGATTCCATCTCCTTCACCAGTCACAGGAAAGAGGTCTTCTCAGGGAGAGAAGAGACCACTAGGCAGTTTCCCCTTTAGGGGCTGGAAGTGGGAATTAAAGTGTGACAGATGATCTTATTTCTCTCTATGGTAATCATTTCCTGTTGCACAAGACTAATCCTCCTCTATTAACATGAGCTTTGTTTCCTTGAAAATACCATCACATTGCAGCTCTTAGTCACACCAACCCCCAAACACACACACACATGCACACACACCACCGCCCATGGCTGCACATGTGACCAACCAGTCTAGGCATCTGCCATTTAGCGTCTCCAGCAGAGGGCTAAGTTGGGCTTAAGCATGTCATCTGTCTGGTGGTCAGCAGGGGGCAGCGGAGAGCTCTCTGGCTCTCTCTTTCTCTAGCCCTCAGTACCACAGCAGGCAAGCAGGCAGGTAAGGCCAAAGGGGGAAGGGCCAGAGGGAGAAGAGAAAGGGAGAGAGAGAGAGGGCTCCTTCCTCAGACTGGCTGGCTCATTGTGGTCTCTGTCCTTCTAGACAGGAGGACGATGAGCTCGGACCGCTGAGGTCGGGCAGGAAAAGCCCCACTGTGGAGGACAGGATGGGCTAGGCTGGGGTGGGCCGAGAGGTCTGAAGGCGGTCGGGAGAGAGAAATGAATGTCAGGCCTCAGGGCTTAAAGATAAACCTGCCTGGACCTGGGCATGGGCCTGAGCCTGCCTGTGTGGTCGACCCACAGTGCTTATCGGGGCCGGACCTCCGCCCCTGTCTCTGCTGCCAGGCCTGTGTAGAGGGGTTAATATGGGGAGTGGTTTGTTTGTGTCTGTGTGTTCATGAGTGTGTGAGATGGAGCAGAGAGTCTGTCTGCACCTCATCTGTGCTCAAGCCAGAGCCTGCATGTGGGCCAGGGAGTGTGGCTGCTGTGGGCAGGAGTGCCGAGGGCTAGAGAAAGTGAGAAAGAGAGAGAGAGGTCTGGGGCGGCGCACCACTGTCCCACCCCGCGCCTCATTAAGCTGCAAATGTGCTGACTGGGGGGGGGAACAGGACGACCAAGCAAGACGGAGGAAGGTACAGGAAATGGAGCCGCTGCACTTCCTGTCGCAGCTCTGAAAGTGAAGTGACTCAAGAACAACACAAAGCTGTACCATTTCAGCAGCGGAGGCGGGGGAGGAGGAGGGGGCGAGGACAGAGAAGACAGTGAAGTGAGCCAAAGGCCACGTCCTAAGAACAAAACCACCCGGGCTCACACACACACACATACACACACAACCAGCGCATGGCAACTCTGACATGAAACAGAGTCAGACACCTATTGTTGAGAAGATATTTCACAGCCTTAAGACATTCTTAAAAGGAAAAAGACTTAGAGCAATACTCACGTGCTGTTGATGATCTGGAACTTCTCTCCTTTCCTGAAGCTTAAGTCATCCTCAGTGCGAGCCTCATAGTCATACAGAGCCACAAAAAGAGTGACACCTGCCAGAGAAGAGAGGGAATGAGAGAAAGAGAGAGATGGAGAGATGAAGAGGAGAGTTAAGAAAAGAGAGAGGATGGGTGGTGGGTGCAGAGGATGAAGCAGGAAGGGAGAGAAAGAGAGAAGAGAAGAGAAGAAACAGATCAGCATCAGCACTGAGGCGATTACTAACAAATTAACCTCAGACTCCAGGCACTCTGTGGATGAACTGAATTTGCACTGCAAGCTAGCATGGAAAAAAACATTCTTTTTCCTCCACACCGTATAATTTGGAGCTGGTTGGCTAAATGATTGGAACACAGCGTCGTTTAAGGCCAACGCTAAGCATAATCTATGCCACGCCATCCAGTAGCCCTGCTAAGCTGTGTGTGACTGGGGGGATGGTGTGTCAGTCCCGCTAAATAATTTCTCCCTCCTTGGGCAAAAGCAAAACAGACCTTTAAAAGCTTATTGTTCCCACAGAGGGGCTGTGGTCTGGGGCACTAGGAAAGCCTCTGTGGCTTCAAATGAAAAGACCACTCACACATTTGGAATCCCCTGGCTGGCTATATGTCTGCCCTAATGTGATTTAAGGCTAAAACAAGCCTCCTGACCCCCAGAGGTTTACAGAGATTCTAAGAGGTGACGCTATGGTCGTGCTAGGCCTCCCACCTCCATCTGCCAGTTAAAATCAACCTTCTGCTGTCCTGCTAAATGAGAGACTCTTCCTCTGGTGCCTCCCAGATTGATCCCAGACCATTTTCCACCATATGATTTGGGGGTTGGACCTCAAGTCAGCCATCAACACTGAAGCTCGAGCAATGTGTGTGTTTGTGTCACGTGTGCTATGTCTGTGTGTGTCTGACTGCGAGTGTGTGCTTGTGTGTCTGTGTCAGGATGTGTGTGTGTGTGTGTGTGTCTGTGTGTGTGCATGTGTGTGTGTGTGTGTCATTGTGTGTGTGTGTGTGTGTGCACAAGCACACAAATGAACATGTGTGAGAGTGCTCCCAAAAGGGAGAGAGAGAGAGAGAGGTCGCAAACAGAAGTGGAGCATCACATGAGTCAGGAGGCTGTGCGGCGGGGTTAGGGCTGTGCTCTGCACTGTGTTTACTTATCAGCCCCAACCACAAGAGTGAGCACACAAACACATAGTCATCTGACGGAGGCCTGCTGCACTCCTCACCTCATCACCATACAGTGGAGCACAGGGGAGTGTTCACACGGACGCAACAAGGGGACCCTACTCCTATTTGGGCTCAGGCTCACCCGAGGTCTCTTTGCTGACGTGCGCTCTCACAGAGGTTTGTCCACATGCCACTGTTTCTGTGTGGCTCACAAGCTCACAAGATGTGATTTTTATGTGTGTTTTTTTATGTGTTTCGAAAAGAGTCATCTTGTGATAAACATTAGGTCATTATCCTCTCAGTGCCAAGTGAGCAGTCAGGCAATTAGGGTTTCGTCTGTCAGAGCAATGTTAGCATTGTGTTCCAGCGAAATGTCAGTGATCACAGAAAAAAATGCTAACCATTCTCTACCATGACACTATAATGGGACTGGTGAACACAAATCCCAAACTATTACCACTGATATTAAAATGAATTTTCATGTTTTAATGAATTATCTCTTAATTAGACAAGTCATATCTATTCCCACCCCTCTACACACACACACACACGGGAGAGAGAGAGTTTCTGTGTTGCGTAAGCCCCAAGTAGTATTAAAAATCCCTGCGACTGCAGAGGACACAGTGAAGTCAACTGATGATTTATCTGGTTGAGAGGGTGGGACAGCTGTACCCAATTTCCTAACCAGGAGAAAATGAAAAATGTCAAAATCCTATCAGTCCTCTGTGACTGTGTGGCTTAGGATTCATTTGGACAGAATTAATCCCCACTTTTGCAGACAAATCCATTTGATGATATCCTGACTAGGAATATCACCCACGTAAACTAAGTCAAGCATACACACAGACACACACACACACACACACACACAGAGAGAGAGACAAAAGCAAGCCGGACATTCCACAGCTGCCTGAATTCAGAGCCTGTCAGGTAAGGGCATCCATTCAACAGTCCCAAAGGGTTCAGAGGTCACCAAAGAGCATCTGTACCTGTTCCCCCGCGGGTGCGCAGGGTCCCGGTGTGCGAAGATGAGTTGACCCCACCGAAGACGGTCATGCTCTGGCTGCCGGGCGCATGGAAGTTGTTGTAGTTGGGGATGGCGGTGACGCCGAAGCCGGTGGGGTAGTGCTGGGGCGTGGGGTCGGCTCCATAGTGGTAGCCGGCACTCTGCGAGATGCTGGTGTTATGGTCCTCCGTCAATTTAGGTGCTTCTTTGTCCTTGCATTGCACACAGCCCATTCTCTAAATGCTGTGGGAGATGAAGACAAAATAAAGATATCGCATTAGCTCATGAACCCACCGCAAAAGCGGATTTGTCCTTATGTTCCCTTATTTCCTCACATTCGCCACATAATTTTTCATTTGTCATCATTTTTCAAACAGTTCCCTATATGTGGAAAGGATTTATCATTTTGACCAGAAGAAATGTCTTTGTGTGCAGCGATGCTTTCCGTGCTAGGTGTGTCCTCACAGATTTAGCTCAGGGTGTGTGTGTGTGTATGTTTGTGTGTGTGGGGGGTGGCTCGAGGCTGCTGTGGGGTTCGGTGCGTGACAGAGCAGCCCGCTCCTCCATCTGTAGCTCAGCACAGGCAGCCTGGAATCTAGAGCAGGATTCTAACCTTACCCTCCCTTGTGTGTGTGATGTGTGTGTGTGTGTGTGTGTGTGTGTGTGTGAGTGCGTGTGTGCGAGTGCATACAAGTACATGAATCTGTGTTTTTTTCTCCGTCTCAACGATGATGTCCTGCACACAAGTGAAGTGCAATCTCTAAAACTGTTCCGTCTGGCTGAGTGCACACTGACTCTCCTCTCTCTGCATACACACTGACTCATGCACACACACACACACACACTCGCACACACACATACACAAACACACACTCTTCCGCTCTCCCAGTCAGGGATGAGGAAGAAAAGGTGGAGAGGAAGAAATTAGCAGCTCTGTTTATCACAGCCATGCTGTGAGCCTGTGATGCAGCCATGACTAAACACACACAGAGAGAAAGAGGGAAAGAGGCCACAACATAGGTAGGCCAGTGGATACAGGGCATAGGCCCTCATTGATTATTCCATGATCTCAATCCTGCCTGCATTGAGCCGCAGCTCCTCTGTGTGTGTACGTCATGTGTGAGTGTGTGTGTGAATGGGAGGTGCAGGGGTGGAGAGTAGTGCTGCAGTCAGCTGGAAGCTGCCCTGTTAAAGAGACACAGACCCATTACAGTAATACTATAGCACAGCCCAGTAGGCCACTGTGAGAGCGACTCATTGTTGTCGTGGAACCAATTGACTCTGATCCTGGATCTGACCCAAAGCCGGGCCACACATGGGCCAGGACCAGTTCAGAGTGGTAAATCAACACCTGCCATCAGCCAAAGCCGGCATTGTGGCCATTTGTCACACCTGCTAGTCACAGTGTCATGGAGCCAGGGAGCTTTCACGAGCTGGCACACACCTGACACCGACACGAGGGCTGACACACAACTTTTTCACTGCCGCTCGAGTTCCGACGTCTAGGAAACCATTAAGCCTTTCATATTTTCTCTCCCATTGAATTTGTGTGTGTGCATGTGTGTGCCTTCACAGTCCCTCTGCTCTTAAGAGGATCAAGTCTAATTTAACCAGCTGTCAGGAGACCAAAACAACCAGGCTCAACCACACACCCCAACCACACACACACAAACACACACAGAGTCCATTCATCAGTAGCTGCTTCCTCTTCCATAAAGTGACAGCCGTGACTGCTGTACCCACAATGAGTGATTAAAAGCAAACTCTAAGGTGCCTCGTTAAGTCGTCCTCTTCATCAGAACCTCTGCACATGACACCTGGACACATTTCTCTGGCACCCAGAGGGAGAATGAGAGAGAGAGAGAGAGTGCCACCTAATGACCATCTGGCTAAACATACAACACTTAAAGACCAAAACAGCTAATTGTGTTTGTGTGAGAGAGAGAGAGAGCGAGACAAGAGACAGCGTAAGAGAGCATATATAGTGTATGTGTGTACTATAAACTATGTGTGTCTGTGTATGTAGGTGTGTGTGTGTGTATTCAGGGTGTTCCTCTGAAAATGCAGCCAACTGATGTAGCCCCATCCGCTCACGCCGCCCTCAGCGCTGTCATCAGAAAACTATTTTCAATAAGTCTTGTTAACAGCCCTTTCTCTTTCACTCACTCTCTCTTTCTCTCCCTCACACTCACACACAGACACACACACACACTGCTCTCTGAAGGCAGCCTCTGGCTCCTTTGCAGGGTGTTTTTGTGATTTCTGGAAAGAGCAGGAAGCACACGCACTAAAGACGCACGCAGGGTGAAAGAATGCATGAGCCGGACACTCGCCCCCCTCCCCTCGCCTCTTCTCTCCTTGCCATGGGCAGGAAAAACACGCCAGGAGGCGGAAGCCCTCCTCTCTATTAATCAGCCACTGCGGTCCAGCCAACCAGGCCCTGCTCACAATGGCCGCCCGCCGCGACCACGGACATGGCCCCTGGAGGAGGCCCCCAGCCCTCTCCTTCCATCAGCCCCACTGGCCCTGGACCCCAGACTCCAATCTCACACACACACAGCCGTGGGGCCAACCACCACAAAAAGCCACCGTGGGTAAACAACTAAACACTTCCACTTATGCCCGATTGGTGCAGAGACAAAGGGCATCCATTAACTGAGACAGACTGGGAGTGAAATATACAGTATTAGCTGCGCTCCGCTAGCTCCTGTCTCACACACACACACATACGACCAGAGCATTAACCTGCTTTAATGATCACCAGGTAACAACACAATACAGGACTGAGCAAGAAAAACAGACCACAGCAAAACAATCTACTACTGTGGGGAGATACAGCAGGAACACGAGTGAGAGAGAGAAAAAGGAAATGAGAGAGACAGAGAGAGAAAGAGAGAGATTACAAGAGATTGAGAGGTGCAGCCTCTCTGCTTCATGGAGCCATACTATTCTATATTTAGTCCTACGAGGGAGAAAGGAGGAGAGAGAGAGCTCCCCATCTTCCCCTCTCAACCTCACCACCTCACTGTAGAGGCCATGCTGGACTCACTGACTCCTCTCTGATGTTCTCGTTACGCCTCGTGCATTTACACCCCATGACCTTCACACTTTTACCTGTCTCTCTCTCTGTCTCTCTTTTTCTGACAGCTTACAACCACACAGATGGCTTCCTAATGTACACCATAAGCCTGTGTTGGACAACAAAACAGTCAAATTAAGATATGGAGGTCAGGAGGTACACCCAGTGCATCAGGGATCGGGGTCACAATCCAGAGCTTCGCTTAATCTCCTCCGCTAGCATAAAAGAAAAATCCATAGTTTGAGACTTTGTGATCCTTATCTCTTTGGGGAGAAGGATCTGGGGTCACACTTTCTCGTGAGAGATGGAGCACAAATCCAGACACTAACGTAACACTGCAGTTCTTCAGAAGACGTAGGTGCAGCGTGATGTACAGTCAGACACACAAAATTGTCACAAAATTTGTCACAAAGCTGAGAGAAATATCTAAGAGAAAATAAGTAGCACACATCTAAGCAGCTAACATAATACTTGAGTTACCCAGAACTACTACACATACATGAATTGTGAGGAAGAGAGAGAGAGAGAGAGAGAGAGGGAGGGAGAGAGAGAGATGGAGGGATCCTGAAACACACAGAGAGACATCAGTCAGTGGGCAGCACTTCTCAGAACACTTCTGTATGCAGAGTTCTGTTCACTGCAGGAGCACTCTCTTACTCTCTCTCTCTCCTACACACACACCCACACACATGCAAATACACACACACAAACCCAAGCAGGAGGTGTGGGCTCATCATTGCCGTCTTTGTGTTGCTCACACACATCAGGGCTTTCATCTTTTTTTTTTGCCTTCATTCTATCCCTTACCCTTTCAACCAGATTCAACACTTAAACAATACAATACAAATAGTTTAAACATTAAAAAATAGTTTTACCAGAGAAAAAACACACACCAGCATAGGGCACTCCACACAAACAACATGGCAAACAACAGACTCAGATCTGTCATGGGCAAACTACAGGTGTGTCGCTGAACATTTCTATGCCGGGTCAAACACACACACAACACATACACACACATGCACACACATACACAAATGCACACACATACACACACAGTGTCCCTAACAAGTTATGTATGAGGCAGAGGTGCAAGTGTGGAGGTATGGCATCTGCAGAGAACCAGCGAAGAGAGTACAGAGACTGTATGCATATTTAATGGAGGAGTTGAATGGGTGGGATCATTAGTATGGAGCAGTGAAGGGCTCTGCCCAGCCCCAGTGTGTGTTTGTGTGTGCGTGTGTGTGTGTGCAGAGGTGTAGTGAGTATTTTTTTTTAATTGGGGGTACACAATTTTAGCGATGCAGACCTAATTGCAAACAAAAGTCACACGCACCTCCAAAACCAACATTGATAGTATCACTATCAGAGAGAAATACATAAATTATCTGTTCCAAGTACTGGGGGGACTCTGTACCTCCACGTCCAATGCCCACTACACCCCTGTCTGTGAGTGTGTGTGTGTGTGTGTGTGTATGTGTGTGTGCTTCTGTGTGATGTGAAGGAGGGAGGGCAGGCAGGGTCCCCTGGGAGCTCGTCTAGCCCACCAGACCTCAGGGTATGCTGTCAACCTGTGCCAAGTGGGGGAAGGGAGTGGGATAAGATTGCTGATGTGTGTATGTGTGTGTGTGTGGGGGGGGGGACTGAATGAGTAGGAAGCAGAAGCATCTTCCCCAGACAGACAGAGAACATCGCCCACATGCATGTGTGTGTGTGCATGAGTGTGTTTGCACATGTGTGTGTGTGTGTGTGTGTGTGTGTGTGTGTGTGTGTGTGTGTGTGTGTGTGCTGGGGGCTGGAGAGCAGTAACACACATAGTAAGAGCAGCAACAACAGAGGATTAGCCCAACATATTTCCATTCAATTCATTATGGTCAGCTTTTCATAAAATGCCAGCCCCAGCCCAGTGAGCATAGCAGCTCCCAGGACCTACACCCACACTGAGCCATCACTGCCTGAGCAAACCAGACAGAGACAGACCGATGAGTAGACAGACAGATAGCCAAGCAGACAGTCTGAAAGACAGATGGGGAGTTGTGGATAAGGCAGACTGAGGAGGATGAGGAGGATGGACCAGAGGCAGGAGTGGTTGACAAAAGGAGGTGGATAATGATCAGAGCTGTGGGTAACATGCTGAGAGAGAACGAGGGAGGAGAAAGAAAGATAAAAAAAGACAGAAAGAAAGAAAGGCCATTGAGAAGGATGTTCCTTTAGTGTCAGATACAGGAGTCCCAACAGTCTACCCACCCATCCCAATGTGAGCTCTGCTGTACTCAAGACACAAGGACACTCCTGCACAAGGTCAGTGTAGTCTTCACACAGAGGACAATTACACACTGGCAACAAAGCAACCACGCTGCCACTCCATTTGCTTGGGGCAGGGGGTTCATTATGGCCCACACTACAGCAGCAGAGGGGTGCAGGGCAGGGGAGGGGAATGGTAATGAATGTCTTACAGAGATAAACAGATGAACAGAGAGACTAAGTCTGTCCATGTGTTAGTGAAGAATGTATGTGTGTGAATGTATGTGTACTTGTGTCAGTATGTGTATGTGTGTGTCTGAGTGCAGTTGCTGTGGTGCTTCAATTATCACGACAGCAGCTGTGAGGCAAGGACAGACTTGGATTCACACTGGCTTCCTCCTGACACAAATCGTGGTAATTATTTTCTCATGTCAGCCACACATGCACGCATGTACACACAAACACACACGCACACACACACGCACACGCACACAGAGCGCCTGCCTGCATTTTAAAAATGGAAGGGTGCTCTGGCACCCCTCCTGTCCTCCTGACCACGGTGGCCGCATGCCCTGCTGCAACACACTGTGCTGTCCACCCCAGCTCTCGGCATGTCCCATGGTGCCGCTGTATAATTTGATTCTCTGGGAGGAAGTGCTGGAGAACAGCAGCGTCCGGCCCTGACAGCTCCCACTGAGAGGCGGTCTGAGAGGGCCACTTGTTCTGACAGGAGGGCTGCTGCTTTGTGTGTGTGTGCATGTATGTGTGTGTGTGTCTGTTTGTGTGTGTGTGTTTGTGCATGCATGGTGGGATTTTGGCTGGCACGCTGCCATGCAGGCAAGTAGGGGTTTGTCTGGCAGAAGCTCAGGGAAACACTAGCACTAAGGAGTCAGAGGAGTCAGAGGAGTCCAGCGGAGGGGTCGGACACTCTGCCCTTTGGCCTCCCTATAGCTCCTCTCCCATGCAAGCCTCTCCTTTGTCCCCAGTCTCCTGTCAGCTCCATAGAGACCAATTCAAATGCAGAGAGACACTAATTGACTAATACTATCAACACAACCCTTCTTCCCCTGTCTTCTTTAGTGTGAAACCACAGGCACTGGCTCATCAGCTTGTTTGAGTGCCCTCCAGCTCAAGCACTTTAAGTGCTGGGGTGAGGGAGCTTTAAAAGTTCTACAGCAAGGATCACAAGTCCCTGCTACATTACAATCGCAGGGCCCGCCTGGCTCCAAGCTCCAGCCCTGCAGCCTCTTTCCAAAACACAGGGTCCACTGACACCATCACCACTACGCACCGCCAATTAGGCAAACTGCGATAGTGGTGTGGCAGTGCCCATCAGGAGGCCAGTAGTCTTTGCCACGGCCTGCCCCCACCACTGCTGCTGTTTGGAGGATGATCTTCTTATGAGCTCCATAAATAAGAGGCCGGAGGAGATTGTGCTTCGCTCAGCTCAACTCAGCTCCTCCACGCCCTGAGCCTTAGTGTCTTCTCTCTAGGCAGCAGATAACAGAAGCCGCTTCTCGCTTTGTGGGGGGCTGTGGGGTTTTTCAGAGAGATTTCCGTATTTGTGTGTGTGTGAGTGATTGTGATTGTGTGTGTGAATGCATTTCTGCAGAGCTTAAGACACAAGCGAGACAGATCAGGGGTGTCAAACTAATTTTTATCACAGGCCACATGAGTATAATGCTTTTCCTCTGAGGGACGCCTAATCTACATGCATAATTTGATCTTCCTTTCCTGTCGGTAAGTAGTTCCATGACGCACCTTATAGATGAGTTCAATAGTGACATGCCTCACATGCAGAGTTGATAGCATTGCATTGTGGGAACCTGATAATTATCTTGTGCTTCATTAAAACAATTTTCAAGCAGGTCACATACAAGCTTTTTCAATCAGGCCGCATGAAATGTGATGTGAATGGCCGTATGTTTGATACCTCTGCACTGGAGGCTGGGCATTAATGCTTTTCCACTGCAGTGAGGATGAAAGATGGCTGTGTTTGCCTGTGTAATGTAACCTCTCTCTCACACACTAGTGAGCTGCTGTAAGCATGGAAGGGGAAACAGCACCTTTTAATGTGGGATTTCAGACTGGGAGGTACAGCCAGGGGATTAAACCCCAATCCTATTTGCTTTAATTCCCACCCCCACCTCTATCAGCTCTCTCTCTCTTTCTTGCCTTGAGTTCTTGGGAAGCACCAGAGTCACTGTGTTCCGCCAGGCTGCTCCAGGATCACAACACAAGCCTTGCTTGGCCCCCTCACTGCACCGGAAGGGCGCTGCCGCCGGCATTCAGCTCGTCTATCAATCACACTGAGTGTGGGCTGGGAGGGGCATTAGCAGTGGCATCACTGTGTCAGAGAGGCTCAGTGTCAGGCTGCCGGCTGGGTACAGGGTCCCCTGAGCGCAGGCTACCTAGCTGCCTTACTAGCTCCCCTGCTAACACCCCCGCTAGCTTCCACCCTAGCTAACTGGCTGGGGATGGGGACAGGCCAGTGACACTCACGGCTCTTCTCGCATACAGAGTGGCTGGAAAGGGACGCAGCTGCTGGGCTGCAGGCATAGCTGCCAGCTCCCTGCGTCAACCCCCTCCAGGCCTCAGCACCAGCCAACTTGTCTTTAATAGCCTCCCTCTAGGGGATTAGGGCACTGGCCTCGCTCAGCTCTCCCTCCCTCTCTCTCTGTCATTTCCTTTTACTGGCTAGCTTTCTCTTGCTCTAGATCTCCACTGTCTGTGCCTTCTTCTCAAAGTCTCTCTTCATGTATGCTTTTGCTTTTCTACCTCTCTCTCATACAGATTCATCTGTAGGTTCAGGTCTGTATTCATGGAAGAGACTGTTTAATAACAAGAGACCATGGAATGTTAATACCACTTGGAGAGAAATTACAATATGAAGTGGGAGTGTTCTGTGATAAAACTCACTCAACTTTAAAGCGACTTGACTGACTGCCTGTTCTAGACTTAAATGCAAAAGTCAGCAACTACGTTACACTAAGACAAGAGTGCTAGGTCTAAAATTGACTCAACTTTAAATCAACTTAACTGACAGTTGATGACAGTACTAGTGTCTCTAAACATTGCCCGAATGTTTACTGGCTATTTTGTACAGACTAGTAATATGTTCCATTGATAGATGCTGTATTGATCTAGTATTGTACTGCTAGCCTATTGTACTCTCTGAAACAACAGAGGAACAAATAAGTAAACAACAACAGGAGAAAGTGATGGATGGGTGACCAGCATTCGTTTGTGAAGGTCAGGTTTTCTTATATAACAAGACTATAACATCTAAATATATAGTCTGAGCATGATCTACAGACCAGGCTCAATCCTTAGGGTGAAATCAGCAGGTGTCTTTCAAACTGCCTATGCATGCAATAGGATAGCGGTATGACAATCACAGCCAACTTAGTTGTTCTGATGTCATCGTGCTAAGCACACCCAACTCTTTACAAAGATAGAGTGTTGTGATTGGTCAGGCGAAGCATTTGTAGAAGACCTACTGAGGCAATATGGCTAGATGTACTGGCTGAGCAAAACTAACAGCTACTGCTAAGGTGCGTCTAGATTTCTAGCCAAAGACAAAACTGGACTTAAAGACAGCAGATTCAGGAAAAGATGTCTTAAGTATTGTGCACTGTTGCTCTAACGATATCAGCCAGAGCAGAGGTTAAGCTCTGACGAATCTAGAGAAGATGTGACCATGTTTCCATGTTTGGATAACACGGCTGACCATGGCCGCTCATGATTATTTTAGAAGACGTTTGCCGATGCCAACACTTGACCCTTGTGCTAATAAAACAGATGTGTCCGTCACCCTGTGACCTCCACTCTCCAAATTCCCCTGGGCCCACATGGGGACGCTTTAGGCCTCATCCTCGTCCACATTGCTGGCTGGCTGACTGCACCCTTCATCAGATCTGTGCCCAGACAAAAACCATTAAGCAACCCACTAAATGCCTCTGTGAGATTAGCCCAACTAAACTAACCTGTTGTTTTAAACAGCCTTGTGCCTAATCTCTTCAACTTGATCCAACACAGATCGGAGGAGCTCATCGTGATCTGAAAGAAGATGACGAGCTCTGCCATGGCTTACATAAACAAAGTGTAGCCAAATCAGAATAAAATTAATTTGTAACCCTGTTTACTCACATCCCTCAAAAGCAGGAGGATCAAAGGCATCATTTCAGGGACACAGTTGTTGTGCTGAGTGACACGTCGAGCTGGCTGGCTCAAGGTTAGTTCTGTGAGCTCCAGTGAGGGGAGACATGTGTGTACTGCCACACAAGAGCCACGGGCCATGTTCACACTCTCCGCTGCCACGTGAAACACAGTGTCCCTTTATCAAAGGCACTGTTGCCCTCTGGGAACCCACACAATACTGCTGCCCAAACAGCCCAGTGACAGAGGAAAACATGTACCCATAAAACTGCACAGTGTTGTCTTTACTCTTTGGTTGTTCATGTGCCTTTAAATATTTTAAAATTAGTCCTGGAGGTCATTCACACCCAAGAAAGGAAAGCCTCTGCGGGGCCTGCTAAGCCTGGGAAGGCATGCGATGAGGCCGGAACACAGAAGTGCGTTCCATTGTTCTTTGAAGCGTCTGGATTTCCGTGGCTTCCTCCCTTCCTGCACTGAGGTAAGCCCGCAGGCTGAGGGGCTAGTGCCAAGCCAAGCATCTAGTCTAAGCGTGTGCAGAACGACAAGCACAGCTGCTCCGCTTCAACTTTCTGCTCCAGTCAGCTGAAGTCCGTCTGTAGCCTCTGACCTGTGTCACTACCCCACTCCTCACGCTAGGCCTTACTATGACATCTGGAAAAGGAGAGAGAGAACAAAGACTTTACAAGCAAGAGAAATAGAACAAGGGAGACTACAAGAGCGAGAGATAGACGTAGAGAGTGTGAGAGAAAGAGAGAGAGACAGAGAGAGGGAGGGAGGAAAAAAAAGAGTGCGAGTCCTTACAGGATGTCAGCACAGCACATAAGCCCTTGACTAAATGAAATCGCACAGCGATCTACCTCATTCAAATCACACATTTAGTGGATCAATGTCTTTAGTGGATGCAAAGTCTATGTGTGGAGAGGCAAGCTGTGGGGAACAGCACTGAATGAAGTGAAGAGAATGAGACGTAAAAAGGAGCTGCTATGTTCCAGCGGGCGTAAAGAGCCTGTTCTGGACTTAAACGCAAGAGTCAGCAATTACGCTATGCTAACTAAGAAAAGAGTGTGAGGCCTTAGCAGTGTCTGTGCATCTGTCTATGCCACCATCCTTCATTTCTCTTCTCGACAACATTAACACTTCTCACACTCACACATGAAAACTCAGAGCACTTTCTCTGCATCGGACACACCACAACTGACTGCAAAGTTGCAAGTGTAGCAAAGGAGTCTTTCAGTGCATAGCGCAGAGGCTCAATCATTCTACTGCTCTTCAGAGTGTGTGTGTGTGTGTGAGAGTGTGTTTGGGCCTGAGCAGAGTGTACAGGTTAGAAGTGTTGCACTCAGCCCACCACCCACACCTAGGTAGGAGCTGTAGCTGTTGTGACGACCTCTTTTAAAAAGGATGCGGTTAGCCTTGACGATGAGAAAAAAGAAAAAAAAAATCCACTCTGCAGTCATGTTTGGGCAGAGGAGGCCAATAGTGTGTGCAATATGGCTGCATACCAGACAGCAAGGCAGCATGGCCACAGGGAAAACATTAGGCTGCTGGGAAAATACAGCACGCTGGGCACATCCATGACACATGCCCATGCACACACACACACACACACACATACACACACACACACTCATAGATAGGCTCACTTAGGAGAAAAGTGTGTGTCACTCTAAATCTAAAAAGATCTAAAAACTAAAAGCATCTAAAAACTGTCCTGTCACTGCTATGCCCATGAAGACACATCCATGCACACACACACACACACACACAAACACTTTGTCTTACACCACAGGCTCCTGAAGCTGGCGCAGCAGTAACTCTAACAGGCACCTCTGACTCATGACCGTCTATCACACACACACACACACATCTACTGGGCTGCTGTGTTGCTAGGCGACTGGATTCCACCGCTCGTCGTGTGCCACACTACATACGCACAGATGCCTGTGAGACATTCTCATTTTCCTCTCCTCTCCCGTTACTCCAGTGAAAACACAGTGCTACAAAACAAACACAGGGGCCTGTCTGTTGCACATTCATACTAAACAAATGTGCACCCACACTCACACAGACAGACAGATACACACACACACACACACACACACACACAATGGCATCTATCCAGCTGAGAATCTCTGGAGAGGGCTCTACTCATCACAGTGCATATAATCACACCCCCCACACAGAATGCCCACAGGAAGTGGAAAACAATAACTGACCTGTCCTGTCCTGTCCTGGCTGTCCTGTCCTGATTGGCTTTTGGCACTACACACACAGCTGAAAGGCAGCACCCTGTACCTATGTAAAGAATGCCTAGGAGAATCCCATTCTGGTGGAGGGAAAATCAGTGAGTCTCCCCCTCCCCTCCCCTCCCCTCCCCTCTTGTTAGCGGTGACTGAGTGGTGAAGCAGGATGTAACCCTCCCTCCCTCATCCCTTGTGGTATTTACATAATTATATTATGGCATTTTCAAGAAACACAGTAATGCTACATTAGAAAAATAAAGCTATTTCTAGTGTAAAATGTAAGCTTTCCTGATCAGTCATGCCAGCAGACGACCACACTGTTAGACTGTCAAACCTCTGTGGAGGGCTGATGAGAGGCCAGGTTGTGGGGTCAGCGCTGCCTTTTCTCTCCGCTCTCCTGATTAGTTGGTGGGGGGTGGGGGGGAGTCCTCAAATGTACACTCAAAGAACTTTCCAGATCTTCCCAGATGCCGAGGTGGCTGTGAGCATGCCTGTTGGTGCATACTTCCCCCTCAGATGGCATGCCAGCACATCTGCATGGCAGCCCACAGCCCACAATCAAGCAGGCAAAGCAGCTCTTTAATCTGCCTCTCACTGGCTAACCGAGAGGAAGAGATGCCTTGCCATCTGCATTGGAAAACACACCATTACTCTGACAAGCGCACCCTGATATTTTGAAAGCCTTGAACTCACATGGTAAAATGGCCGACGGCTGAATAATGAGACACTCTGACGTGATGATGGGGCTGCTGCTGCGCTGATCTCAGTTCAGGAGTGCAGGCCAACACCCTGGTGTAATGAAGTCATGGGGAAAAGCCAGCGACAGCTGCTGATCCAGACTCTGTTGCCTGGGATCGGTCACACTTATTACAGCCATGACCACCCTGGCTTCATCCCCCAAAAGAATCAGCTCTGTGAACACAGCCCCCAGACACCCCCAGTGCCTCCCCCTCCACCTTCCTCCACCCACCCAGAGGCTCCAGCTTGCTGTTGCTCCTGAAGTCTAACAGCCGGACCGCAGAGCGCTGCCAGTTGATTACTTTATAAGGTGGCTCCAGCAGACCTCCATTGCATCAGAGTTGGAGCACACTCAATGTCTGTGGGCAGCGGGGGCTCGTTTTCATCTGCGTCAAACCGCAGCGGGCAGTTACAGCCACGCCGCTCTCACTGGGCCTGATCTGCCCTCAAGGTGGGGCTCCCAAACGCAGGGTCAGACTTTCATCAGGCAGAAGTAATGGACTTCCCCTCCCATACATGGCTCTGTTTTTGATTCTCCATGCAAGTTAGCCATCAACCGCCCCCCCCCCCACTCCCTGCCTTGCTAGAAAATTACTGAGGCAATATGCAGGACAGCCCCAGTGCACCCCCAAGGGCCAATCAATTCCTCCCATTACGCAGCTGGCAAAAGATCACTCCCCAGCTCCCTTTATTACTACACAACAACGTCACCCACCTCTGTGCTTGTAGAGCGTTATAGTGCTGTCTGTGGCCCATTAACTGACGGTATGTGGAGAGCCTCAAGTCAGCGGAAACAAACTGCACATCGAAGTGCCTGCCTGCTTGTTTGCCCTCCCAGAGCCGGTGCTATGCTGGGCTACACACTTCCCATTTGTGTGTGTGTGTGTCTGTGTGTGTCTGTGTGTGTGTGTGTGTGTGTGTGTGTGTGCTTGCTGCTTCCATCCACTCTCAGATCCTCAACCCCACCTCCTTTTGAATTACACCATGTCTTCATTTAGCAGGTTGTCCTCTGACGCTTCCCCATGGATCACTGGAGCGGTGGCAGCAGCTGGCCATAATGGTATGGCCATTGAAGGAAGCAGTGAGAGTGAGACTGCTAGCAGTAATAGCAGTCAGCCAGTATGGTAAGGAGGTACTGAAAGTGCTAGCAGTAATTTCCGAAATGGCATGCTACTGTACTACATACTGCCTAGGACCTTGAATGTACCATCGGTAGATATTTTGCCATTGTTTTGAAAATACAAAACAGAGTTATCATTTCAGTAAATGATGATGACAAAGTATGTGCACAATTTTGTCAAATGAGCACTTTCTCTTGATCCAAAAGGACACATTCCAGTTCCTGTGGTGTGGTGGAAACAGCAAGTGGGAGTGCTAGCAGTAGCAACAGCTCAGTATGAGAGTGCTAGCAGTAGTAGCAGTAGGCCAGTATGGTAAGGAGGCTCTGAGAGTGCTAGCAGTAGTAGCAGTAGCCCATGATATGGCCATTGAGGGAGGCAGTCAGAGTGACAGCAGGAGCTTTAAGCGCATCTCCATGTGTGCGGGGAGGGGCTGCCGTTTGTGAATGGAATCATTCCACATAATGACCTAAATGAGCTCACTTGAATAAAGATTCGGGGAAGGCGTTCGTGTCTCTCTTTTTTCATTCCACAGACATGGACTGTGTGTAGACTCCACAACAGCTGTATATGCTTTCAGGTTCTTTCCCCTCCAAGATTATTTAGATGCTTGGATGCCACCCCTAAGATGTTTATTTTGGGGAAGCAGGCATTCAGAAGCCACAGGAGCAGCTGTAAAATACCACACCCTCTCTTTTACACGTCTTAACACCACTCCTAGAAAAAAAGGACAAGAATAATCTTGTTACGTCGTCTTGGCACATGCCAAGGGAGAAAAATAAAAAGAGAAAGAAACAAGCTCAGTAATCTAAATCGGATCAAGCGTGGCCCAATATCTGTTTTGAGCTAGGCTGGAGGAACGCACCCATGAGGAAAAAAAAGAGATCTGTATGTGATTCAAGTGCCAGCTTCTTCTTCTTTTTTAAAAAGACCCTCTAATCCTAGCAAAGCCATATCAGGTATAAATTAGGTGGCATCTTTTGTGTTTTTTCTCTTTCCCTCTCAGTGGTGTGTCGTGAGCTGTGGAGAAGGCCCTGAGAGGAGCTCATTTACAATCCCACGGCATCCCCACTCATGGGCGTCAGAACCGTTGCCTGCACCTCTCAAAGGCACCATTGTCACCACCAGCCCTGGCCCCAACAATGCACTAATCGATGTGTGAAGTCATAGACCTATCCCTGTGGCAAAGTGTTTTTATTTTTTTTAAGCACGCCTGACAATGTACCTGTCATGGCCGACTGGACATCAGCGTGGTAATTCTCGGCCCAACAAAGGCTCCAGCCAGCTGCTATAGGCTATAGTGTGGCCATTTGCTCACATACACACCTCTATTGTCACACCTCCAAAAAGAATAGCACCACTTATCAACACCCTCATGCAAAACTAGGCCAGGCTGTGTGTAAAGAAAATCTCTCACTAGATGTTAAAACTATAGATTAAGATACAAACATAGATATAGATACATAGGTTGCTGTATCCCTTTAAGTTCTTTTTTCATAGGCCACTCCACCACAGTAGTGCATGATGGTACTAAAGTCTTTCATTATAGAAACACCAGTGGGACTGAGGTGAGAAAAAAATTGATGAGACATCAGCACACCTACACAGATTTGCAAACATCTTCCCACGATCACACTCACACAGTGTAGATAGGTCATGGTGATTTCCCTGCCCGATAGAGGGTGACACAGACACACACACATGCATGCACGCACACAAACACACACACAGGTCCAGACTAGGTCCTGACATGATATACACAAACAAAACCAGACCTGAATAAAGCAGTAGAATACAGACATAAACAAACACCCGACCTGAACAATGGTGCCAGGGAAACATAAACTTGTGAGAGGGGGGAACTCTAGAAATGAGGGCAGACACAAGCCTGTGTGTGTGTGTGTGTGAAAGAAAGAGAGAGAGAGAGAGAGAGAGAGAGAAAGAAGCAGCATTTGCACAACAATTTATTCCTATTTATGTCTGTTAGGAATATACTATAATCTCTCTCTTCCATTGGTAAGCAACAGGCCTTCTTCAAATAGTCCTACTGTATTACCCATGACTGTTGGCCAGTCCTCACAGCACACCTGGGTCTCTGGGAGCCCTGGGGCGTGAAGGAGCCCTGACCCAGAATCAGACCTGCTGTTTATATCAGCACCCTTATTTAGAGTGAGTACAGGAACCTCCCAGAGAAAGAGAGAGAGACAGAGAGAGAAAGAGAGAGAGAGAGAGAAAGAGTGAGAAGCAGCTTCCCAGCAGGAGGGGGAGGCTGGTGTTAAGGCCTCTGTAGATTTTGAGAGAGAACGATGGAGCAAGAAGACGAATGTTAGACAAAAGGAGAGTGTGATAGAGACAGCGAGCGAGTGAATGAGATTGCGGAGAGAATGAGCGAGAGAACACTCATCCTCCCTTTGATGTTCTCTGCAATCTGTCAGTAGGGCTGCTGCAGCAGCTGAGGCACCTTTGCAAAGTGCTTCTGCTCACCACGCAGCCACTACATGTGGTGAACATGATCATGATTTCCACTAACCCAGTGTGTGTGTGTGACAATGTACATACATATGCATATTTGCATCTCTCACTGTGTGTCAGAGTGTAATGTATGTGCGCTTGTATGTGTATGTGTATATGTGCATGTGTGTGTGTGCGTGTGTGTAATGTACGCACATGTCCATGTCCATGTGTGCATCTTTCTCTGTGTGTCTGAGTGTATGTGTGTGCACTTGTATGTGTGTGTGTCGTTTCTTGGAGCCAGAGCTGTGTTAAGCTCATGACCTGGCCACATCAGAGCCCAGCGCTGGCCAGAGTACAGACAGCCTCAGGGGCACGTGCATATACACTCACACGTGCGCACGCACACATGGTGGTCTGGCCTGGCAGCTGTTTGTGGCTCATGGTGGCTAAAAAGAGGTGGTGGACCCCTGGGGGCTTACCATCAGGAGGGATGACTCACCGGCTAATTCAACCTATAGAGAACATGCAGATAGGGCCTATAAGGACCCAACACTGAATACAGATCCACTTCTTCAATGCTCCAGTGAGAAGTCACAACTGGAAACTGGGAAAAAAATGGAGGCTGCCTGCATGTCCAAAAGAGCTGTGAGCTGCTACTTCATGCCATGCAGCCATGGCTGGGCCAGTGCTGGAAGGTTTTAACATTTAACAAATGGAGCCAATTGGCGGAATCTGTGACTCATTTGCGACCTGAGACCAAGATTCCTGCCACCCACAACATAAAGCACAAAAGGGCACACACACACACACATACACAAACACACACACACACACACACGCACACACACACACACGATTCCTCTTTGTCAAGAACGAGAACACAATGCATGGGCCTACCGTGGTAATCAACTTGTAGCAAGCTGAGGACGTGTCACAGGAGTGTCACAGGAGGCCCATGGTTCCTTTCTCCACAGGAACCCCCACCCCATCTCTTTGCAGTTCCTCTGGTGTGCCCCTCCCCTCAAAGCCACAACCACACCAGTGCAACTTCAAAGGCTCACAGCAGCAGCAGGCTCAGCAAAAGCAGCCTCTTAGCAACCACATGCCAGTAATCAGCGCTATGTGCTGCTACCAAATGGAGGGGTGCGCTACGCTATCATGAGTGTTTAACAGCTAACATGTTTGAAGGACAACATGAAGACCAATGATACAGCTTTTTAAATTGTGGATAGTTGCTCTCTGAAGATGTGTATGCATACACACACTGTTCCAGTACGTCACAGCCCTCCGGGTCCGTCTTGGTGAGAAGAACCCCAATGCAAACAGCGGAATGGCTAATTTGATTTGCCTGAAATGGCCAACGGAGTGGAGATGAGCTTGCTGCCAAGGAGAAGAAAGAGACTATGGCAGAACACAGGGCAGATCTTCAAACTGCTGTCCTGGCACGTGGCCTGGCCCTGATGATGAATATCCAAAAGGAGAGAGGAGAGTGGGGGAATTCACATATTCTATTGGGAACATACCACTAGGCCTTTGAGCAAAGCTATTATCTGTCACACTGAAATGCTCTGATGGGAAGAGACCACCCTGCAGACAACAGGCTACACAGCTCCAGAGCCTTTTGTTTAGTTATCACCATGAAAACATCCAAAATATCATTCTGCAATCCATTACAGTTCAGTACAGATCTCTGCTGTTAACTGGGGTGTAAATGACCAGTGCTTTTGCACTGAAAATTGAATCGCAGTTAACACAAATTATCGGCAAATACAGTATCATCCCTACACACACACACATAGAGAGAGACAGAGACAGAGAGATGAATATCCTTTCACTCTCTGAATAGTTCAAATGGAGACTGTGCACTAACGATGTTCTAACACCCTTTGTCCTTTGCACTCAATACATGCAGCTCACTAAAGCTCTTAACCAACAGTGGTGTGTTCCTCCCTGGTGGTATGTGTGTGTGTGTGTGTGTGTGTGTGTGTGTTTGGTGTGATTAAAAAGACAGTGCTTACCTCGAGTTTCAGTGTCACCACGATCTTTATTTGCTCCGCATTGCTTTGTGCACTACCAAAACAGAGGCCCTGCGGGGCGGAAAGAAACACTGAATTATTCATCAGCACTCCCCATAAAACATGAACATCAAAATATGTCTCGTCCAGAGCCGCCAACACCACCTCCAAAAATGGCTCTGGCGGCTCCCCACTCCCTTTCACATGGCTGCCCCTCTAACACCAGGCCCTTGTCATGGGGCAGGACCCCCCATGGGCAGTTTGTTAGCCACTAGCCCTCCTCCATGATAACTCATTACAGAGCTTGCAGGGCAAAGTCATCTCTAAAGCTTAAACTGTATTTGTCTAGATATGTCTTTAGCTCTCCACTATGTCTAATTGGATGAAAATGGCAAGAGTGTTTATTAGACTGCTTATTTTGCATGCACGAGTTATAGGAAAAGAAATCTAATGCCATTTGGTTTTTGGACTAACTTCTGTGGTGAGTAATTTTCTCACATGATCCCTAAAGCAATACCATTCAGACAAATACTACAAGCCTCTATAAACTATTTTGCTTATCAGATAGAATAGCACTAAATGACCATGGACATCTGCCTAGGTCAGATGTTGTAGGCCATCTGACAGGATAAGAGAAAAGGATGTTAAATTTGCTAAACCACGCTGTGCACTTCAGCCACTTCAAAGTTGAGATTTGAGAAAATCAAGATGGTAGACCAGACAAACAGACAAATGTTGCTTATTCCCTGAGAACATGACCTCCTTGGCAAAGGTTATTCTCCTGTAGTGAAAGCCCAGTCAGCTAATGGGAAAGGCAGCATGAACCAGTAGAAAACCAACTCCATCTATCAATATGCATTATGTCATTATGATAGAGAGGCCAAAGGCTTACTGCTGCTAGTGGTCTGGACTACGTTGTCTTCTATGTCAGAAGTTTTGCTCTTTTTTATAAAACTAATGGTGTACCTGGGACGCCTTAACATTTTATGAGATAAGAATGAACATGAACACACACACACACACACACACACACACACACACAGAGTGCTGACTTGATGAGGCTTGGGCCAGCATACTGAGAAGACAACACATATCCATAGTAGAGAGCCATAGTGGAGCCTTTGTGTGGCAGTGAACAGAGCTCTGTTTGGTCTCCAGTCACATTGAGTTACATGGGAAATGTACTAAATACCCTTTATTTACCACAGCCCAGCTCTTAAAGGCAACATTTTTAACAAACCAAAACCAATGCATTTGGCTTGAAAAAGAGAACCTTGATAATCAGATCCATATGTGCCAATCAACATACGTTGACTAGTAAATCAAGCACAGGCAAACAATGTTACAATGTGGAAAGCATTCAAATCTATAGGAAACTACAGTAGACTTCACAAAGGGTATACCTTAATTTCCTGATTTTTAACTGAGGTTAATACATTGATTTTGCTAAATGTCTTCATCTTCATTATATCACAACCCACAGTCTGAGGCTATAACCACGTTTGCAGTATTTCACACAGATCCGCAGACCTCAGTCAGTTAACTAAAGGGATGTACTTTCATCTCACTGATGAAAACTAAATGACATGAGAGATACAAATGGTCAAAACACAGCAGTTTTAATTCATTGTGTTGAGGCCTGCTGTTTGCCTCTAGCTGGACCAGGGCTGAGGCAGGAGGCAGCAGGCAGGTTGCTGAGCAGGCAGATTGCTGCTGCTGCTGTTATGGGAGGTGTTGGCTCGTTGAACGGAGAAATGCAGCGGTATGTGATTACGACGGACATTCCTGCCCCTCATGACGACGTTCCTTGACCCATTGTTCTGCACTGTTTTAGCAACGGTGACATCACTAACTGGACAGGATCCACTCCTGGCCTTGTGTCCCCCCCACCCCCACTGTGCTGCCACTGTCATGTCAGGCCCACAGAGACTGCCATGACAAAGACCCCATTGAAAGGACCAGCTTGGTAAACATGCAGACTTCTGCTAGCATGCTAATTTGCTAAGTTAGCAGCAGTGCATGAGCTGGAGAGGAAGAACCAAAAAGCCCTGTTTCTCGACCACATTCCATAGCTGGCGGAAAACTATCCACAGTCCAGAATGAGGAGGGCTGCTTACTAAGCGCTCAAGGCTGCCACCCAGACTGAGTGCGGTCGCTGAAGGTAGAGGCCCTGGGCCAGACAGCAGCATCTGAACGCAGAGAGTGGTTTTAATTGATGGCTTTTGGAGGGGAGCTTTTATTTTGGGAGAAGAGGTCAAAGCTGAGAGGAAGGGTGCAGACATACCCTGGCCTTCCTTAGGACTGCCTGCGTCGGCTGCAAAACATGCAATTTGCTGTGCCCTCCAGCTGAGCAGCGTGGTAATTTAGCCTAGCCACATGTCCCAGTCCAGTCTGAGGCCCCTCGTCCCCATGCTCAGCCATGGCAGGCAGATGTCTAGGCAGTGCTCTGACAGAGAAGGGGGGGGGGGCACACAAGGGGCTGGGTGCCTGGGGGGAACATCTAATAATAAAGAAAAAATGGTGTGTGGGGGGAGGGTCATCAAGGAGGAAGGAGAGAGGAGGAGGAGGGGGGTGATGGGGAGGGGGGGCGTGACTATATGAGGAGAGCAAGTCTTTTTGCTCATTCCATCTCCAGCTCTGTTTCTCTATTCTCTCGTGCCTGCTGCTGCGTGACACAGAGTCTCAACTAAGGACTGCTGGGACAATAAGATGGGCCAGGGGCAGTGTGTGTTTGTTTGTTTATGTGTGTGTGTGTGTGTCTATTTGTATCATTGTATGTGTAGTAGAGAGAGAAAGAGCAAGAGAGCAAAAAGAACGTGGGAGAGAGTGTGTATGTGTGTGTGTGAAAGAGAGAGTGTGTGTTACATGGGGCACAACAACAGCTCCTCTTTCACCCTCAAATTAACTTCACATTTATAGCCCCACAGAGAAGAGAAGCTCTCAGTGGCCCAACAATGACACGACTTCTCAATAGCAGCTTCTGGGGAAAAAAATGACATAAAAAAACACAAGGCTAATCTTAATCTTCTGGCAAATAGCACTGTATGTGATATTCCTCCACAATTCCTCCACATGAGGCCTGTTTTATCAAATCCCTGTGGCCTGCTGTGACTGTAAATAGCCTTAGGAAGGAGCAATGGGTGGAAAAGTGACAGCTTCCTCTGTATCTGCTCTGGCAGGACACCAAGCACATGACTGGCAACAGCACACACCAGAGTGTCTTAAGAATGGATAGTGTTGCTCCCAAACGTGCTCGGGTGGCGTTGGCCTGGGCAAGGTAGCGGCATCCGGAAAAGTCATTTTAAAACAGTACAACAACAACACATGAGAATCAATTATACTTTGCTGAGGAATAAATGTGAGCAACACACCCACATCGACCAAGATAAAGACTATGTGCCTCTTCACTGCATTCGTGTGCCATGTGTGTAAGTGGGGCCAGGCTGGGCCGGGAGGCTCCGGGAGTGCAGTGTGCCAGGAGGCCAGTGAGGCAGGAGGGGAGCCGCATCAGAGCAGCAAGGCGCAGCAGCCCAGAGCCACTGGCCACAGCTTCAGAGCGTCTCATCAGGGGCCACAGACGCAGCCATGCAAAGAGTGCACTGGCATTAGCTAATGCACACGTGCACAGAGCAGCTCTCCATGCGTCTGTCCATCCATTAGTGGCACAGAGACATGCTTAGCAGTCAGGAGAGCAAGCTCTTGCCTGTCCACTGGGCATCTCCTCAAGTGCGCTTGGGGGAGTGGGACCAGAATGTCTAAGGAATGAATAATGCTATATGTCCACACTAATAGAAGAGCTGCGAGATACACTAAGAACTACACCATTGGGGCTACAGCGCAAATCTACAGAACTACTGCAGAGGCTGCACTCATAATCTACAGATGCTAAATGTCAGACTCCACTCACACAAACATAGCCAATCCACAGCACTGTCATCCCAGTGTTAAAATGACCCCATCATGATTGAGATAATTTATACAGAAATACTCAAAAGCAACCCTACTGGACCAATTGAAAGCCGATGGAACCGTTTCAAACCCTAATAAATGCAGTGAATGCCAGTTTGTCGGAGCCTGGCAACCCCCTATTCACATGAGGACACATGGCTTGGATGGCAGTGTGGCGCTGGGCATGTGTTCCACTATCGGCTCAAATGCGGGTGAGTTTGTACTCTCCAAGGACAGCTGCTGTCCCACTGTCACTTCTGGGACCTGCTCATTCCACCACGGGGCTTCCTCAGGACCAACGATTACCCATTGACCGCAGGGTTAAACCATACTTGACGCAGTGTCAAAGTAGAGGCCAAAGGTAGTCAGACTAGATATGTTCAGTGTCAAAAGTAGTCGACTAGTCAATAAAACCATCCCTACATGCTACCAAATAACCTTAAAATGGCAAGCACGCAAGATCCATGCTCTGCTCAATATCTGAGAGCAAATAAAGTGTGCTTGTACAGTAATGTACTACAGTTATAGTGTAAGGAGAACAAGGGAGAGAACTGTAGCACTTTAATAGCTGTCCACTCCCATTTGATTGATGGGCATAACAACAAAGAAAACAAAGACATTTATACTATTACCAGGGCATCCATTTTCTGACTTATGACCA
Organism: Tenualosa thibaudeaui; assembly: GCA_027481765.1. NCBI lineage: Eukaryota > Metazoa > Chordata > Actinopteri > Clupeiformes > Clupeidae > Tenualosa > Tenualosa thibaudeaui. Next base: position 21,535,713 of record JAIFZK010000001.1, read on the forward strand.
ATATATTAGGACTAATGAAGTGGATCTGCTCTTCTGCTACCAACACATTGTCCAAAAATGTCCCATATGGGGATATGAGCATTGCCTATGAGTGAAATGTATGCTGATTATACCTTGGGAGAAATGTGGGCCAGTGCATGCCCCAGATGAGTTGCTGAAGAAGAGTGCTGATGAGCTATGCTGGAACTGTGTCAGGCTGCCTGCCTGTGCCGGGGCAACAACAGGGCCACCTCCACAGATTTCAAACTGATTCAAAATGCAAGCTGACATTGGATGTTGATGACAACAGGAAATGTTCAGTTTCCAACTGTAGCTTTGGCTCCAGAGGACAGAGCCATATTGTCTCATCTGAGAACAGCCGCAGTGACGCACATCTACACGCATGATATTAAAAACAACAATGCATGCATTAAATATGCATGGAGAGGCTGCTTCGCCACACACAGAAGACAAGATGGCTTTTTGTTTTGGCCACAACGTAAAAATTGTAAACACTCCACACTATTGTATTCATCCCTGGGACCACATCATTAATAAATTACAAAACATGCTTTTGAGTCAGCTTCTGCATGCAGCTCTCGGCACCCATGTCACTAAATCATTTTTCATAGCAACAGTGCAGCAAGAGGGGCTTTTTCAAAGGCTTTGCTGTAAAGTTTGCTGTTTGGCCCAAAGTTATACGTAACTGTCTGACATAGGGATGGTTCTTTGCTGCAGGGACAGTGGTGGCATAGTGGTTAAGGAACCTGGATAGCATGCTATTAGCCTGGAAATTGTGGGTTTGAATCCCAGCTGCCACTTTTGTGCCGTTGAGCAAGGCACTTAACCCTAAGTTGCGCTAGAGGAGACTGGCCCTGAAGTAATTGATAGATAAATGCGTAAATGTAAATGCAGGGCTGCACACAAGGCTCATGACTGACAGTTTAGCATGAACATCCAAGGTCTCCAAGCATCATAAGAATTAAGTATAAAATATAATATAAAACAAGCTACATCTAAGGCTGGTAGTTATCAAATGTCTCTGAGGGTACTGCCAATACACTGGTAATTACAAAGTTTTTCCAGCTCCTCGTGTTTTAAACAGTGAACATGTCATGGCCCTGTCACCTGCTTAAGTACTGCAGACAGAGTATTTGATGGAGATCTGACGCAGGCAACGGCGGAGAGGCAGCCCTCAGTTTCTACAGTGGCAAAAATACTTCTATGGTTAGTAATTTATTTATTTATAGATTTTAAATATAGAATTCCCATTTATACTCTTGAGTTTACCACTACTTAGAGAGAGGGAGGGGGGGGGGTGTCTGAGTGCGTGTGCAAGAGAGAGAGAGAGAGATATTAAACCATGGTGAACCATGCCTGTGCCACCGCAACAACAGCATGCTGTTTAAAAACACACACTACAATAGGGCAGCATGATTTTTGGATTCAGTGTAAAAAAACAAAGCCAACCAAAATTAGGTCTTTCCTTTATGGTGATATACCAAAGGGAAGTGAGCCAGTGAGCAAGAGAGAGAGAGAGAGAGAGAGAGAGAAATAGAGAGCTGTTATTACACTATTAATGGTCTGAGAAATGGTCATCCAGTGTAAGTGGAGACACACAACTGGAAACTGGGAAACACCCCACTTTGTTGTTGTAACAACAAAAATCACACACACACACACACACACACACACACACACACACACACACACACACACACACACACACAGCCATAGACAGTAGGAAGTGGTGGTCTGATAAAGCTGACAGAATTGGTGAGATGGGATCAGGCCTTTACTCAAGGGACTTGATGGAAACAAACTGCTCCGGCTAATTGAATTCCTTTTGAAGGCTTACTCCCAAGGCAGCCATTGCCAATGGCTTCACTTAGCTCTGTTTTGACAAGCTTTCATGCAGCCCTATCTGTTTCACACTTCATTTCAGCCAATGACAGGTGTGATATGATACTGACCCTGTGGCATGATTCACATGTGTTCCTGTTAATGTATTCCCCCAGGTTGGAAGTGCCACCGTGTGTGTGTGTGTGTGTGTGTGTGTGTGTATATATATATATATTTTTTTTTAATTATTGTTATTATATATATATATATTTTGTTTGTTTGTTTGTTTGTTTTTTTTGTTTTTTTTTTTTACTCTGCCTCAAAATGCTGATCATGCAAAGATTACACTACACTCTAATATCGCCAGGCTACTAGTCAGAGTTTTCTGAGGATGTACAATAATGAAGCCTAGTTTAGATCCTGCTCTTTTACCCATTTTTAGCCTCTTTTTTTACCCATTTTAACATCTCAACATCAAGTAGCCTTAGAAGGACCCATACCTATCTATCCATCCTTTAAGCACCAATGAGAGTCTGAGCATGAACAACAGAATGTAGCCCTATCAACATCTCTGAAAGTTGTTTGCTGAGTTCTCTGGCCTCATGTGCTGTGCTAACGATGATGTAAGGGAGAGAGGCACAGAGCTAGAGCCCATGATTGGCTGCTGCTTTGTTACTTTGAAGGCTGCTGTCATCTTAACACTTGCCTCGTGCTGCCTGGTGTGCCAACCTGTTCTTCAGTGACCCACATACCATGCAAGCCAGGCCAATAGACTTTTCATATCCACAACCCATATCATGAGAGCGCTTAACTGTTTCCTGGGGAGAGGCGTGGTCACATGCAGCAGCCTGTATGGGATTTGGGATGGGCTCAGGACAGCTGGACAAGATGTGGCCTGGCAGACGGGAGATGGCAAGCATCCCTGTTACATCATTGTGGGCCTACAGTTAAACTGGCACCAGTCAGCAGCCCTAGGGTTAGCCCAGCCCAGTAATCAGCCCTGGCCTCATCCAAATGCACATTGTACACACACACACACACATCATGTCAGAAACAATGATTTCACCAGTAAACTCAGACTATGCTGTAATGGCATCCACTGATGTAAACAAGTGAAGGACAAGCAGCACAATGAGCTGAATTAGAGAAGCCCTTCAAAAGACACTTAACATTCCACTAATCTAATGTGTTTTGCTTCAGACAGTTGACAAGTGGGAAAATATGTCTTGGTGGCACAGGAGCCATGTTGCTATAACCCAAGAACAGAAGAGCCAATCTGTTAAGAAAACAGATGTGACAACCTCAACTGAATAAATGTGTTAACACTTTTCAGCTGTCATTACATATGTATTAGGCTAGCACTTAGTGCGAGAACATTGGTAATGATCTATTGTGTAGATCATAACTTACACATTAAACTGCACTAGGCTTGATCTTAATTACATGGTAAGAAACCTTTGCTGGCAAGTGTAGTATTATGTCTAGCTTGAAGCTTACTTAAGGCTATATCATTAGACTACAAGAAGCTTCCACAAAAGCACTGTAGCAATGAAGGGTTCATAGCTTTTATATTTTCATAGTTTTAGGGGACATGGTTAGAATCAACGTTTCTGCTGAAGCTGACCTTGTGTATGGGCATTAATATGTGCTTGTACTCACTGGCGGCCCGTAAGATAATATACCTTGACAAACAGGGCTGTCTGCTGTTCCAAGGCTACCTCTGTGGTGAGCCTGCTGAAGACCATCTAGACCTTACAAATCCATGTTGTGCTACCTCACTGTTTCCTTACTATAACTCTCACTCCAGGCTCCTGTTCTTTAGTACCTCGGAGAATGCATGTCTCTGATTGCTAGTGCAATTAGATAATGACTATGGGTTGATCTGAGCCAGTACCAGTCTGACCCCATGCAGTAGCTCCACATATTTTACTGAGCACTCGGTGCCAGAAGAGCATTTGAGAATGCTTGACTATAATTTGGATAAGTGTTAAAATATACACAGAGGGCAACCAGTGTTCATGAGAGGCTCACTGCACAACACAGGGACACAATGCTCACCATGTATTAAAGGAGAAATCCGGTGTAAATCAATCCGTAGCCTTGTTGTTCGAGGTCACCAAATGCTATTAGTAGGACAAATTATTAAAAAATTTGATGCAACATTCATCGAACAGTGAACCAACAACTAATACCACATGTTTATGTTTCATAAAATGTTCTGGTTCTTTTTCCTATAGACAGCATTCCGTGACCTCGAAAAACAGGTCTATTGACTGATTAACAACAGATTTCTCCTTTAAGTGTTAATAACCTATTTTGAGCAAGACCCTCACTAACTAATCCTTGATGCAACAAGTCTTTCCCCCAAGAGGAAATCAAAAAACAAGCAACAAGATATCATCACTTTGGTTCCTGTCAAGATGACAAACACAGACTAACAGTGAGCAAACTTATCCAGTTTTTATTGTCTACACACAAAAGTAAATAAACTCCATCCCAACTTTTAACATATGGTACAAACAAAGCTGGATATAAACAAGCATCCTCACAGAAAAAATGTCATGTAAGAAGAATTTAACTAACAATCTGCAGGGGTCTAGTAAGCTAAAGTGATGCAGTTTTCACAACTCCTGCTCTGTTTACAAATCTGGTGGAATGCAGTTCAAGCTTACAAGACAGATTCCATTTTTCCCAAACAATCAATGATCATGGAAAATTCTGTATGTATCTTACATCATCATATTGGACATCAAGAGTTGCTGAGATTAAGGACATTATTCACCTTAGGCAAAGGAAGTTGAATCAAGGCCTCCCAAAAGAATACAGCATAGTTTTTGGACAAAAGTAGCCTATGGGAAAGCCATTCACCCCCGCTTATTAATTAAAAGTGACTTAAACATTCAGTTCAATATCGTAGGGAATGGTCTTCCCACGGTTGGCTCAGACATGCTGCAGTTTTGGCTAGACAGCGGGGAACATCACAAATTTACTTCCTAAACAGACGCGTGACCCCTGTCCGAATAAAAACTATCCACATTCAAAGCTGTAATCATTTCATGACGCCTATACACGAATGCATACACACAGTCCAGCAAACCACTCTAAGCGGTCAACGTATCCAGGCCACATTCATATTTTCGAATTCATTTATAGTCGCATGTCTATCGCTTAGATGGGGTGACGCCATTACACTGGCCAATAAAATACGGTGTGTTTGTAAAATACTCTACAGTTAACATTAAAACAAAAACGACAACAGCGAAAAACTTAGTCATCACGGGTTAACAACATTCTCCAGCAAAGCCCAGCATCCGAGAGCATCGCACGGTGCCAAATTCCAGGTTGCATCAATGGCTCTTGACTCGCACCTATGTAGTGACTGACAATAACAAGGTTATGATTTCGATGGCTTGGGGTGCTGAAACGAATGTAATCATACAAATACTACATATTTATTACCAGACTACAATACCAAATGTTTTCTGTGACAGGTTATCATTAAGATGTCTACGACAAAGGGAGGGTGCAGTTTGACATTAACCCGACTGCGACACATCCCTGATGGTTGAGACAACTGGTAGGCTTTTTCCTATTTTTCTGCAGACACAGCACAAAAGCATCGTTTGAAAAGAACATGTGCTATTCTGCTACACTCCATCTAAGATACACTGCATAAGACCACCGTATCACTAACTGGCTAATGCAAACTGAGACACTATAATATGGGAGCAAATTCAGTTCATTCAAGTTAGGGTCAAACATTTCACTATTTGAAACCGCCAAGTTGCAGAAACCTTCTAGACCTGAACAGACTACACAAATACTGGCAAACGAGAAGAGGAACCCATCAAATTCATTGATTTAGCGAGCGAACCACGGGTTTGTTCGTTCCCAATGCAAGTAATTTATACGGTAAACCTGGTTGTAAAAGGCAAACAAATATTCTCACCTTGTAAAAGCGTTTAATGGTGTAAGCGAATGTAGTCCATTTGCCTAAATAGATGTATGGTCCAATTTACGACGTTTGATTGTATTCGAACAGTCTATAGTCTACCGAATCGTGATTTTGTGCTCTCACCACTCGCCGCAGACATATGATGGCGAAAATGCTGCTGAACCACAATGAAACTAACGGGACTAGAACTGTGATTGACATCTAGAGGGACCAATAGAGTAGCCAGACAAATATCATAGGGTGGAAAACACAGGGGGTTGTAAACAGGTTAGGTGGAGTGCAGCCACACTCCGACATCACCATCGTTTTAGGCTAACTGGGTATTTTAAAAAGCATTTTGAAAATCCAAAACATTGTAAAAAATGGTTAAGGTTTGTGTTTGTTTCGAATAGTTTATTTGAACAGTAGGCTTACCTTAATAATTGTGTGTGAAACACACAGACAAACTACTATACTTGTCTTGACAGCCTATGAACCGTGTGTAGGAGAATATCTCATAACAAGGTAATAGGTAATGGACTTTTAACTATCACTGAATTAATTTTAAGGAAAGGAAGGGAAGGAAAAGATTTAGTTCATTAGTCAGCAATAACATGTGGTCTCAATAACATGTTAGACATTGTAGAGGCCATGCTTTGCCCATTTTGTTCTAAATAACCTGTAGGCTATGGAAGGTTATTTTAGACAAAATAAAAGGCATGATGCCAAGGCAGACGTCTTCAAAATAAAATTTACACAGCAATTTCCTTGGTTCATTTAGGCAACAATATTGGTTTGTAGCGCCCCTGAGCGTTCATAAGCATGTATACCAATATTAGGCTAGGCCTCTGTAACATGTAACCTGCGTTCCCGGGATGGGCCTACTTCAAATCACGGGTGACTAATGAAAACACAAAAAGGTCTTAATGTTGATGGATGCTGGACTGTTCACACTTTAGGGAACACTGTGGGCTTCCGTTAGTGTTTCACAGTTGATGCTGGATTCATATTAAGGCAGCTGAATGTGATTCATTTTGTCTCAGCAATTGTATACGGTTAAATGTTTTTTAGGCCAACACTGGACAGTTTAATCTAGTGAGGCATCATATATAATAATGTTTTTATATAATAATTATGCGTATTATTTATATAATAATTTTGTAATTCACCTAACAGATTTTATTTAGAGACAATTCTCTTAATCCATAAGAGAGCAATTCCTCAGTTTATTACAATCATTCATATTTAGTCACCACATTTTACTGTACTGTACAAAGGCACAATACAATAAAAGGTCCAATACTTGTCCTATAGTAGAGTAGGATAAACTAGCCTAAAATGGAACTACAAAACTAGACAACAGAAACCCACATTTGTAGGCTAAGCCTACTGGAACAGCAGGCAGCCTGAGTAATGTACTTGGTTAAATTTCACCACTAATTATGTCATCCTCAAAACAAATGAGTTGTGATCCCTGTCATCAATATCATCTAAATAGCCTACAATGGTATGTTCAGGCACTAAACATAAATCTACTTGTCAAGCCACCTTGTTACTCTAAGTTGTGTAAACATGTAGTGTTTTAATGCCACACTACAATATATAATACTAACTTAACTCAGAAGCAAGATGACTTGAGCTGAGATAATCTAATTTTCCTCTAGTGCTAAAAGTCTTGTGGTTGGTGAGTGGTTATTGGATTTGTTAATACATGCCTTCTTGCAACCTATACCTGTCATCACCTGCAAGACAACTGAAAACAGATAAAAGTTGAGCTTCACTCATCTGGTAGCCATTTTAAGGAGACCTCTAACTTTTGTCTCTCACACACATACACACGCACAGAAACATTACCAGAGGTAATGTTGCAGCAGAGGTGATGTGACTGCAAACTCTGTGTGGGACAGGTCAATGCAGCCTGGTGTGCAATAGTCAGCTATTGGCATACAAAGCATAACTTGTAGCTTAAAGCCATGGAAGCACAAATAAACTAGTTATTGTGAAATCATTGTAATAGGGGGAGCGGCTTTTGATGCTCATTCTAGATCATTTGCTGCTCTTACTTTATCATATTTTTAGGACAATCAGCTTGTATGAAAACATCTGTGCATCTGAAACAGTGATTATGTCTTCTAATGATTATGAAAAGAGCATAATCAAAATATACTGTATTAATTATTTTCAAAGATAATCCCAGCTTCAAGAAAAAGAAATCCTGTCATGCATTCCTTCTGCCTGTGTGCTTAACACAGGTGATGTCTTTAACAGATCTACATGGCTGAAGGGTTGGGCTAAGGATTTGATGGTTTACTATTTCAAAAAATCAATGATGTTTCCAAAGTCATTGAGTAATCGTCTTAAGTAATAGTGATCTCAGTATTGACCAAAATGATCATGATCATGATTTTTATGTGATGTTGCTTTTCAGTATTCATCTGGCACTCCTAAATCCATTCACCTCTCAGCAAATTTTAGAGGTTGCTGTTTCCACCTTACCCTACACCACACTGGTCTGCTAGTATGACCTACAGTAGAATTCCACAAGACACTGTCAAAAACAACAATCAAAAGGTTTATTGAAATGCAAAACCAAACTGTGAGCGAATAATCAACAATATCAACATAAGAAAACTAAGCAATCAAAAAGCTCCAGTAAAGAAATTCCCACGTCCCAACTTCAAATTATTAAAGGTCTTCAACTGCCCCAGATCAAAACAGCTGCTTGATATGACCACAACTACAGTAAGTTGAACTGAAAATGCAAATGGAAATACTGCAGTGTGGTAAACAAGAGACAGTGAGACTGTGCTTTAATATGAGAGGTCTGAACCTCTGCCTGGTGGCTAGTTTGAGCTTGTTGTCTTATTCAAAAGCCAGTCGGTGTTGAATGTTCCTGCTCACAAGCCCACCCAGACACTACTTGATCTGACAAACATCTCAGTGCTGCGATTTGGCAAAACTGTTGAGTTCCACAAAGTATTTCCAGCATGGTTCACATATGTGTCACACTAAATGAATTAAGATTCCTCCATCAATCACATTAACCATATTTGATGCATGTGCAGTGAGAACATTCCAGAACAAACCATACAGTACAGAACACATATTGGTATTCTTGTTGAATCACAAGCTGACACTCTATATGTCCTGTGTGCATTTGTCTTTCTATATTCATCATTAACCTGGCTACAGCCAAATAAACTAAGATTGTGATTAGTTCCTTTAATTCTGTACACCAGCCTCTTCAAAGGGCTATGTAGGCCCACACAAGTTGTGTAATGCTGTAGTTTTTCCACTTGGGGGCAGGTTTTTAGAACATGATTCTATACATGTAGAAGGAGGAGTAAAAAACATGAATCTAACATTTATGACTGTCTTTCCCCCTTCTATGTAGAAGATAACATCATTCATTGTATGAATAACATCAGTCATTCATTGCAAGCTACACATGTTTGCTTTTTTGAAAAATTATTTGCAGTTATAAACTGAGTGCCTGTCCTTCGATTGTCAGTGTCAGTCAGTCACCCAGTACAATGATTTTCTCTTTCTAACAGACTTGGTGTTACTTGTTACGCTGCTGATTGTGTCTATAAGCAGCAGTGGAAGAAATGCCCTGTGTTAATTGCAGCTAGTCTGTCGACTTCCTGAACTCATTTGAATTGAGCAGCAGTGTGAGTAGAAGGGCAGGCTGATGACTATGCAAATACTGAGAATAATTCAGCAGTTATGGCTAACTGTGCACCTATTTACCTCAAGCTGAAGAACAGTGGAAAAAGTGTCAATAAGTGAACAACTTGTTTTGCCATGCCGCAGACAAGCTTTCTAGCAGTATGTTACAGTGTGTATGGATGTCTACAGACTGCACAGATATCTCAGGAGCACAGAGACCAAACTTGACATAACTTAACTTGCTCAGTTGAGGTTGGTTATGGTCAAACATTTGCATGTGCAAACAGCCCATAGATAGCACTGAAGAACTAGAACTAGAACTCTCTGACACAAAGATAACAGCATCACAGAGCTCTTGCTCCAGTCAACTGAAGGAAGTACAAACTATGTGACAGTGACAGAAGGCCTTCAGAGCATTTTTATGCTCTATTTACACATTTGCTGTATCTAAATGTGAGTAAACTACAGCAAGATACTTTATACTGTAACACTACAAAAAAACATGGATGTTCCAAAATCACTCTATAGTCTATAAAGTAACTTTATGTCTCAAAAATATATCCAAAAGATACTATCAAAATGTATTACCCGGAGAAATTAAATACTGTATTGTAATTGGCTGACAGGGTGTCCATTATTCCCCAATAATGGGACACCTATGCAGTAGATCTGTAGATCACCGTTCCATATCAGTGCTCTTTTGAATGGTGACTATAGCAACCGCAGTTAACAACAGGTGAACCAAAGATCTTTGAATACTGACCAAGACAGAGCAATATAATATGTCACAATGGGAGCAAACGTGATTAGTTCCAGTCTGCTTAAGTGGGAGTGTCACATGGCGTCACAATAAAAACTTTTCATTGATCTTCTGTATCAGTATATGGGGGCTTGACTCTGGTCTGCATAACAGGGGACGACACCCCCTTCTCCCTAACATAAATGACCTGCCTTCAGTAATGTCCTTAACAGATAATCTCCCCTTGGATTGGTTGGCTGGTGAAAGAGACAACACTGAGAGACTTTATGGCTTCTTCTGTGTGCAGAGCCATACTGTTCTGCTTTAGTCCTTTTGGTGCTAACGGTAGATGTTGGAGCAGTGATTCCAGTCCAAGGAGCACCTGTGCAGGGACGGGGGTGAATCTCCATGCAGATGTGAAATCACAACAAATAGACATCGGACTGTGAGGAGGCGGTGGAGGATTGTGCAGTTCAAGGCACTCCTGGGGGAGGTTTAGGTGCATAATGGAAGAACACTTTGTCAGGTTAAAATGGTTTTCAATCTTAGCATTCCCGTGGCCTCACCAGGGCAAAATCCATCAAGTATTCCTTCACACGGAGCCTCCAGTCAGTTGATGATATCCACATTTCTCAGACATGGTTCATGGTTTTTTTCACTGTCTTCACTTTGGGAGAGAAACACAGACACAAAAGAGAAACAATTGTATAGCCTCATAGCCTTTTCTTGAAGATTCAATTACAAAATGTAATCAAATGAAACATGTTGTCAATAAACTTCTTTTGCTTTTTCTCAATGATGCAAATGCCACTGAAACCTCTCGTATAAGTGTTTTCAACTGTGGTTTTGCAATTCAGCCAATTTCTTTCCCCACAAGACCACAAATAGGACCCAGTCTCCATTGGAGGACGTCCAGAGGAAACCACTATTACTCCAGCTATTCCATATGCTGGCCTGATGACTGTTAGCATCATATGGTGACGCAAGTCATCCATCAAGCAGACAGAACAAATAGGGATCATTTGAAAAACAAAATCATCTAGAGTCTTTACTTTAGTCTTTAGCCTGTCAACCAAGATGAACTGAAATCTCAAGTTACGATCTCTGTTGACAAAATAGTGTTCAGATCAGGATTCAACAGAAGGTCCCTACTTACTCATTTTAAAGAGTTAAATGACTAACCGGGTCCCCACACCTCATACACCACCACATTTAAGGACTTTTTAAGGACTTTCCAGGTCCAATTCTGTTCAGTTCAAATGTGGCAAGTTGAGATGGAGTTCAAGGTTAACTGTCACAACACAGATAAATTTTATAGATCTGAGAGGTATATATAAAATGAGATTAGTGGGTTTGCTAGGTACTGCATGTTCCACTAGGGTTATCAATGACACAAAGGTTGCATTTTACTCAAAAGCTTTTACGAGTCTTGAAATAATTTTTACAAATTTTACAAACCTTCAAGGACCTGTGGGAACACTGGATGAAGATTAATAACTGTTCTCTGTTGATGGTAGACCTACCTACTGATGGTCCCCTCCACCTCCTCGATGGTGTCGTGCAGGCCCTTGTTGGCCGTTTCCGGCAGCAGCATGGTGAGAGCGGCACCCACCAGTGGGCATAGGCCAAACACCACCATGGGGGCCTTAGGGCTGTGCCTCTTCAGGAGATAGATGATGGGCGCAATCACCCCACCTGCACGCGCACACATAGAGCCCAGTCCAATACCACTCTGCCTACAAGGAGGATAACACACATATGCAGGCTTAGAGCAATGGTTACCCTGATTTTTTTTCTACTTATTTATTTAAGGGCTAATTCAACATGAAAACAGAAAAGACAACATGAATTGCTCCTAGGTCCTCAGGTTTTATTGTCTCAGACTGCAGTTTCCTTACTGGGTTACTTTCTCCTGTAATGATATCAAATCTATATCCAGTTCATTCAGATTCACTTATATTCCAGTTTCTTGAGAAAGTTTTAAAATTTGTGTCCGCTACCCCCATCATAGCATAAGCTTTAAAGCTTCTGCATCTATATTCACACAGCTGTTGAGCCCTATGATGTTCTTGTTTATGTTGTTCTTGGAAGTAGAAGGATCTTAAAAGACACAAACAGAGGGACACCATGTTGTTTTGATGCAGCCTTTCATCTTGGGCCATTAGACCTCAGTAAGTCTGTTAAATTAACAATGGCTCGTATACTACATTCAATCATACCTTAAACTATAACAAACTATAACTCTATACTATATTACACTATACACTATACTACACTATACTATACTATACATGTGATGATACTGTTTATTGAGACTTTTGATGTTAAAACATTTATATACAGTATTGTTTTCACACACACTGCCTGGGATTCACTCGATCAGTTTGACACAATGGTGTGTTGCATGTTGGCCTGTCTATTGAAAGGACTCACCTTATAACAGTAGGGAAAACCTCTGCTGAGTAGACATAGATAATAGACAGGGAGGCAGTGATTCCGAATTTGCCAACCATGGCTAAGCCTGTCCGTATCATGGACAGATCTGTGAAAACAGGGTCAGAAAACACTTGAACTAAAGAGACAAATAAAAACATTTTACAGTGCTGAGCCCTGTAGTTCTTGCACTATGTGAAAAGCCAGCCTAAGAGTTATGCCACAAGCAAATGTCTGACAACCAAAAAGAGCAATTAGATATACTACTTTTCATAGTCGTTCTCCCTCTCCATCTCTCTCTCTCTCTGTATGTGGGTGTCCTAAAATGTCTCCAAGCCACACAGTTCCCTTTGACAACCAAATCATCATAAACCTCACAATAAAACTAAGCTAGAATGACATTACCACAAGCTGCACTCATTAGGTTGGTTGACCAAACAAGTCCTGAGGCCTGAGAGGAATTTACAATGCAACACAAAAAACTCATTCAGAGCCAGGGGCACTGGGCTTCCACCTCTCTGCTGCCCCAGAGAAAGACTCACCATCAGGGATGAAGATGGTTAGCAGACAGGCCAGGCCTCCGACAGTGAGGAAGGCCAACTGGGATATCCGACGGGAGCGGTTAAGGGTGAAGAGTGTGATGGTGCGCGCTGGCATCTCCACCAAGCCAAAGATGAACTGCGTGAGGTAGATATTTATGCCAAAGTCGGAGATGTTCAAAGACAGGCCATAATAAACTAGCACGTTCACAAACCTGCAGGCAACATGGGAAATAAGACCTTTATGAACTGACATCACTGTTAAAAGATTTTTTTTTCAGATTGGAATGGTACACAGATCTTTCAGTAAATTAACTAGGCTTCTCAGGCAGAGTTCTACCAGGTCATTCATTTTCCACTGGAACCAAAGCATGTGCATGTGTGTGTGATAGGGTGCTCTGGCCTTCCTACCTGTAACTTCACACTTACCACAGGTAGAAAACAATGAGAGACTGCCTTCTCATTTTCGGGGTGCGGACGAGATCAACAACAGTGTGCTTTCTTTGCCTCTCGTCTGTCTTGCCACTTTTGTAATCCTGAGAAAAGAATGTGTTTGGTTCCTTGCATTGTGAACTTCCTCAAGATAAAAGTATAAGATGATGGGTTAAAAACATACTTCCTGCTTAGAGGAATGTTAACTCTTTCAGAAAGATTATACATGGGGATTTCATTAACCCATTATGCTGTGTAAGATAATACTCAGAAGGCCTGTAAATACAGTATTGTGAAAGTACACTGAATGAACAAATAGAAAATACATGCGTAATCTTTAAACCATTCATTATCTAGTTGAATCACATCTTTCAAACTGATTAAATAGCTAGTTATGGACTAACCTGTTCAAGGTCAATGCTGTTTGTGAGTGGATTCCCATTAACAAAAGCTGCTTTCCTTATCAGATCCAATGCTTCCTCATTCTTCTGGTTGGCCATCAACCAGCGAGCTGACTTTGGCAGAACCCTGCCACGAAGACACAGAGATAGGCTTAGACTTAGACTCCAGAATTCCTCCACCATGACTAGCGAGGAGGCCATCACTAACACTTAGAGCAAAAAATTGTTCAGTTCGCACATTCAATTTGCACATTTATGTCTTACCAGATGTAAAAGACGAAGAGGAAACCTGGTGCAGAGATAGCTAGCTGAAGGTGCCTCCAGTCTCGGAGCAGGTAGGCGACCCCTGCCAGTAGAATATATCCCACCCCAAAGAAGTAGTCTGTGATGATGCCTGCCAACATGCGGTGCTTTAGGCCCGTCCACTCAGTGCCTGGGGTCAATGGGGTCAACATGAAAAATATAATGACCATCTGTCAAGATGTTCCTAGGCCCAGTAGGAATGTAATACACACACACACACTAGACAGTGTTCCAACAAGTGATGTGCACATGTGGAGCTTTCGCACAACCAACCTAATACAAATGCATTCATGATGACGGCGGAAATAGTCATCCCGACCACAAAGCGCAGCAAGATGTAAATGTAGAAAGTGGGTGCGAATGCAGCTCCAACTCCAAATACCACCTGCAGGGCCAGTCCAATTAGAATGATGGTGCGTCGACCATATCTGCAGCAAGAGATGTTATTTAGCTTGGCACTGATCTTCATTTCATTCTCTATCAATTCATATACAGTGTCATTGTAAAGAAGCTGAATTGAATAGGACATGTGCTATGCATTAGATTCCCTCTTCAAAATTCCTGTGTTAAAATAATTTAAATGCTTCTGACTTGGCAGACAAACAACAAGGGATTTGAAATTGAATTACCCCCACTGACTATAAATATCAGTGTATGTAATACAAGGGCAAATACAGAAATAGCATTACATTTTTTGCACAAGAAGAAATGCCCCTACTTGTCCCCTTACAAAACCGTTTTGTAAACAAGGTGCTATTCATAAAGTTCCTCTCAGAGAGGAAATCTACTGTGTGACAGTCAACACCTGAACCTGACCAGAGAACATAGCCAGACATACCTCATTGGTTTTGGTTTGCTAACCCTGTTGAGGCTTTGGGATGAGTATATTTACTTTGCAATCTGTTTAGTTAGTGACCCTGGGGGTTAATGATAATTCCTTTTCAGACAGTGTTACTCTTTGTCTCGATGAAGCCCACTGACTTTTCATTTTTTAAAAGCTTTTAAGGGTGTCTATTGATTTGGCCATGAAAAAATAGTTAAATGACGTGCAGGTTGCAGACCATGATCAACCGAGTGAAAGAGAAAATAGAAGTGTCTATAATAATATGGACATGAAGAAGATTGGGCAGAGCAGGGCAGCGTAAGGCATACTTACTTATCTCAGGCATACTTACTTATCTGCCAGAGCACCAAAAATTGCAGCACCAACCAATAGACCAAACATATAAATAGAGGATCCAATGTTATTTAGGCTGGCATTTTCACAAACTAGATCCCACTGTAACACAGAAAAAAGAGATTATCTAAGTGTATGTACAGAGAATTTTCTACATTTTCTCAAATATTTATACACACACACTAAAAACATATGGGCATATTTGCATATCTGTAGCACATATTTTACACCAGAATCCAGCCTTTGCTCTAGCTCAGTTTCAATAAGTAGTCTAGATCTTTCTTTCCTTTGTTTGGTTTTGCAGGTGGACATGATACTCTATTCCCCCCCTGCAGTTATGTCTGAACCGCAGTGCTGTGGTAAAATTCCACTTGTGAGACAACTGTAGACAACATCTGGATCTGCAGTCTCCGCTGGCTCAATTTAAGCAATCATATTAGCCGGTTCACACAGCAGGGCTCAATGTGGAGACGCCTAGCAGGGCCAGACTTTGTAAATCAAAACAGGTCCGGCTCGCTGGCTGCCCGGATCACTTGGCAGATCACTTGCTTACCTAAGTAAGCAGCACTGTGCTCTGTGTCTGTGTTTGTGTTTGTGTGCATTAGTGGGGCCAGAGAAGGGGGTGCGAGGTTGTGGGATGTTGTTGGTGTCAAGGTGCCGGCCTCCTCCGGTTGCTTGTCACGGCAGCAGCAGCAGTGGGACATGTGGCCACAGGCAGAGAGCTGAATGGAGAGAGGGCCAGGATGCCTGCACCACAGGGGTCCCCCCCCACACACACTCAACTCTCCTCCTCAGTGGCCCATTCTAGGGTCTGACGTCCCTGCATTCATAAATAAGAGCAAAGACTACATAGATTCTCACGTGCCTCAGCCAGCTAAGTGGTTCTGCTGGGAAAGGAGGAACTGATCGTCAAGCCCAGTAGTAAAGCACTGAAACACCAGCAGAGCTAGTAGGTGTAGCCTGGGCTCTATTGCATCAGCTGAATATGTCCACAGTGGTGGGAGATAGTGTTCCGTTGTTGTTGTTGAGTTCTTATAAAAGGCTAAAGCTGGGACTCACCTCTGTGACAACTGTGCTTCGGAAGATCTCCTTGCTGTACTCCCATCCTCCCTGGCAGCTGCTGCCATTGCTGGGGTGGTGGGCCTTTGCGGATCCCCCAGGCAGGCAGGCCAGCTCCCACTGGCTGAAGTTGTAGCTGGGACCGGGCTGCTGGCCCGCAGGTGGGGGCCACGTGGAGAGGCACAGGTGCGGGGGCACTGCGCCCGTGAAGATGGACACAAACATGTGAAATGCCAGCACGATCTGAGGCAAGCAGATCCAGATGTAGAGGGTTTTCTGGAACCTGCCGAAGCCCCCGATCTGGTTCAGCACATCATCAAACTTCATTCTGTCTCCTTCCTGGAGGACCCACCCCGCCACCCAAACTATGTCTGTCACTTGAAAACAGCACAAACACCTCAACACCGCTGTCACGGATCGAAGCAGTTGTTTTGACGCAGGAGAGGGGAGTGCAGGTATGTAGGAGAGGGAGCCTCCCTGGCCTGCTAGAGAGAGGTTGTGAGGTGGAGGCAGCTGGCCTGACCTGGCGTGGCGTGACTGGCTGTGTAGAGCTGCAGCTGCTGTGAATGGGCTGCAACAGTTTCCTCATTCAGATGGTGTCACACCTGCAGTACGCTAACAGAGAGAGAGAAAGGGAGAGAGACAGAGAGAGGGCTGCTTGCTGCTATGATAAACTGGCACCGCTGCACGCTGGGGATAATATAACTACACGGCTGGGTGTGGTCTCCTCATGGAGGGTGGAGTTAAGTTTGTGATGATCTGTTTGAGTCCCCTCCCACTTCCACTCACTCTCTCTCTCTCTCTCTCCCAATTTCAAATTCAAAGTCTCAGTCTAAAAGCACGACTGTTGAGATACAGTATAGCACAATCTCAATTCTCAACTCATCTCTCATTTCAATGAACAGAAATATAGGTCCTCACCAGACTGAAACAGCAGATCTCAACATAACTCCAAGAATATGCAACCATCAAGGCTACCTTTCTGAACCACAGTATAGTAACGTCCTACCGAAGGTTACAAAATCTTTTTTAATGCAGTATTGATCAATCATGGAGATTAAGGTGGCATTTTTTTTTGTTTAACCTCCTCCACAATACTTCTGTATTTCCTGGAAAAGGCTTTGTGTTTCCACAAAGGAATGCTGCATTCACTCCCAATGGCTTTGCATTGCCTCACAATAGCTCGATATTCCCTTACAGTCCTTACTGCAAAGTATTGTGAGGTAATGTAGAAGTAAAACTATTTTTTTCTTTCCCCACGTAAACATATCTAGTAAATTTGACACAGGTATGCAAAACACAAGGTAGAACACAAGAAACTAAATGCTAATAAACAGTTATGGGAAAAAAGAGATGGTAGAGGTTACATTTGAAGAGATGGTAGAGGTTACACTCCCATGTTTGCATTGTGCATCAGGCTTTCAAACATACATGAATGGGAATACAGAAAAAAACAATAACTTTAAATCACCTCCCTTCCCAAAACACAACTCTGTCAGCGTCCTCTGTAGGGAACTGACATTACTGACAAAGAAATGCAAATGGTCTTTTTTGCTCATACACTGATCTGTCCCCCCTGGGTTGCCTTCAGCGTAGCATAGACTGGAGCCTCAAAGACAAAAGCTGAACATAAGCACCCTGGGAGTGGATTAGGAATTCCTCTCCTGGGCAGTTTGGAAAGTTGAGTGGGAACTGCTCCAAATAAACACCTCAGCATGTAAGACACAATGCAACTGCTGTTGGCTACATATCAGCATATGCTAGCCTGCCCATGGCACATAGTTTTGACCAAAATGGCCACTGGCCTGTGGGGGTAACTGGAGAGGGCTGAAACATTCTTCATCGAGGTGTGGTGTACAACAATACACGCAAACAGCACACCATTTCCACATAATTTCCACAATGTGTTCACCTGGAAATTATGTGCACGGCAGTCACACTGCTAAAAAGAAGTAAGAGACAGAGCTAATACTACAGTTTAAGGGTTTATTTGAAGAAGTACATAAGGGTGACAAGCCTGTAATAAACATGACATGACATGTATCATGATCATTAATGACACTTCATTCATGTTTATGACTATTGTCATTAACTGACTAATGTCATCTGGCTGTTGTTAATGTTTATGATACGCATCATGTCATGTTTATTAACAGGACTATGACACCCTTATGTAGACCCCTTCAAATAAAGTGTAACCAAGGGTATTCTTGAAATGTGGCCTTAATATTATATTATGCTTCACTGTACTAGTGTTACTACGGGTGAAATACAGTATAACACAATTACAGCCAAAGACTTATCTGCTGAGTATGTGGCACTGTAAAAAAGTCAACGTATTCTAAAAATATTGTTTGAAAGTATTGCGAAATGGACTTGACACAGGTTTGAGAGTGAGGTAGTCACACCGGCTTGACTGACTAGGTATTGGTATGCTGGTGGCTGATGCCAAGAAAGAAAGCACGCTGGTCACTGCCAGGAGTGGTAACTGAGGGAGTTTTGAGACAGATGAAGGGGAATTGAAGGGGGAAGTTTCCACCGATATAACCAGTGGAAACTGGGAGTCTGCTGTGAACCCATTTGGAGACCACAGCACCAGTACATCAGGTGTATCTAGTGGCCAGAATGAGAAAGACAGATGTGACAGGGTGTATGTGTGGTAGTCATAAAACAGAAAGCCTTGCACTAGAGGGGTCAGGGGGCACCTTTCATTAGACTGACCTCAGAAATCTATACTATTTGGTCTCCGATATAGAGCACTGTAGGCATGCAAACTCATGAGTCAGACAACCACTATTTGACATGGAGTTCCAGGGGCCATCTAAAGCCCATCCCCAAGGTGGGAAACAGGCTCATTAGGGTGTGGCCCTAGAGACAGAAAAGCAACAGGTCAAACTGCATCTCTACAGAGAAACAGTCTACACTGTGTCAGAACCCACTCAGACGATCTTATCTTTCTTGAGAAATAGTTGCTTGCAGCATTGCAACAGGAGCTGTGCTTCAAGATGCATCTCAGTCATAACTCCTGCTGTGTATTCTCCTGGGAAAGGCTCCTTTTTGTGCATTGAGACATAGTAGGTGGGCTGGGCCAGTATGTTTGTTTTGGTGCCCATAAATATCTATTTATATCTATTATGTATACATATAATATCTATTTCTGCTCTTTTCTCAAAGAGATTTTTTAGTAGATCTCAAAAGAACCAAACCCCTTCATCTCTTCTAAAGGTTATTACAGAAGGTGCATTTGTCGTTATGATCATAGCCTGATTACATTTCATTTTTAAAAACATGGCAAAAACATTTCATAAACGCTTTGTCTTTACGAAAGTAAAAAACAGAGCCAGCTTTATAGTGGTACCTATTAGTTTAAAATAGCACCCTATTCACCTGTAATGCTGTGCTAATAGAGGCAAATATCAAATATGAGAGAGAGGCTTGTACATAGCATTTTCCTCTTTGTTCACATAATTAGACAGCCCAACCACTCCCCTAAAGGTGGTACAAAATACAAAATAAACTAAAACATCACTAATCAGATCAAGTTGAATGGAGAGAGAGAGATCAGTGCAAATAACAATAATAATAATAATAATATCGAAAAGGGACTTTTACTAATCTGCAAGTTCTTGGTCATCAGGTTGAACCAAGCTCAGTAAAGAAAGATCTTGTAGAAATTGCATCATCCCAGGAACTGCTTTCAAAGAACCTTCAAGGGGAAAATTGATTGATTGATGGCCTATGCTTGCATATATGTCTTACAAAGCCTGGCAAAGGGGATTATAAATCATCAGAAATTCATTAGCATTAACAAAACAGGTGCTGCAAAAAGTCATTTCATGACGTAAAATACTGAATGAATGTGTGTGTATGTGTGTTTGTGTCTGCACACGTTCAAGTCGGTTCATGACTGCGATCATGCAGATGGTGGTAATGAATTGTATAATCATAATGTGTGAATGACAGCCACAATGTTCGGTAATACACATTTCAGAGAGAGGGCAGTTTAGCACCCTAGTGTGGTGTGACACAGTAACTACACTTTTATGCAACTAGATTACGGGAGTTACACAAGGCTGTATGTAAGTTCCTGATAGAGTCAGTTTTGTTTTGGGTGACTCGACATGCATTAAACAATCACACTGGCCTTGTGTAAGGAAGAGGAGGAGCTACATGAATGGTTTGTGTAAAACTCTCATGAGCTTGATCTGTGGCATGCTTCTAGGACTCCACCAGTCCACAACATCTAGCTTTCATATTCTGGGAAAGAGTGACAGAGTTTTACAACACTTGAATGAAAACTGTCTATCCATATACATTTTTTATACTTTCACACACACCACTCACTGTCAATCAATGTTAAATCAATCAATGAATGTTAAACCACATTTGACAACATGTCAGTTAATTAAACTACAAAACCAGTTATAACACATATCAGATGTGTGTCACAAGACTGATTTGCATAGCCTACACGATACTCTCTTAGACAATGGTTAGAATGGACACTCTGTTATTCATGGAACTGCATCTCCCAAACCATTTCTGGCCTCAAGCTCTTCCTAATGGCTTGGTGGCATCTGTCTTTCCTTCGATAGGGCCTTTTGCTTTGAATTTCTACCCTTAAGCCAGGGTGGACACAGGTTACAACCACTTGTTACCAAATCCATCTTTTTACCAAATCCATCCACATTTTTTTTTTGGGGGGGGGGGGGGGGGGTTGAATTTCATGTGTGGGAAGAAATTCTCTGTTGTGATCTCTTTATACAGATTTAAACAGGGCTCCAACACTTCAATTACTTAACATACTCAGGAACCTTTTGAGAACTTTCTAAGTTTCTCTGTCCTGCTTTATTTGCGGGAACCCTAACTGGTGCATTTGGTATTGCCTGAAGCTGACTCTGAAAAGCCCATAGGAGTGATTAACTCAGATCATGTTTTGACAAGTCCTCTAAGTTTAGCAATTGGTTTGAGGTTGTCAAATATGGAACAGTATGTTGTCATCGGTAGTGTCAAACAATTTACTTATATCCAGTAGGACTCATGTTTTGTCTGCGTGTTTATTATGTACTTTATGTCTTTTACTGTAATAAGAGTTGGTGCTGGGAATTTTGCCAATAAATGGTAGATATTGGCCTGTAGTTGTTTAGTATGGATGGTATGGTATGGTAACAAACGCATAAGATTGTTCAAACTGGCAGCTTTAGACATCTACATGTTTGGAATAGGGCATATTGTTCTGAAGTATGAAACAGACTCCAGGTTAACAAATACAGTTGAGTATGACCATTGTATTAGCCCTACAAGTTACCTTGGATTGGTTTAGAGTATATAGAATTAGGTGGTGGCACAAAGTATATAGACACACAAACAGTGAAACTATTTTTATATTTACCAATAGATTCATGCAGTTTCTTGTATAAAATGTATGCATTCAAGCTCTTTCAATGAGCTGCAGGTATTTCTCAAAATGTCAGGTTTTGATGACTGCTGAGTGTGCCCAGTCCATTTCAATCATTACTACTACATTTGCACTATTACTTTTTGTCCCACTCCATGTGTACTTTGTCTTGAATATATATAGTACAGTATGTATCTATTATTACTATTTGTCTACTGAATATATTTTACTACATGTCTATATGTTGAATGTATAGAGAGTTAACAACAACATATCAAATTCCTTGTATTCCTTAAATTGCTTAATAAAACTGATTCTGATGTTCAGATGAGAATGAAGTCTGGGGATGGCCACTGAAACACTGTCAGCACTGAATTGCATAAATTCCACTCAGTATCACAAATTTCAAGGATCACCCAAAAAGCTGTAAGGTTACCAAGATGAGGGCACCATGTCAGGACTGTTTGTTAATAACTGATAAGACAAGCCAAACAACATATTCTCACTTTCTTAAAAAGGCAGCACACACCTGGCATCAGCTGGCAGTCTTGCAGATCCTTCTTGTGACTTGATGGTTAACTGACTCAACCAGATGTTGAGAGGATTGGAATCAGAATATAGGCCTTATTATATTTATCAAATGTAGTTTATGTACTTAAATTTCAACCAGGCCTGATTTAACTGTCCATGTCTTTAGAGAGAAGGTGTAATATTACGTTTTTTTCTCTGTTTCACTGTCTGCAGTGTGGGTGTAGTTGTAGTTGTTGGCTTTTATCAGGTGTGAAATCTTTTGTTCCGATTTAGCGCCTGAAATGAGGCGTCAAAGCGTCGAGAAAATGTGCTTTAAACTGTACGTTCAGACCAAAAGCGGCAAGAGCGCCGGAAATCATTCATTTTCTATTGACAGGCAGCGTCACCGACGTTGAAAGCTTTTTCGTTGACGGAGCGTTTGGGCGTTTAGAGTATACAGGTCTGGAGCGTCAGGAGAAACTTCAGTTAACTTTATGGTAATGAGCTATGACACGGTTCTGCGGCAACCTATCGGAATGTTGACATCCCTCGGCCATGTGTAACTGCAGAGCAAACTGTGTAGCTCCTCATGCCACTAATCTAACCAACTGTAGGGTGGTTTCGAGCAAAGGCAGTTCTTAAATTCGGAACCCACATAATATTTAACACCAGATACAATTACATCCGTAGAAAGCGATGGTGTTGTTATAACATTTAACATATAACATTTAACATTAAATAACCCATATTTGTTTAGCATTCAGTGTATGTAGGCATTTAGGCTCTTTCATGAAATGTAACTGTAGTTCAGTACCTGCGATGTAGTGCAGGATCGAACATTCGAATGTTTCACGTCATGGCTTATTATGCCCGTCTTGGACTTCTTCCGCTGCCTTGATGCTTTTACCGCTTTCAGTGTGAAGGCTCAGTAATTTTACGCAACTTCACTGTGATTTCTTTTTTGGCGTTGATGTGTCAGTCTGAACCTTTCATGTCTGAATAGACCTATTTATTTATTACATTTGATCATATTATGAGACATTTTGTCTTCATCCTACATATGGGCAAGTCCAGCGTTAAGTGGCATTCAGACTCAACTTTAAACAAAATGTTTCATAATATAATAAACCAGGGTAGCCTATTTAATAATAATAATAATATTGTAATAATAGGCACTGTGTAGTTGTAGGAATAGTGTTTGGTGTAAGTTATCCTTTATTTTCCTGTGAGGGATGTTCTGTCTCCTTAATTAGCTATGTTAAAGTGCATAGCCTAAAAGTCTAATTGGTCTCTAACCACAAATAGCCTAATGCATATCATAGCATGCTACTTTTATCAAGGCTTCTGGTCTTAACATGTCTAATGTCAATTCGTTTTTTTCGTAATCATTTGTACACTTGTACAACATGTGGCCTGAATATTTTTACAACAAAAACATTCTGAACTTTCAGTTTCTTTTATTCCATTATGTAAGTAAGTTGTTTAAGTTGCCAGTGTTTATAAACTAATGTGGATATTCTGCATTCTAAACTTGACTGTAAGATAGTATCCTTTACACAACTCAAAGTAAGAATGACTCATTTAACAGCAGTAAATCAACTTTGTTTCAAGTAAGCTTTGCTGGATGTTATGAAGTAAACATTACTAGTGGGTGTAAGTAACCTGAACATTCAGTTCTTAAGTAGGGCTTAATTTCTTGTAAGTAAGGTTACTTATAGATGTACATTAAACATAACTTGAAAGAGAACAGTTACATTACTTAAGCCATTTGAGGCAAAAACGTTTTCCACACATTTTTCAGTAAGCATTACTTATTCTTTTTCACAGTGTGAGGTGACCAACCATCAACCTGAAACCACTGAAAGTCAGGCTATTTCCTTGACTAGTTACAGCAGCTGGTGGATCTTCATGGGAAGCATGCTGTCACTCCCTTCCTGATTTTTCTAACATTGCCTGACTGGGCCTCCCTTCACCTGGTATCATTGTGTGCTTAGAAGACTAGCTTTTCCTGTTGCTTCAACAACAACACAACTACAAAACAAAAAAATAATAATATGTTATATGTTATAATATGTTAATATATATCTTATAATATATATTATAATATATCTTAAACTGTTGAATGGTTACAAGTTACAATTTATCTTCTGTTGATTGTTTTTGATAAATCAAGGCAGGTCAGAGCCAGTTGGTTGAAGCACAAGTTGTTTTGTCCACAAATTATTCTATATCAGAGCATTTTGAGGTATTTTCATTAAAATGGCACAAACCAATTAGCCTAGTCTATTACCAAAATAGGTATTGATTAATTAATCTCTTAAAATAACTGGCTGGTTAATCAATAACAAACTCATCTATTAAAATAATCATTGCAACCCCACTGAAGAAACACAATCTCTCACAACATGCCAATGCTATTTCTCTTCATTGTGTATTAAGGAAAAACCTCTTGGTCAAGACAATGGGGGCCTGTATCATACTACTTAGTGTGGTTTACTGCCTTATGAGAATGTGCATAAACTCCAGTTTAGGCAACTCTAAGTTAACCCTCGGTTAAATCTGGGCTGGTTAAACTCCCTTCATAGTACAGGCCCCTGGTGTTTATTTTGCCAGTGTGCTGTATAACTGAATGTATTCAGTGCAGGGCCAAGGGGGAGAAAGAGTAAGAGATGGAGGAAAGTGAGCTGCATGTGAGACCTCTACCCAGAGTAAACACCTAAGGAATGCCAACTTAAATACATTCACCAAAGTCCTCTAAAGTAACGACACCAGAAACACCTACTTACTGGGGAAAATGATAATGCTTGGGATGTCTGAAATGCAGACTTTTGGCCAGCTATTTATGTTGACTATGCCTGTAGCAGTCATGGACAGTCCTTAAGATGCCTGCACTGATGAAATTTGGGCAGAATAGCCTCCCTGGAAAATAGCAGATTGTTCACATAATGTCTTGTGATGGTGGTGGTTGGGGCAGGAGAGTATGAGTGTATAAGTGTATGAGGCAAGAGTAAACAGAGGCTGGATGTGTCGTTTTCTCAGGCGGGCAGTGGTTATGGGGAGAAAAATTTCTCCACGGGATTTGTGTGCAGACTAAAGGTGTGTTTGGAGAGGAGACAGAGGGGAGCTTTGTGTCCCTCTCCAACAGGTCAGTCCTCTCCCATACTCTTTCTTCCTCTCCCTCTTCCTCACTCGCCTGCCTCCTGCCCCCTCCCTCTCACTCGCCTTCCCTCACTTTCTCTCCGCGCTCACACGGCGCTCGCTTGCAAAGCAGAGCACTTATAAGATGCTATCGCCACACTGCCGAATCCTCCTGATTATTGTAACTCACCAGGTAAGAGCCTCTGCTTCCATTTACCCTTGCTTCACAAAGACAGTCATGAAGGGCCTCCAATAGGCCACCCTAACAGGGCACTGTTTGAGAGCTTGAGTATTTGAGTATTTATGACTATTTCTCGTATGCTCATCACACAGGCTGTAAAATACATGGCTATGATTACGAATTACACTAAAACTGATGGAAAAGGGTCCTTTTGGTATTTGTATATGTGTTTGTGTAGTGATGTATTGAGAATGTTTGCCTTGTAAGTGCTGACAAGCTGAAAAGTCATGCATGAACTATCCTTGGCCCCATACATCTAATCCCATTTGAATACATCTGTCATTATATAAATAAGCCAAAGCTTATACTGTATACTTATCACTGGCAGTGCCGTTCTGAGACCTGTGCATGTTACCTGTTGATCTTGCGAGGCTAACTAGTACTCTATAGGCAATCCTGCAGGAAGATAGTAGGCAGCTACGCTCTCACACCTCCGAGATGAGCTCATTCAGCAAACCTGACAGCAAGGCTTCAGATTTTTGTCATAGCCTCCCGTGACCCTGGAGGCACAAGAGTGTCAGAAATCCTCTCTCGTGCTGGTGGAATCCTTCAGACTAGACTCCTATTGCCACACTTGCAGAAGAAGCAAGCCAAACTTTCTTGCTTCTGAGCTCTATCTATGTGCTGCTGTCTGATGCTGGGGGCATGATCAGTGGGCTGTATTTTCCATGGGCTTGGCTACAGTCTCAACGGCCTCCTTTCATAGCTGGATGAATTGGGAAGGAACACTTTTTGCTCCTGTACAAAGACACTGCTTGTGGACATGTCAGGTTGGGGGATATTTCAGTGGCCCCAAAAACACGACAGTGAAATTCAAGCAATTTTGTATATAAAAACGTCCAATGTGATATTTTTTGTAATCTGATGAAGCATTCAGTGCCCAGCAGGCCACAGAAAGGGTGGGCACAAATGTGTGTTTGTTCAAGTACTCCTAAAGTTCTTTCACTGGGTTTGAGCTTCACGTAATGTTGAATTCAAATGTTGAATACAAATACAACTCAAGCCAAAAAGATGTTAATAATCTGGGCAAGTTTTAGGAGTGAGCTTTAGAGACATTTTGATTTGAGTAGAATTGAAGAAAACCTGAACAAAGCCGATGCACATATTTCAGTACTACTACTACCACTACTACAGCAACAGATGTAAATGCAACTACTAGTTATAGTACTATTCCACTAACAATGCCTCATCTCACGTTAAGACAAACTCTCCTCATCTGTGTGCCACACAGTACCTCTGCCAGGCTCAGAACAATGCCCAGCTGGCAGCGGTGCGCAGGGTGGGCAGTGTGTTCGAGCGCAAACAGTTTTGCCAGTGGCCGTGCAAATGCAGTGCCAAGCCCCAGTGTGCCCCGGGGGTCAGCTCCGTGCTGGATGGCTGCGGGTGCTGCAAGAGCTGTGCCAGGCAGATGGGCGAGGCCTGCAACGAGAGGGACATCTGTGACCCTCACAAGGGCATGTATTGTGACTTCTCCCGTGACCAGCCCCGCTATGAGGTCGGCATCTGTGCCTGTGAGTGCTGTTTACACTTTTAGTGTCATACAGAATGTTTGTGCATTTGTTTTTGAAGGCTGCCATGAAAAAGCTAATGAGCCAACAACTGCTTTAGAAATAATAAAGAAAGAAAAACACAGCACAGGATCTAAGAATGGATGTAAAGTGCTTTCATTAATCCATTTTAAACTGACTGTCTTTCTGTCTTGTGAATAAAATAGGAGCTCACCCAGTTACTATATTAAAATAGAGACAAACAATAAAGCATCACAGTAATAAAGGCCAGGATGGAGAGGAGTTATCTATCTACTACTGAAAAAAACATGACATCATTTTGTTCTGGGATAATTTACCCTGCCACATTTCCAGACATGATGGCAGTTGGGTGTGATCTGAATGGGAAACACTACGAGAATGGCGAGGCCTTCCAACCAAGCCCTCTCTATAAGTGCACATGCATCGCTGGAGCCATCGGCTGCACTCCCGTCTTCATCCAGAAGCCTGCAGGACTCCTGAGTCCCACCTCCCTCCAGGCAAACACCCCAGCTGGCCTCCGAAGCGCAAAGGACCCCAGGAAGAACCAGCAGGATACAACATACCGGAGCATGCCAGGTGTGTGTTTGTACAGAAAAACTGTTTCAGAATGGGTCACTTGTCCCACCTAACTGCCATGGAATGTGATGGGTGTGCTGGTTGAAGACCGGCGGAAAAGCATGGCCTGAGAGTAAGGGAGATTTGCTTGCCTTGGCTGGAGGCAGGCAGAGGGAGAGTAGGGTGTAGGCGATTGTGGTTAGTAGATCAGTGGCGTCCTAGTTTCTGGGGCTACAGTAGTAACAGCCAAGCATTCACAGAGAGCTGCTATTCATGACATCCTCTCTCAGAACACCAAATCATTCCTTGAGGTACTCCGATTAACTAGAGCTTACTTCACACAGGCCAAACGAAAGTGTTTTCTAAGGGTCAGAGGTGAATAAATAAAAACAGACCTGATATTTATATATATATATATATATATATATATATATATATATATATATATATATATATATATATCCTATTCAGATCCATCCCCTCCCTTTCATTCTCTGCTGAGGCCAGACATTAAATCATTAAATGTTGCCTAATTTCAGCTGGGGCTTTTAATGATCCAATTTAACCTGCAGCCTAAGGTGGGCCCCGGGCTCTGTGTGGACAACCACTCAAAGACGGTTTGGCGTCGGACAGCGTGGGGCTTAGCCTGTGCACTGGGTGTTCACGCGCTGCCCTTTCACTGTAATTACTGAAAGCTTACAGGGATCCTCCCTTAGCCTGGAAGAAGAACTGCCTGGTGCAGTCCACACCCTGGAGCCCCTGCTCCCGCTCCTGTGGCATGGGTATCTCAGTGCGAGTCTCCAATGAAAACGGCAAGTGTGAGATGAGAAAGGACCGGCGCCTGTGCCTTCTCCGACCATGTGACAAGAAAACACTCAAAAGTGTGAAGGTGAGCAGACACGCACCTTAGTCTGATTCATGGCAACAAACACAAAACTACCCTGATCCACTACCATGGATTACTAAACTGGGTCACACAACTGTGCTCAGTTGCTGACAAACTAGGGCTTAGATAGGACACTCACAAGGCCTTGGCACCCATTCCAAAAGCAGCTAAAACAAGCTGTAACTTGAGCCACTGGCTACATGTGGAGGAATGGATATGCATATTAAGGGAATGCATTTTATATGGAGAACAACTCACAGACACAGATACTACACAAGATCTTTCAACAAGATGTGAGATCAAATGGTTATGCCAAAACTCATCATTCCTGTGCAAAAGCAGAACATTTGAACTCTGATTTAAATACAGAAGTTTCTTTTCGTTGTGGATCAAACTGGTTTCAAACCCACCAGCCTTGTTCTTCTCCTCCCTCTGTACACACAGATGCCACGAGGGAAGACTTGTCGGCCAAAGTTCCAGGCCAAGAAAGCCGAGAAGTTCCACCTGTCAGGCTGTTCCAGCACCAAGAAGTTCCAGCCCACCTACTGCGGGGTCTGCACAGACAAGCGTTGCTGCATCCCCAACAAGTCACGCATGGTCACAGTGGACTTCAAGTGCAAGAGCGGCACCAACGTCAAGTGGAAGATGCAGTGGATCAGTTCCTGCGTTTGCCAGAGGAAATGCGGGGACCCAGGGGACATGTTCTCAGAGCTCTACCTGCTGTAAGCCCCCTCCAGACCGTACAGAGCGCTTCACGTTGTGGCAGGCCAACAAAAACAAACAAAAGCCTCAGCTGCCTCTGGGACCGCTCTTGGCAGCAGAATGAGCTCATTTCTGAAATTACATCTTCCCTGAATTTACAGTTTGTGCAAGATAGTGCAGGGGGGCTCAGCTACACCCTTGTATCTGTGCTGCAGAAGTCCTTGAAGAGAAAACAATGCTGGTATTCAGCCATGTTTCTGGGGAGTGTTAGGACATGCCATAAAGCATGCTAACTGGCTATACTGACCATGCATCCTCTTTAACTTCAAAGACTCGGGTCAAAAACACCCTCAAACAAACTTACCCCCAAGTTAGTAAATCTGCTATTTTAATGACATAGATTATTTCTTCATAGATTAGCACAGACAGGAAGTTCCCTCAAAATGAGCTGTGTGCATTAGGTAAAGCTAAAAGCAGAGACAGGAGAACTTGTGAAAATCTTATGTATACATCTGGAATAATTATATAAACACTGACACTTGGTCCTAGCCGACAGCCACTAGTCACAGCTACTGATACTTAGGGTTAAGGCGCACACACACACACACACGCACGCACACACACACAGGAAACACTAGCAGAAAACGTGTTGCTACATTAAGTGTTCTCTCACTCTGTTGGTTAGTGAGTTGGCAGAATTGGGCTTCAACATTGCATGGAAAATTAGAAAATTGCCATTCCATTATTTTATATAACACATAGCACACTAGGATACCCTCCTAAGTAAAGAACAATGCTGCTTTTTTAAACTTCTTTTAGCTTAAGATTAGATTTTCTTTTCTAATGAAGACTGAAACCTTTCAGCAATCATTTTTGCTACATCCACTTTCACAAATCTGCAACACAAATGTCTTGCTTATTATTTATTTTTCCTTTATGAGCCAGTGACTAATAATGAATGCCATAGCACTAAAGATATTTTCACAAAGAGTTCTGTCAAAGTAGATAAAAGTGTAAAAGATGTAAATAAATTAAGTTTGGTGTAGTTATTCTGCATTTGTTCAAAACATTCACACACAGACATACACTATGTATACACATACACACACACACCTAGGCCCTCACACCCTAACAGCAGAGCAGTTCAGATGGAGGGCTCCTTCAGGTGGCTACAGTGAGTCTGGGGGCATCTGGTATGCTGATGCCCTTGGTGGCGTCCAGCTGGCTGTACTCCTCGATGAGGGAGGAGAGAGAGGAGAGGGCCTCCGTGAAGCACGCCTGCTCCATCCCCTCCACATGCAGATAGTGATGGAGATGGGCCTACACACACACACACACACACACACACACACACAGGAGGGACAACTTACTAACTATTCACACACACACAGGAGGGACAACTTACTAACTATTCATCTGACCACATGGCAATTTTTAACCACACATCATACAGGAGACTGCAGCTAACAGCAGGCTCTCAAACTCCTCCACAACTTTCAAGCTAGGTTCACACCTGGATGGATTACACTATTTTGCCCTCCTCCATTTATGTCTAGTGGCCTGTGCTGCTCTCTCCTCTGCTCACCTTCTTCCTGTAGAGCTTGCTGAAGCGGTCCCTGAGCTCGCTGAAGGTGGGCCTCACACAGGTGTTGTTGGCCAGTGCCAGCAGAGCGTGCATGTGGCCCACGGGCGCCACCGAACACAGGCCTGTCTTCCAGCCCTCCTGGTTCCAAGAGACGAAGGGCAACGTGGGCCTGAGCCTGAGAGAGAGAGAGAGAGAGAGAGAGAGAAATTCAGTAATATGATGTCATATGATGTAATATGACTATTCAATGAGTCCTGGGTGCAAAGACAGTGTATAAACTAAAGCATGTATTGTTAACTGAAAAAGGAACTTTAGGGACAGTTGCAGATTGCATGACACCTAAGGTGTTGAACGTAGTTGGAAGTAGTAGTCATTGAGACTTAAACCACTGCATAGACTGTCTTAGTGTCTTCTCTCGCCACATTCCTCAGATGACATGAAGAAACATGGCATTACCCATGACAGGCATTCAAATAGACAGCTAAATTTGGCTTGCCTGCAGGGCATGTGTGCAAGTGGGTTGCCTGGCAAATGATCTACTGCCCAGCCAGATACACAGTGCCTGCCGCTTTTGAAGACCGCTCAGGTTTCTGTTGCTCTTGACAGCATCACACATGAGGCATAACATTGGTGGGCAGATGAATGGTGAGAGGACGGGTGGGGGGTGTGTGCAGGAATCTATGGCACCCTCTTCATGTCGGGCATCATGCTGTGAGTGGGGGCCTAAAGTGGTTTCAGCACAGAGTTCTCAGATTCAGAGCCTGAAGCTGGAAGAGCAGGCTCATGAGAGAGAGGGAACAAGACAGATTGAAGGAAAGACAGACTGAAAAGATGAGGGAGCGAAGGAGTAAAACTCAGTAATAGTGGTGAATGAGATGAGAGTATCTGTAGACGGCAGGGTGAGAGGGAAAGGTTGAGAAACAAAGAGAGAGATGAGGAGAGAGAACAAGAGCAGGTAATAAACATACTGAGTGATCCCCAGGCAGGAGCCTGATTGGTCATTACTAGAGAGGAAGCTCACCTCTCGATGTTGCGGCGCAGGTCTGACACCTGGACATTTCCCCGCACCATGAGAGCGCAGGCCAAGTACAGGCTGTGTTTGGGGTCAGCTCGGATCAACTGGTGGTCTTTGCTGAAGGCGTCACTGAACATCTGGTCTAGCCTGGGAGGAAAGCACAGGAGAGAAATGACAGGCTGAAACGCAATCCCCCCCTCCCCCGCATTGCTGAATATAAATGATACATTGATAATACATTTGGTGTATTCACTTTGCATTACTGCTCCTGGACAGATTAACACTTCCAAACAAACACCCTGTGAAGAAACACCTCTTCATATTGCTGTTTTTCCATTCCTCACAGATAAGAAAGCATACTTTAGAGCTTGAAACTTCTGCTTGATGGAAAACCTCTGGTCACAGTGGCACTGTACATCTAGCTGGAGCATTGGCAGCAGACAAGCACATTCTGGAGGCTATAGACAAGTTTCAACACCTTCATATCAGAGAGAGCCAAAGAGAGCACCTGTAATGCCCCATGTCATGTCATGTCGAAAATATCTTTGCGGTGGCACAGTAAAAACAAATGAGTACACAATTGCCAGCTATTTAACAGTAAATCACGCAGTGCTTGCTTGATCCATAGTTAATAGTTAAGCTATCCATAGTTAATCCATAGTTAAGCTAATGTAAAATTATTGCAAATTATGGGGTGAGAGATTCAATTATTAAATTATGTGGTGAGAGATAATGAATTGCAATACAAGAGGACTTTTGCAGACAGACCACAGCTTGCCTCAGCACAGTGGTTGGATTGGAAGTTGGATTTGGTTGTGCTTTTATCTCCCCATTAAGTAAGAATCACATAATTGGCATAAGTGACAGAAAAAAAACAAATTCCTTGGGGGAAAATGTTTCACTATTATGAAAAGCAATTCAAGAGCATCATTCTTACTACAGAGTCAGTTTAAAGAGCAAAACAGTGAGACAACTCCATGTAGACTAGTCCCAGCATATTTTGATATATCACTACCCCTTTATGTCCATCAACTCAAAGCCTTCAATAGCTCAACTCCAGCTAAAAGAGTTTTCATGTGCTCAGTATGATAGCTGAGATCTTATCTCTCCTATCAGGCCAGTATGTTTTTGCTCAGAGGAGAGAGTTTAAAAACACATGTACCCGCCTGGCGAGCCTCCATCCCCTCTCCACAAAGGAGCCCTTTTCACGATGCCTGAGCTCAAATTTAATATCCTGAATTCCACACACAGCCTACAGAACATGCAGTGTCAAAAAATAGCAGTGGTTGTGTCTGTACCTTCTGGTGGGGACGTTGACATCAGCCAGGGTGTAGAGGGGAGTGAGGCTGGACACCAGGTAGTGGAGGCGAGGGAAAGGCACCAGGTTCATGGTGATCTCATTCAGGTCCATGTTGAGAGAGCCCTCAAAGCGTGCTGAACTGGAAAAGAGGGTATGTCAGAAAGAAAAGAGATGAGAGGATAAATCAAATCTAGTTAATTGGAAAAAAAACAAACAAACAAAAATATAAATGTATTATTTTTGTTGTAGGCTATTAAAACTATGAGGCATTGGGGAATGGCTTTTTCACCACATCCTCCTATTCTTATGAGAAAAGCATGTCTTTTAAGACTGTGAGGGGAAAAAGATCCATTCCAGTGACCTGGTGATATTGAGTAAGAGATTGGCCACAATGTTGTTCATGGCATCAAAGGGCTTCTCGACCCCAATGACTCCACCCTGACTGGAGATGACAGTGCTGTCCTTCTTGATCAGAGAGCTTCCTTCACCACAGTGGGACATGTGTCGGATTTTATTCACAATGTCCACCAGACACTGAGCCGGAGATACAGAGAAATAGAAACATTAAATAAAGACAAACACAGCTATCTATCTCGGTTTATAGTGTACAACATCCTAAATGGGCGCACGTGCACACACACACACCTGATTCTCCACAGGTAGAACACAGTCTGCGTGTTCTGTCAGCTCTCTCATGGCCAATATGCTATTGTAGGGTGAGGTGATGACGTCGTCCTCAGCAGAGGGGTAGACTGAGGTTACAATGCGGTACACTTCAGGGAATTCCTCTTCCAAGAGCTTCAGGACATATGTGCCCAGGCCCGAGCCTGTGCCTACACAGCCAACCAACAGAGGTTAAGGGGTTTAGGAAGGTCTGGACTTCGTCAACACTGAGCAGTGTGGAGCTCAGATTTTTACGTCGAGAGATTGTTTCATAGGTGCGGTGCAGTGTTGTGGGGTGTGGTGGTCATGGGGCTGCTGCTCTCACCTCCACCCATGGAATGAATGAGGAAGAAGCACTGCAGGCAGTCACAGTGCTCTGCAGCGCGGCGCACCTGCTCCACAAGCTGCTCCCGGTAAGTTGAGCCGTATGTCCAGTGGCCCACGGCCCTGAGGGGAACATCAGAATAAAAGATTTATTTATGTAATGCTTTTCAAGCACAATAGTAAGCAATCAGGTCTGAGGGGTAGGCATGAAAAACAAAATAAGAATTTGAGGTCAAGGTTACCATGACCAGATTTACAATTCTGCTTTGCATGTCTGGAGATAAATAGCCTAAAACAACACATAAAACATTGTGAGCCCCTATAGGTTGAGTATTACGCATCTGACCTTGTCTGATTAAAACCAAACCTACGAGATATCTTCCCAAAGTCCCTGCCATATGGCCTTTGAATGTAAAAAGCCATTTTTCCATGTACTTTTTGCCTTTTATTACACAATAATTTGGTTTGTTCCTAAATGCGTGGCTAATTTGGGGATCTGTGGGTTTGGATATAAGCCTCTTTAGCATATAACTGTAGTCTTCTCAGACATCTTGTGTGAGAGACATGCTGGAAGAAGCATCATGGTGTACATCATGATTCAAAAAGGCTAATTACCATTTCTAATCCCTCAATATAGTTCTGTTTCACCATAATCAAACATCTTCACAATTCTCCTCCAAATTCTCCTCTGTCATCTATATTTATTTATAAGAAACATGACACAAAAATACTGAAATCCAAAGCCAAAGATCTTTTGGAAAGGCTTGAGTCTGCACTTCAGAACAACAAAAAACACCATGCAGTTAGTGCCCCACTTTTCCCAGTTTTCCACTGACTCCAATGAACATGCAAAACAGATTCATTTGCAATTTTAATTTGGTTACGCATCATCTCATATTAAATATGTGTATCACACAAATTCTTGCTGTTCTGAAAGGTTTGGTTGTGAAACGTGTCAGCCTAATTCCACATGAGGACAGCAGGGGACTTGCTGGGGTCTAAATCATTCTGACAGCTGACAGCAACTGTCTGCATTATATGGGGTTCCCAGAACCAGTCCTGGAGTGAGCACAGCAGATGCTTTCAAAATCGCTTAGAGAGCATACAGTGAAGAGTGCAGACTTGTGTTTGCATCTGACTACATTTAACACCAGAGATCTCAAAGCCTTTACTTTTGTTTTCAGACAAAATTTGTAGAAAGACATTTTGACACACATAGTTTAAGATGAAAGGATGACCGATTAGGATTATAGGGTCATTCCACATCAATTCAACCAAGGCCCATGCACTTGGGACTCAAACAATTCTGAAGAAATAACCAGTTGTACCTATGTTACCCGGGAGACACTCTGTAAAATAATTTTATGTCAGCTCAATACTTTAAAAGTAATAGCCAGTTTTACAGGGGGAGGAAGGTGTCAATTTTGTTCAGCCTCTTTTTTTGTGTCAAAGTTCACAAGCCCATCAATTTAGGAGGCTCATGCTTCTTTGCATGCTGTACATAAATAGGAATAGCATACAAAACCCCCCGTATTCAGATAAGTAGAAATGCTCTTACAAAAAACAATACACAGAAAGGAAGTTCCATCAGTGTTTGAACAGAATACTCATTTTTTTCTATTTTTTATTTCTTTTCATTTTTTCTTCATTCTCTAGGATCCCTTCTTTTTAAAAACACCAACATCTTAGGTAAAATGTACTTTTGTTCTATTATTGACATCATAACAGAAAGAAAGATCAGTAATAAATCTTCAGAGGCACATTAAGCACAAAACAAACATTATGTTCCTTCATTTATCATGATCATTTATAATAATTAATCATAACGCCTCATTTCTGTTTCAATTTTAAGTCCAGAGAGTAGAGCATTTTAGTCTTTGAGTTCAAGGTGGTCCTGCCTTCCACTGAGAGTAGGTGCGCTAAGGAATGCAATGATGCACTGTAATTACATCCAACAAATATCCTCTCTAGATTGCCAGTGGAAAGATGGAGCAGGATAGTTTGGGAGTATGAAACATACCTGGATGTCTCATTCTGCTTCACTCTCGTCACTAATCATACCAATCCAACATTTTTCAACATCAAACATGCACCCAACATAGCCTCCAATATAGCACTGTTCTAATGTGACTGACATTACTGATGCAGCGTGAGTGTGATTAAGAGATGGTAGCATCTCAGCTGCTTGGAAAATTTGAGGCCATGTCAAGATTACTGGGTTTTGGAGCACCAACTATTCAGAATGACCAAAGGTGCCACAGAAATCACTGAAATAAAGGTAGAAAGGTACTCCCACCTCTTGCTCAGATACCCTCAGGTGAATTTGCTTTTGGTTATTTACCCTTTCCATCAATGCTATAAAAACATATTGATTTCAATGGTTCACCCATGTTTAGGGTGGAAAATAAAAAAGACAGATTTGCATAAAACTTGTGAGGTCTGCTGTTCAGACCCTGATGGAATTTCTTGTCTGTTGTATACATATTATTTCTACTGAAGGATTAAACAGAGCCCAGCCAAAAGTCCAATAAAATTTGGACCAATTTTGAGAGACCGCTATGGCCATGCAGGATGTTTTATTCACTACATTAACTGATGTTTTTATTTCATTTAATAAACACTCATTGTTAAATCATAGGAATCACTGTGTGGTTTCCCCTTTATGTCATTACCGCTGTACGCGCCTAGTGATTATGACACGTCATTAAATTACAAACATGGCGCTATTGAAAAGAGCCTGATTGTCACTGGTTTGAAATTAAAAGTTTGAAGTTAAAGTTTTAAATTAAAATTTTAATGACTTTATTTTGCAACTAAAAATGGGTTGTCCATGGATCTTACAGTGATACAATGACTTCTATCATGGATTTGTTTGCAAACCAAAAAATTTTTGTGGAACTACATTGACTGACAAGGCAATGAACGCAATTACAGTTTCATTTAGTTTAGATTTCATTTAACACAATTCGCATTTTCAAACTGCAAGTGCTGGTAACGCCGCCACTGAGCGATAGAGGGTGCCGAAAGAGTCTTCATTCACCCCGTAATGAGCCATTTTACCATCAAATTGACTTGAGCTGGTAAATCAACCTAAAAATGTTGCCTGGTATATCTTTAAAATCACAGAAAAATCTGTGGAGAGCTATAGAAGAGACTGATTATTAGGAACAAAGATATCCTGTTGCTACAGGAGAAAAGCATCATTGCTTTGTAATGCCCCATGCACCATCACAGCACAGGATAAACACTGAGAGCAGCAACATTTTTTTTGCTTTACACTGTCTTACCGCCTTGAGAAACTTGACTTTGTTCAATCTGTGTTATCTTCATGTTAAGGTTGACATTGCTTTCTCGTTTTAAACCTTCTTGATATTTCAAGAAAACCAACTCTGTATGTTATACATTCTATTAAGACCATGATTGGTAAGGGAATTTTCCCTTGGTAAGGTAATGTTCTAATATATCCTTACCAGTTGTTCCCTGATCCTGAGACGTCTGTGATAAGCTGTGTGCTGTCAAACACCTCCCTCAATGGCCCCTGAAGAATCTCATTCACAACACCTTCTTCCATGTCCACCAGCACTGCCTGCAGAAAAACATCCGAGTTCCCTGATGAGATAAGGGGACACTCCTGAACACAGCAACCCATAAATCACTTGAGGAATTTACCCTGGCTTTGAGCGTACTGATTTTCCCTCCAGTGACTTGACTGGCACCCCCATGGTCTCTCCTGGAATGCAAAAACAGTGACATACTGACATGTCAGAGTTTCTGAGAACGAAGCAAAAATGTAAAGTTCATAGCAGCATCACAAAGGGACATTACCTGGTGTCAACATTCCGAAAGAAGCTACTTAAGGCTTCGTCATATATCCCTTTCTAAATCGTCAGAAAGAGACAGATAACATTTTCAAGAAATTACAATAAAAATAATGGATATTATTCACAACAAACCAAACATAGCATTTGCTATAATTTACACAACGCTTATATGACAAAGTTTGATTCGATCACACTAAGTACAGCAACATTTGAGATCTTGATATGTGGGTGTTAACATATCTTTACCTTATTTACATGTCCGTGTTCTCTTAGAACAAGGTCCCAGAACCTGCAGCCAACTTGATTACCACACTGTCCGACTGTCAAAACGACTGGTTACAATTAGATAACACTCACACTCATATTATACTGAATTCAGCAATCAACGTATTTGATCAAATTTAATCCAAATTTATTTCAACGTGTTCTCATCATAATTGAGCAACATTGGGTGGTCATGTTTTCTATCGCTTAAGATGATACAGTGATACTATGACAGTTTGATGCTTCATAAGCCACACTTTACCTTGTACTACGATGGACTGTGTCATGTCGGGTGAACAGTTAGATGTGAGGAGAAAAACAGAAGCATGGCATTTTCAAGTAGGACAAAAACAACTTCCCGCTTCGTTCCGCGCCACCGTGCCTCTACTTGAAACTGACGCATCCTGATGACGTCGGGTATGGGACCGACCAATCACACTCCAAAAACAAAACAAAACAAAAAGTTGCGTTTCTCTGTCTGGAGTGGAGAAAACCAAGTGGACCAAAATCGTTGTCTGAAAAGTATTAGCAGAATGTCGTCATTTATTTGTGACGATTTGTGCTTAGTTTTCCTGCTTTGCGGTTATCATTGCGCTGGATGTTTGTGTTTAATGACACTTCTGGAAGCAAAAGATAAAGATCGACAGACTTCTCCATCTCACATTCTTGAATGCCCCCTCCTCCCCGCCCCTTTCGTACACACACACACACACACAATGGATATGGCATTGTTGCTGTTTGTAGGCATCTTTTTAAATTATCATATCTGTACAGACGGGTAAACAGAGACACATATGGGCAAGATTTATTGAGGCAGAACCAAATTTCTACAACAAAGAAAAGCATAACTCCAAAGGAAAGATGAAGGGTTGTTAAGGTTACATAAAATGATATGCTCTAAATATGTAACTGGGATGGATAAGAGTGGGGGATAGGCAAGTATCTGGTTAGTGTAGGCTCACTTGAGCAATCTCAAGAAGCTTTGACTGCCATATCGGTTATGGTATTTTTAGCAGTAAAAATATTTGTTTATAGATTTCATAATAAGTGAATCACAAGTGTAAGACAGTTTTGGACAAAAGATTTTTATGCAGCACACTGACAACAAAACAGACACTCCCATTAAGACACAAGAATGATTTGCCATTTAATGGCCCACAAAACATTGTCTGGACATGACAATCAGTATGTGAACATGTGTTTGGTCTTGATGTGTTGCCATGGGATGGGTCCTTTGCTATGAATGTGTGGTCGTTAGGCTGTAGGACAGGAGTCAATGCCGACTGCTCCAGTGACCAGGGCTGCTTTATGGAAACTGACAGGAGTCTCATTCACCATCAGATTCCTAATGCAGCCTGTGTAGGATCTCCTGGTTGCAACTCTTTGTGGCAGAAGTGATGCTAGCAGAGATAAACAATCAGGTTATTGAGTTGGTTATGGGCAATTTCATGATATGGATATGACAGAACATGATTAAGGAGACAAACAAGCATGGTATTATACAGCATGGTATTAACAGTTTTTTTCATGTACCTCTGTATACAGCTGCATACTACAACTGTCCTTTACATTTGTGGACTGTGTATGTATGGATACTGGTCAGTCTGTGCTGTACTAGTGAGTCAAAGCTCAGTCTCAGTTTGTTGAGTTGTCCTTTCACTTACCTGGAGCTCCTCCAACAAACACAGGAGTCCTGGAGAGTTGGGCTCCAGGGTTAAGGGGTCCAACCACATGATTGACCTCTGAGTCCACATCCAGCTGGACAACATTGGTATCCCGAATGACTGGAAGTGACAATGCAGGGACAGAATAGAACAATGTTCACCAATCAGTTTGTGGTCTCATTTTGACATCTAGATGCCACTTGTGAGAAACTGTACCTGTTATTCTGTGCCAGTTTCCATCACACATTCCCAACCTAGGAGTAACAACAGTGGAGAACTCACGGATGCCATTGTTCACCAAGACCACAACCTTCAAAAATACATTGAAAAGCCTTCCTTAGTAAGGTGGGCTGAGTCATTACAGTCATTTGCATGCAATGCATCAGTAGTAGTAGACATTAAGACCTTACCTGGTTGTTATGGATATACACCGTGAGGTATTCCTTCTCTGTGGTGTAGGCATGTAGTAGAATGCCATTGGCCACACGGGGGCGCACCTCCACCACCAGTTCAAACTTCAGACCCAAGCTGAAGGAATCATCTGTGGGGGAGGAGGATGGGAGAGGCAAGAGAGTCCATCATTCCAGTCTGCCCCCTCTGCAGCACCTCACCTCGGCCGGGCACCTCCCACCTAGAATGTTTTGCTACGTTTTGGTGTGCTGTGGCATGTGCATGTGTGAAACACAGCTGGCTACGTCGGGGTGTGAAATTGCTCCCTGCTTTTTTAACAGCTGCGGTGCCATTCCCAAGACCTTGGTGTCTGAAAGTGCCCCCCCCCCCTCGCCCCTCACCGTCACACTGGGACTATCATATTCCATTGTCGCTACAAGAGTCTCTGTCTCCTCCCACCAGTGGAGTACCAAAGTGTTTGTTAACAACAACTCAAGGAAACCTAAATAAGACCTAAAATCTACTATGGAGCCACGTGGAGCCTAAATTCCTCCATTGCTAAAATCACAACCATTCTATCAAGCCTGATATCTATGGAAGGTCAGGGGGAGAGAGGGAGGCATTACACAGGAATTCTTCACTCAGAGAAAACTTCCTGTTTTTCCTCTAAGCAAGATCATGGAATGTATTTGGGCTCTGAGAAGAGAGTGAGGAACTGTGTTTTACCCAGAACCACATATCCGCCCTCCTCGGAGAAGTAAGCTCCAGGCTCAGAGGGCCCCTCAAAGCATGGAACCACCCCAAAGCTCCGGGCCACTGAAGACAATCTCCGCCCATTCAGCTGAAGGCCCCTCACACAGCCAGTAAAGCTGTATGCAGAGTTACGCTAAGGGACAAAAGAAAAGGATAGGCAAAAAGCTGTTTAACTGAACAGTTGTAGGGAAAATAAAATAAATGCTGTGTTGAATAAATTATGTTACATGAATAGGAAAATGTTTGAATTATTTATTTAAAATATATTGATTGATTGATTAAATTATTCATTAGCACTTTTTACCATGTCTGCCATTACATGTATACCTGTATATTCTTCTGGGCCTTTCCTGGTGGTACTCCTCCCACATACACAGAGCCACTGACATGCCATGAGGCCTGGATGCCTGGGACTCTGCCATCAAGAACAGTCAGACCATCTACGATCAGTCTGCCCATGTTGCCATCTCGGGTGAAAATCACCTGCAGGAGAGGAGGTGACACCGGTGTTAGCCTTAACACTGAGTGAGTGTATCCAGTGATGTCAACATGTTACACCCATATACAAACAAAAGGGCATCCTTGTTTGAGATGACAATAATCCTAAGTAGCTGAAATCAGGTGATCCCATTTGAGACTAAGGTGTAAAATTCTGAGATGACATGGTGCGTGAAGAGGTGGTTATGGGTAAGAAAATGTGTGGATTATGATTACATTGTGCCAAGATCCATCATTATATTTCTCATTGGTTTTGATCCTGACTTTCTCCTGGCCAGTGTTGAAGGTGTACATGAGCTTGCCCTGGGTCATGAAAAGTGCCATGAAGTTGTCTTCTGTCTCATCCGACACGTAGAAGATCAAACCAGAGTTGGACTGGGCCTTAAGAGACAGAGTGAAGTGAGACCTGCAGATAGGAGATAGACAACATAGACAATATCTTGTTATATAAAAGCCCAGAAAGAAATATTAATCCATTCTCTCTTTAGTCTTTGTCAAGTGTCTTCTCAAAGTCTCTTATAGGAGACTAACCTCTGATTGATGGATTCTGAGATATTGTACTCCTGCCGGCTGTTTGCTGTGCCCCCGTAGTGGTGAGCGTGGCGTGTGGCCCGAGGCCTTTGGGACAGGACACAGGGTGCAACCTCTGTCTGAGGAGCCTCCAAAGGCTCAGTCTTCAAGCTTAGGAGACCCTGAGGGATGCTGGACTTATCTCTGCCAACCTGGGGGATAGACACTCACTCACTAGCAGGGTGATCAATTAACAAATGGATACAGTCTTCATACATGTTCATGATTTCTTTAATAAACCTAGGAATATGGCCATGATTATGTTTTCATATGACATAGAGCAGGCACCTAAAGTATTTCCACACGGAAGGGCATAGTAAACAGTTTATACTATTTACAGTTCCTCTTCTGTTTACCTTGCGGGACATTCCCTGTTTGGGTTTAGAGGAATTTTTGCTTGGTTTCTGGTGCAGAGCGGCAGGAGCTTTCTCCATTGGGCAGTCTTGCAGAGAGGCTTGGACTTTGTCTGTGTATTTCAGGAAGTCCTCAGCCTCAATGTCCCGGTCATGCCTGCAGAAATTATACAGCAGGGATTTGTTATGTCAAAATCACTTAAGTCGACCTTCTATCTGTGATAAGGTGCTATAGAATGCAATAGTTCTGTAAAGGTACAGTCTCTGTTTTATGGTTGTGTGTCTTGAGGTCTTCCAAGTAGCTACCTGCTTAAGTATGCATAGCTGATGCAGCCACTGAAGTTTGCAATTTTGCTAGTGGGAGAGCCTCCTAAATAGAAAGTCTTTGGTGTGGTAGCAGAGGATGATGCTGAACCTGGGGAATGCTTCTTCTCTTGTTTGTCTTTGTCATCAATGACAAGCTCATACCTGATGGGAAAAGACTGATATATTAGCATCTCTATTGTGAGGAAAAATGAATACCTAAAATGACTAAAACATGTCTATCTTACTTTTTATCAGTCACAGATGCCACAAGGAAATGTTGCCTTCCATCATTGTAGTTTTTATTGCGTGATTTCACTTTGGTCCCTTTAGAATTCATCACAACCCCTCCATTCTCCAGTGAGATGGAGAACTCATCGGTCTAAGAAACACAAAGTTTATCATTACATACTGTGTCATCATACATCGGTTCAATTTATAGGCTGTAACAGGGTTTGAAATAAAATGTCATATCACAGACTTACCCCATCATTATGATAAAATAGTAGCCCGGCAGATTGTTCTGTTCGAAAGTTGAAACCTCCCTCAAAAGCCTGGAAAGGCATAATCTTGGCGGTGGATCCCAGATAGCCATCTCCAGTGAAATAAGCTTGCCGAGACATCTACAATGATCAGACTCAAGTTAACAAAATAATGTTCTTACATACTTATTCAGTTAGATGTGTTCATATTGTCAATAGAGTGTGATGATGGGACAGTTAATTATAACATGT
Organism: Tenualosa thibaudeaui; assembly: GCA_027481765.1. Lineage (NCBI taxonomy): Eukaryota > Metazoa > Chordata > Actinopteri > Clupeiformes > Clupeidae > Tenualosa > Tenualosa thibaudeaui. Next base: position 21,579,416 of record JAIFZK010000001.1, read on the forward strand.
AAGGGTAGTCTGTATGCTTTATGGCTTTTGTTTACTCATATTACAGTTTCTGTTACAAAAGCCTGAAGACCCACGTAAAGGTTCAAAACAAGCATGCTGATAAAGAATGGATTACATTGTATCTAAACACAATGAAAGGAAATGAGATATTGTTACTTTACACATTGTAAAAGCACAAGATTCCTTTAATGAGTACGCACAAAGGACTCTTCTGGACAACCACTACTGATGCCAATGGTTCCAGGTTCCTCAAGAAGGTTGAAGTCCTTCTTCTGGAACTGAAAGCCTCTGACACAGCCTCTCAGGCCCACTAGAGAGGAGAGCTCTGGCCTGCCAATGGAAAGAAGACAACAGACTCCTTAGAAACAGGGCCAGACAGAGAGGACATGTCTGTGTAATGCTATCTAATTTCAGCTCCACTCAGATTGTATTACAATTGTTCAATGCTACACCTCCAATGTCAGGAAGCTAATGTTGTGCACTGCAAGGTTGGGCAGCACTCAAGGTCTTTTCTTTTGTATGGGTGTGAGTGGGACAGGGTGCAGCTGATTAAGTGTACTAGCCTGGAGTTGAGAATGCTGGAGGGAGCACCTCCGATGTAGATATCAGAGAAGGGCAAAGGCTTTTTCTCATTGTCCATGGACTTCACATGACTCCTGTCCACCAGCAGAATGATCCTTTTGGAGTGGTGGTAGATTATAGACACCTGGGAAAAGACACCCAAGAAGAGATATTTTTAGAGAGGGCGTCTCTTCTTCTGTCATGGATGAATAGTACTGCAGAACGGGAAGAAATGTCAGCTGTTGTCACATTACCTCATGGTTCCGTGCATCATTGATCTGCAGCTTAGGTAACTTGCTGTCCATGATGACTGGTCCTCCGGCAAAGTTGAAATCATATTTGAGATGGAGATACCCATCTTTCAGTCCCAGCAAGAAATAATTTGACTGAGGACAAATATATACACAGTTTGAAAGATTGTACACTGATTGATGGTCTTAATTTATTTAGGCATTCTTTCAGTGGTGGTTACTCCACCTCTAAATACTTCAGGAAAATTAAAACAGAATTACCCCATTGACCATCAGAAGCAGGATACCATCGTTAGCTACAGTTCGGACTTCAACATCAAACCTGGTGACAATGGTTATTCGACCTCTCCTCTCCATGTTACTGACGAGGGCATAGCCAGTGCCATCAAAGAGGTAGCTAGCCACTCGAGTCTGAGAGAATGCCAGCTTGTTCCTGCAGTGCAGAAAGTTCAGATGGTTTATTTTACACACAGGAAACTGAGCCATAGTGAAGAAAGGACCCTTTTAAAAAAAACACATATGTGTGAACATTTCTGTCTTGACCTGGTGTCTCTTTTTCAGGCACAGGCTGTTCAGAATATTTGGTGAGAAATACCATGCTTTGGGAGTAACTTCACATGAAACAATCAGCTTTTAAAGTTCAAGAGGGTGTCTATAGCCTATAGCCCTGCTGTATGGCTCATGAGGTGAATTTTAGGTGTTTAGTTGCAGTATTTCTTAAACTGCTTTAAATAATCTACCTGCATAGTTGGTGCAATATAAACAAAAAAACATACCTGGCACAAGGTTTTGAAGTAGTCACATCCATTTTATGGAGTTCTTTAAAGTTGTAAAGGCTTATGATATCATTATTTAAAGAGGCCAATTCTAGACATCCCACAAATGGTGCGAGGCTTAATGGTGGAGGGAGCTGTCAAAAACATAACAAGAGGATTTTAGTTCATGCACAAAACATATACTTCAACACAAGAAATGTGTAAGGCGCAAGACATAACGTTATTTCAAGATGGCATACCACAGGCCAGACAACTAATTAGTGCTGCTTGCTTCTAGCCTGAACTGTTTCAGTGCATTCACAGCTGTGGAACTGGGTCATTTGTGAAATCAAAACTATTTGGGTAGAGGAGTTGATGAGACCCTCTGCCAAGACATTTAGTTCAGTGCAGCCAGGAGAAAATGCAGCCGGCTGGTGGTTTGCTGTAGAGGCTGGGGCCCAGTGATTGTTTCAGCCCTACCTTGATGCTAGGAGGGACTCCTCCAACAAAGAACACAGTGTCTTCAGGGTCCAGGTCAAACAGGGAATCTGGCCCATTGGCTTCACCCTTCTGGATGAACTTCTGCTCGGATGTGGTGCTCTGACTAGGCACGGTCAAGAAGATCTTCCCATGGCGTCCCAGCCTGTATCAGGGGAAACAGAGAGTTTAAGAAGGAGACAATGCCTGAATGTGTACATGACATCTTCTGAACCCCAGCGCTCTGGCAGGCTGCCATCGTGAAGTAATAACCGAAGAAAAACCCTCTGGGAACATCTCAAAACAACTCCCACCAGCGTTCTGAGCCAGATGTCTGAGATTATTTGAGGCAAACAAGTCAAGTTCTCCTATACAAAAAGAGCATTAGCTAGCATCCTGACTGTAGCTTTTCCTGTATAAAAACAGCATGGGTGGACAGAGAGCTGTGTGCAATGCGACCAGGAAGTGTTTCATGAAAAGCCAACGTGTCTCTCGTACCTTTCCACTCTGATGAGGTTGAAAACAGCAGGCCAGGAGCTGACAGGCTTGGAGGTCAGTGGAATCTCCACGTCTTCCTTTCCCAGGTTGTACATGTATACAAGGTTGTCATTCTTGATTGCCAGACCCATGTAGTCCTTCTTCCCCTGTAGTAGATAAAACCCAGATCTGAGAAGACCCTCCAGCCTGAGGAAGCAATTACTACTTACGAATGGAACTACCATTTTGTAGCTTTAATACTCCAGATTTTGAGGTTCTACATTGTAAACACTGGCAGTATTTATGACATGAGTATTCGAGAAAGAGCACAGAGTAAGCAAGGCCATGCTCTCAGGTGTACTACCTTGGTATAAAAACTGCACCAAATTGAACATTTGCAGAGACCCTGAAAAATACTTTCACTTGTTTCTGTCCCCATTTACTAGCAGTGTACTGCGGCATCGTCAGTGTTAAATAATGCAGGAAGCCAGCAGTGTAGTGGAGAGAGGCATCATTAAAGCATGGTGAAGCCCCCATGTAGGACCTGTCTTCACGCTGTCCCAGTGTGTGGGGGAGGCACACTGATACTTATGCAAATGGTCTGCCACTTTGAAAGCGCACAAGCCATTGCTGCAGGCATCTCTTGGAAACCTTTTGAAAAAAGGCAACTGTCAGCTCTCCAAAGCTTTTCCTGTTCGCCATGATCACAACAAACTATTCATCACTCCGTGCCTGAAGTTTCACTGCTAGAGCTGGATCTCTCTCAGTCTCACACACACATATACACACACACATAGAGGCAACAGAGAGTTTGTGAAGCCGATGCTTTGTACTGGTCTCCCCTATATAAGCCCCTAGAGGCGGCGCTGGGTGATGTGCCAGCTCTGCTCTTGTAACTCTTTCTCTTTCTTTCGCAGCAAGCTTGCTCACGTTTCTGTCTCCGAGGTAGAGGATGAAACGGTCCTCAATGGGGTCCTTGTCAGGGTCCACCCGCATAAACAAGCTGATGGAGGTGACGGCCTTCAGCTCCTCCACATTGGAATGAGGCTGCACCTCCACAGAAGACTGGCCGTTGAACTTCATAGAGATTTGGACCTGGACAGAGATATGTAATGATTGCTCTTCAAAGCAATGTTGTTGCTACACTCTGCAATTAGCCATTTCTGTATGTGTTGTGGACCTTTGTTAGGTAACTACATACAACAATGATGAGATGTAATTAGTGGGAAAAATGCAGAAGTTTGAGACTCGAAATTGGATAAAGACAAAAGCATTCATCTTCAGACAGGAAAGACTGACAGAATCTCACTGTTTTCATATGGTACATAAGACCAGAGTCCTTTGAAATCCCTTTGGTCCTACAGTGACTGCTGATTCTATTATGTGCAAAAGTGTGTCCAAACCACATGGTCACTAAAGAGCTTGTTGTGTTTTAACTGACTGCAAGCTGACTGTGCCGTCTTTTAGGGCGCCTGACTAGCATACCTTCTTGGCCACACTCCTGGCCTGGGCTATGAGCTCTCTGATCTTCATGATGTTGGTTGACACATTATTGACTGGCTTCTTTTCCTCCACCACACGCAACTTATCCAGGAGCTCAGGAACAATCTCTGACAGGTTCTCCACTGCATACACACAGAGTAGAGATACACAGTCATAGCTATGCTGAAATGATGAAAAACAGTGAAGAACAGTGGAACATCACAGAGCATACATAGGGCATACTAGCAATGAAGCACGTTAGTCCCTCATAATCATCCACCAGTGTAATTAGCTCATTCACTCACCCCCTCCCCACCTCAGGCTGGTTGGTGCTTTGGAACTTTGGAACATAATGGCTGCTTATGCAAACATTGCTGATGGTTAGTGAGATTCCCACCTAAAAAAGCGCTATATAAATGCAAGCTGCTGTTGTTGTAGAGTTGTGTTACCTGCTTCTCCAGCAGAGACTACAGCACGGTCAAAGGCTTCTGCTGAGTACTCATTGTTGTGCAGGTTGTTGGACCACTCCTGCACCTGCTGACTTATCGGGGTGATGGCCTGCAGCACCTCTGCAGAGCGGTTTAGGGTTTTCTCTGCCACCTCCTGGGAAAACTCCAGACGGGTGCCCGTGCGGTCTGAGTCAGAGGAGGATTTGCAAAGGCAGTATAAGCACAGGCATATTATATACCTCACCATCTCCATCTAGTTGTACATCCACATAATACTGCCCAGTACAAACAGGATTATTTTCATTGATGTAAGTCACTGACAATGAAATGTAATTTGGGAAAATAACAGCTAAAAGACTGCTGTAACAAACATTACCTTTTTGCATTGCATTGAGGTTATCCAGAATAGAAGCAAGCTTGACGTTTGAGCTTGTCAGGGTCTCATTTGTCTCCTCAATGTAAGTCAGTGTGTCTCGGACATCACTTCTCACCTCTGCAAGATAAAAGCAACTCAGCGCCAAGAAAGTCCACCAACACCAAATGATTTCTCTGATATATAGCCTGTTTCATATGTGTAAATTAACTGGTGCTGCGAGTTAGGGCATCTCATAAATTATGCATCATTACTATCTGCATCTGAGCGCAGGGAGACAGACTCCTTAAAGTAGTGATCACTCTGTGTCTTCAGAAACTTCAGCTGTGTGGTGATCCCAAGGATTGCCTTAGAAAGGTGACACAGCAACAAAGGAATCAGTTTTCAAGTGACTTTAGGGAATGATAAAATAATTTTACTGTATAAACTTTCCCAAACTTACATCATCAGCACGTGTAGCCAAGTCTAGGGTTGTCAGTCCTGTTATATTTGCGTCGTCAATGTATTTGATAATGTTGTCATATACGTTGGATGCATCAAGAGCTTTCTGGACAAATCCATTAGCATCACTGCTTTTGAGATTACTGGAAGGAACAAATTACAATTTGTTGCAAATGATATGTTTACAATATAAAGTATATATATATATATATTATAGTATATGTAAGTTTTGTCATTCTCATACAGTAAATGTCTAAAAGTCATCTTAATGTCTTTGGTAAATAAACACTGGATGAGGGATGTTGAGCAATCTATTTCTGCACAATCTATTTGCTCAGCTGATTGATTAGAAACACTCCCAAGCACTCTATCCAGGTGAACCTAGTTGTGCCCTTTGGAAAAAACTATGATGTGAAATTAGTTGTGCCCTTTGGAAAAGGTTGTGCTGTGGGACGCACCGCTCCAGTTGCTCTGCCTGCCTCTGCAGATCCTCAGTGTACTCTGTGGCTTTCAGCACCAGGTCCCTGTCAGCCAGAGACAGACTCTCGGTTTTGTCTATTAGCAGCTTGCTGGCCCCATCAATGGAAGCATGGTACTGACTTACATTCTGGAAAGAGTCAGAGCAAATGTGTATACTGTCATTACCTCAAGACAACACTATTTGCAACTGCTGAAGATCAAGGAGCACTGTGTAAAAGGTTTCAGCAGGTTTGGTAAACCAAAATGACATAAAGCAACTAAGCCTCTTTTTAGGAAATCATCTTAAGCCACCAGAAAGTAATAGGGTACTAATACAGTATCTACTATTATCTATTCTGTGTCTGTGGACACTTTCAAACATGCTCACCTTCACCATGGTCTCCAGATCATCCACCCCCATCTCTGCATCAGTAATGATGTCCTCTGCCATGCTGAGGGTATCATTCACCCCCTCATAGTTCTCTATCAGTCTCTGCTGCTGGGCCTGAGCACAAACACACACACACACACACACATTATGGAGCTCTACACACTGTTCAGAAGAGCTGCCACTGTCCACACAGACCCTTGTGGAGGATAACAACCAGAGGCTAATCTCTAAGACACCTCCATGGGTGAGACAGCCAACTTGATTTATTCATGCCCTCTGGCAACAGCAATCTTTGCAAAGCAATCAGTGTTATCCTGTTGACAACACTACTACACTGTGCTGTTGAGTTGTTTTATTCCTATTAAAAATATACTCACTATGAGTAAATAAGCAGTAATTATTACAAAAACATGATTCTTGCCAAGGTAGACAGGAAAGCAGAAGTGCTTACCTTTGGCTATGTAACTGCAGCTTTGCACACAGGACCAGCTGTTTTGAGTTTATAAGCTCAAAGACATATTTCAGGACCACTAGAGTGGTTTAGAATTTAGTCACAAATTTAGCCATAGCACCTACAGTCATTACATTCCCATCATACAGTCATACGTAAAAAAATATGCTTTGTTTATCAATAAAACACTCATTTCCTTTGTGAAAGCCCATAGAATAATATATATTGCAAAGAAAACAAGAGATAGGCGAAGGATTATATCCACTACACTTTTGACTGACATTGAAGCAAGTGCAAGTCCTGTTTGAGCTTTACGGGGCACTATCAACTGTAAATTAGAAAGACATTAATGGCCTCCATCTCATGGGACATTCTCATGCTGAGTGGCCCACTATGAAGGTTGAAACAGCAAAAAAGAACTTTGCAGAAGTTTTACTGTACTGTAATGTAATAACAGGTTGTATTGTAAAAACACAAATTTTATTGTAGGTCACTACCAACAGGCACAAGCCTCAAGGTCAATTTGATGAGATGTGAGCATGTGAATGAAGGAAATACACTGGTTTACTACACACTGAGCAGTGTTGTTGTCGGAGGCATAGACCTCAGGTATCTAAGAAAAGCAGTCTTTACAGCATGACACTGAGAAAAATGCTGTCAAAAGAATTAGCAGTCTGGTTTAATTATTCAAGGCAAACAATTCTGTTGGGCTGTTGCCATGCTCAGTAGTTTTAGATTATTATAGATAAATTCAACCAAACAAACTATAGTTTAACACTTTACACAAACACTGAAAAAGTGAGAGAGTTTACACTGATTGTAGAAAAGTTTTTCCAAAACATAGTGTTGTTCTGGCCCCTAATACAATGGCAGCCTGGATACATAAATTCAAACTGTCACCAGTGAGAAAAGTAGGTAGCAAAAGGCACCATGTTAATTGTTGCCTTCCTTACTGCTCCCAGCCCCATCTCCACATGACTTTAGCTTATTTATTAGCTTGCTCATAAAGAAACTATTTCCTCTTGGTTCTAGAAGGCTAAGCTTGACTCCCATAACTGGGGAGGGGGAGACAGACCGTTGCCAAACCCAACACAGCCTGACTTCTTCACCAACTGTGGTGAACCCCTGAAGCATTTGATGCAACATAATTGAATGAAGCCTTGTTGACAAATGCAGGGAGTCTGGGATTGGGTGGGGATGTAGGGTGGAAGGCTGAGGGCATAAGTTATGCTAGGCTGTCTGGAGCAGTGGGCACAATAGGGAGTTAGTTACCTTGTTCCTCTGGAGCTTCTGGAGGTTGGCCTGGTGCCTGTGCTTGGTCTGGGTGTTAGTGGTCTGAGCCTGTTCCAGCAGCTCCTTAGCCTGGGAAAGTTTGGAGCTGAAGCGCAAGACGGTCTCACTCACTGGGGAGATGTGGCCCTCAGTGGACATCAGACGCTTCTCCAGCTGCCGAACACGACGCAGCACTGACAACACACAAGCAACAGAAAATCCAGTGCATTGATATCACAAGATAAATACATCTACAAACATTTTACAGTATAGAAAATAAGTGATCTTTGGGAAATAGAATAAATCAAACTTTTTTGTCCCATCTGACTTCATTTTATTGCTACATTAGACTATGAATGTTCAGATGAGAGGTCCTTCACTAATCCAAAGTCTATTGGTACATGAGCATTATTAGTGTGGGAAGAGACGTTCAACTCTCACAGTCATGGGCTTCAGTAGCTTCATCAGTAGCTATGGGCTCTTTGGAGGACAGGTCGATAGTCCTCATGTGGCTGACCATCCTCTCAGCCTGGACAGTATTGCGCCTGACCATCTCTGGATCCACCTCCTGCTGCTCGCTGTACTGCTCCCAGTCACTGATCATCTCTAAGTGGGTCACAGCACAAGACATGTGTGAATAAGTGTGTGTGCGTGTGTGTGTGTTTGTGTGTGTGTGCTCCTTTACAGTCCATGTCTTTTCACCTCAAATGCTCCTAAACGCTGAGCATAGAGTTGTGAAACAGCTGCACCCTTTGGGAAAAGTATTGCATGCCTGGGATCACCCAACTATCAGGAATTTTGCAACATTTTGGCTGATAAAACATTGCCTTGCTAACTTCATTACTATTTTCTTTCTTGAATGTGGAGATCAGTACAAACTGCTAACTTTGCTCAATGACACAGCTTAAGAAATCTCCCAGTTACACAGCAAGCTGTGCCAGTGGGATGTAAATGTACCTTCTATGAGGACGTTGAGCGTGGTGAGGTTAGTGGTGAGCTCGTCCGCCAGACTGAAGCTGCGCTGGGTGTCTTCCTCCACACGCTCTCCCAGGGCCTTGACTGAGCTCCCCTGGCACACCACCAAAAACACATCAGCCAATCAATACACAGCTTCAGCCAAGTCAAGTCACTCTGCTCAGGTCACTGTGCTCATTCAGACAACTTGAAATGCTTGTGGCTTAAGTGATAGGTCATTTTGGGATTTAAAAACATGTACAAACATTAACCCAGCGCTGACAGGTTGTAAAGGCCCTGCTTCCACATTTGGAAACAGAAAGGAGGAGAACAAGAAAGTAAGAGGGAGAGAGAGAAAGAGAGAGTGAGATAGAGTCCGAGAGAGGGAGGGAGAGATGGTCTTACTCGATCTAAAAATGGTTCTGCTTCCTCGACCAGGTCAGCTGTGGCCTCCTCCAGTTCATCAGTCTGTGATCTCATCAGGGCTGACTTCTTTTTCCAGTCAACAAAGTGTGTCTGAAGCAAAACATGCACAGTCCAGGCAGTCAGATAGTTATCTTCAACCAGTAATCCACTGGATTTTAGCATAAAAAATATTCCTAAGGACAACTAAAGTAATGTTAAAATCTGACTGTAACAGCGATAACATTCTGCATGTACCTTATCCATATGTAACTACTGACATTTGGTTCTTATTCTCTGTGAGGTGCTAAGGCTACAAACCCAAGGAGCATGTCGGCCCTGTGTGGAGGGCTGAGACTCTCACCTGTAGGCGAAGAGCTGTGTAGTTGTAGTACTTGAGACGGTCATTGGCTGCAGCCCCCGTGGAGATGTTGAGCACGCTGACTTTCAGCTGGTCCAGGGTCTTGTTAGACTGCCGGATGTCTCCAATCAGATGCCAGATGCACTCGTCACAGTCTGAGTGGCCAGACGGAAATAGGCAGATAAACCCTCTCAGGTCAAACAAGGAGTATCTAAGAAACATCAGTCTCTCAATCTCTCTGTATCTGTGCTGTGTGTATGTGGGGGTGTGTATGCAGTCCCACTAAAGACACATCACTTCTGTGTAATTCACACACATTGGGTGCCTGTTTTCTCATATTCCTAACATGTTTTCATTCATTCATGTTTTCTTGACTGATGGTGCTCTTTTTGTTTGTATTCTTCCTACATGGTAAAAAAGATCTAATGCTTGTCCATGTGTCCTGTGCCCTGCTGTGATGATGGTGGATTGGTCTGCTTGACTGGCTATGAGGTGTTCTGTGGTGGGCCATGACAAACATACACTCACCTATGTTGCACTCGCTGACCTGAGACGCTTCAGGCAGACATTCTCCTGTGTGCATGTCACAGTGGCCACTGGTGCAGTCACACTCTGAAACATACACATCAGAAACACACAAGCCTTCATGAGACTTCCTCTCTCTCTCTCTATCTCTCTCTTTCTCTATCTGTGTTTCCTGGCAGGAGCTTTCATGCATCTGTATCACTGTACACTAACACAACTAGGTGCGGACGCTGAATATCAGCTGGGCTAAGAGGGTGCTGGTGATGTCACAGGAAGCAGCTGGTGGCTAATCCCCTTCAGTGGTCTGCAGTAAGCAGATCCCTGGCCTATGACATCAACAGCGAGTGGGCGTGGGAATGGCAGATAGAGGTGCTCTCTTGAGAAAAATGCTAGCACAGCATCGGCCTTATCAGCACTGGGAACCTGCAGAGGATAGTCTAGATCACAACTCTAGGTCACTGTCTCACGACTCCTAGCACAGGATGATACGGGCCAGACATCACATAGAAATAACTTTACTACAAGCTGTGCTTGCCATGTTCAGTTCTGCATGGCATACATTCTGAAAAGTGTGTGCAACATGACACTGCAACCCACTGAAGCAACAGGATACAGTCAAACTGAGGTTGTAAGATCAAGATGCACCTTTGATAAATTGATAAATAAATACTCAATTTTTTTTCAAAACAACTTCAAAACAAACGTTGGCAGGTTGAAAAACCCCAGGTGAGGAGGAATAGTGTGTTGGGCATGCACTCACTCTTGCAGCCTGAGGGGCTGTAATCCCAGTGGCCTGGCAGGCAGCGCTCACAGTATCGACCCCCAGCTCCAGGGCGACACTTGCAGCTGTGGGTGAGAGGGTGGCAAGTGGGCTTGTGTGCAGCAGCAGCACACTCACAGCGCCGGCAGCCCAGACAGCTGGAGAAGCCTGAGTAGCCCTCCTGTAGGACCCAGGGAATGAGGAGGCGTCAGTTGGACAGGGAATTAGCAGATATATAGAGTGCTATAGGCATATTCTCTGGTTGTGACTACTTTCAACTGCACACTTTTCCTCAACAACTTTGTTGAGTTGATGAGTGCAGTCAGGCTCAAGGCAAGTGCTTGACACCTCACAGGTGCTTGACACCTCTTACCTCACACTGATCACACAACCTGCCCGTGACACCAGGCCTACAGTGGCACACACCAGTGCGGTCATCACATGAGGCTGTGCCACACTTATTGCATTGACACTCTGAAAACACACACACAAAAACACACAGATGAATACAACATACGGCAACACTACATACTTTTCTGAATAAATAAATGGTGGTGTCGTTGAAAATGAGTCACTGTTTCTATGCTGCATTAAACCTGGCAGGTCACTATATTTACATCTCCAGATAATCTGTGGAAAGATTCCCAAGTCGTTGTCCATGTTAAGCTTAAAGTAAACAAACCAACAATGACTACATGTTGCTATTCTTACTCTCCTGCTTATGTGTTGGAAAGTAACATTAGGCTGGTTGGGATGTGCTGCACTGGAGAGATGCACTCCCCAACAAGGCCAGCAAGGGAATGAGTGGAAATCTAACAGCCCTGGAGGTCCAACTGTGTAAACGATGGCTGAATTTCCCTAACCTCTATGAACAGGGCTTATATCCATAAGACCAATTATGAAACTGGCATAGGCCAAACTGTCAAAGCTTTCATATTACTGTCACCCTTCTGTTATCACATGCCACTATCAACTGCTCCTCAGCATGGGTGGATGGGGGTCATGTGAAGGAGTAGTTGCGGGTAGAGTAGTCTAGTTGCGGGTGTGAGGTATCTAGCATGTTTTCCAGTGGGCTAAGAGTTGGTCCCTGGGCTATGATGTCTAAATATGCTCTCTTGGCACCCACCCCTGCAGTTCTTGGCATTGACGGCGTCCCCATAGAAGCCGGGCGCACATCTCTCGCAGTTGGCCCCCGCTGTGTTGCCCCAGCAGTTCAGACACTGGCCTGTGATGTTGTTGCATTCATTGAAGATCAGGTTGGGATCAGAGTTTCCATTGCAGTCGCATTTCTGACACGAGTCTCCAATCCTCACAGGGTTCCCATAGTAACCTGGGGCACATCTGCAGAGGTGGCCATTAGTGTTTACCTGTTGCCTCTGTGCCGTCATCCCGATGAAATTCTTCCAGTTGTACATTCCAAACCTTAGCCACATAGCAGGGCTCAGTGTATTTTATTAAAGTGACAGTAGTACTATACATTACAAATAACATGTTTCCTGCCCTTTACAGAGAACGTAATGACATAGCTCTCTGCAAGTGGAGTGCTCAGTATAAATAATAAATATAATATGAAACTGAATCAGAACTTGGTCAGCTGTAGTGCAGGTTTTTTGTTTATGAATGTGGGCGCAGTCTGGCCAGTGGTCTGTCAGCACCCACCTCTCACAGCTGTGTCCGGCATAGCCTGGTTGGCACACGCAGCGCAGAAATCTCCCCCTCTGGTCGCAGTACTCTGCAAAGCTGGCAAGACACACAGGGGAAAGAATTCTAGTCAGGTCTGGGCCCCAACACACTGCGCTTTCTTCAGCCTCACTTGGGCAGTGAACCAGAACAGCCCGACCCCTCAAGCCAAAAACCAGGCTGGCTGGCTGGCTGGATACTTACTTGTTGGAAGGCATTGCGAGCGGACAGGCACAGGCACGACACAAGTGACGACCGTCAGGCGTGATCTCTGGCATGAATCCATCCTCACAGCTTTCGCAGAAGTCACCAGTGGAGTGGTCTTTACAAGACTGCCGGGAAAAGTTTAGCATGGTGAAATGAGAAAAGCAAATGCACAGCAAAAACTTCATAAATACACCTAACACCCTCTAAAGTGGTATGCATGGTGACATCTTTTTATCATTTAAACAGCTTTGTAACAGAAACGGCTCTGCAAAGGAAAATTAGCCAACACACTTAAAGCTGGCACAACCTCTGAAATGTTAATGAGTATGTTATTCTTATAAATAATATATATAAAAAATTAATAATCATAAAAAACATTTATGCTGCCATCCAGACTGTGACTAAGTTGCTGTGTGGCTAAACAAGGTCTCCTTAGATTCAATGTTCCTCCAGTGGTGAGTCTAAATGTCTCTGGGCTTAGCCTGAGAAAAACGCCTACTTGCTCCCTGTGTTTCGTGATAATCAAACCCATGGTCCTGCTGTTTTCAGACCTATGCCATAGAAATCAAAGAACTGCAGCAAAACAAGCCTTACAGTAATCATTTCCTAACAAACCACCACATTCTTTGGCATACAGTTTCCTTCCACAGTGTTGCACAATATGACTCATCATCACCATGGGCTGTCATAACCAGCCTGTATCTAGAGAGACTTACAATGCAGATTCCAGTGATATCTTCACAGCTGTCCGCATGGCCTCTGCAGTTGCACGGCAAGCAGTCCCCCAGGTCGCTTAGGAAATTGCCCCTGGCACATACCTGCGAGAGGTAATCAGACAGGACAATCACAACTACAGCTCTGAGCTCCAAGATGTGGAACAAAGTTGAAAGGAACTGTTAAATGGTCTTCTAAGCAAAAAGCAGATTTTACACAAGAAAACCCAAACAAACTTTTCCAAGGGACAAGAGGTGCATAGATAGATTCCCACAAACTTTCTCCTCTTTTGCCAAGGAGACATTATTCAATCATATGCAAGTCATTTGGCTGAACCACCAAATGGGTCCACTTAACTAAGAGAGATTGGAGTGATTGAGATTGTCCTTGAGAACATGCTGTTTCCAACCCTTTTGCCCAATTCTAGGCATCATTTATTTCAGTATAGTCTTGCAATTAATACTGATACTATGATGGAGGGAAATATCTGAAGACTTCAAGTCAGGAGACGGCTAGGGGAAATAACAGGATGAACACCTGTCTCGTCTGAAGCTGTACTTCACAGGATCCCATTTCCTCCCATTCAGTTCAGTACCTAAATAATCTCTCAGCTGGACGCTAGTAAACTGCACTATTTGTTGTTAGGGAAGGAATGTGTGGGTTATACCCAGCTTCACTATTGACTAGACTTCGGTGCAAATTTGAAATTCTCATCCCACAGTCCCCTCTCTCACCATTAATTTATCAATTGTTCATGTGCTCCTGGATCCAGTGTAGTCCGTTCTCACACATTCCTGTGGGATATGTGGGTGCAATGATTTACTCCATCAAGGCACTAAAGTCAGAGCCAAGCCTACAGAGACTACATGAGAAACATGCTGTGGACAACCAGGGTATTAGCATGGTCAGAGCACATCTCTCTAGAGGCTCCTACAGTGATTCTGCCAACACACTGGTACCACGGTGAGCAGCAGATCTGCTCATCTGAAGTGCATGTGGATCCTATAGCTCGAGTGCCTGTGCCTGGGCTCAGTTCCCCTCCATAAGGTGCTGTCATCAGTTCTTTTCTCATCCGTGTTTTTGGTTAAGGAAGAAATCCATTACAGGTCAACGCAGTCTCTTTGTCAAACATGAGGCATATACCTCTTCATATCAGATGAGGTATATGCCGCATATCAATCATGAATGAGGCATTGTTAAATGCTGAACTGGAGTGAATTGTATTTTTTTTTTAATTATTTGTATTAATTTGTATTAATTTAATTTGTATTTAGTGTGTCACTTTTTTGTTTGAATGGGGATTGTAGTGAAATTAACCATATGAAATAAATTACTTCTACAGGCCCAACTGAACATTTCAGGAGTGACCAACAGCTGGCCAGTGTTTACACTGGGGACTCAGAGCATGGGATTGTGGGCAGTTGGGGCAGATGTTTCACTTGAGTAATTCCCACATCCAGACGTCAACGAGGAAATCTGTAAAATGCTTGCGAGTCCAGAATCCCTTCTAAGAAGAGTTATTGCAGTCTGATGAGCTGCATATGAAAACTCTCCCATCCAGTGTTCACATCTGATTCTGAAACCAGATGAGAGCTTCGGGTTTTTTTTTACCGTTGCTCCAGCCGGCTTTAGCCCGGCATTCACAGACAACGAGCCCAAAGTTCACTACCTCTGATGCACAGGACACGAGGCAGTCAGTCAGTTATTCCTGACCAGTTCAAAGTGTTCCTGTTACTGTCGAGAACAAAGCGCACATTCACTGCCCTGGACAGGGCAGCTCTCTGTCTGACACGCTGCATTTCCTAAAGACGATGTCATCATGTTCCACTCCAACATGGAGCAGCACAGAATAGCCCTTGTTGATCTCAGGCCGATGGTGTTGGAGGTGAAATGTTTAAAAGCAGTGTCTCCCCTCCATTCATCCTGTCTCTGGAGATAAGAGCTGAAGACGTGCAGTGGGAGTGGGCCCTAGAAAACTATGAGAGCTGTCTTAGGACTGTGAAACTGACCAAAGTCAACACAAACCAGACCAACTGTGGATAGAGTACTGTACATAATGTTCACTGAGCTTTAGGAAGGAGACAGTGAGTGAGTGAGTGAGTGAGTGAGTGAGAGAAAGACAGCGAGAGAAAGCGAGAAACTGCTATCTGCTCCTGACCACCTCCCCCCACCCCCTCATGCACCCCATCTCTCACAATGGGCGCTGGACATCTTGTTTACATTGGCCGTGGTGCAGAAGGGTTCAGACACGGGTTTACTGCCACCATTTCAGCACTCCAGTGGAGTGGGAGGCCTGCCGGGGAGGACCGAGAGGAAACCCTCCTGTTTGTTTCTCCATACCACAGCCTGGCCCAAACACTCACACAGGTCATGAGAATACAGCTCTTAACCCCTCACACACACACAGAGACTGCATGTCCGCTCCTGCGTGGGAAAGCTTAGTCATAAACAACAGAAATGAGCTCCGTAAAACAAAAAATAGGAACCTTACAACAGCTCAAGTAAATCAGACCCTTCAGAAATCAGTCTCTTAGGCAAAACTATTTATGCTTTTCAAAGTTTACTTTCTTGTAAAGGGTGTCCATGACAGTGCTCTTCAATCATACCCTCTCTAAGAGCCATTATCAACAGGTCCTCCATGCAGTCCCCAGCACTTGCACGCATGCCCTCTCTATCCAGTGCCCTGCAATGATGTTCTAACAGTGCTGCTCTACATCAAGCAGCTGGTCTCTGGGCGTTGGCGCAGCCCAGGAACATGGCTCTGGCCACAGGACTAGCCTCATCGCTGGGGCTCTGGGCAGACTCAGCTCAGCCAGTACACTGCAGCTACTGCTGCTAATTGGCAGCACATCTAGAACTTAGAGCTCAGGAAAGAGTGAGTGAAACAGTGTGTGTGTGGTTGAGAGAGAGAGAGAGAGAGAGAGAGAGAGAGGGTATATGTTACTCTCTGAAAAGTTGTGTAGTACCAGACAAAATTGCAAACAATTTTCACTTCTCTTATGCTGTAACCAATAGAATGGTATTATCAGATTTTAAAATCTCAGCATGTCTAAATGTGAAATAATGGGTAGAGAGTCAGGGTTTGCTGATGGTTCAAGAAGCTCTTTTCCATGCAATGCTAAGGCACAATGGAGAGCTACAGCCCTTCTTCAGCATTGCTCACAACTTGAGGCATTCAGAGAAATGAGGAGAAGCAGGCAGACTTACTTTGAGCACTGTGTTCTGTTGGTCCCACAGAAAACACCGCACACTTCCTGAGAGGATGAAGAGGAGGCATAGGACGGCCAGTAGTCTTCCAGCAGCCATTTCCTCTGTGTGTCTGTGTGCGTGTGTGTTTGCGTGCGTGTGTTTTTGCAGCGGGGTGCTGCTCTCTCTCTCTCTCTCTCCTGGCTAGTCTTGTGGGCTTGTCTCTCTGGGATGCCGAGGGCTTGCTGTGCTCGGCTGGTTCTGTTGCATTAGTCGCTCCCTCGGACTTCCACTGACTTCCAGATGCGGCGCCGGACTACCACTTGCCCAGCCCAGCCCAGCCCAGCCCAGAGTTCCCTCACTCCAACTGTATGAACTTCCTTCTGCTGGCCCTCCTCCTCCCCCCTTTACACTCCCCTCCACCCCAGTGCCCCCCGACACTCAGCGAACCCTGCCCCTTCCCAGAGCCCGTGCCTTAAATCACATGCAGCTGGAGGGAGCAGAGCAAAGAGAGAGCACAGAGGCTGGAAAAAGTCAAACAGAAAGAGAAACAACAAAAAAAGAAAGAATGAAAGAATCCTCTGAGAAGGAGCATTCCCTTTGGACTTCCAGTCAGCAGTCTGGTTTTGTTCTTGTGTTAGCTATCTAAAAGTGTGAGCAGAGCTGCCATCTTAGCGTCTCACTCGTTCACTCTCTCGTGGCACCCTTTCACCTTACCCAGCGGACATCCCTGCCCCCCTCTACAGTGCAAGGCTTAGTCTCCGCCACAAGCAAAAAAAAGAAACAAATTCTCAGCTGCCCAGACCCCCCCTTCCACCACCACCTCCGAAGCCATCCGTGTAACTCTCCAGTGTGACCATTCACCACTACCCTGGCTTGTTTTCCCAGGTCATGTTATCAAAGAAGGTGCTACATTTATGAAAACCTGTTAGGTGCTAGATCTTCAAGACCTTCTGTCAACACAGAAAGACAACTACAAATATGAACATAAAATGTAGGTACATTGTGTGCGTATATATTGTATTTGTGTGTGTGTGTGTGTGTGTATTCATGTATGTATGTGTGTTTGTGTGTGTGTATGAGGCGGGGGGGTGGTGGTGGGGGGTTGTGGCACAGGCGCATATGCACGTGACAATGCTCATGCACAAACACATGACTAAAAAGACTGTCTGTTGCTTTGCCATTAGATTACATGTGGATGAGCTTCTTTACTGCGGCCTACAAAGGACATGTTGTTAGCAGTTCCAAATGCGTCCGAGTTATGCACCTCTCATCCCGGAGACCATGTGGAAGTTATATGTCTCAGATGACCAATAAACAAGTCGTCACATTCCTGTGATGCATGTAGGATGTCATTTGAAGACTAGAGAGGACAAGATAAAACACACAAACCCAGAAATGTTTTTTCTCCATGTTACTTGCAGCCACAAAAGTAAGCCATGCTAGTCCTGCCGTACTGTCTCATCCCCACACCTCATGTGGCTCTTAGGCCAAGTGCTGTGTTTTACAGTTTTGTCATGAGCAGGCAGTAACTTACATGAGGCAGCCAGACAGAGAGGGCTGTTCTGCCTGGGTGAACAGTATGCAAACACACTGGCCTGGAGTGGGGAGGGCTGCTGGGCGACCCTGTCAGCAGCCTTTCGCTTTAAAGCCCTTCATTTGCATCAGGGCACATCAACACGCCGTAAACCCCTGTGCAAACCAAAAGGAAAGACACACACAAGAGACATGGTCTTTCTCTCTCTCTGTTTCACACACACACACACACACACACACAAACACTGTTAACCTGCCTACCATTTTAAAGCCATTCACTGTCAGAAAGTGTATTTCATTCTTTGTCTCTCAAGTTGAGGCTAAAGCAGATTTACTATTCCTTGGGTCCCTTTCAAAGTGTGGAAGGAACAGTCACAGTGAAGGCATTCATCTGCCAAAAGACTCTTACCCCTACCAGCCCCCCACCTTGCCTGTGGCCTTGGCCTGGAGTCTGACAGAGAACAATGCTGTGCCCTGGTGAAAGCCATGGCACTGCTGTCGGGAGGGGAGACTGGAGCACAGTTCTGTCCCACACTCTGCCCAAGGCCAGCAGCAACAGGTTCAGCAGGTTATCTCACATGGCAACATACAATTTTCTGTTAGCATGATGAAGCTGTTAGCAATCCTGATAGCAATCCGACTTTTTGCTCGTCCGTTCTCCGGTGGCCTGCCACTCTCTTGCCATATGTATTTTTGCTATTTGGGAAATAGGAAATACCAAATGGCCAAATAGCATCGAGTCGCCAGCGGCCCGCCGGACAACCGAGGAGCAGGCAAAGACCGACCCCCCCCCCTTCACTGAATGTAACGTGTGTGGCAAACTTGGCTAGACATAAAACAGCGTCAAAACAACATTATGCTATCTAAGCAGTTAAATTTTTGACAGGTGAGATATTTGGAAAGGCTGGATTTCAGTGGCTTATTTCAGTGGTATCGATAGAAGTTGTTTGAGATAGGAGAGGGATGAACTGATGAACTGTAGTTTGAGCAACTTCCTCCTCCACCGGCATTATGCTAGCCAAGTTCTTTAGCCAATGTGCTACCACTGTCTACATCGAAGGATAGCATGATAAAGTGTGTCAAAGTGTGTTTCGGAATATTCAGAGTAAGTAGGTTGCTTGAAATGTATTGACGTGATGTTCATGAGATTAAAACAACTGGAGAATACTCTTGTTTTATTCAGATATAAGCAAAGTGTATTTTAATTGTGTTCTTAATGTTAATTTACCTTTCTCCAGATTGGGCTTACATTGAAATACAAAGCACTTGATAGTAACCTACATACAATTCTTTGAATCACACGGATAGCTTGGATTTATCATAAAGACTAGCCTATTTCACAAGGTATAATTGAAACTTTAGGCTGTGGGCTACAAATAAACAGCGCGAAGTGCATGTAGCCAAGGAAAACATGCTTAGGCTAGAGAAAAAATACGTTGGCGTCTATTGGGTTAGGCCTACATCTTGAAATGGTCTGCTGACAAACAGTATTAAGATATGCTTCTTTTCCACAAGGGGTTTAGCTGTAATAGATTTAATTTTTATCTATTCATGGAATCTGAAGTAATGGTGCCTGAGAGAGTCCTAAATTCACATTTACTTAACCCCTGGAAAAGAATACACACACCACCCAGAGCAGCAGAGGAGAGGACCAAGGCCAGTTTTAAACTGGGGGTGTAATTAAAATGGAACTGGGGTTGTTATGATTGCGGTCATATTGGTCCCTGCTGTGGTGCTTAGTCACTCAAGGAGAGTGAGGGGGCCAGTGCTCCATCTCACAGTGGGCCTGTATAAATGCTTACTTTCCCACCCCTCTAATCCACTCCTCACATCACGGACATGCAGCTCACCCCAGGGGTCTGGGTCCTTCTTATATGGCCTTCTTGGGTCAGTGGTGTGAGGTGTCCATTTCAGTGCACAGGTCATCACTGTGACGCTCTTCAGAATGAATAGAAACAAATGGGAGCAATGTTAAGGGAAGATGCCATATTTTTTCAGCAGTGGTATTAAGAGTAATAATTTGTTTTTATTTGATATGACATGGTTGTAATTAGATCATGCAGATCAATGCAGTCATTTTCTGTGTGGCATGATATCACTAGTGGTTTTTGTGGCTGTGTCTTTGTTGCCTGAAACTGTCCCAGTCATTTCCGGGAGATCATCCCCTATGATATTTGACACCATGGGGTTTTGCATCACGTGTCCTCTATGTTTGAAGCCTCTTTCTCAACCACACATTCCCTATTCCAGCACTGTTGATGTTGTGGGTTTGTGCATGTGTAAACCAATGGAGTGGTAGGAGGTTGCACCATAAATGTTTTGTAAATGCATAAGGGTAAGATGCTCTTGACATTGGTTCAGTTCCATGGCTATGACAAAAATAAATGCTTTAATGCATTATATAGACTAAATAAAGTGAAGAGGTTTGTAAAAACTATGCAGTATTTCTCTCGGCACATAAGATTTGTTTTTCTATGTCTCTAACTTGGATGTTTAAAATATTTCTAATAGAGGTTTTGGAGCCTGAATTACTGCAGTGTTTAGAAGTCCCAGATAGTGCAGTGACACTTAAACAGCCAACTGACTTATTTACATCAGGAATGTTTAGTTCATTGGGTCCAAGAGCACAGATGCCGTCCCACCCTGCTTGCACACAGATCCCACTGTGAGGAGAATAGTCCTCCCTTACTGTGCACTGCTCAGCAGGAACTTTGTTTGGAGCCTCATATAAACAGGGTGGTGTTGCCCCCTTTCACTTGATGGCAGTGTGTGTACTTGAGGAATGATGTCTATAAAGTCCTGCTTTAATTTATATGTGAACAGAATGCCACGCTAGCCCATAAATAAGGATCCTTTAGCTGAGCTGACACACAGGGGAATTTTATCTGCTCAGTGGAGATACTTTGCCTCTGGGGATATAGCTGCCCCCACTACTATAGAGGGGTAAGAATGCTATTTATTGTGCATTTTATGGTTTTCTATGCTTTAACTTTGTTTGTGCGCTGAGGTCCCCACAAGGAATCGGGGAGAAGAGAAGTGGAAGAGAGAGAGAGAGAGGGGTAGAATGAGAGAGCGAGTGATCTTGGGTTGATGTGAACCAGATGTGCAGAGAGCTTGAAGTTGAAGGGGGAGAAACTTTAACAAAAGGGAGGGAGTGCTCAGTAAGAAAGTGAATGTTGATATCCACCAGAAAACCACCCCCACAAAAAACATCAACATGTACAGTAGTCAAGGCATGACTTGAACAAAGAAATGAACCCTGATGCAAACTGTGTATAGTGGAATGTATTCTGCATGCAAGGGGTCCTTGTAGTCTTGATGTTTTCTTTTAAGAAATGTGGTCACCTTCCAATAGACATCTGAAGAGTCTTTTATTTAGAGTATGTTTTGACCTGGCACATGGCCCCACATGAAGTGTCCAGGGGCAAAAAGCAGTATCTCATACATCATCAGAGGATTGAGCCAAGACCTATAGGCTCTCTGTAACTCTCTCTCTCTGTAAGGTCTTTGAGTGAGTGCTAAATGAGAGGAGCAGCAGTAGTCATGGGGACAGCTGGGGAATGTTCCCGTCCTTCCGGAGTCGGGCCTGATGGAGCCTCTGTTGGCCACAGCTGCTGTGCCTGAGCCTCCTAATCACTGGAGCCACTGGGGCCCTGTAAGATGATCTTACCCACAGTGTGTGACCCCACATTAAGAAACTGTGTTATGGCAAACGCTCTCTTAGCCCGCATGTAGGCTGGCCAGGCTAGGCCAGGCCAATGATTAGACTAATGTTGTTGCATCAGTGCATGTGAATGTGTGTGACGATACAACAGCACATGACTGTGGTAGTTGAAGCGAGGAGGACACCTTGTGGCAGGGACTAGGCAGTTGCCATCTGACAGTTGACAATTACAGAGTAGACTAGATTAGAAGATCATGTAAGTGCTCTGTGCTCTATCTTGAAGTATGCAACTTCCATGTTTGTATACTTCCACTTCCATGTATCACCACAAATGTCAGAGCACAGATGGTATTCACCCTTAACATCTTCAAAACAGGATAGGGTGGAAAAGGGGAGAGCGCCAGTATGGGAACATCATTCCCCACCTCATCCCAATCTCATTTTGGGGCATTTGGAGACAAGCACAACCCTACTGAGCTGTGACTCCTGCCATGAGAACCACACAAGCAGACCCAGAGTCTGTTATCAGTGCCTCAGGCTGAACATGACGGGTCTAATATTCTCTACCTGACCCCTGCACCCACTGAAGTCTGGTAATGGAAACACCAGGGGAAAACAAGAGAATGAAAGAGAGACGAGAAAGGAGAAGCATGTAGGTCTCTGGAGAGAACACAACAAACACCACGTAAGCTGTTAACCAGGGGAGTGTATGAAGCACAGCCATGTTTTACTTCTCTTGGTGCTCTTTATGGAGCAGCGAAGCTAGACCAGCTCAGCAGCTGTTTGCGTGTGAAGTCTCATACAGCTAAAAGCAACCTCAACATAGCTCAAAGAGCGCCCCCTAGTGCTTGGATATTGCAACAACATAACAAAACAATTATTTAATTGAAGCCGTGTCTGATAGAAGAACAAATGTTTAAAATATAAACTTGCAATTAGAATAAGGATGAGGGTCACAACACAGGATGTTTGTGAAATGACACAATCCATTCAGAATTATAGCTAAAGAAATAAATGTTGACATTGTGAAATGGCATTGTCGTCTGACATTTGTTCCATCAGACATGGTATTTATGAAAAACACTGAATTGCAATGCATACAATCCTGACCACAGGCATTCCCTGGAGACTGGACCCAATTAGAACTGATTAAGCACTTGCACACTGCATATGCAAGTGCATATGTTATCTATGCTATGTGATGGAACTCATTGTGTTCTAGGTTATGCAGGACATACACCATGTATGCTATATCAGCTTAATTCATTAAAGGTATGCTATATAATAATATATCTCTATAAAACAATTAGAAACAAGAGAAAGTGGGAAGGATTTAAAAATAGGCTCTGGGGCTTATATGGACTTGCCTAACCACATACATCTAAAGCATCTTGATTAGACTTACTCCAAATTAGACAGTGATCCCTTCAAAAGGAACAGAATGATACATTCTTTTCATTTGCATCCTGAGCCTGAAGCAATAAGGGAATTCTCCCTTAGTGACTCTCAATGTATCAAACTGTCCCACAAGCCCTCGTGGAATGCCAGGTTACTGTCTCTTGGGCCTGCATGGCTGGATGAAAGATGCCACTGCTTCCTAGACTTGTTCCTGAATCCCAACACACACACACACACACACACACACACACACTCACACACACACACAGATTCCGATGGGCAAAATAATTTTTTCCTTTTTCCTCTGCATCTCATCTCATCCGTGTGTCTCTCCCTGGACGCAGCTTCAGCTGACAAATATCTGGGCCTGGACTTATCAGCCAGTGTGCTCCCTGCAGTGATGTGCATCTCTTTGGCCACAGCAGACAACGCTATGTCTGGACCAAGCGTTCCCCCCAGCCTGCAGTGCCCACTCAGACACTCTAGGTAGCAGCACTGCTCTGACTTTCACTTTGCTCGTCCCATTCAGACATCCTCCAGAGTACCTGGCTTTCTGATAGGGGAAGAAGGAACCATTCTCCATCTATTGTTTCCCCAGTTGCTGCAGGATGGGACCCATGCCAGCAACCCACCCCCACAAAAGAGCATATATATATATATATATATATAGAACATATTCTGAATGGGTACGAATCCCATTTTTCCAACATTACTCTCAGTCAGATGTGGGCAGCAGGGCTGCTGGTTCAGCAAAGAGCTGCACATGATGTCTGGTAATATGGGCACATTATATTGCCATTATACAGTTGCATTTATGGACTGAAACTTCATGAATGGAGTAGGAAATTGCTTGGCAAACACCATGGCCTCACGTTGGATGGAGCAAATTCATCTGCCCCACTGGCAGAAACGGCCTGTTAGAAGTGCTTCTGGTTGTCAGAAGTGAGGTATTAGCTCAACACATGTGGTGTATTTTGGACTGCTCTTTAGAAACGGTCATCAAAGTTTCACTGGGCACCTCTGGAGGAACTATTTGAAGAAACCAAGATCAATTTGTGGAAATATTTCAAGCAACCAATTGTGTGAAGGCTTGCAAGGTTTCATGTTTGGCACGTCATACATGTTCCCCTGCCAACATGTACTCCACCCCAACCCCCACGAGAGAGTCCAGACTCCATGCTACCACTGCACGGCACCCAGCACGTGATTTGCACTTGGAGCGAAGGGGTCGCGTCAGAGAGCTGTCACTCCACCCTGTCCTTTGCACTAAATCACAGCTCGGTCTGGGCACACAGATAACTGTCTGGAGTAATGCTCCGGCTGTCTGTGTTTGATACCTAATGACAAATACATATTTTATTGTCGCTCCCCATCCAATCCCACCATTGGCACCACAGAGGACAGCAGAGGGGAGGTCAGGGCTGGGGTGAGTGGCGAGGCGACGGTGATGAATAGCTGAGCATATCATATAGCCAGGGGCTATATGTAAGAGATGTAGGCAGCACTCTACTCTATCTCTATCTCTATCTCTAACTCTATCACCGATCCCTGTGATCCTTGAGAAACTGGATGTCTGGTAGCAGTGTGCCCTCACAGCAGCCTCCTTATCAGATGCTACATCACCTACATCAGCAGCATGGTAAAGGAAGTCTGCTCTGAGAGAGAGAGAGACAGACAGACAGAGAAAGAGAGCATCTGAGTATCTAATGTGATGACCTACTTTGTTTTTTGAAAGATTGTTTATTGTGACGTGTCTGTGTGCAACACAACATAACAATAGTCCAAGTTTCTGTTTTAATTAACTTCATTTACAAGCCATTGGCCCTGTTTTGATTTCAGATAGCTCACGCAGCCCCAGGGTTATCCAATCCTGACATTGTTCTCTGAAGTGTGTAAGGTAAATATGGAGTGGAGCAGTTACAGCAGGTCATAAGCACAGAGCTCCCAGCAGGCTCTCCCAGACAACAACAGCCTGGACTAGAGTCAGGTACAGACACAGGGACAGGAACAGACACAGGCACAGACACAGACAGACACAGTCACACAGATACAGGCAGTGGAGCGCTACTGACCAAGAAACTTTGGGCTGATGATATCTCTTTGTCCTCACACTCTCTTCCATGAGAGCAAAGGCAGTGAGTGCCGGGTGATGTGATTTACTATTCCCCCTCCCTGTTTTCATGCTGCTATGTCCACCATCTTGTTTTTCACCCTGGAGTGCTGGTTCATGTAACAAGACACTGTGTGAAAATACATAGCAAGCGTTTATTCATGCAGTGTTGACATTATTAAGAAACATCAACAAAATATGCAGCCTAGCGATTTATGAACCCATTATTCAATTAAATATGTTATGAAAGGTTGCCAGACGCACTAAAACCCTGCTGCTTTTGGTTTGGCAAGGCTTTTCACTGCTTGTTTATGGCTGTGTATGCACATGTGTGTGTGCATGTATAGAGGCAAAGAGCTATCCTGTGCTGACTGTCTGACATACACACACAGCTTTTTATCAATTTCTATCCACTGGGAGTCACAGACCTCAATGTGTTGTTGTGTGCTAAGTTGTGCACCCCAGTATGTTGAGGTCTCCAGTATGATGGTAAAAGGCTGCTGTTTATCTGCTTCTGTATGTGTCTGGAATGTGTGAGTGTGTGTGTGTGTGTATGAGTGTGAGGCCTGGAATCTGCACATTGTGGCGCTCTGTCTGACATTGTGCAGCAACTGGATTCCAGGCCTAGAGCTCCGCTCAGCAGGCACATTTGAGTGAGATTAAGACGGCCACAGCTGTTGGCCATTACCACACTTGAGCTCGGAGATGTTAAACTGCCGCTCGCTAGAGAGCTTTTAATTAAGCAAAAATATCCAAATGGCCTTTGCTGCAAAGCTGACACAAATGCCACCTCAAATGGCTTTGGGCAAGTTTGAAGATTACGCTCCTTTATTCAGCTAATCGTTGCCAACAGCTCCAGGTATAAAAACCTGTCTGACCACATTTTGACACTTTGAACGTCACTCAGGTGAATTGATAAATCATCTCTGCTCATAAGTCATAAGATTGACACATATTATTTTGATTCTGTGGAGCCCTGATCCGAATGGAGAATGTGAAGGAAGGCTCAGGCAAAGTTAGTGCTGGTGCCGTCATGGCAGCAGTCCAACCTGTTCCACTTGTGATTGGCTGGTGGGAAGGACTCCTGTTACAAGCTATTCTCCTGCTCAGTGGTCTACTAATGGGATTCGTCTTCAACCACAGCTACATGCATGTGCTCCCTCAGCACTTGTGTCTAGAGGGTGGGTGAAGGTTATTACCACTCACTTGAGGAAGGAATGGAGAGGTGGGAGGAGAAGAGGGCTGGTGTGTCTCTCTGGTGTGTGTGTGTGTGTATGTAAAGATGTACAATGATTAGGTCGGTTTAGGCGCCCTAGCGTCCAGATCAAACTGGTGCCCTCCAGGGGAAGTGGCCGGGAAACTCAGGCTTGTCTTGGTTCCTGATTGCAACTTTGTCATCAGAATTAATGACCATAACAACTAGAATAAACTTTGTTGGGATGAAAGTAGCTAATCAAATAGACTTTTCCTTAAGAGTGCAACGACAAGTATGTGCTAAAAGGGATAAATTATGCTCAGGACACAAACATAGCCTTAAATAGAACTACATTCTAAACAATCTGATTTATGGTAAGATTATGTAATGTTTTATTAGATTGTACATGGGCCAAAGAAAACTACAGAGATGACAGTATTTGCTGTGTAAACAAAAGCATTTGTATTTTGTGTTTAGATTCTCTGTTAGCTTCCGCTGGATTGTGGGTGTTACTATTATGTTGGCTTGCTTCCCCACACACCCTCACACTTGCCAGTAATTTGTGAACCTACACAAATTCCAGTATCAGTTCAGATCCTCTACTGTCTCTGCACAGGCTTATTTGAAAACAGTTACAGAGGCCCACTCTGCTGTGCTCCTGTCAAGTCTCGTGATGGCACAGGCAAGCAAAACTGACCCTCCTGTCTCTCTTGTGGAGTTCCCTACTGCAAGAGGAAAGTCATGGCCGCTGAGGCACTCAGTGAAAGTGACAAAAAGCAGTCCCATTTGGAGAAGGGAAAACACAAGTCAGTGAAAGGGGAGTTAGTGAGAGGCCCAGGCTTGGGTTCAGTCAG
Source organism: Tenualosa thibaudeaui (assembly GCA_027481765.1). NCBI lineage: Eukaryota > Metazoa > Chordata > Actinopteri > Clupeiformes > Clupeidae > Tenualosa > Tenualosa thibaudeaui. The sequence continues at coordinate 21,606,801 of JAIFZK010000001.1, forward strand.
AGACGGGGGCAGATGAGTGGCCTATGAAGTGTAAACATGAGATGCTTGTGATGCAGAGTTCATCTGTAGTGTCCACACACACACACACACAAAGAGTGCAGAGTTCATCTGTAGTGTCCACACAGACACACACACACACACATGAAGAGTGCAGAGTTCATCTGTGGTGTGTCTGAATTGTCCCTCCTATTTCCTCCGAGCCCCTGCTGTATCATGGTGGAGGGCCCTGGTGCCCATTGGCAGCTGTGTCGGTATCCCACTCGGCAACAACCTCCTCCCCAACACCCCCATAAAACGGAGAAGAAAACCCATACACACTCTCTCACACATACTCACAGGAAGTCTGCTGCCCTAGTCCTACATTCCTTTAACAGATGTTTGACAGAGAAAATATTTTTACAGCTGGGAGGAAAGGGAGGCAAAATATATGTTCTACAATATATCACACTGAACGTGGTGAAAATGAAAAAGAAAAAAGACACACACACACAAGCACTCATGATAATTTTATACCTATTTTATTGTTGTATTGTCTAAAGAAGCATTTCAAACAGACACCGTGCTTCACTACATTCTCAGCAGTTATAGCCTTGCCAATCCAACAACACTATCACTATGTGCACCTGACACTAGGAATTAATATGTTGGGAAAAACAGCATAACTCTAGCTGTCCCTTATCTGCATGTACGTGTCATATACAGTGTGAACAACTGTATGGTCATGTTACTGTGACTAACTACATTCACCTGTGTGGGATTAGCTACTATATATCAAATATGTTTTCCTAACCATCACCAGTGTGGGATTAGCAGGTGCAACCATGCTATCACTCATAAGGATGTCTGCTCATGACCTTACTTCATCTGGCCATGCACACAGGCATTCTATCTTTAGAGTAGTAAAGCATGACAAGTTTGCACCTTAATACAGCTGATAGGCACCAGGGCACACCACTGATGAGAACACATGCCTGTCTCTGCTCCTCTGGAAGGACAGATGCTCCCCTCATGCAGGGGCTGTAACAGAGAGGAGAGGGCAGGGAAGCTTTGAGGTAGATAGTGTGTGTGTCTGTGTGTGTGTGTGTGTTTGTGTATGTGTGTGTGTGTGTGGGGGGTAGGACTGGGGGATGATGGAGGAGATTCCTCGAGGGAAAATCCCCTGCTGCAGGCCCAAGAGGAAGAAGCTTCTTCGACTGCCCCACCAGGGAGCGATTAGGGGCCTGTCTGTCAGTCTATCTGTCTGTCTGTCCTCGGGACGGCCCCAGTGTGTTTGGGCTGCACATGAAATGGAGGTGAACCTGCTGAGACAAGAGTTTTCCCCACTCAAACAAATTACACTTACCCAATTACTCCTTCCATCCATTTAGCAAACGCACCCAAGTGCTTTAACTGTTATCTTATTTTTAATACTAATGGCCATTAGGACATGCCAGTTAAAAGTCCACGGGCCGAGTTGGGACAGGCAAGATGGCTGAAAATGATGCATGGCATCGTATGTTTCAGTGTTTGGATGTTCTGATCATGTGTTGGATCCTGCGGTGTTGTCACAGCTGCATCGGAGGATCAGAGGATCCTCAGAGAGGAAAGAAAACAGGACCTCGGGGAGATCAATACCCCTCCTTTTGTTATTCCTGGTGTGGCCCGGCTGACCGTGGAGTGTGTCCAGAGACAGCGATCAGGAGCCCCTCATCGCCTGCCGCCCAGAGAGAAGCCTCCCGTCCGCGCACGGTGAGAGGCCGGACATGCAGACTCAATGACCACAGCCAACAACCCAAACACTGCAGGTACCAGTGGAGAAAGGATCAGAAAAGGAAGGACTATTATTGTTTTTGTGAGGCTGTAGCGTGAGGCGGCCAGGTCTCTGTCATAAAGTAGGTACTTGATCTCAATGAAAACCCTTGTAAAATCAAGGTAAAATACTCGTTATCAGTCAAAATAGCTCAATTATATATCACCACCTCTAAAAATAATTTTATAATGCAAATATAATGTTCCTTGTAAGGGTGTTCCCAAGGTATAGGCAGTGCATTGGATACTGCACTTGTAAATACTTAAAAGCATCCTTTTAAACCAGAAAATCTATTCGGGTCCATGTCTATAAGTCTTAATGAGCTCACTGAAGGCTGAGGTTGCTATTTGTATAACGGCTTTCAGATGCTTGCTAGCAGCACAAAGCCAGTCTCCTGGGTCCAATTTCTCCCTCCATCTCTCTCTCTCTCTCTCTCTCTCTCCCTCCCCTGTTGTGGAAGAGTGCTCTACCACTCTAGCACTTCTTGGGTTTGACTGTCTGGTGGGGGGAAAACTGGTCAGACCACCAGCAGCTCCTGTCTTTATTTGAAGACCAAAACAAGGGATTCAAGGCTGGGAGGCTGGATCAAGGCCAGATTGTGTGTCCAAAAACATCATGAGTTGGAACTGGGAGCTTTAGAAATTACATTTCCAGCTCTATGGAGGTCAAAGCCAGTGCATGGAGCCTGATACAGTGTGTGTCCAGTGGGCTACAAGTAGTAGAGTTTCAAAACACACCATTCCACAGCAATATATGGAAGGAGTGCAGGAAAACAGATCGCTGTGAGCTCCTCTGACCGACATTTCTCCTTTATGGCCAGGATGTTCTATTCAACATTGGGAGCGATCCACTCCCATTTCTGCACTCAGCGTTCTAGACATTGTTTAACATGGGAGATGTTTCAAGAGGAGTCTTCTGCACATTTGCTCCATTTCTCAGGGGGATGCTGCTGCTGCTGTGTGTATGTGTGTGTGTGTATCAGGAAGAGGAGTTTATAATGTGCTTCCTTCATGTGTCTGCAGGTGGAATTACCATTTGACAAACTTACATGTGCTAATGCAATTGCCCCACAATTCCACGATGTCTCCTGCAACTCTGAAAAACAAATGGCCATCACAGATGCAGTTTTACTGAGCACACATACACACACACACAGTTTCACTGCCCACAAGCGGTTACACTTTTGTGACTTGAAACTCAATATCTCTTACCTCGCTGAAACAACTCCTCAGCAGGTTGTAGCTGGCGACAGGTTCTCACCATGTAAATAAGCAACAGTCTTGATGGCTGGTTAAAAGCTGAGTTCCTGTCCAGTATAAGGCAATGTCTCTGGCCACAAGCCTTGTCAAAAGTCTTCCCAACACTCTCACCACTAATGCTACAAAGAGCATCTCCTGACAGCTCCAGCACATGGACCTGATTGGTGGGAGTTGCTTGGCAATATCACATTTGATCAATAACCAAATTTATATCATTTAACAATTACTGCCTAATGACAAGTGCTGCCTGTGGCAGCACTTTTCCTGCAAGAGTGCTGGCCCAGTGGTCAGAGTTCACCAACTGATTTTGGAGAACTGCCAAGGTTGTGGCCCTTACAGAGGAGCGGGTGTGAAAGTGGGACCCACAATGCAGTGCCAGGGGGGCAGGGGGTGGAGACAAGGCGAAAGAAAAGAAGGGAGAGGGAAGAGGAGAGAGAGAGATGGTGAGAGAAGAGGGAGAGTTGAGGAGAACTTTTGGAGAGCAGAGGAGAGGGAGGAAGGGGTGGCTGGTGTCTTGCTTTCTCTCTGTCAGTCCTTTCCACTGCGCTTCACGGGCTCAGCCGTGACCAGCGGTTCCCAGTGAAAAGAGAAAGGATTAAGACAGTCAGTTGACAAAGACAAAAGGGATCCAGTGCCTCCCGCTCCCCTGAGAGCCCCCAGGGCCTCACAATGACAGCGGACAATGGGATGATGTGTTCTTTGGGCCCATGTGTTCTTTGGGCATTGTGTGCAACTCCACCTTTGGAGCTCAGGCCCACCTAACTACCTCTCAGCATTTTCACAGTGTGCGGGCCTCCACTTTTGGGCTGGGGCAACCTGGCTGGTGCCCGTCGACAGGAAGTATGGAGGCCCCCCGAGCTCACTGATCAGCAGTTCAACCAAAAGCCCTCCGGAGCTCAGAGGAAGTGGGGCTGCTGGAAGACATGAACCATTCACCCAGCCTTTTGGTCACTGTCATTCCATCCATCCATCCATCCATCTATCTAGCCACCCATTCATCTATCAATCTTCCTTAGCTTCCCTGGCCATTATCCATTGTCTCATACCTCCCGCTCTGACAAAGGACTGCTACATGGTAATGTAAGGGAGAGTATCATTTGCAATACAGATGTCATTCCTGCCAGACCCACAGAGTGAGTGAGTGCTGGTGTGGGCTGGCCACGGGGAACGAGTGCAGTGGGCACTGCCTGAACGTGCCCAAGAGGGCACATTTCCCCCCTTGACGCCATGGATATCATTCTTTCTAATGAGCTGCAGCCACAGGGCTATCGGTGGCTGCCAAAGCCGGAGTGGTGCGCTTTGTGGTGTTCATTTATCAGTCTTGAGAGCTTTCTATTGGAGTGGCCAGGGCTCAGACTCAGTGACGCTGCCGAGCCGGTCACTTGGGCGGGCCATGTATTTTTATTTTTCCATTTTCTCATTTGTATTTTCACATTTGGTGAAACTTAATAGGGTGTTGACATAAAAAATCTCACAAAGAAAAAAACCCCACTGGCCTCTGTGCCTGTGAATGTCAATGCAAGAATGGTGGTTCCATTTTGATTCTCTCTAACTGGGAGCTTGGTGTACCCTGAGCTTGGATAAATGTCTTCAGAGGGGAGAAACTGGCCCTGTGCTATGAAACACAATGCAGTGGTGGAAAGGGAGAAATGACAAGGAAAACAAACTTCTGACTCTTGCCTGAGGAGCTGAACATGATATGTGATCCTGGAACAATGCAGTGGAAACACGTATCCATCTCAAAGGCACGGTCGATGACATGAACGCTGTCTTGCAGGTGCTGGAGGTGTATCACACTCCAGGGGAGAGAAGAGCAGCTACATTAGATGGGGGTTGACTCCCATATCCTGCTGGAAAAGCCATGACAAGAGGAGGTATCCCTCTCGTAAATGTATTTGGCCCATCCAAATGACAAAATGACACATGACAGACAGGTAATGAGTTTGAGCACTCAGCAAGATTTCTTTTTTTTGTGTGTGTGTGTGTGGGGGGGGGGGGGGTGGTGATAATGACTTGCTTTGCACTTTCACTACCATTCCTAGAGTCTGAAAGAGCAAGTGTTGCCCTGAGAACATGCTCTGGTTAAAATGCATAGCACCTCTACCAAGACCTCTCACCCCAGCAGCAGCCCTCCACACCAAAGGCCATTTATCTGTCCCAGGTTTTTTTTTTGTCTAAATGTTTCAAAGAAAAGCTTGACATAAACTGCAGGCCAACAGATGTTTTAACAATGATCGGAATAGAGGATTTAACTCAGTTTTCCATGTTCAAGACAGCCTCTTTTGATGAAAGGGTTCTTTCATGGTCCTTTGTGCTGTAAAATGGACACTTGCAATAGACTCGAGCTAAGAGAAATGGTTCCAGGTGGCCAAAGACTGGCAACAACAGAGGAGCAAACTTTTGCTTTGCTTTGATGTAGTTAATGAGGATCTACTGATTTATTAGTGTATCTTTCGAATTAGACTTACATTGTTATGTGTTTTAAACTGAAAAATGATTAGGCAGTATTTATATTTTAGCAATGTTTTTTCCTCTACATAGCAGCTACTGCAAGCCACATCAGAAGAAGACAAAAATATGGTGCACTGACAAAAACCCAACTTGAGACGCATTTTTTTCAGTGAAAGAATGCCATAGTGCAATTTCACTGTCATATCCTCTCAGTTTGAAACCAGCGCTCAGTCTGAGTTCAAAGGGCTGTGACTTGTGCTTGGACATATCACATCGTTACAAGGGACCTCATTTATGGCATTCCCAAGCCTGAGGGGCATCATTTCCACATCTCCAGAGGAGATCCACGACTTTCACACAACTCATTTCCTCTGCTCCTGTGACGGCGACTATTCTCTGCCAGCACCATGGTGGCATTTGGGGTGGGGAAGGCGAGAGGCTAGCACCATGGCCCTGGCACTCATGCAAATCAGCACTCACTGGCCGATTAGGAAATGGCAGTCTGATTGGGACCCTGCAGGGGCTGCCATTAAGAAATTTCTTGAATTTCTTAATCCAGCTTTCTTTTTAGCACTTCCGAGGACACGCATGCGTATTGAGAGTCAATACCAGTATCCTGTAGCATTTTGAACTCCTCAGTGTGTTGGAGGCCTCTGTGGCTAGTCAAATCCATGATAAGTAACTCATCCGACCAATGCAAACTGTAGAAACTGCTTTTATAAGACTATAAAAATTCGGGTTGGGAGTTTTTTTCTATCCCTCTCTCTTTACATGTTTGAAATGTTTGCCTTTCATTTCCTGTCAGTTAGAGAATGATGACATCTGGAAAAGATATCTCCCACTTCTTTTGCTTTGTCACTTGGTTACGGTGACCATGGAAACAAGAGTCTGAAAAAGAATGGAGAAGAAAGTGGAGCAAGAAAAAAGCAGGACAAAACAAGAACAGTAGGCTAATAAAAAACACACCAGATTTCAAACATTGCTTTTCAATTAGTGTAGGTAAAACATTCACAAAACAATTTTCATATGCCGTAATAATCAAAGCGAAATGTCTTCCACGTGCAGCACCATACTGTGTTTGTCATTTCATGCTCTTTTTTTGAATAGTCATAGAAGCCTAGTCAGTGATCGCCCTCCCCCACTCTCCCTCTTTCCTTTCTCTTCTGCTGACAACCATCTTAAATCCATTCCCTAATCTCAGGAGAGCAGTTTTTTGGAATATCCACCACTCTCACCACTCCTTCAGACCCTCACACACCAGAATCACCATGGCAACCATGGACCACCACTGGCTTCTAGTGCATCTGTCGACCTCCCCCAGCTCCACCCCCACCCCAAAAAGAAACACACACGTACACACACTTCTACAAAGCAAGGCTAAAGGTTGCCAAAGTAGCCATAAATGCATCTTGAGATCTGCCCAAGTCATGCTTTGTGTGTCTGTCGCTTCATTGCATCTTGAGAGTGTGAATTCCTGTGGCTGGAAGCCTCCATTTTATGGCTGTGCTAGGTGTAGTGGATGCTAGGGTGGGCGTATTGCAGGGACTGTGAGCATCACCTGAAGAGGGCAGACTTGACCCTCTCTGGTGCTTACTCTCATTCACACATCCTCACAATAGCCACCCCATCTCCTGACAAACCTGCTGTGTCACAACACACTCTCTGTGTCCAAGACCACCCACTCAGCATCCAAAAGGGACAGGATTGCCACCCCAGGATTTAAAACCAGTGGCAAACTCTTATGAATGTTGCAATATTGAACGGAAATGCGGCACACGTGTGTGTGCCTGTGTGTGTGTGAGTGTGCAGAATTGCACATTTGCCCCTCTGCGTGCACTTTTCTGGTGTGCAAGTGTAGTTCTCCTTCAGTTCAGAAAAGGCACCAAACAAAGAGCCGGACCCAAAAGGTATCCTATTCCTCTGCACCACTTCGCTTGGCGGATAAAAGGGTGCAACAGAATTGTGCAGTCATCTATGGCCAATGAGTCTATTCTCCTTCAGAAGAGATTACTTTCTATTGTTGTCACCAGTCCAACCCCCCACACCCCCCCTCCCCCCACCCACCCACACACACACACACACACACACACACACACACACATCTCTCTGGCACCCCGGAGTCTCAACACCCCCTCCTTAAGGGCTGGTTGTGGTAGTTGTCTTCAGTGAGGGGAGGGGTGGCAAGTGGGGGGTTGGGCGTATTACTGTTACAATCTGCAATTGTTACTGTCCTGGTCCTAGCCACGCTGTCACCATCCCAAATTGATTTAACCATCAATGGCACCATCCAGTTGGAGCGGTGAGCAGTCTAGCCTGGTCACTGCAGCTCATCTGAATGTGCTGCTCAGCCCCTCCCTCTCTTTCCCACCATCTGCTGTCAAAGACCATTGTGTCCTGAGAAAGTGCAGGGCTAACCCCCTCACCCGCCAGGTCAGCTTCAGGCAGCAGGAGAGATTGAGAGAGAGAAAGAGAGAGAGTAGAGAGAGAAAGAGAAATGTATATAGGGAAAGAGAGAAAGAGAGGGTGGGCGTGGTTGTGTCTTAGAGTTGGAGGATATCTACCCCCTCAATGCCTTGAGGCTCCAGGAGAGAGAAAGATAACCACCGGTATGACGTCAATGGAAACGCTTCATGCCACAGTCTGAAAATATTTGGAATTCAAGGCATTTGACTCCTATTCTTGCATGGGTGCATGGGAATTCCTGTTTATGTTGCCCCCACCCCCCTTGCCCCCTCCCTGCCTCCGCACCCCGCCTCCCTCCCTGTTCCCCGCTCTTGGCCCTACTGTGAGAGCTCTTTAGGGCTCAGCGGCCAGGCTGTACGTGTGAACCCACTCCTGCCGGGGCTTGGGCCAAAGCGTGCTTCAGGAGTCCAGATTTAAAGGCCTGTTTGCTTTGGCTGAACGTGTTTTGAAGCCTCACTTGAAAAGGAGGCCTCCGCTCTTCACACGCCTCTTCGTTTCGTTTCTGAGATGCGTCCAAACAGTTGAGTGACTTGGGCTGATTGTGCGGACAGTGTTTTTCTGCAGTGTGCACCCAGATCTGGGCGATTCTTATCCTGAGAGATCTCGCTCCCTCCCTGCGCGTGGTGAGCACAAGCTTTCACAGTGCTGAGAGGCACAGGCTATATGATCTGTAAACGTTACCTTTCCAACCTCCTGTGCAGTCAGAAACAGAATGACAAAAATCAGACCAGATGTGTTAATTCCCATGCGTTCCTTGAGATGAGAAATATAAAAAGAGGTAAAACCGACATATTCTTGGCAACAGCGCGGTGTAGTGTGTGCATGAGGGGAATTATCAGCTCCTTTTCTCATTTGTTGAGGAAGGAAAGAGAGAGGGAAAAGTTAAATGCTGTCAGCCAAAAGCAAATCAAGTGAAAGAATCTATAATCAAAGAGTAATTGCGGCAGCATCAACACAGTACGTGCCTTCTTCGTTTACAACTGTGTTGTAATGTTATTTTTCTCCCGCAATAGTGTATGTAGGCACTATTACATATCTGTCTTGTCCATACTGTGTTTTAACAGTTACGTGTATCACCAATTGTTCCCGGTGAAACGTTGTCTCGTCTCACTATGTACTGTGCATATGGCTGAAACGACAATAAATCCCTACTTGACTTGACTTCTTGTTTTGGTATTGTATGCGTACTGGTACTGTGGTTAATTTGATTGGTTGCTCAATTTCCTATTTCTGAGCCAATATTATTCTGAAGTAGTAATGTAAAACTATAATGAGTAAACTATTGCAAAACATTGCAATTATGTGACATGATGGAGATGAAAATCCACTTGTATTGAGAGTCTTAATACACCCGCTTGTACAGGGGCCCCTTGTAGGTCATTTGATTCAGAGATAAAATTACACAGTTAATTATCTAAATTACAATTTAGCGCCGAGTTTGGTGTTTGGCCCAAAGACTTGTTTTTGACACTGAACTGTTTGCATGCAAAGGAGGCATCCAAACTATGCAGTCTGTGGTCCAATCAAGATCCCCTGATAGCATGCAGACATGGGACTCCAAGTTTAGCAGCTACATGTGTTTGACAGAGTTGTCAGTTGTAACTCAAATTGCTCTCACAATATTTCCATATGACAAACACATGCTTAGGCTAATGCGGCTAGAGCAGTTGGAGAGCTGTGCAAGAGAAATGGATGTAGGGCAAGGTTGTGACAGTTCATTAGACACAATTGCCTATGTTATCCTGCTGTGCTGGTTCTCAGCCCCGGAGGGCTGTTTTCTGCGGACTAATGCCAGGTTGGCTGATGAGCCTGTGATTTTATTTTCCTCACTTAATCACTTTTGGGAGAGAAGGATTTAGATTGAGCGCTGATGTTTTAAAATGGGAAAAGAGTGGTGGTGTTGGATAAAAGAGAGAGAGAGAGAGGGAGAGAAAGAAAAATTCCTCGCTTTTAACAAGTAGCCTTGGAGACCACACTTATGCGTAGAATAACTTTGGGTTGGTGCCTGTAGATGAATGCAAATGAAGCTGCCTTTCACATTCCTCCTCTACCACAAAGAGTATCACTCTGTCACTTTGAGGAAGAAGCCGCGCTAAGTCCCTTTCTTTTCTCTCGCTCCTCATGTTGCCATGGATACCGCAACACTATTCAGTCATGGCAAGAAACAGTCTTTGCAGGTGTCTATGCTTTCATCTGGTGAATGCTGCTAATGCACCTTTGCCTTATTGACCACAGTGCTAATGAGAGCTTTGTTCATGTGTTACAAGGATTCATTAAACATTGATTTAACTACACTGAGAAACCACTGGTTTGAACAACATTCCATCATAAACATATATGGTTAGAAAAGAGCCTTGTGATGAGTCTGACATCTAGATAACATCCATCCATGATTTTCATGAAGGTGAGAATCAGTTCAGAGGTGCCACAGACGAATACAAATCAGCAGGAATGTATGTGATTAACCTCCGCAGCCAGGTTCATGCAATACAGCTCCCATTGTTATGCCTTAATCTGTTTATCATGTCCAGTTAAATGGAGAACATACTGTAGATAATGGTGGAGGTTGGGGGTGGGGAACATGTGTGTGTGTGTGTGGGGGGGGGGGGGGGGTAATTAAATTGAAGTAATATGTGAGGGTCACTGTGCACACACTTGTAGCTGAATAACCAGTTGCTATGGTGACCAATTCCCTGGAAAACCCTCTTCTCTCCTCCACGTCTCTCCTGCTGCTTCGCTCTGTGATCTTCATTAACTGTGATTTTAGGAAAGCCTTACACAAGGGTTTAAGATAACTGCCGGGCTAAGGTAATCCATGTTCTTACACGTATCCAGATAAGCAATCTGCTACCTGTGTCATCTGCTATATGTGCCAGGAAGAACCAGAGAATAGACAGCACCTGTAGCCCGTTGTGATTTCATCTTATGGTGGACCTATGTTTTCAGAATAGGTAAAAATGTTATTTTGTATACTCAATTACATAAATCTCCTTGGTAGATCACAGAAAGTTCCAAAAAAGCTCACAGCTTCAGCTGTAACAGCTATGAATAGAGCAATTCATGTCAGTGTGACATTTAAAGCTCATTTGCGTCAGTGTCTGAAAACTCTCTTAGCACATTTAACAAGGAGAACGGATGTATTTATAACCCATGCTGGATTTATACTGAACAGCAATCGTTTCCTGGATTTACCTTTCGGTATAGTAATATTTCCAGCAACACAAGATGGCATCAACATACACATACCACAGGTGGCGTTACATGCGGCTTCTATATAGCACTAAAATCAGGGCACTACAGTTCATTAGTTATTCCACAAAATCTGTGCATGACCAACTCATCTTACAGTGTGGCCAGCACAGTGACATCAGTCCAAAATAGCCTACACACTGTTAGCCCACTGGGGCTATATGCCAACCGAGTTTCAAGTGAAAAAAGTTGTTGAACAGGAGTGCTGCCTGAACTTATAACTTAGACGGTGCTCTTTGGTCATGGGCTTGATCCAACTGAAAAAACTTAATAGATACCAAGGCACTAGTCTGGTGGAAAAAAATTAAAATGCCTTTATTTTATGGGCCGTCATGTGGCTCCATGAAACCTATGCAGATGAAAAAATTTATTGGCTGGGCACTGTTTATAATCTACCTGTCTTGAAGGCTGCATTGGCTATGAACCCACTAGGGCAATATGCCTACCATGGGGCCTGGAGTCTCTGATGGAAATTTTGGGGAAACTCCAGGCAACTGTTTCAAGGACAACCCGCTACGAGACAATTGTTTTATTATTCTTTACAAGTTAAACAGCCCAAATTCTTCACATTAATTTTTTTTGTTTCTCAATAGGTGGCACTACACCATGGGCGACAGGAGAACAAGACAATTTTGTACAATGTAGATGAACACTGGTGAGGGCAAGGAAACTTCATTTCAGTCAGTTCTTTTTCCTTTGCCCCATCAGTTAGCGTTAGCTGCTGCTCTTATTCCTGCCAACAGCAACCCCAGACAATAGGGCTATGATTTGATTTAGTCTAGCCTGTCCCTTTAACGCATTTAGTACTGTTTTTTTACATTTTAAGGGAATGATGGTGTCAGGCTTGCCAAATATGTGGTTACGAGTTGTTGCATGGGCCAAGGAGGTGGATCTGACACAACAGATGGCTCCCCAAATTTACATCATATGGCTTCTTGCCTTGGCAGAAGACTGCTGCAAATCTGAGGGCTTCTAGTTTATTGTCTATTATGGCGCTGCCGCTGATGAAGAACTAGACCGACCATTCAAGTGAATCAATGACCAGTGAAAAAAATGAAGGTCATTAATTGTTCAGTTCAAAGCAGTTTCCAGTTTCATTGGAAGGAGTCTCCCACCATCTCTTACTAAAGTCTGCTTGGTAGGGTCAAGGCCTTTGTTTAACTTGAAGTCTTTCCAAAAGTTGGCTGCATATGCTCAACTGTCTCCAAATTCACTGAAATAGATAACGCCATGAGTTAATACATTCTGCTGGAAGGCCAGGTTGCTTTAAGGGTGTCCTAATTGAAGATTCAGAGGTTCTCAGCAGTCTGGGTTGCATTGCACATTGTGCTCTGTTTAGATTATTTTATTTTAAAATCTAATTTAATACATTGAATCTGTCTGGGTGTTTAATGACACCTTTTTCTGTGGTGTAACAAACTCGGACCACATTATTCTTTTTTTTGTGGATCTTTATAGTTAAGCCTTTCTTTGTTGAAGTCTGTCATGTTCTCTGTCATTAATGCATACATAGAAGGACTTGCTGTGGTCTATTCTCAGTGTGAATAAGATGTGAGCATCTGTACATTTTCTTTCTACTCCCCCTTCCACAATCCTCCCCTTCTGGAATTTTAATTATGGAAATGGTCTGTTTGTCATGAGGTACTGCTTCACCATGCTGATTAATTTAGTTTTCTTTGGCAGTCGATAAATACAGAGACTCTCCACCTGAATTATTCAAGTCTTTTTTGATCAGAGGAAAAACTCTGCTATGCACACCAAAGGGATTCAGAGGAGGGTGAAAGCATGCAGCTCCAATTTATGCTGATGACCAAGTTCTTGGAGGTGAAATATTGGGCCTCACCCCCTGCAAATCTGATATGGACCAGGGGGTTAAGGGTTTAAATATCCAGACGGAGGATGTTGCAGCTGAGCAATGAAGACACCTCTTATCTCTCCTCCCATCTCCACCTTTAAATCACTGGCCACTCTGGCATGTTTGATTTGAAAAGAGGGCCTCCCTATCACGTTTCTTAGTGCCTCAGGAGAGAGCGAGGACGAAATAATACATGGGAGGGCCATGTGAACATGACGCCTGGAGGACCATCCTCCCCCTGTAGGAATGGCTTCTGGCCCCCATGGCCTGGGCAGAGCCAGCCTGACTCAGCTGCTGTGCCCCAGAGGCGGTGGTGGTGGGGGGGTATGTGTTTGAGGAGGATTGTGGGCACGTAGGGGAGGCATCTCTGAGCACCCTGGAAAATCAGTTAGGGGGCCTTACAAAAGCCCGTTTGTGCTGCCACTGATCCCAGAGTGCAGCTGGAGGGCTGTGATTTACAGCACCTACTCCCAAAAGCCTTTGCTGCATGCATCTCAGAGCAGCATGGAAGAGTCTGTGGAGGGCCATGACACAGGAGAGAGAGAGAGTGCAAGAAGGAGTGTTGTGGAAGAGAGGGCTTGCGGATGGTGTGCTGGGCCTAGCTAGCCCCTGAGGAGAGAGAGTATATCTTACAGGGAGACATTTTGAGACATTTACACATGTCTTGACAGCACTGAGAAAAGAAGACTGTGGTTTGTCAGCATGCTGCCACTGGTAATGATATTGCTGTGTTAGTGGACTACAGTACAAAATCAAACCTTAGCAAGTTTATCATGGATGTGCTAACTATTCACCACAGTACTCTGGTTAACAGAACTGGTTACCAATACCGGCAACAGTCTAAAAGGGCCAAACGCTCATCCTTCTGGGCCTCATTACTCAACTCTTTCAGAACACACTCCAGGCTTTTTCTTTCTGACAAGAGAGTCCTGTTCTCTGTGTGTGTGTGAGAGAAAAGAGCCCCTCTCTCAGGGCCTTTTTTGTTATCTGAATTGGTGCTGCTTTGCTCTCTCTGAGAACTGTCCTCAGTCCTTTGGTAACCCCGTGGTTTTCATTGGGATGTGTCTAAATTAGTACTTGCAAAGTCATTGACATAGAACTTTTTGTAATCTGGAAAGGCCATGATGTCTGAAGTTTCCTCGCTGAGCCCTGCTTCATCCCCCAAGTTGTTTTCCCCCCTAACTTCCCTCTGTTTGTCTACATGAGGATTGTCATAAAGCAACAACACTCTAATCCCTGTCTGCTTACACCAACAAAAGGACGCTGGCTATCGATTCAGATGGAGAAGTGTATGAACACGGGCAACATTACAAGAGACCCAGTCAAAGCAAGCAATGGTGTAATATTCCCATTGGGAGTATCCCTGCAGTCACTGGAGGGCCAGGAGCTGCAGGCCATTAACCTCCAGCAAGAGAAAGAGGCTTGGAGCTGCAGGATTAGTCTTCTCTCAGTTTCCCACCAACTTGCATTTTAACTAGCTGATCCAAATTGGCTGCAGAAAGAAAGCCTGGAATTAATGAAATTAAAGTGATCTTAATCTTTGGGGGGAGGGGGTCGTCTGAGCAAATTCATGTAGAAAGTTAATTAGGTCCCCCTCAATCCATTGCAGTGTAAAAGTTACAAGGTGTGAATGCAGTTACAAGTCCAAAACAGCCCTTAAGTCCAACCAATTACTGTAATGGCAGGTAGCAATGGCAAATGTGATTTCCTCAGCAGGATACATCTTTTGCCTTTTTATAGGCGGCTGATAGTGAGGGCCAATTCAGAAGGCATCAAAGCCCAGACTCTGGCAGACTGCGGAAAACCCAGAGGGGGGTGTTGCATATGAGATGCATTTTTCATGTTCCCCCACCCACTGCCATCTCCCCCTGATCAATATTGCATGAAAGGAGGCACTGCGCCGAGTGTGTTTCACTGTTCTAAATTTGACCCAAAATGTGGGAGAAAGGAAGAGGTGCTATGCTGTCTGCCAAAAAAAGTCCTGACACACATTTGGGCTTGGGGAGGGCGAGGGATTGCTTACACTCTATTTGCAACTGACCTGCAGCTGCCTGCTGCTTGTATGGCTGGAGGGACACATCTTCTGCTTTCAAGTTCACTTCGAGTTCAAGTTCAGTCACTGCTGTTTGTGACTCTGTGTGTATTTGCTTTAGTCGCTGAGGCACACCAATTAATTGTCTTCCACAGCAAAGCAATAGAGATACAGGAGAGAGAGAGAGAGAGAAAGTGATCAAATATTTATCATGCAATATACAAGACACAGAAATGTAATTGAAAAGCAACGCAGGGATTAGGGTTTATATTTAGAAGGCTCTAAATATTTCACATCATTTCCTTCCTCAAGCAGGTGACCCCCCATGTTTACATCCAATGCCAGTCAGCTCCCAGTGTGTGTGTGTGAGAGAGAGAGAGAGGAAGGGAGAAAGAGAGGAAGAGGAAGAGAGAGAGGGAATAACAGTAAAAAGAGCCAGATTACATAACAGGAGAAGAATCAATGTAACCCCATGCCTTCATCCATCGTCATGAAGGGGCACTTGATTTCAGCTCAGGGAGCCTAATGATCATATTGACATGTCTCTCTATTTTGGGTCTTGATGTGTCTGAGTGTTGGAAAATTTCAAACAAAAAGTTTCACTTGTCAATACATTAGCAGGCAAGTTAGCCAGACATCACATCATATAGAAAAGACATCAAAGACTCCAGTTGAGAAACATAGTTTTTGATGGTAATATATTGTATATATTTATCTGAGCAGAGAGGGCTGTCTGTACTAGGTGTGTGCATGTGGGTTTGTTTCTGAGCACTTGGTGCATGCTCATCTCCTGTGCATGCGGGAGCAGGAGGGCTGCCATCTGTGGACGGGTGTCCAACTAGCCAAAGAGCAGCAGATGGCAGATGGCTCAGGAGGCTATACACCCAGCCCAGGGAGGGCTGTAAACACATTAGACTCACTGCCACACTCCAGCCATGGCTACTGGATGTGATTGATTGGATTGGGGGGCAAATCTGACCCCTTATCTTGTGGGGGGTGGGGGTCAGTCAGGGCATAATTGGATTAAAATTATGTGAAGATCGGGTTGTCTTTCTCCCCTGACCCCCTTCCTCCACCTCTACCTCCACCTCCTCCACCCTCTCCTGCCACCAGCACTCAAGCCAAATATGACATCATGGGTGGAGTGGAGGAGAAGAGTGTAACCTGATTAGCTGATAACACAGAGAGGCCTGGAGCAGGCCCCCATTCACTCACACTCTTCACCCTTCTTTTGGGTACGCACTCTTGGTTCAGTCCCCCTGTGCCAGATCATGCATCTCATCTGTTGCACAGCCACACAGCGCTCACTAACACTCACTCACTGCATTTACTCACCTCTCTGTGTACTAATTCCTATAATCTTAAATTTCATTGAGTCAAGAACTACTGAAAATAAATAAGGGTTTCATGCTATCAACTAAGAAACAAAAATCTTTCTTGGAAATCATCAGATATCTTTTACAAACATTTATGGAACAACAGCATTAATTGGCTTCAGTACCTCCTAAGCCTATAATCTATATTGACTAAAACTAAATCAACAAGGGCTGGATTTTTACAGATGGTTCTGCTCCCATCTAAGTCCCATCTAAATGAACACATTCTGTGGAGCTTAATTATATATGTTGAACACTGGGCAGAAATACACACGTCTGGTCTCATATTTCATTGAAGTTGAAACCCTTTAGTGTTATTTTCTCCCCAAGAAGTATTGATGTCATATAAGCACCTTTAGCCCCAAGAGAGAGAAACACAGCATGATTGAGTGTAGAAGTGTGTAAATGAAAAGAAAAGAGCTTAGTAGAGAGGCTGCACACCGAGCTGTACACATTCTTCTTCTATTTTTAAGAGATGGTGTGGCACGCTTCTAAAATTCTCCACTCAGCCATGTCTGTTGTCCTTTTTATGCTTGTGTTGCGTACAAAGGAACATTCAGTCCACTCTAATGAATGATTTAGGGGTTGACACACCAGTGTTTCAAATAATGCTTCATTTGTTGCGCCTGAATGGTGATATTGACCCACTGGCCAAAGCCAAGGCCAGTGCTCAGTTTGTTAGGGTGGACCATTAATTTTCTCCTTACGTGCACTTCAATTTGAATCAACCAGACCTGGATTGAATCAATCCTATTAAAGAAATACACAAAGGGTTAAAATGACCTATTCTTAGAAGAATCAAGTGGAGGGTGTGTGCTGAGGTGGATGACACTATTCAGAATTCAGTCATTATATAGCTTATTTTTTATTTGTATGTGTGTGTGTGTGTGTGTGTCTGTGTGAGACAGAGAGAGAGAAAGAGAGAGAGAGTGTGTACACCCTGCATTTGTCATTTAACATATGCACACCATCTCCCTGGGAAATTTTATTGGTTGCTGCCGGTGGCTGAGGAAGCCCAGTGTCTCCTGAGCCTGGGAGAATTATAGTCCCACAGATTCTATGAGGCTGCCAAGGACCATTTGCCAGACATGATTTGTGGTGTGTCTTAGAGAGAATACTGTATCTATCTAACCCAGGACAGCACAACAGCTACCACACATAGACCAGCTTCTGATGACATCATTCATCAACATTTCTTACAGCTTTCTACAGACAAAACATCACCTTTAACTGTAAAAGGCATTCCTAAATAATCAGGGAGGCTTTGGAGGCAGGGATTTGTTGATATCATCCTCTAAAATGCTGGCGTGGTCAAAGCACCACACTGGGTACCTTATGGCATGTACTTGCCTGCACACACTCTTTGCTGCCCTCCATCCACACAAACAATAACTTAATGTGTCTGTTCAGCCAAACCTTTGTTCAGGGAAACCATCAGTTATAAAAATCCAGTTGTTGCTGCATTTCTGTTCTTGCACCTTTTGGATGAAGCCCACACTGAGAGTCAGAGGTCACCATGAGTTGATGAGCATGGCTGATTGATGAGGCATCAGCTTACAACCTGACACACAGCTAGAGCTTGCAGACAGCAGAACAGATGCCTGATGTCAGAAGTCAACATCCACACTCTACCCCCATCCCCCAAATCCACACACACTCTCAAGTGCTCCCTTCATCTAGCTCAGTGTTAAAAACAAATGGAAGGAAAAGTTCAAGGTCTGAGAGTGGAAATATCAAAATGGCTGGGCCTCCATCCCAGTCTCCTGTCAAACATCTACACAAAGATGGCAGAGAACATGACTGCCCCTTGGCCTCTCCCATGCTCTGGCTGTTACGCCAGCATTAACCCTGATGATTAAAACAACCATTTGCAGGTGCTTAGGAGGCCCCTAGGGGCAGCTGTCAGGGGACACTGCTACACAAGCCCATAGGCCAGCTGTGGTGTCAGAAACATCCATGGCAATTAGGCACATGGCATCCATTTAAGACAGGCCTCAACAACTCATTACATTCCCCAAGTGTGTCAGCTGATTCAATTCCACATAATCTGTAAACAAGGCCTGGTAACTGTCAGTAAGCGCTTTGTCCCTCCTGCTCTAGAGGGAACCATTTTAAGCATTTGAGTATATATTTAGGCATTAAAAATACTTTTAAAATGTTCTTGATAGGAGGCTGAGGGAATGAATGAAGCTGCTTTCCCGATGCTTTCTGTCACACCACTAGAACCTGTCCACTTCCTCCATGTTGGCTGTGATTTTATAGGCAAACTCTTCCTGCCTCAACAATGGCATTTAGTGGCTCCCTCCTCTGGTGCTGCTGCCAGCTGTGCTTCTGGACTTTTCCTTGTTTTGATGGGGCTCAGGAAGTGGCTGTTGCAGACAGTCCCTACTCTTGTTACATGACCAGTGGAGCTGACACACACACACACACACACACACACACACACACACAAATACACACACACACACACAAACACACACACACACACAGCTGTCCTCAGCCACTGTGTCCACTGTGAAGCCACAGCATGGAGGTAACTTGACGGGGGTCCAGTGGGACAAGCGTGCAAGAGGATGCCATGTCAGTCCAGCCTTTTTGCCTTTAGTGCAGCCTAATAGTTATTATAATTGTTTATACACTTTTGTGATGCATTCTCGTGCTTATAAGGTATTGCAATGTTATCTTTACTTAGAGTATGCACAGAGTGCTTCTGGCTTCATTACTGTCAGTTGTCTTTTTATATGTCCAATTGCTCAAAAGACACAGTCATGAGAATATATTACCAGTTATAAATGATAATGCCAATAATTATAAGGGCTGCATGAATGCATTATAGCTCTTTATGAATGTGTTCATATAATGCTTCATGAATACTGGGTTCATAGAAAATGTTACTGAAGAAATGTTACTTTACCATTTACAGATTTGTCCTGTGGCATAGGATCAGACATTCCATCTCCCTGGCATGAGTTCACTGTGGCATATTCTCCACACAAAGTGAAAATTCCTCTGTGTAATCAAGTTCATAAATGCGCCACAAATAGCTTCACTACAAGACAGGAAATACTTTCCTCTCCTAATTGTGTTTAACTCCACATAGCTTAAGGCTGTGGTGTGTCCCATCAGATCACTTTCAGAAAACCAATATCAGGGGCTGGGTGTAATAACAGACATCGATATCTGTCATTATCATGGACAAAGCCTTAAGGCCTAGCTGACATTGAGACGTGCCATTATTTACATCACCTATTGTACGACTACAATCTCATTATAATGAGGGCTTCATTGCATTTACCTACTAAATAGATCACAGTTTACAATAAGATTGCAGTAAAGGTGATTGGTACTTTGGAGGCCAATAATATAGAAAATGAAGAATATAGAAAATGAAAAGGTTTGTTGCCAGCTTGCCATTTGATCAATAGTAACCCAGTTCAGGAAATTCCTATATTAACGCCTCAAGAGGCACCAGTGCTTGGACCCAAATGACAGTCTTTCAGTCCATTGCCATGGCTGTGTCTTTAGCTTCCAGACAAACTGACACATTAATCCTCTTCATGTCAAACAAAATGTCTGATTTATGTTACAGAGGACTTGAGAGGATAGATGGATTACACACATCTGAGAAGCAGGAGGGTTGAAAAAAAGTTTCCATTTCTGTTTGTTTCCTTGGCCCCCAGTGTGCTCACGTGAAAGCTTCCAAACATTGCCTCTTATCTCAGTGGTAGCATGAACTGGGTCTACGCACTCCTCTAGAAGGCTTCTGGTATTCAAGTTTTCCTCCCCTGCGCACCCATCAGAAATTAATAGAGTGCCATAGCATGAATAATGCATTGCTAGGGAGGACTGATTTATGAATCAAACCTTTGAACCCCCTCCTGTTCATCAAAACGGGTGGGGTCTGAAAAGGAAGCCAGTGTATTGTGTGACTGACGACAGACCTTGGTGAGTTATCTCCCTTACTGGGTTATACAAACACAGGCCAACCAGAACACCCACCAGCCCCACTCTCTGCCACCTCCTTCCCCACCTCCTCTCTGTTCTCCAAGTTGGGCTGCAGTTTGTGGCCGGGCCTGCCTGTGTAATAAGGCATGACGGCTTTAGTGATGTATGGTAAGCACTGGCCATTGTGTGCACCTTAAAGGATTACTAAAAGTAATGTGTGACTCAGGGGCCCCAGTTATATTATACATGCAGGCAAAGGGAAGAGCTGTACTTTTCAGAACTGGAAGATATTATTCTCCATTGCTTGTGCTTGTGAACACATTCAGGGATCGCTAAGCATGACACATAATGCCCATAATTTGAAAAGTGACAATTTCAAAAAAGCAAATAGTGAAGAACAAAAATGTATAAATAAATAAATAAATAAAGAATAAAGAACATGATCTTATATATTAAATGGTTATTATGTCTGTTATAATTAAGCAATTGCAAAGAAAATATAATATATTGTCAGTCAAAATAAGATCAGGCAGTTTCATAATCAGGTTACTGAAATAGTAGACTGGAATGGTTGTGTAGGCAAATCTAATTAGCCCCTCGTAATAAAATACACATTGCTACAGGAGCCATGTTTTATTTTATTCCTCTGAAATGAGGAAAGAAATCCCCTGCTGCTGTGGGAAAGGCAGAGAGACCCCTGAACCTTAGGGCTTGGCCTGCCTGAAGGGGCTTCATGGGGCTGCAAGCATCCCACATCAAATCACATTAGCAGGGAACAATATTCTTTTCATCTTGAAGAAGACTGTCAGGTTTTGGCTGAAGTGCATTCCATGGCTGCCATTGTTTCCCACAGTGTCCCAGACCTAGGGCCTGTGAAACAAGGAGGAAGCAGGTGAGCATTGTATGGAGGAGGAGATTAAAGCTGGGCCAAGTTCACCCTCTCACTTTCAAGATTTCTCATGGGGGCACAAAGGAACAGGGTTTTGTCTCCAACTGGTGCTGAACATAATGGTTTTTACTTTTGTGTTCTTGAGAGAGGGGGAATAGTACAGGAAAAATACTCAAATTTACCATTGACAAGTCTTAAACGGCAGTCTGTTTTTTTCTTCCTAGCTTTTTTTTTGCATGATGGAGGGTGTTTCATTAGCACAAGGTCAAACATTTTATCTTTGGAATTACCAAGATGGGAGGAAACACACAAGCCAGTGTGTATTTGATGTGAGATAACGCAAGCATGTTACAAGCATGTCACCTCCTAGATAGTCTTCTGATAAAAATCTCATAGCAGGCATTCTTTATCCCCACCACTGACTTTATTCACGCCACAAACTATTCCAAGCAGCTGCTCATTACATCTTGGCATCAGCATGGAGCTGTGGAGGACATGCTAAACATGGAGGTCACCCGACCTAAACACATGGAGCTGGGGCTTGTTTAGAAGCTTCCTCCTTCCCATCCATCCATCAGCACACTGGGCTCAAGCCCAAGGAAACAAGCACTTGCCCCAGTAACATGTTGTCTAGCAAACAGTGTGTGTGTGTGTGTGGGGGGGGGGGGGGGGGGGGGTGGGGGGGTGCGTCATATGACATTGACATTTCCTGAATGTACAGCAATGAGGTCATTGGTTAGCAAATGCCACAAGCCCATAGCTTTACGTTACAAGTTCAAGGCAGGTCTGATCTCAAGCTGTTGTTTCTTGTGCTTCAAGAGAAAAGCCAATACACTGCTAAGGATAGAGCTGCTAGAGATTATCATATATGTTCAAACATAATTATCTCAAGTGAGTGATGCCATAATCGGACTGTAGATTGTATGCAGTAGGAAGATCAAAAGTAAAACTCTAAGTTGTAGCTTGTGATTTCACAACTTGAGTTTCCCACTTCCTCATCTTTCAATGTGTAATATTAGAAATGCTGATCTGTAAAACTACAGTGGTGTTTTTAATTCTTCTACCTGCATGTAATCAGGGGGTTTCCTATGGAAAATAATGCCCAACTATACACATGCTATGCTCTTCTGCATCAATGGAGGAACTTTATTTTCCAAGTGCCACTCCCATGGCTGGGCCTGGCATCAGATGGCAGAGCATGCTCTTTTGAAGCCCCCTTCCCTTCCTCATGTCTGGCCAAAGCAAATAAAACAGGCTGTGTATGAACTCCACCACCCACATCACTCAGAAACAGCTGTTACCATTTAAGAGCAAAAAAAAACATGGACATTCCTCTCTCCAGAATGTATGTGTGACATGTGAGATAGCAATTATCGCACACATTCCTATGCTGTAGTTACTACACCAAGTCCCCCCTCCTAAATGTAAACATACAGGAACGCACCTCTGACGAGGTTAGAATGACTTTAGGAATTTTGTTGTTTCTGTCTCTCCATTTACACACTATAATTATGCTTTTGTAGTTTTTTTTTTTTCTTTATTTGCTGTGACTGTGACATTCCTAAAAAAATGTACTTTAAAAGATCAAAGGCTTCTTTTTGCCTACTTTGAAATGAACCTGTAAGAAGGGGACTGACTAGTTGTTAGCAATAAGTCTGAAAGTGTACCATGCAGGTCTAACACTGTTTTATATCTGTAAACATTTGGATACATCATTCTGTGTATGGAGGGGAAACCGGCAACCAGTGATTATGTTTGAAGGAGAGTGAGGCAGGGTTACCAGCATTCCTACAGCATCTCTTTCCAAATGGAGGGTTTCTGCAGAGCAGTTTTAGTCATGGGAACCATTTTTCACACTTAACCTGGAGCATTTAGAATGAAAAAGGAAACAGTGAAATTGTGGGTGTCAAAGATGGGGGACCATTCATCATTTGGATGCTGTAGGCTCTGATGACTGCCTGTGCTGGTGCCAGTGAGTAATTTAAGAGGGAACAGGCAGGGGGTGAGTCACTGAACTAGTGTTTATCAACAATCAGAGAAGGAAGTGGCTCCATGCCCACTGCTGCCTTGCTTTTCTGGACCATTCCCACCCACTCAAATGCCAAATTGATTTTTGCAAACAAAGCAAGAAAGCTAGAAACCCCCTGTCAGTTAGCCTTTGGCTGTAACAGAAACTTAACCCAAAGACACACACATTCATACACACACACACACACATACACACACACAAACTAAACACACACACAAACATGAATAGGGACACTGATACACAGAAAAGAACATATACAGTTTGTATGGGGTACGTGACCCCTGGTCTTGTGAAAGCAAGCAGCATGCTTCAAACCTATGGGCTGGAGGCCGTTCTATACTGTGAATATAGCACAGCTGAGGGGTGTTGGTAGGCATGAATTGAGCAGAGCTGAGTGCCATTAAGCCCCCTCAGTTGTGCTATATTCACGTTATAGAACTAACTCAAGGGGCTTATTGCTTTTCTAAAACGGTTACCACACATGGTTACCTAGCTCGGCTTCATTACACAAAGCCACAGCAACAGGAAATGTAGCGAGTTATTCCTAAACATCAATTCCTCTGCCATTAAATATATTTACTTCAGGTGAATGGTTGTCAAGTAATACACAAACGCAGCCAATGTAACTTTTGAATGGTACAGCAGTATGGGACAAAATGCGGTCTCAGCCGTGCTATATCGAAGAATATACAACGGCATTGAACACGATACAATCAATCATAATCAAGGACCGGAACTATTAGGAACATTTAGGAAATGAAAATAGGGATAGCCAGATTTCAGGCACGATTTGGTCTTTTCCACACCACATGGGCTGGACCCTGTGCCATTGCTGACACACTGATTTGAGAATACTCAGCATTTAAGTTATAGAAAACCTCTCACCAGTTTTGGTATTAAACATGGCCATTTCTGGACATTTTTGTTAGATAATAAAGCATAATCCACATACCTTTCAGAATATGGACACATCTAAGTGTGACAACTCCAATCTGTCCCTTAATGGCACTTAGTGTGGGTTGTTTTGTTCACTAGAACAATGCTACTGCAGTTGAAACACAAACCCAAATTTCACTAGAAGGGTCTATGTAAGGTAATAAAGAGTATCAACAAAATGTCACTGAACTGTTCACTTCAGTGAAAATCAACTTTGCTGGTTGAGCCAATCACGTTGGCTGCCCTTGCCAGTGGCAGCTGAGCAGATTTGGGGCACAGATTTGTTGTGCAGCCCTGTTTGGGTGTGCCAGTTTTCATGAAACAATAATCATTTTGGATGTGGTGTTTATTTAGATTTTCCAAGTGCTTACATTGCTTTATGGACTTGCGGCCGCTCCGTCGCAGAATTATACTGTGGGTAAATTTTTGGAAACTATTTAGATCTCCCCTTCGCTCTGTAGCTCTGTCTCTTCCTTGCCCCCATTGTCTATATTCCTTACACTTGAGGTGACAATAGAGTCCTCAGTGGCATATTTATAATTGATGTAAACACCTTTTTCTTCCCTACGCTCACATAGTGTCAGGGGCCATCGGAAGGGTCACACTTCCAGTGCTCCAGGGACAGAATCATGGCTGCAGTTTGCCAGCTGAGGCTACACTCAGGCGTGGCGTTCCCACTCTGGGAGTAAATACAGGGAGAGGCAGCATTCCTCTAAACCTTAGCAGAACGCAGAGGTCTAGGAAAATCTAGTTACACAAAGAGTTTTTGTATAGGTTTGTCACTAATAAAGACATTTAATTTCCACTCCAGATATTGAC
This sequence comes from Tenualosa thibaudeaui, assembly GCA_027481765.1. Taxonomy (NCBI): domain Eukaryota; kingdom Metazoa; phylum Chordata; class Actinopteri; order Clupeiformes; family Clupeidae; genus Tenualosa; species Tenualosa thibaudeaui. Next base: position 21,631,893 of record JAIFZK010000001.1, read on the forward strand.
ACATGGTGTGTGAACACTGTCAGTAACCCACATCAGCCTGTCGCTTGTCGCCTCTTCTCTCTGTCAGGAAAAGATAGACTGAAGCCTGGTGTACACCCCAGCCCAGTTAACCAAAGCTGAGTCTGTCATGTCTGTGTGACTGTGTCAACTCTGCTGGGTGGCTCAGCAGGCACATGTACCAACCGACAGTGTTTGGAGGGTTGGGGTGGGCGAGGGAGGACTGTGGCCGGCCAGCTGGATGTGTCGGGATGGGTTGGGAGTGCCGTGAGCCAGCTCCACATTTGGTTGGGCAGGCAGGCAGGGCCAGCAGGGTTCTGCTGGGTGAGTGCAGACGTGGGGCAGCAGCCTTACGCAGCCCTGCTACCTCCTATCCCATCAGGCCACCCTGGCCACAGCTACTGTGGGGCCACTGGAGCAGTGCCTGCAGCACACACACACACACACACAAACACACTTCTTCTCACTCAGAGGAGGAAGGGGACATCACGCTTCCAAATACAAAGGGGGACATGAGGCTCCACATCTATTTCCTTATTTCAGCCTTTGACCTTGGATGTCCTCCTAACAGAAGTTTCCTGCATCATGTAGTGTGTGTGTGTGTGTGCTGAAGCCCAGAGATACCTTGTGAATATGAATGCTCCTCATTACCCATCTCACCTCAAGAGCTGCAGGCTTCTTTGATTCATTTTATTATTATGTGCTGCAGAATAATATTGTGGGTGGGATATTACCACTAGATTACGGCACCATGCAAACAGAGGGTAGGGGAAGGGAGTTGGAGATCTCTGCCATACGGGTTGTGCTTCAATAATGCTTAAATGAACACACTGGTCGCATCAATTGCTTTTAACCCTCTGGAGCTAGATTAAAGTAGCCTAAAACTGCCTGTGTAAATGTCCTATTAAAATACTGAGCATTTTCTGCCTTTATCCTAAAATAAGAAGGTTCCTTTCTTCTCGCATGCAGGTCTGTAATGTGATGTGGGGAGCGTGACCAGTTCCAAATAACTGCCATAGCCACTTTGAATCATCACTGAACAACGACTAATACACAGCAAACCACAAGCTTTGTGGTGGCCAGGGCAGGAGAACACCCCGCTCCAGCTCCCACAGACAAGCTGGGGAGACACACATGGCCCCACTTAGTTCAGCCCCCGTCAAATATGGAGCTGCACAATGAGAACCACACAGCATGGGTGCACAACAGACCTTATCAAAGTCCAAACACCTTAATGAAATAGGGCCTTCTCTCTCTCTCTCTCTCTCTCGCCCTCTCTTTCTCCCTCTATCCCTCCCTTTTTCTCATGTGGCTGTGGTCCAAGTGCCACATCATGAGAGGCTCCATCCAGGCTTGTCCACACCAAAAGGCCCAGGCCAGCCTGTAATGACACAGTGGGGCAATGTGGTTTCCTCGACAGGCTGAACACAGAGCTCCAGCAGACCTAAGTAAATTGCAGAGAGAGAAAAATAAATAGAAAGGCAAATAGAATGCCTGTTTGTGTATGTGTCTCTCTCTCTCTCTCTGTGTGTGTGTGTGTGTGTGTGAATGGAGATCACTGGCCTGCTGTTGTGCTGCTTGGCGTAGGGTGGAGGGGCAGGGCTCCTGTGTTGTGTGTAGGAGTGGGGCTACTGTGACATATGTAGTGGCAATCCTCTTGGGCAGTCAGACATGCAAGGGGTAAATCCTGTGCATGGGAAGATTATTCCAGAGTGTTCCAGCATGAGGCCAGCCTGGGGCCCCACACAGGAAGCCAAGGCTCACATGATTCAGGCCGACGAGACAGCAGACACGTCCAAGGGTCTAAATAACACACACACACACACACACACACATACACTCATACACTCAGATGTACTACCAGTGCTCACTGAGAAAGCACCAAGGGCATCCTTCACAATTGCTGGATATGAGAAACTCTGTTTTCAAAATTTCCTGGCAGCACACCGGACAACTAAGTACTATTGCTGTCTTTAGTATTATATAAATAATTTATTTACACACACACACACACACATATATATATATGATGATATATGATGAACAGGTGCTTGAAGCACTGTCAAGATGACAAAACAGGGTTAGTGGGTTAGATAACCACGACATTTCTGCCTATGTGGAACAGTATTGAAAACCCACTCATAGGCTGGTTTATTTCATGTAAGTGGTTAACAGAGTTTTAGATGCACGGTATGTATATGTAAGGGCAGAGACAACCTATTAGTGTTCCACGTGTAACCCTATAAGTGACTAAGCCTGAGAGATATATCCATACAGGCAAAACAATATATTGAACACACACACACACACACACACACACACACACACACACACACACACACACACACACACACACACACACACACACATACACATCAGTTTTGCACTATGCTGGTGTCCAAAAAGAGGAACAGTGCAGGATGGTACTGACAGTGCGTTAGCAGCCATCCAGCTCCCAATACTAACAAGCGCACTTTCTACAAAAACAAGCATGGGTAGGCTACATGACCTCACCAGAGGCTTTCAGCGGTGGCTGCCCTCTTGTGAATACTTCAAGGCCATCCCTGTTTGGGACAACTGCTGTGCTGTAATGTTACTTATGGCTAATGGGCCACAACAAATGTAGAAATCCTCCAATTATATAATCAAGGATAGCCCTCTTGGATAACTATGTTGCTGACCCTGTTATTTCTCTGATGATAAATTGAAGATGTTTCCTGTCATTTTAAGATGGAATCATTTGACTCTTACTGACTACATGTACACCTTGTATCTTAACCAATGCTTGGCCTTCAGCCTCCCATATGGACCAGTGCAGGCTCACTATAGGCATATAGTATTTATAAAGCTTTAGTGGTATCCTTGGTATGGGACCCTTGTCAAAGGACTATGTCAAAGTATTCTTCTAAAAACTTCCCCAACTAGATTTTCCCACCCACCACAAAGTAAATGCATGTCTGTGGAGATTGTCCAGACTCTTTGCACAAAGTGAGGCGAAATGAAAGCGTTTGGTCCACCAAGCTAGTCTGGTATGTGCTGTCTAATGGGACTTTAAGCACACACAGGTCCCATGCTGGTTGACTATACACTTGTTTATCAGAGGGCATTTTATCTCCTGTGCTTGTTGGCCCCAAACTATGCTCAGTCACAGTGCCTGGAGTTGTGAGGGCCCAGTAACTCACTTTGAGGACATAGTCATGGGAGGTTTCACTAAGCCCTTAAAATCCTCCCTTCCTGCTGGTCAGTGGGGTGGAGAGAAGCCTGGTGACACTGGCCATAGTGACTGAGTTACTGCTGTAAAACAAGCTGTGCTTGGTGTTTTACCTCTAGTGCAGTCACAGTTCATCACTATGCCAGATAAAAAATTGTCTGTTTTTATGTATTGTCTCTATTCACAATCGATTCACAATCTCTCAAATCCTCCAAAGTATTTAGTTTGGTTTTAGTAGAATTGCTCTTCTTACAAGGTTCATTATGTGTAAAAATCCCCATGTCCAATAATGTTCAGTACAAGGTGAAAGAAACATTTCTCTTTTAGTTCTGTAAAGAGAAAGAGATTTCTCTTTTAGTTTTGGATTTCATTCATCATTCAGACAAACTTGTCTTTTGATGGCAGCGCTATATGAAGTTCCACATTGGTAGGCAGCATTAGCTAATGGTAACGGCAAAATGGCAATGACATGATAACATATGCGCCCCCCCCAACACACACACACACACACACACACACATTTGCCAAATGTGTGAAAGCAGTGCATGACATGCATGCAAGGTGAATTGATCCCAGTGAGTCCTTTGAGAGGCACTGAAGTGCATTTCCTGCTGTGATCACGGCCATGGTGGTTGGGGCCCAGTGGGCCACATTGTGAGCCATTTTGCAAGCATCACCAGAAATGCTAGTGGGCTTGACGGCTGCCTATAGTTCTCACAGATCATGCATGATTAAAACCCTGCCCCAAGGGAGCTCTTTTTGTCTGCTTGTCTGTATGGTCAGCCAGCCGACATATATTTTGAGAACAAACAGCTGAATAATGGGAAATAAATTAAGTTCCAGGGGATGAGAGAGCCGGACTTCTGCTTTTATGAAGGCTAAACCTCAAAGCGATGGCTGAACAACTTGGCAAAGAATGGCTGCATTGTGCTTGTCTGTACAGCACATTTAATCCCCACAAGTAGAACAGGGGACTTTTGCAAGCGGTATGATTTACATGAAATGTCAAAACATGACTCAAAACATCTACTCAGAGACTTTTGCTCTCTTTATTGTCACAAGCATTCTGCTGAGTGAGAAAGATATTGGACATGACTCCCATCCATATCTGTTTTGATTTCCTTACCTCAAACAACAATGTAAGTGGCATCATTACAGATGTAGTCAAAACTGCAATTCACAGGCCCCTAGTGTGTGTTCTCTGGGAGTACGCTAACCGCAGGCATAGAAGGCATTCCTGGCAGCAGGGAGAGCTAGCTCCACACAGCACACAAGTTTGGGGTTCAGGCGCAGTGGAGGGAGAGGGGGAGGGGGATGGAAGTGCCGGGCCTGTGCTCCACAGGAGGAGAGGGGAGGGGGGGCTGAGCTGAGCCGGCGGTCCCAAAAGAGGATGCGGATATGCTGAGAGCAGAGAGCCTTCCTCTCCTCACACCTTCCTGTGCTCTTCCTTCACCTCTGATCAAAGATCACATCACCCACCAAGGCCATTAGACCACTGGACTTGACCCAGGCACAACAAGTCCATAATGATGCTGATGAGGCTGAAGAAGAGGGGAAGGGGTGCATTCCAGGCTGTCAATCAAAACAAACAGTCTGCTCTTGTTTTCCTCCCACTCTGGGACATTTATGAGGGCAGATGTGGGGTGAGGGGGGCAAGTCTAGCTTTGACCTTCCCACTAACGAGTAGTCTAGGCTTGCCTCCTCCAGACAGATCCCCACACACAAGCAGCAGGAGAGCCAGAGAGCAGGCGTGTGTGTGTGTGTGTGGGGGGGGTTGGATGGTGGGGCTGGTGTTCCTCCATATTGGAGGACTATGATTATTATGCAATCCAACAAAAACAATCCAAAGGGGACTGTAAATATTTGGGTCTATGCATAATGACTCCCATCCCAGTGTGGTGAAGGGATACATGCCCTGGAACAATGGGATCTATGACCTGCATGATAGCTCGTTATCCCATACCCTACACACAGCCAGGCCATCTCTCTCTCTCTCTTGCTCACTCTGTGTGTGTCTCTCCACCGTATGCTAATGTGCCTGTTGTCTAGCAGCCTCGTGAGGACAGTGAGAGGAGTGTGTTTTGAGTTTCACTGACTACAAATCAGACAACACACCGCATCCACAGCCCTGTCTGAACTCCTAAGGACAGTGGAAGTGCACCTTTTGCTGGACTTTTTTTCTGTCTGTGTGTGCAGTTCAATTTTGCATTGTTGTTGGTAGGTTGAGATAAAAGCCGAGGCAGTGGAGAAGCACTCAGAGAGATGGGGGTTGGGCTGTTGATTTTGATAAGTTCTGAAAAGATGAAAAACAGGCCTCTGAAGAACTAACGCTGACTCAAAGAAAACACTGTAAGAAATACTGTTGAAGTGCAGTATTGAAATGTCACGAGTGCTTCATTGCTTAGATAGTGGACTTATGTTCAAACAAAATGGATTTCTACATTGCAAAACACAAAGATATTAGTCTTGCTCAAGATTGTTATACCCAGCAAAAAGCATACAGACTATGTCACGACTGGTATCGACTATCAGTATGGTTCAGTGAAGTCTAAACTGATATTGATATTTACAAAAAGCAACAAACAAAAAAACGAGTGAAGCATCTCATGAAGTGTCATTTATCAAAATGACATTGATTACCTGGATACTGTGAAAGTGCAGGATGGCACCAGCTGCCGATACGAGCTGCACTGACGGACTCCACCATCGCCTCATTAAAGGCTCCTGTCCAATCCTGAGCAAACATTTTGTTAGTGTTCAACTATTCTATTGATTGAACTTGACCTGAACCTGGAGTATGGCTCAGAACTAAATGCATTCCAACCCTTAGCACTGATTCTCTTTATTCTCCAATTTGTATCTGACAGTTACACAACAGACAGGCTACTAGTCAGCAAACCACTGATTTCCTCTGTAAAGCGAAAGACCTGCATGTGTAAAGTAACAAATCCAATACTTATTCAGTCACCCCACATCCAACAATGTAGCCCTCAAAGAATTAATTTCAAGTCCCAGCATTATGTGCACGGGACAAAAACCTGATCTTTTCCTTTCACTATTTCATAATATTTCATTCAGTCTAGATGCACTAATATGTTAACGCCTCTCCTCCAGCCCTGCATACTCTGCACAGACTGTGCTGTAATCACAGCCCCATCTAGTACTGGGCCATTTATCCCATCTGTGACCAGACCAAGGCAGCAGTGATCCACTTACAGTAACACACACACACACACACACACACACACACACACACACACACACACACACACACACACACGCACACACATATCCCTCTGCCAACAGACTCTGGACAGAACAAATAGGTCAGATGGCTGATCGAGGCGCATCGTAATGTCTGGCTTGTTTTGCTTTGCTTTCTCTCTTGTGTCTTTTATGTTTGTATGGATTGACAGACTAGTGTTATTCATGGGAGTCCAGCTGACAGAAACAGAGGATTACAGATAATAATGTTGTCAGCCCATAATTAGACCTCTGTTTTAGATGTGTTCAGTGATAAAACAGGATTACTTTTGTAAACTGTATTTCAGGGCTATCCAGAAAAGTAGATCTCCCTTTCTAGGAGTCCAGCTTTCAGAGAGGAGCACAGACAGGCATTGGGGATGATTTAGAAAGATCTTCTTGAAATCTTATTATAACCAGTCAGTATTTTTGCCAGAGATTTGCCTAATGGTTATTTTATTTATTTTTATTCTCAAGAACTTGATTTGTCAGTGCAAATATTATTTGTAATGGCATAATTATTGATGATAGTAAATTGACCATAGTGTTTTGTCTGGTCTAGCCTGTCTGCTATCACTTCTCCTCCTCAGCCAAGCAGAGCCCAGAGCTCTAAATGGCCCCACTGAAGGTCTTGTGTTGTGTGCTGCGGAGGTTCTTTGGAGGTCTCACAATACAATACACGTGACATTACTGGTTGGAATTCCAGGCAGGACATTGGAACAGAAGTCCTTTTGAGTGTGTGTGCCTGTGTCTGTGTGAGAGAGAGCCTAAGGGCTGAGGTGCAGCTGATTCATCTCACCACACCAGCATCAGCATGGCCTGGGATTTATATTTGGCCTGCATTTTTTATAGCTTACGAGTACTCAAAGCGCTTTACATTGTATGCCTCACATTCACACATACACCGGTGATGGAGGCTGCCATGCAAGGTGCCAACCTGCCACCGGGAGCAATTTTAGTATCTTGCTCAAGGACAAGGGTTTAGTATCTTGCTCAAGGACACTTCGATGGGGTCAGCCAGCCGGTTGCCGAACGGCACCTCTACCACCTGCGCCACCATCTCATGGGATAGAAGAATGATCTATCCCATTGGGAATGGCTCTTCCTCTCACTGATCATCATAATTCCATAGTGCCTCTTTCATCCGTCACAATGCTTTTGCCCCATGTTTCATTCTGGAAGAGACAAGAACATTCACAGAAGTAAACAGGTAAACACTGGCTTGTACAAAATCATTCAGTGGTTACAGAGCTTACACAAGCTTGGATTTTAGTTGATGCAGGGCAGTAGGTGTACACATTCAAAAGATACCATTGAACTGTTGATGAATTTAAACCAGGAGGGAACATTACAAGTTGATTGTGTTCCTGTTATGATCTTCAGAAAAGGACTGTTTATTTGCTTTCCATGTATTTGTGTACTAAAAGGAATGACTCATAGCTGATGCTGTCCATGACCAACATATTTGGTATCAAACTGGCAAGTCACCGAGAATCTTTCAGCGTGGGTTGCCATAGTTACAGTGCTTCGCCATACAGAACGGTGGAATTCTCATTAGTGTGGCCATGGGTAAATAGACAGCGCTGAAGGGAAGCAGAGAAGAGATTCCATCCCCAGGAATCTGATGAAACAAGCACAAGCGAATGGAAAGGCAAAGAGACTGTTGAAGAGATGTAAGAATGCTCAGTGCATATACATGAGAGCTGAGTGGCTGGAGATATGACTGCTGTGCATGTTCAGCTACAGGTGTCTTGTGTCAGGTTGATGATATTTATTAGCTGGCTTTGTACTTTTATTCTCACATGGACAATGTGAACATGTAAAATTGCTCAATTCATTTCATTTCCACCGCCAGACATTATATGCCACAATGATTTATTGGAAACAGCTGAAAGTCCAAGACTTCCTGATTAAACTCCAGTGAATGCCAGCTGAACTTAAACCTCTTGATAGATAAAAATCACCTAATATTGCTATTATTATCCAAGAGAAGCCAAATAAATGTGTGTGCTCTCCCAGAGAACAACTAAACCAAAACAACAAAACTAAATCCAGAATTCCTATGCTAGCACTGAAATGCCATAATTTTAACCTAATGTGGCAAATATGGCTACCTGCAAGAAAATGTGGATCTGTTCCCGGATAGCAAGTGGATGGCGATCCAGCAGCTTAAAGAGTCTGTGAGGTTTCCGGTCTCATCATTCCAGGTTAGACCGCACCAGTGGTGAGAGGGGGGTTTTGGATGATGGGAGACACCCAGCGCTGACACATAACTGGACTTAAATAACACTTTCTTTCAAAATCTGATATCTATCTCTCAAACTTCAGAACACCACACTGTAATGTAATTGGTTATCTTTTTGTGTCTCAGGCGATGGGATGTTTGCCTGATCTGCCACTTTGTATTTCACTGTTGCCTAAAGCAGAGAATAACCAGCTTATTCTCTACTTAAAGCAGAGAATAACAGGTGCCTCTACTTTGATATTGATCAAACCAGAGCTGAGCTGCTGTGCACCTCTGGGCCCCGGTGATGGGGACTCAGCCTCCACTCAACAATGCACCACGCGCATGACTACATTGGCCTTAAACAGGGACATACTACAGATGGAATCTAATTCAGTGACGGGTGTCACAGTTTGTCAGGTAAAGTGGGCTCAGTGACATTCCAGTAGTGATTGTTCTGGAATTAACACAAGGCTTACTTGTTCGAGGGATTGTTTTGTGTTCTGTTGCTCTAACATAATTGCACTACTTACTGTCTGAAGACCAAACTGTTTTCCACTGACTTGGTCAGTGAAGTTTGATGTGGAATAGGCTCTTGGCAGATTGTTGGTCTTTGTGTTTAGGTGTGAACGTCTATGGTATGGTATGGTAAATTGATATTAGGCATAAGTATTAGTTGTATAGTGTAGTTATACTAGTTTACTATCCAAAGTAAGCCTAACTAATAAGCTCTCCATATTCCTCGCCAGTTCAAGGTTCATTCCGTAGTTAGCTCCTAGACATAGCCTCATTACACAATTGTTTACCAATGTAAAAGCTAATTACTGGAAAAAAGTGATCATCCTGAGCGAAAGTCCTTCTGGGACTTTACATCTGCTGTGCACAATGCCTATGAAATTATCTGAACATTTTGAAAGCAAGGTGAGATGCAAAGCAAAAAAATGCAAGGTGGCTTGTTTTATATGTGTGTGGAATGTTTTTTTGTGAACTAAGTCAGGGTGACCACAAAAGAAACCAGACCTTTAATTGATGCCTTGACAATGTAAATAATGCAGAACTTCATTCCATACATCATGAAAAGCATGTACCTCCATGTTGGGGTGGCATGTTGCCAGCTGCTTCAAGGAGAAAACAGTAAGCCTTCTTTAGGTCTTCAGACAAGACTGACTTTCTCTCCCACATGACAGCTAAGCGTTAGTGTGCTGACAGAGTCTGTCAGACAAAGGCACAAGGTCATAGCATAGCAACAGCCTTGACTCCAACACACTGATTGATGCAAAAAGACAAGTGAAGCTATTAATATTACTTACTTTGTGGACTTGTGGACTATCGGGACTTTATCCACCATGTTGCTACTTTTTTGTATTTTTGTTGGCTATAACTTTGTTGTGTTTGAACAAATTAATGGATTTGCTGTAACCTGTCACAAACAATTCCTTGACACAAAACCTCAAATATGAGGCTACAGTAGTGTGACCTCATACAAGGGTTTAGGACTAAGGCAAGAAATAGATATGGTAGCCAGCAAAGACAGACACACTGGCAGTGACCAATACTGACCAATACGGCAGTGTATACTGAACTGATTGCACAAGGTATACTAGAGAGAGTAATAGAAAACATCAACAATGGCTTGTACACTTCCATTCAAAGCAACATCAAAGATGGCCAGCCTGGACCAGATGAGATCATAACAATATTATCTCAGAGCTCTCTTTGTTTGAGTAAACTTTCTTTCACCTCTCAACTGCACTCTGCAACAAGAACACACTATTATATTACCACCTGCACTCTAGACATCAAAACAAGACCAGACAGGACAGGACATCACACTTTTAGATTTCCACTATACAACAACAACCACAAAACAATTGAATTCTGTGGGTAGGCTTCTCAAACATATTGGGGAATCCCACCTTGGGCTTTGCGGTAAAGACTGTCATGTTAGATGGATACTCTGCGTGTCAAGATGACAGTTATGCAGGTCAACTGCAGTCAGTATTCAGGAGTGCTGATAGCAGAGGACGTATGAGAGATAGACATAGGGTATTATAGCTGAGACACCTATCTGGGGTTTGGGACAGTATCTTCAAGATGCTGTAATATTGGGTGTCATTTCTCAGCTCTCCATGTATTGTTGTTGTATGCAGTTGGGATCAGTAGTGGTGTGGTTGGTTGTGTGTGGGTCCTGCATGGTTGACTGTGTGTGTGGACATGAGAACTGGGCAGTAGGCTGAGCTGGATGCCCGTGTCTCTGAGCGCCTCCCTGATCACAGTCATGCTGTCAACACAGGCCCGCAGCCTCCAGCTGCAGCCACAAAGACTTGCATTGAGCCCCGGCTACAAAACACACACACAGACACACACACACACACACAGGCCCGCACGGTACAAAACAGGGCAGTTGTGCGAGTCTGCCGAGAGAACCAGCTCATCAATCATCGCTCTCCACTCCAAAGGCAACTACAGTACAGACTGACTCAAAAATGCCTTTGGTCTTTTATGTAGATGAGCAAGAATGAGGAGAAGGGAGAGGCTGAGTAAAGCACTGGCTGGGATATTGATGGAAATAGAGGCTTTAAAATGTTGATATCTTACTTAATCTTGTACTTTTCCTGCTCAACCATTAAATCTTCCCTGAAAGCTACTATATACCACGCAGTAGCAAGACCACATACGGTCAAAGAAAGCAGCAGTCATTTTGACAGTTCTTAATTACATGACCACAACATTTGAGAAACCCTTACTCAGAATGTTTCTTTCCAGACAGTATTGTAAAGTCATCAGCTTGGGGCCCATAAAGCACAAGTCCAAAGTGTGCTGATCTGCCAGTGTCATGCTTTTGAGCAGCCACGTCCACCAGCCAGCTGCCAAATTGGAAAGGCAGATGGCAAACATGGCCAACCGCTGCTGGCAGCCCAGATACTTACTTGTCCTTGATGGAAACAAAAGCATGAACTCCATTTTACCTTTTAGGCTGGTCTAGTTACCTTAGTATGTGCAGTCCCATTAGTATGTACAGCTTGAGTTTAGGAGGGCTATTGACAAGGAAAGGTTAGACCAGGAAGACTTAATGTTTAATCCCTTATGGCTGGTTTGGCCAAATATCTTCAAAAAAAATGCTTTTCAATAACAATCTGTTCCGTGGAATATTACTGAGCCAAATAAATATATATAAAAAAACTTCTATCTCATAATCTTGTATCAATCACAAAATGAACTGCATCAAGTCAGGATATTATTGCAGAGGAGCATGACATGTGTTTTGCTTGGAGAGCAGTTTTAAATAGCAATGGCTAAAAAGTAATAAACTGTAAAGTACAGATGCCTGCAGACGATTTCCTTTTGTGCCGCCTGAGAAGAGCTTGTGAGTCAGGGTGTCCCAGAATAATTCTCTGCACACACACAAACACACACACACACACACACACACACACAGGTCAACTAGGAAGAGTTTTCGACTATCCAAATCTTTCTGATTTTAACTCCTTTCAGAGAGAAGCCAAATTGCACTTGGGGTGGCAATCTGAGCTGCCTTCCAGCAGGAGAGAAACTAAAAGCATGGATTCACAGCACTGTTTTCTCTGGATAATAGGAGAGCTCTCTGGGACTATTTGAGCTGCACAGTAGCCCAAGCAACTCTGGCTGCATGGTCTGCCAGCTCAGCTGCAGAGAGAAGCGTACACCAGGGGAACTCTTTGTTGATAGTTTTGTTCTCTTTAGTTTGCAGTGCTAGTTCAGCCATTTTGTTTTAATGTTCCTTGATAAAATCCATTTGTGTCTAAACTTGCAGTAACAGTGTTCTCCCTCAGGAGGTTAGCTGAATGTTTCATTGAAACATGTAAAAGTAGGTCAAAATGAGACAGAGGAAAATGTGGCCATGAAGCCAGTGGTGAGAGGGTGCTGACTACACTGTTTCTTTCTAAGGAGGCGAACAGCAATATCCCTACTGTCTATGATGTACCTAAGGTGAGTCAGTTTCACGTGTGAATTTGTTTGTCTGATGCACTGATTCCACTGGTGGAATGCTGACAGAGAGCACAGGCAGCTTTTAAGTTGAAACACAGACACCGGCGCAATGCATTTCTGGCCAGAGCTTTTGGAAGACCACAGAGAAGTGCAGAGACCTGGCTTGACTTCCTTTGTAGTGAGATTTATAATGGCTCGCTCTCTCTTTCCTCCCCCAACCCCTCTCTTGTCTCTCTTTCTTTTCATCCACTTCTCCTCACAAACTCCATTCAAATTGGTGTGCAAACCATATCAGTTGCATTGTGAAGCCCTTGACTGTGCAGAAGATTTTTGGTTAATGCACCGTAAAGAATGCTAATCTAACAATGCATGAATTGGCGTACATGAAGCGAAACCCTCTAACTATGCAAGCCCTTAATTAACAGCCCTCTTGGTGTCTCAGCGCAATATCAACAAGTGTTTGCCCAGCTCTCCCTGCAGGACCTGGCATCCTGGTGCCCTGTTTGTCTAACAAACCAGTCGGATCTGTGTGACTGTCGATAAAAGTCAAGACACATGAATAACAATTAGGGACTTTAGGGGGTTGTAAGGCACAGAAACATGGACTAAAAAGAATGGCACCAACGCACTATGTGCACACTGTAGCCCCCACAGGGGTCTCCCCCACAGTAGGCTCACATCACTCACATCAGTGCAGTCACTCTCTCATTAAACTCACTGCTTCTCCAGGTTGGAAAAAAACCTAATCAAAACTCGACGTTTACATCTGTTTTTTTTTCAGACTTTTTGATGTGCTGTGTGTGTGTGTGTGTGTGTGTCTATACTCAATTGCGAAAATATCTGTGATGAGTGATCACTGTCATGTCTTCCATCAGGTATGCATTTAACAATGACATTGGCACTAATAACCCCCAACTCCAGCCAAACAAACAGTCAGTGAAGTAGAGGTCTGCACAGCAGTGTTCTTGTCCTTTTCAATGTAGCTTCAGCTGGATCCCATCCTTCACAGTCTGCCATGAACCTGTGTTTCCATTGCTGCCATTACAAGACATTCTTAATGATCCTGAAATGTTTTTCTGGCAATAAGTCTACGCTAAGAGATAGCACTTTACACTCCAGAAGCTCACATATGTCTTGACCACAAAAAGGGACATTTAAAATGCATATTCTACCAAGAGCGCTGCATTTCAAGTGTCAATTACTTCCCACTTTGCTACTGTGTGAGTGTGATTTTGATTTTCCAGATGAACAAACATGCATAATCTGTTGCTACACATTCAGATCTCAGCAACAGGTTGGGTCAGAAGTCATTTTTTCTCTGTAATATTCTTATGCCCATGGACACCATCAAAGATTTCTTCTGAGAATTGATTCTGGCTAAAGGAGCATAATGTAAATGAGGCTGAACAGTGGAGACTGCAAAGTGCTATCAACATAACATAATTGCTCTCTGAAGATGCATTTGGTAATCGCAGTGACTTACTTGCCGTCATTACCATATGTCCTATGGCTGGCCCATAATATGCATATGCATACCCATGTGGACATACATATGCACAAAAGGGAGTTGCTTGCAAATTGTGCAAATGAAAGTAACAACAAGTGATTCATGATTCAGTCTTTAGGGAGTGTGATCACATTTATAACAATGATTTATAACAAATAATCTCACTAAGGTACACTAGAGCTAAGAGAACTGTCTGAATGGTGAATGCACAAACTTGACAATACTGCACTCTGATCCACCATCACAGACCCTGTAGAAATATGCCTCCTGTCAGAGGTTTGTATGTACTGATGCTTCAGGAAGGTCTGCGTTGGAGCATGAAAACATTCTGCACTGTGGGCAGCTCCTGGCTGCCGCCCGCCCTGCCTCATTAGGCAGGATACATCCGCTGGGCTACATGTGAGGATGGCACTGGAGTTGGCCCAGGATGGAGTGTCCCGGCCCCTGGCTCCCGGCTCAGGCACAGCCTGGCACCTCTCATTACTTTGTCAGCACTGTCTCAGCGTCAGGGGCCAGAGAAGGGCTAATGACAGAGAGGCGGCTGCCGACACCGCTGATGCAGCCACAGCCCCACAGCAAGAACCTGTAATTCCCTCAACCGCTTATTTGGATGATATCTGTGATTTGGCCTCATCACAGGAGACATCTGCCCAGGCGATTGGACATGGGATCTGACTAAAAGCAGTGTCACTCAATGTGCGAATGTGTAAACAACGCAGACACCCACAACCTCGCCAGTGGACGGTCACCTCACTTCTATTTCAGTGGCTAATTAGTGTCACAGATTCTTAGTCCAACAACACAGGAACATGTGGAGGCGCAAGGAGAACAAACAATGTTTTAGCTCATATCAGTTTTTTTATTTTGACGAGTAGTTTGAGATGAATTCATCTATTTATGGAGGCTACTGGAGTGACCTACTTCTGTGTTGAAAAACAACATTGTCAGTGTAGTGAAAGTCAACTGAATTGCCAAACTACCATGAGACAAAAAATAGAGATGACCCCTTTGTATCCCATATTGTATCCCAATTACCCTCAGGATTGACCACAAGGCCCCGCCAATATGAAGCTTGTTGTTTTCATTTGAGACAATAGAGTCTTAACCACTGAGCACTCAGCATCTTGCAGCAGGGGAAGTGAAAGTGTGTCAGGGACAGCAGACTGAGCTTCTCTATGCAGGAGACTTCCTCAATTAGCTTCCAAGGGATGCTTCAAGACCTCTCTCTCCTTTTCTTTCTCTATCTCTCTCTTCTTCTCTTTCTGTCCTCTTCAGAACCTCCAGAATTACCCGGTGAGAGGTTGTCATGGCAATGACCTGACTCAGAAGTGCATTGCCTTCATGAGCCCAGACCTCCTACTGGGTGATGAGCCGCAGTGATGAGCCGCTCCTGATGCACCCACAAAACGAAGCACCACTCTTTGCTCAAGCACCCCCCCCCACACACACACAGAATGGACAGATAGGTAGGAACCAATGGGATGTTTAAACTGATCCACCACAGCTGCAGCCAAAGAGGCTTGAGTCTTCTATTCCTTGGTTTCACTCCTTTACTACCCTAGCTAATTGGCATGGCTTGAGGTTTTGAAAGTCCTGGGCATCAAATGTGTGATTTGTGATCAGTGGTGAATTGCAGGTCATTTGTCAAAGATATTCATCACCACAGAGAGGGTTCCCATATTGGAGAAAACCTTAATATCCTGCAATTAGGGCGGCAGGGACCTCTGCACACCAAAAGGAAACCGCAGAGTTTAATGTTTCAGCTCAGAATTTGAAGGCATAAAAATTATAGGCATCAAACTACTACTGCGTGGTGTGACCTTTGTGGGAGCACTTTAGTCATAAGATAATAAATAAAAAAGCCAGAGATGAAAGCAGCCTCAGAGTTTAAAGTGTTCTTTGAAAAAAAGAGGCACAAAAGCTGACACTTGCTTTTTTTTGGCTGGAAATCGCCAGTGTGCTTTAAATGAGACGTCCAAGTGTGCAAAGCTCAGTACTACCTTGTGTGTAACCTGAGTGCACTTTGTTTACTGCCAGGAGATGACCTAGTGCCCAGTCAATTGTCTGAGATCAGGTTCTACTCCACTCCACTCCACTGACAGGCTTGATGGCCTCCAGTTTAACTGACACAGTGATAAAGGGACAAGGGCTAGAGAGAAATGTTTCCACTCAATATCACTGCTGCCAAGAGAGGAAAACAACACATTCCCTCACTATATGGAAAACGTTAAACCCTTGATGAAGGAATATGATTTGGGGCCTGTAATGTGTGATTAATTACGGATGTTTTTTTTTCTTCCTCTTTCTTTGGAAATCGTCTCCTTTCAATATGGCACACATTCCTGGGAGGTTTTGTGGCAGGAGCTGGAGTAGTTCTGAAGAGACATTACAGTTTTGTTTGAGCAGAGTTCAGACCGAATTTAGAGGGTGTACATTTTCTTACAGCAGCAACAGATCTGCAGATTCCCTCAGTAACAAACACAACATGTGTGCATGTTGATATAATGGCATGAGGAAAAGGACCACACACATTTTTAAAGGCTTTGCAACGTAAGCTCATTTGCATGTAGCTCTACTGCATGTAATAGGATTATCAGTGTCCAGGAAACCACACAAGGTTTTTGTCACCGCTACTTGAATAAGAAAAATAAGGAAACCACTCATCTCATCAAAGTCCTTAAAGAAACATAGTTAATACAATATACAGAAATGTGATTTGTTTTTTCAGTTCAACTGGAAAAGGAATCCAACTGTTTAAATCCCACAGAAACATCTTAGCCTTCTTGTTTTGTGCTGTTAGTCACTGATGATGAAAGTCAAAAGTTGGGAGCTGGCCAGGGAGGGGAGGGAAACAGTAGCTGGATTTGACTCCTTCATGTGTGATGTGATGGACTCCTTCAGTGCATGTGATGGAAAAATCATTTACTTCAATAGAGATGCTTTTGCAACTGTTGTAAGACATAGTAAAGTCTGATAATTTGCATTGCTAGTTAGTCAAGTGGTAAATGGCGCAGTGGTGCTAGTGATGTGGATGCTTTACAGAATGCTAATTGTTTGTTTTTTCCCTTCTGAACAGCATTTTGCCTGTTAGTATGAGATACCATGGACTCACATAAAGAAGTTGTCATAACCTGTCAACCCACTAAGAAGTTTCAGTACATATGTTACAGTATGTATGTGCAGTACAGTATGTCAACAAAAATAGATTTCACTTTTTGATGTCCATGACACTTGTCACTTGACACTTGACAAGTTGTCAAAACATCCATGATGAGAGTTGATAGTCAATGCAATCATTCTCATTTACAATACAATGGGGGAAATAAGTACTGAATGTGTTTCTATCTATAATATGGTGTTAAAAAATATTCTGTTTTCTAATAATAACTGACGGGATCCATTTTCATGCTTTAAGATAAAAATGTTTTTGTAGAGGTGGCTGGAGAGGGGGTTCTAGAGGAGAAGAGAGAACCAGAGCCAGTTTAGGTTTCTGTCCCACTTCTCTCTCTGGCCCCTCTGATTTACAGGAAAAGGGAAACTTGCTAGAAAGCAACTTTGTTATTCCATCTCATGTAGACTTAGTTTTGGGCACAATGACTAAATTATGAAAAGAAATGAATCAGCACAATTAATTTTCATTTCTGCATTCCTCTTTGCACAATGGTGTTGATCCACAGCTTGGCAACTCAATCGGTTTTGAGGGAGGTGCAAAAACAGGAACCTGATTCAGTCTGAGCTTGCCGCCTGTCCCTTTCAGTGGAGCATGACAGGAGCCTCTGATCCGCAGGAAGTGAGACTGGCTCAGCTGTCTCGCCCAGCGTGGGGTATTAACATTCACTAGGCATTGGGTCAGGCTTAAGCCTAACCATGCCCCCCCTCTTTCTCTCTATCTGTCTCTTTTTCTCTTTCACCCAAATCACAACAGCCCACTGATTTTTACTGTCAGCTCTATAGACTGTGAGTGTTTAAGTCTTACATGGTCACCATGTGATAAGTGTGACTAAGAAAGAATTTGAATGTGCTTGCAATGGCAACTGCAAATAATTCAAATGCCTGACATAAAGCAGGCCTCCTGAGTCCCTCTCCAAACTCTACCAATACTGCAGCTAGAAAACTAGCTCCCCAGAGATGTCCAGTCACTCAAAGGAATGTCCCACAGATAGGGGATCACACACATCCTGTGCAGGTCCGGGACACGAGGCCACGGATCCACACGGATCCCACCTTTGACCCCTGTCGGCAGAGACTCAAATCTATTGGCTGCTGAACTCAGGAGGTCAAGCAAACTATCTGAGATGCCTCACAGGCTTGCCGGCCAGGCCTCTGTCCAGCATCACAGGAAAGACCCAAACAGGCAAACCAACAAAGAGGCTTCCAACAGGATGCAGCAGTTACCTAACAAGGGTGACTGCTGTGTATGTTTATATGTGTGTGTGTGTATGCATGTGTTTGTCAGCGTGCTTGTTTGTGTGTGTGTGTATGCCTTACATGTGAGTTCGTTGGTCGGCACTGGGTTGATGGGTGAATGAACTCATCCAGGGCTGCCCTCCACACAGACACTCACAGGGGAAGTGCCGGCAGGACATCCTGCCATTCTGTGCTGCCGTCGCAGCGGGGGAGCACAGTCCAGCTGCAAAGAGCTTCCTGCTGCACGGGGGTCAAGCACCGAGAGCAGGAAGAAGCACCTTTCTCAACCTACTCAAGCACTGCCGCTTCCCTCCACTTGTTTGTGCATAAGACCCGCCCGCTTTTGCATGGAACCTGCTCCTGAACGGTTAGAGACAAATTACTTGCTGACAAAGTTGTGTAAAACATCTACGTCAGATGCTAACAGGCCTTTCTGTCAGGTCACGGATGACACAAATTATCCCCGCATTGTCATTAACTAAAGTAAGGTGGCCTGTGTCAATAAGTGCTTTGCAGCCATCCTCAACTTCCTCTCCTCCTTATTCACAAACAATACAGAATGAAAATGATGATATGAGTTTCCTCATAATTCCCTATTGACAAAACATGGGCTACACACACACACACTTGTAGAGTTAATAGTGGAGTTTATCCAGCTTTTATTAATCAGGTTTCCTAGCAATGCACAGTTACAGGGGGGAATTGGACAGGTGTTGCTCAGTGAAAATCAGATCCATGTATAAGGTCCAACCAAAATACACAGAACATGTAACTAGAGTCCAGCTCCACTCCCTCTTTCAGTCACACAGCTGGAAATGAGAGTTTTAAAGTGGGTGTTGGACTAACATATGGACAGACTGTAAAGTACTGGATAGTCAGACGAACCCAAATGCAGATTTGCAAAAATTTATTTCTTAACAGTTTTTCAATGAAAAAGTCACAAGGGGGGAAAAGCTCAGAAGATCTATCAACAAAACAGTAATCCAAACGCGGGTAGGGAAAAAGTCCAAACAAAAACAGTGATCCAATCACAGTAAAATTATCCACAGAATCCAGGAGAATAAACTCAGAAAACTTTGATGGGCAAAACACGGGACAGGAATCAAGGAACATAGAATCGAGGGAAGCGGAAGGTAACAATTCAAAACTCGAAACTTACGACAGGTACACGGTCAGACAATCAGACAAGGAGTAATGGAGTGACTGGAGAATATATAGGGAGGAAAGTAATCTAACAAACAAGAGACAGGTGAGGTTCATTACGGAAATCAAAGACATGAGGAGCGGGTGCAAAGGAGGGGAGGGAAAAGGGGCAGGGCAAAAACCAAAACAAAAGCACATGGGTGAGATAAACAAGACACAAGGGTAGCAGTACAAAGAGAGTCCAGTGGGTGGCCGGAGTAACAGGAAGTAGGATCATGACAGTACCCCCCTCTAATGGACGCCTCCTGGCGTCCCTTTGGCCGAAGCGAGGCGTTGACGGCGGAATTCTTTAATAAGGTCTGGGTCCAAGATGTGCCGGGCCGGGACCCAGCACCTCTCTTCAGGGCCATAGCCCTCCCAGTCCACGAGGTACTGGAGCCCCTGGCCCCGGCGACGAACGTCCAAGAGGCGACTGACTGTATAAGCCTCTGCGCCCTCGATGAGACGGGGGGGTGGTGGGGAGGCAGGGGGAGGGTGCATGGGGCTACAAATAAACGGTTTTATCTTGGAGACGTGGAAGGTGGGGTGGATGCGGCGTAGGGGCAAGGGGAGCTTGAGCTGGACTGCGGTGGGGCTGAGTACTTTAGAAATGGGGAACGGGCCAATGAACCGAGGGGAGAGTTTACGGGACTCCGTCTTTAGAGGTAGGTCTTTCGTAGAGAGCCACACACGCTGCCCCTGGCGGTACTGTGGTGCTCGGGAGCGATGCTTGTCAGCCTGAACCTTCATCCTTGCCGACGAACGAAGAAGAGAGGTGCGGGCGCGTTTCCAGGCTCGCCGGCAACGTCGGATGAAGGTCTCGGCTGACGGCACTCCGACCTCCTCCTCCTGCTCGGGAAATAGCGGAGGTTGGTAGCCCACCGAACACTCGAAGGGGGAAAGGCCTGTGGCAGAAGAAACATGAGAATTAATGGCATATTCTGCCCATGGAAGCTGCTGGCTCCAGGAGGTCGGATTCTGGGACACCATACCCGCAGGGTCGTCTCCAGTTGATTCGCCCTCTCCGTCTGGCCGTTGCTCTGGGGGTGAAAACCGGAAGATAGACAGACAAAGGCCCCCAGTAGCTTACAGAAGGCTTTCCAAAAGGCGGATGTGAACTGGGGGCCTCGGTCCGAAACCACCTCTAACGGTAGTCCATGAATTCTGAAAACATGATGAATCAAAAGGTTAGCAGTCTCTTTGGCCGATGGAAGGCCAGGCAGGGGAATGAAATGGGCAGATTTAGAGAACCGATCAACAATGGTGAGGATGGTGTTGTTACCGGCAGAAGGGGGTAAACCTGTTATGAAATCCAGGGAGATGTGGGACCAGGGTCGTCGGGGCACAGGGAGGGGTTGCAGCAAACCAGCAGGAGGCTGGGTAGAGGTCTTGTTCTGGGCACAGGTTGGGCAGGACTGGACGAAACGTTCAACGTCTTCTCTCAGTGCCGGCCACCAGAACCGCCTCCCAATGAAAGCCAGGGTCCTCCTAGACCCGGGGTGACAGGAGAGTTGGGAAGAGTGACCCCATTGCAGGACCTGCGGGCGTACAGAGCTCGGAACAAAGAGACGGTTAGTGGGACATTGGCTAGAACCAGCCTCGTCTGCTTGGGCCACGATGACCACGGCTTCAATATTGAGATGGGCTGCCCCTACAATGCGGTGAGGTAGAAGGATTGGTTCAGGATCCGGGAAGTCTTTACTGGTGGTAAACTGTCGGGAAAGGGCATCGGGTTTGATATTTTTGTGGCCGGGACGGTAGGATAAAGTAAAATTAAATCTGGAGAAAAACAATGACCATCGTGCTTGTCTGGGGTTCAGTCGATTGGCTTGGCGGATATATTGTAAATTCTTGTGATCTGTCCAGACAATAAACGGTACCGGGGCTCCCTCCAGCCAATGTCTCCACTCCTCCAAGGCTAGCTTGACTGCCAGTAATTCTCTGTCGCCCACGTCATAGTCCTGTTCCGCCGGGGAGAGCCGATGGGAAAAAAAAGGCAGAGGGGTGAATTCGGTTGTCGCTGGGTGAACGCTGGGAAAGAACGGCTCCGACGCCCACCTCAGAGGCGTCGACCTCCACAATGAACTGTAGATCTGGGTCGGGTTGGGTCAGGATTGGGGCGGACGTGAACCGTCTTTTCAATTCCTGGAATGCACTCTCTGCGGCTGAAGTCCAAACAAACTTGGTTTTGGAAGAGGTCAGGGCGGTGAGGGGGGCTGCTATTGTGCTAAAATTACGAACAAATCTTCGGTAAAAATTGGCGAATCCGAGGAAACTTTGTAAGCCTCGGCGATTGATGGGGTTAGGCCACTCCAGGACGGCTCTGACCTTCTCCTGGTCCATATGGATGGAGCCGGGGGAGATGACATGGCCGAGGAAGGAGACAGTCTCTTGATGAAATTCGCACTTCTCCGCCTTAACGTATAGCTCATTATCAAGCAGACGTTGCAAGACGGAGCGAACATGGGAGATTTGTTCAGGGAGGGACTTGGAAAAAATCTAAATATCATCAAGAAAAACAAAAACAAAACGATTTAGCATATCTCTGAGAATGTCGTTGACAAAAGTCTGGAAAAACGCAGGGGCATTAGTAAGTCCAAAAGGCATTACCAGGTATTCGTAATGCCCTGACGCAGTGTTAAAGGCTGTCTTCCATTCGTCTCCCTCACGAATGCGGACCAGATGATAAGCGTTCCGAAAATCTAATTTCGTAAAAATCTTGGCCCCTTGTAACAGTTCGAAGGCGGTGGACATGAGAGGAAGAGGATAACGGTTCTTTATCGTTACATTATTAAGACCCCTATAGTCAATGCAAGGCCGGAGTGAGCCATCTTTCTTTAAAACAAAGAAAAAAAACGCTCCGGCTGGGGAGGAGGAAGGGCGAATAATGCCCGCTGCCAGAGAGTCTTTAATGTACTTCTCCATCGCCTCTGTCTCGACACGGGAGAGGGAGTATAGGCGCCCCCTGGGAGGTGAGGCACCGGGAAGGAGGTCGATGGCACAGTCATAGGGTCGGTGTGGAGGTAAGGATGAGGCACGGGACTTACTAAAAACAGGCTTGAGGTTCATGTACATGGGGGGTATTCCCGACAGATCAGGGAACTCCTTCGAGTGGAGGGGAACAGTCCTAACGGGAATCCGATTCAGGGTGAGGCAAGAGGATTGACAGGAAGGGGACCACCCCACAACACGTCTCCCTACCCAGTCAATGTGTGGATTATGTTTGACTAGCCAGGGGTGTCCAAGAACTACTGGGGTGTCGGGGGAATTAATGACATAAAATTTAATAAACTCATGGTGTGAGCCAAAAAGGGTAAGACTCACCGGTCTGGTGATGTGTCAGATAGTGGCCAGTCTAACCCCCGTCAATGCATTAGCCACCAGGGTCTCGTCAAGATTTTCGATGGGTAAGCCCCACTGGGCTACCAAGTCTGCATCCACAAAACTCTCCTCTGCTCCGGAGTCCACGAGGACTCTCATCTCTCGTCGTTGATCCTCCCAAGCGAGGATAGCTGGAAGGAGGGTTCGTTGGACAGATGAGGGGGAAGTCGGTGTCACGCTCACCCGTACCCCTCTTACGGGTGAGCGTTGGCTTTTAATGGGCACGTAGCAATAAAATGTCCAGGTTGGCCCCAATACAAGCATAACTGAGAACGAAATCTGCGTTGCCTCTCCTCCTGAGTCAGGCGTGTCTGGTCCACTTGCATTGGCTCGGGCGTGGGTACAAGAGCGGGTGGAGAAGTTGAGGAAGTCGCACAACGGGCAGGTTCCCCCCTGGCAGCCCCGGATGTCCTGAAGCGTCGGCGCTGCTGAAGTCTGGTGTCGATCCGGATGGCCAGGTTGATTAGTCCTTCGCAGGAGTCGGGCAGATCGTGGGAAACCAACTCATCCTTCAATTCCTCGGAAAGACCATTTAAGAAGGTGTCGAACAACGCCTCCTTTCCCCATCCGGAAGAGACCGCCAGAGTCTGGAAGTCAATAGCAAAATCCGAAACGGAACGGGAGCCCTGACGCAGGTGAAGAAGTTTGCGGGCCGCTTCATGTCCATGTTTGGAGCGGTCGGACACCCGCTTCATCTCGGCGGAAAATTCCCGAAAATTGTCACAGACAGGAGAATCATTGTCCCAGACCGCCGTCCCCCACTCTCTGGCGCGTCCCGACAGCTGGGTGATCACGTAGGCGACCTTAGCCCGATCAGTAGGGAACGAACCGGGTTGGAGGCTGAAGACGAGGGTGCATTGAGACAAAAACGAACGACAGGTGCCCGGCTCTCCCGGCTCTTCGGGTGGGGGAAGTCTTGGCTCGTGGTAGGTTGGGGTCGCGGAGACTAAAGGTGTGGGTGCCGAAGGCTCTGACTGCCCGGTGAAGAGTTGGGATGGTTGATTCTGGGCAATCACCTCTCTGAGGCTTGTCGTTAGCTCCTGTATCTGGGTCTGTTGGCGACCGAGCAGAGCTCCATGCTGCTGGACGACCGCCGACACATGTCCGAAATCCGCTGGGTCCATTCTCTTGGTCTGATTGTACTGTAAAGTACTGGATAGTCAGACGAACCCAAATGCAGATTTGCAAAAATTTATTTCTTAACAGTTTTTCAATGAAAAAGTCACAAGGGGGGAAAAGCTCAGAAGATCTATCAACAAAACAGTAATCCAAACGCGGGTAGGGAAAAAGTCCAAACAAAAACAGTGATCCAATCACAGTAAAATTATCCACAGAATCCAGGAGAATAAACTCAGAAAACTTTGATGGGCAAAACACGGGACAGGAATCAAGGAACATAGAATCGAGGGAAGCGGAAGGTAACAATTCAAAACTCGAAACTTACGACAGGTACACGGTCAGACAATCAGACAAGGAGTAATGGAGTGACTGGAGAATATATAGGGAGGAAAGTAATCTAACAAACAAGAGACAGGTGAGGTTCATTACGGAAATCAAAGACATGAGGAGCGGGTGCAAAGGAGGGGAGGGAAAAGGGGCAGGGCAAAAACCAAAACAAAAGCACATGGGTGAGATAAACAAGACACAAGGGTAGCAGTACAAAGAGAGTCCAGTGGGTGGCCGGAGTAACAGGAAGTAGGATCATGACACAGACATTCCCATAGAACTCTACACCTTGACCATTAATCCATACAGAGCCACCTATTATTATCTATTATTTACAAATCAGTAGAGATGAATCATAACTACAGTCTACTGTCCAAGCACACATTACAGGCCCTTATCACTGAAAGTGCATTTACATGATTAAGTGTCCAGACAGCAAGTTCTTAAGCTTGATAGAGTGTCCTCTCCAATATCTTTAAGAATTGTGGATTGTTGCTAAAAGATGCACAGGCAAAGGCAAGCATCAATAAGGCAAAGTCCAAGTCCTACCTAGGTTGGGCTAGACTCTAAGAAATTTAGGGCAGGCTTTAGCCTAGTTTCTACCAGGATGACTAAAGCAATATCATTCAACCAACATTAACTTTTGCAGACACCTGTCCCTGTCGCTCTGTCTGGGGGGAAGGCTCCACCATGGCCAGCTAATATCAGGCAGTATGTTCTGGGTCAAGAAGCTCCTATACCAGGTGTTAGCTTACTGCACCTTTAAAATCTCATCATCTCTTCCTGAGTCGGATGATGTAGGATATATTCTCTTGGAAAAATTCAACTTGCCCATCTTGCATCGTGACAGGTTGTCATGGAGATGATCTGACTCTGAAGTCCAGAGCCCAGTTTATGTAAACATCTCCATTTATGTTTAAGGTTATTTGTACTTGGCAGATGCTTTTATCTATTTATCCCTACATCTTCTATAGGTCTATCTATGGATCCTATAAATTACACTTCTTTAATTATTCAGCATGGTGAAACATGTAAACAGTGCAAACATGAACTTCAATGAATGACATAGATAAATAAAAGAGAGATGTCATGTTCTGTATCATTTATCATCAAGGGTGCAAGGGTGGGGTACATCCTTTAACCCTCATTCCATCACCATTTTGCCCAGGAAAAGAGAAAATAGGACACATTCCATGTATCCACCAAACACCATGCAAAGCCCAAAATATTTGATACAGTTGTTAGTGGGTGTGGTCATGAAAAGGGCAGCAGCACTCTCCACTGTAAGCACTGGACCATGCAGTTAGGCCAGAGAGAGAGAGAGAGAGAAAGAGGGGACAGAAAGACACTTTTCCTCATTCTGGCTCAGCTCAGGCCTGTGTTATTATTATTCCCTCTTCCTGTCTGGCTCCTCTCCAAGCCAAGTGTGAATACCTGCTGCCTCCTTGCTACATTTGTGTCTGATCTCCGAGTTCAGACAATGATGAATGCGTTCAGCCATGCACTGGCCTGGAGGCCTGCACTAGACGACTCCATGCAGACCCAGTTGAGGCCAGCGCCTTTCTGCTCTGCCAGGCAGCGCAGGTGCACATTATTCAGCTGACTCTGTGTGTGTGTTTGGAAACAGTGTTGCACAGCCATACAATTTAAATGGCGATTGTTTAAGTGTTTGAGTCTTAAGCTTTTGTTTAAGATCCCAGTAGGCAGCCTCAGATTTCCCTTTTCTAACAATGCTGTCACTGGAGGCTAAATATGTTGCATCAACAGCTACATCTGTAAAATGCCACTGCTAGATTTGCTATTTCATAACATATTTTAACATAACATAACATCCCTGGTTAGAGGAATATCACCACCACCAGACTCACTATGCCTGCAGAACCTTATCAATTTGTCTCCTCCTAAATTAAAAAGACAAGTACAGGGCCTAGTCTGTCTCCCACTCCAAACAATCTCTCTGTCACTAAACAGAGATCCAGATGGCACACGGCAATGCATCAGAGCATAATGCACTTTTATTTTACACTCCCTTGTTCAAGTAAATGTGTGGAGCTTTTGTGGGGTGCTGTCACAGAAGGGACATTCAGTCTATCCAAAACCTCTGACTTCCAAGTAGAGATCACTGTCTATGACTGGTGGTACAGCTCACAAGACAAAAGTCACATTGTGGACAGGCTCAGGATGAATGGCATGAAAGACCCGTTCAATGGGATTTATGTTGATTTACATTGACATATTCCATTATAAGGGGAGAATGTATGAGGATATTTTTTTTCAGTGAAACTTAATGAATTGCTCTGTTTCCTCACTCACAGTCTCCTCAAAGAAAGACTGACGGTTTTTAATTAACTAGTTCAGCCCATTGCCCACGGCCTAAATCATCTGTTTCCATCATACTTCCTTACTGACAAAAGACATGGGTCTCTCAGTGGTATTTTGTCAGGTGGCGGCCCAGTCCGTGTCCCTGTGTGGCAATAGTGCCATAGAGAGTGGCTGAGATGGAGGCGCAAATGAAAGGGGGTGCTCAGAGGCCGGAGGGCTGGATGTGGACACAAAGGGAATGTGGGAGCATGAGAGACTATTGGGGTGAGCGCCAAAAACTGGCATGTCTGGCAGCAGCATGGTGCGGATACATTTTTCTTGGAAAGGCACAAATTCCACAAATAATGCCTGTTTCCTTTGGAGGCTGGCTGTCAAAACTCCAGCCATTTATGTTGACTGCACCCCCCACCAAAGCCAGCACACCCACTCACTCCCCTTCAAGAGCAATTTCATCTCTCTTTGTGATATACAGTAAGTGTAAAAAACAAACAGCGCGTGGGACATTGATACCGTATGTGCCGTGTGGGAGACATGAGCCTTAAGGGGACCAAACAGTTGAAAATGCAAATTAATCCTTTTTGTCATGTTGGCAGTTTTAGTGGAAACACAGTCTGAGATAAGTGTTCCACAGCTGTGTATATGAAACATTGTGTGTGTGTGTGTGTTGGGGTGTATGTGATGGAGAGAGTCGGGGGGAAAAAGATGAAGACAAACAATGGTGTGATGTGATTTGACAGGGAGTGTCCACCTCCAGTGCCTGCTGCTCAGACGTCTCTGTCAAGGGGCAGTGGCCAGCCAACAAATCCAGGGGTTGACAGCAAGGTCATGTTTGACGAAGCTGGCCCTGGAGAGGCTGAGTGGTGAGGGCCGCTGCTGCTGCTGCTGCTGCCGCTGCCGTGGAGGCCAGGCCAGGGATGTCCATACACACACACACGTGCGTGCACACACATACATACACACACTCTCCCTCTCTCTCTCTGCGCCTCAGAGACTGGGTGTGGGGCCACAGATGTTTAACTGACCTCATACATGCAGAATTCAAAACCATTCTCATTTTCTTTTAATGTGATTACTGGGCGGAACTCCCCAAACATATCTTTCACCCAGATTTATATCTGGATTAAGAATCCAGGCGGGTAATATCTTAATTTCTTCTAGTGTTTTTTTGTCACCAAGGCTAAATAACACATACCAAAAACATCTGTTGAAAAGATTTCATCTGCTACAAAAGAAAACCACAAGAAAAATATCAAGAAAATGTCAAAAAACATTTGCACATATTTTGTCAGTCTGTCTATCATATAGAATGCTGCCTTGTTTGTCTGCTTTGCATTGTATGCAGGATTCCCTGTCAGCCTCCGACATTCCACATTCGAAACACATTCTTGTTGCTTCACAACAGTTGT
The DNA here is from genome assembly GCA_027481765.1 of Tenualosa thibaudeaui. Classification (NCBI taxonomy): domain Eukaryota; kingdom Metazoa; phylum Chordata; class Actinopteri; order Clupeiformes; family Clupeidae; genus Tenualosa; species Tenualosa thibaudeaui. The sequence continues at coordinate 21,660,188 of JAIFZK010000001.1, forward strand.
TTCCCCCCTCTCAGTGTGGCCCAGTGGCTTTCATATACAGGCTTCAGTATACTGTGTATATCGCAGCCTGGCCCTCTGCAGAACTGCAGACAGTATACATAACGGATAACAGCCAACAAGGTGACCAGTTCAATGAAAATAATGCCGAGGTAGAGGCGAAGAAAGGGTTGCCTCCATTGAACTGGTCACCTCGAAGTCTGTTATCCCACTTATCTCGAATATATATAATTTTATCTATAACTTTCTTTATATTTAGGAATCATGTGCATGAACTACACAAAATAACCTATTACAGCTACCGCTTAGGGGGGAAAGTACAGCGTGAAATGCTTTACTATGGTTGTTATAGTTACCATTCATAAGCGCATATGGAACAGTGATTCAAATTTTTCAGATCTACTTCAAAGGTAGCCAGTTATTCAAAGTTAATCCCCACCTCATCAGTCAATCAGAAAAGAGACTCCCGTTGTTAAGGGAGATAAATCTATACAAAAGCAGGCCATCTAAGATACGGGGTTTACGTGCCTTAGCATTTCTATTTCCTGTGCTGTTTGGTGGGAGAAAATAGATGTTGTTTTGTCTGTACATGCCACAGTGATGAGAAGGCCCTGTACAGTAGTCCTCGTCACACTGCAGCAGTTCAAAGCCATAATGAAGGCCTTCAGCTTTTTTTTCCTGTGTCCAATGTATATCTGGCACCCGCACACAAAGACCTCCTCTGTGCACCACCTGTCAGTGGATTTGACTTGCATGTTTTTGTCCGCACTGACAGCATAATAATTCACTGTCTGACATATCTCTTTGTCAGAGAGGCCAGAGGCAGACCTTGCTGACCCGTCTTGTAGTTTGCCATTGGGTAGAACAAGTGCATTCCTCAGGAGTGCCACCGAGGCCTGATGTATCTTGCACACCAGGCTCTTTCTGCCTCTGTCTGCTATTACCATACATAGAGCATGCTGTTGTAATTGAGGGCACATTTAAGGTACTTTTAAAGCATGTCTTTGCATTCAGTACAAGCAACACTGGTCAGTTCGGTTAACTGAGAGTAGCCAATATTTCTGGCATAGACTGTGAGTGTTGAGTGGCGTGAGGTCATGGAAACATGGCCCAAATGAAAAGGAGCCAGAGTAGGATGAAGCTGACATAACTACACCTCAGAGAGCAGCTGTGAATCATGACACCTTAAACACTGGCTCTGAATGACTTACAAAACAGCAAATATGATGCAAAATTAGCCTCAAGGGCATTATGTACAAATCATACTTCTGCATTTCAGTTGCACTGCAGACACGGAGCTGATGTCAGGATGATGATAGATGATAGAGGTCTCCAGTCAGGTTCCTCACTGGGCAAAAATGCTGATGATTCCATCCCAGTATGCAAAATTCTATGACTCCATTTTGATTTGCTTTCAAATGAAGGGAGTATGTCATACTGATTGCAAATAAATAGTACCTGTTTGGCTTTTTGTGAAAAGTGTATTTGGATTTTTTTTCTGCTGTTATACGTGTGTGTGTGTGTGTGTGTGTGTGTGTGTGTGTGTGTTTGTGTGTGTGTGTGTTTATGGATAATTTCCTAATTTGAATCATGTTTTGCTCAAGGTTTAGACATGCTGTTCCATGAGGTACAGCTGTAAAAATGTTTATTACATAAATATAGCCATTTGAGGAACAGCTGATATAATTGAGTGTGTGTGTTTATTCGAGAGGAAATTCTTTCAGCATTCAGAGCATATTTAGTATGAGCACATACAGAATGCATATGTGAGGGTGTGTGTGTGTGTGTGTGTGTGTGTTTGCATGTGTATAGTGTTTCCTTTGGCTTTGGCCATGGATCCACTCTTGTTTCCCCCTGGCAACAAGAGAAAGAGAAACAGGCACACCCCTGTGATAATACAGCTATAATGTCCCCCTGAAAAATAATACCCACTTATTTTCACAAGCTGTTTTCTTACAAGGCCATGCATACGCAGACCACTGCGAGGAAGAATGCATGTGGGACAAATTTAAACCATCCATCCATCGCTCCTCCTCCTCTTTCTTCTCTTTCTCTCTGTATCTCTCTCTTCCTACACTTATCTGTATTGTCATCTCCTTCCCTCAGCCAGTTGCAGATTCCTCAAGAAATCGATAGCTGTCTGTGACATTAATCACCCAGAGTGATTTAGACACTAACACCAATGTTTTCCTCTGTTTGGAGTGGACTGAAAACAGTCTCTTGGGGATTACACTAGTAATTGGCAGCAGTCTCTTTGGGTGAGTGAGGAGAAGTTGCGAGCCTTGGCAAGACACCTACATACTGTAAATATTACACATTCCATAGGCAGAGTATTCTAGTAGGAGCAATTAACCATTGGTGCATTGTCAAGACTAAAAGGTAAAAATACATTAACCAGCTGCACTTTACACAGACAACACTGTGGCTTTTGGACAGTTTCATAGAAGACACTGACACTGAAAATATTCATGTGCCTGCAGTCCCTACTAGGACAGCAAGAAGAAAGATGCCCCCAGCAGCACGGGAGCAGTGGTAGTTAGCATGTGAACTTAGTGCCCGGGTAAGGAATAAGGCTCCACTACTGGGAGTCCCTGATTATCACTGGCTTGGCCTCATCTCATCAAGAGGCTGAGTAGGGCAGAGGCACCAGCAGGCTTCCTCCTCTCCTGTCTCACCTTCCTGTGACCACCATGCTGAGAAATTTAAGAAATTTAATCTTAATCTTTCATCTCAAGGGCATGTTGTTGTTTTTGGCACAGCCACTGAAATAATACATCCACACATTTTGTCTATGCCCATGCATGGCTGCAGATTAATAAGGGGCTTGGTTGTCTATTGATTTCCTCCCTTTCCTTGCCCATCCTTATGGAAAACACTGCCAAGACATGGTAGGGGAATTATTTTTTTGGCATTTCAGAAAAGAAGAACTGAAGCAAAAAAGTTTTCCTTGGTGAGAAATATTGATTTAGATTTCCATAGCAGAAATACAATGTTTTGCCAGACCCTACATGAGTGCATATACAGCCCAATTACATGGGCTTTTGTATCCAAGGTATGCATTTCATACAAAGGCAGTTCAATGTGCTTTACAAAGATAAAGTGAAAGCACAGTGAATAATAGAAAATAAAATTACATAAAATGTTTGAGAAAAGAAAACTAAATAAGTAAACTAAATAAAATGAATGAGAAATAAAAACATAATTTTTAGAGAATTAGGTTGCTGTGGATCACTGATGGACCATTTTTCTTTTTGAGGAAAAGAACAGAGCTCAAACCCATGTCGGCCCAAATCTGCACGTCACCTAACACCTAACACCTCAGTCAATACTGCCACTGAGGATGATGACTCACACCAACAGGGATCTTTTGTGGCCAATCAATGGATGTGCAAATTGATGTGATTTCTCAGACTGAGTAAAAACAGAATTTTTGCTCCGAGCTCATGATGTTTACTGTGCGGGAGCAGAAAATTACATTCTTCTCAGGGGGCACAGTCTCAGGTGCACAGCCTGGCCTAACTCTCTCCTCCCTCTCCTCTCCTCCCTCTTCTCTCCTCTCTCTCTTCCCCTCTCCTCTCCTCCCTCTCCCATGAATCAAAAGCTCCCTCCAGGGGGACAGCCTGAGCCTCATCTGACGGTGGCGAGACCGCCGGCTAAGATGGGGTGACAGAAATTGGGTGGCAGGTCCCACCCACCAGGTGCACTCCTCAAGGGCACAGAAGCCACCAGCTGCACCCTGCACTCAACACATGGCCAGTTCCTAATGGCTTATGGGAGAATACAGAATACTGGCTCATAACAGCATTTCCTTCATAAGTGCAGTACATGTAGACCAAGAAACACACATATTTCACCTCAAACCATATTTTTCTCAATACACGTAAGGGATTAAAGTGTAAATATGGTCAAGCATGCTTATTGTAAAGCACTGATGCAGACCCTGGCCATTATGAGTCCAGTGATCAGCTTTTCTCCCTCCCTCCTCTGCATGTTTGAGTGAGGGCAGAGGGCGCCATGTCAGGTATAAGTGATTGATGGCAGATGGGCCTGCTCTCTGTGGCCCACACGCAGATGGTCCAGGCCTCTGTGCGGGAGTGCTGCTCTGGGACACCCCAGTGCTGGATGGAGGAGGGTGACCAGGTGAGGCAGCCTGCAGGTACGCACGTCTGCAGATGATCACCCTCGGCATCCCAAACTGTGGGGTTGCCTTCTGCCACACCCTTTCTGCCAGCAGGTCCAGCTGGGCGCTTGATCGGGTTGTCCATATCACATTCAGCTTGAGAGCTGCTGTTCTCACCTGCTAATCTTAAGCAATCAGTGAGAATACTTACAGCATCTCTGACGCTTGGCTCCTCCACAGAGCTGGGAATGATTATCTGATTCCAGTTCAGAACAACCAACAACTGGTGACATTATAATTGATACCAGTTACTGGCTAGTGTTAGTAATACAAGTTGATACCAAAGTGCTAACTGATAACATGTACACAGACTTGTGCATGATGACTCCTAGATTCCTAGTTGGAATCTTGAATTCAAGAATATAAAAGAATCTATTACGATTAAGATTACTTTGGAACCATTGAACAGTAGCTTTAAATCACACTGGCCACTCTAAAGGATTGTTGCTATGCTATAACATTAAGACAGGACAGTTTCATTTCTGAAATAGCCCTAAGACCTGTTACAAATCCATATCAGTTACAACAGCAAGGGACTTTTTCAGTTAAGTGTGACGGTATAGGCAGATGTCTCGAAGTGTGACGTCTTTGAAAGTCACAGAGGAACATGAGAGGGTTTGGCTGGTCAATATTAAGAGAATAATCAGTAGATCAGTGCTTTCAATCAAAATCCCTTTAGAGTAACAAGCAGAGCCCCGTCAGAAGGCAGCATCATGTTGGATATGGCTGCACTGCATCTCTGGGTCAGCAGAGAGCTTACTCCAAAAGAAATCTGTCAAAGGGCACTGCGCTCAGAAAGGACCAGACACACGGCCCAGACTTGCTGGAATTTCTGAAACTGTGCCACTACACTTGATTTGTGATTTGTCTCTGAAGCAATGAGCCATTTAGAACATAAGTCATTATCAACAAGAAAAGCCACTGGGTGATCCAAAAAGGCTCAATTAACTTCATATCACTATTTCATGATCCTAGTGAGTTTGCCAAAAGAAATTTCTCCCATACTGTCCCATGGAAGGAGTTGAAGTGTTAGCAAAAACTGGTTTCGAGTTGACATCAACAAAACTGCTTTTCTGGTTGTCTTCCAAATACTGTCATGCCATATGTAAAATACATCTGCTAAGTGTAATTACATTGCAACAATGCATGACAGAGAATATTTGTGCTGTCTGTAACCTTCTCAATTACACTGTGATTCAAAGCCGTTCTGCTTTCTGCTCTTCTTCACCTCTTCTTCTCCTAAGAGTATTGAGAAATTCATCTATAAAACAATAACATGCAAATGCAAATCAAGATCAACTAGAGCAAAACTCCAGAGGACCTAGGGGAAAGAGAGAATTTTGGCAGCGGTCTCACTCTATGGTCAAGGCTTTAGAGCTGGTCCCCACCCTCCTCTCTCTGTGTTGTAAAACATTTGTAAGGCTGAGAGTATCTACATGCAAACATGATTTACTGGCATTGACAATTAGTTTATATTACTTAGACTGCAAAACATTTGTTGTTTTCACAATAATTCGTCTATATTTCACAATTATCATTGTTGTATTGTTTCTGTTTCTGTGTCATTCCATTAATTTGTGGTGTAAAGATGTCTGTTGCTTGCAAAAAGTTTGTACAGCAGAAAATAGCTTACCTTTCACCAAATCAGATATAGATATCTCTCTTAACTTTGTAATAATTAGCATAAATGTCATGTAGTTTTATTCTGAGTAACCACCAATCTCTCTTAACCTAAATTGCTTGTTGACTAAATATGCCAAGTCTGTTATGCTAGCCATGTCAGGATTAGACAGATTCTTTGACCATGAGACAACAAAATTATGTAATGTTGGTCCTGGCAAAAGCTCACCCTGTTAGATGTAAGTGGCTTAACCCCGAGGTCCAGCAGAATTAAGCATGAGCTGAAAGGTTAATTGTCTCATTTTAGTGATCAAAAGATAATCTGTACCAAACTCATTTCTAATGCTCTCCAAGTGGAGTCACTTGTGTTCCCTCTCCACCTCTGACCTGTGGGGATCTGAGCCCGGCCTCACCTTCCCCCAGAACGTCACCTTAGCTCACATCAGCTCCAGATCCCTCACAGGTGATGGGGGGAATGCCATTGACTAAATTGTTTTGCTTCTGATGTGCGAGCCTGGCCTAATTCACTATTTTCCTCTGTCCACAACTTTGCTGAGTGTCATCCCTGCCTCATTCCGGCGGACTCCTCTCACCCTCCCCTCCTGAGTGGACTACAACCAACACTACGGGAGGCACATCTCACGACCGACTCCCCATTACAGAGGACCTTCCTGGACGCCGACGCTGGGCCCGACTCCCCTTCCTGAGGCTTTGTGATTGACCCCCCCTCACAATGGCGCTGTCAAATGGACCCTTACTGTTACCCCCATGACCCATCTCATTCCTTTGAGTTTGTCACTATGCCTGGCCGCAACATTGTCCAGCCATAATTCCTGATAACCACCTATAGACTGACTACCATGTATTGTAAGAGTGGGATAATACTCTATTATGAACTATTATGAACCTTAGCTAAAACCACAGGCAGCTTATAGTCTGTCATGATTACTACTGATTGTAATTTTTCTGCATGACCCCTGGCAGTTGGATTAGCCCCTTGAGTCGTGGATCTGCCCAAGGTTTCTTCCTAGATTAACTGAACATAAGGGAGTTTTTCCTTGCCCCTGTTGCTCTTGGGTGCTCCTTCTGTGAAGCGCCACGAGACAATACTATTGTAAAAGGCGCTGTATAAATAAAACTGAATTGAATTGAATTGAATATGCCCACTTGAACCTAACTAGCAGGTATTTGCTGCCCCACTGTAAAAAGAAACAGCTGGTGGGTGCATCAGTCTCTTCTTTTTACAAGAAGGCTGTGCTGAGCTGCTGTTTTGTAAAAGTTCTGCTTCCTAATCCTTTAGAGAGGGGCTTTGCAGTAAACAATGTTTCTCCAAGATGGATCTCCAAGATGCATCTCCAAGATGCAGGCTAATTAAAATGAAAGCAACTCTTTAAACAACATACATAGACATATATATCTATTTTGGGATGATGCTTTAACAAGAAGCCTTTGTAATCACTCCAGGTAAATGTTTCAGTCTTCAAAAGGGATGGATGTTTAGCAGGAGACAAAAATAAACAGCATGTCTGTAGACTTTTGTAATACAGTATGTGGCCTGTCACTATTTTTAATGGCAAGGCAATTCACTTGGAAAGACAGCAAAGCATCCCAGAAGCAAACCTGAAAGTAAGCCAAGTGCTTCCAGTCTTAGTCCATTTGTCCAGTGGATGAGTTTAATGATGAAGAAAAGAAATGGGAAAAAATAAACAAACTACAAAGACAGCTTCTCATGTCCTCACTATCGTCTGATTTCACATAACTCAGTTTGATCTAATCTGAAGCAAGTGCTTAAACAGGCCAATCTTTAAGGCCTTTATAGTTACCAGAGAAAAGCAGGACGTGACGTTGCAGTGAGTTTTATGGCATGAAGCCGGATGTCTGGTTCTGGCCAAAGGCTGGGGTGTAGAGGTTAACGAGAGACTGCTTTCAAAGGCGCAGGCAGGATATGGCCAACACTAGTGAGGGGGCACCAGGCACACCCCTGCTCTGGCCTGGGCCAAAGCTCACCCCTGACTTCATTAGCTTAATGCACGCAGACATCTGGTTAATGGGGCGGCCATTACTACACCTCTCCTCATCCCTGCACTCCCTGGGGAAATTACACAGCCCAACAGGAGGAGGAGAAGGAGGAGGAGGAGAAGGAGGAAGGCACCTAACGGGAGCATCACAGGGATCTGCAGGCCATCCCCATCACCTCTCTAATTAGGCAGCGTTTTATGAAGGGCAGACAGCTGCTCCAGACATGGGGCTTCATTTGGGCGAGGAAGGAGCTTGGTGGAACTAATGACACACACCTCACAATCCTGACCTCTACAATGCCACTCGCAGCTTAGAGTCACAGCCTCTTGCTCTCTCCTGACATCTGGGGTTGGCCTACATGAAATTTCCATTAGAGCTATAACTTAACTGCCTTATGTTTTCACTCTTACTCCAATCACAACTGTGCCTTTGCTTCCAATTGTCTCATTAGTAAATAACGTTTATTCTCAAGAGACTGTCTATATTATCTGGCTAGTCATGACTACAATAGCAGATCTACAAATGGTGAAATGGTTATAGGTAGACGGGTTTAGGTGATGGGTTTGACAGCTATGAGAGAGCCAATACTGTAAAAGGGAATGGCCAAAAAAAAGAACATTCTCTAACTCCTGGGTGCGCTGTTAAAAATACAGTAAAAATAAAAACAGTATAAGTTGTTTTTATGCCAGCTCCAGTTGTCTTTAAATCTCCTAACAGTCTGCGAGTGTTAAAAACATTAGCATGCTCTAACATTAGCATGCTCAGCAATGATGTCCAAAAAGGAAAGCAAACTACATTTCTGCATGATTAAGATCCAAATACAGAAGGATATGCCACAGAAAGAAATAATAAACCCAAATCCATGGTCATTGCAGTGGATTTGAACAGCAGACTTCACCTCTATGTATATGAGTCTGCGTGTGCGCACTCTGCCTCCTGATTTCCTCTCCTGCATTAAAAGTCATAATCCCTCACACACACACTCACACACACACACACACAAAAGGGAGGAAGCCTTGGTTGCGTTCATCTGAAGAGCCGAGGCAAGGCAAGGCCCAGTGCGGCGCCCTTCCCAGGAGAGGGCCCATGGAACCTGGGGAAGAATCATAAATCCCTGAGACCTTCAGGACGCATGTCCAGCACACATGATGTGAACACTGATGTCTACCCCCTGAAACCTTCACATGTTTCCCATAAGCAGCAGCAGCAGACTGAGAGCGAAGCCACTGAGCCTTAGAGCAACACACACACACACAAGTGCTGAGTCCCCTTTAGCTGTAATTTACTGCACTCTCTGAACACAACATGTTTTCTGAGCAACACTTGATTTCTGATTAGGCACCATAAGACAACAGAGATGGAATAGGACAAATTAACGGTTATGTCTGCCAAGGTTATTTTTTCCTGTCCATATCTACCTTCTCCCAAGAGCGTATTTCTGGTTTCTGGATGGTTAGCCATCTGACATATGGCAAATTGACACAGCTGCTGAGAGAGATGGCCATATAATAGAATGGGTGTGGCATCAAGCACGAGACTGGCCTGTTCACCGGGACTATGGCTGCTGTTCACTGAATACTTCAAAAACAACCTGCCGCTCCAGGGCCATTGTAGATGGTAAATGAAATTGGCCATTTATTGGGATCAGCCAGCAGAACACAGACTTTGATAAGTTATGTAAATTCAGAGGGACTGAAACTGCTGACCTCATCCCAATCCATGTTGGCTCTTCTCCTGTGTGCTATTTTGGAGAGGCCATTAGTGGTTTCCTGGGGTTACCATTATAACTGCACTCCCTATGACACACATTTAGGGGGGAATTTTCCTAAAGAGAATGACACATTCTGAATGACATTTGTGGATATGGCCACTGTGCCAAAGGTTGAGGGTTTGCATGTCAAGAAACGAGATATTCTCTTTGAGTCCATCAGTTCCCTGCTTACTTCCTCATAACAAGACTAGCCTCCCTCAGTTGAGATGTAGAACCCAGAATTCTCTCTCTCTCTGTCAAGTATATATCCTATTATTTTGACAAACAGAGGGATAATGTGAGAGAGCTATGAAGAGAGGGGTTTCTCTATTTCCTGCCTTGTCTTTACAAGTCTGATGTTTTGTGCTCAGGCTGCTTTGTGCCGTAAGGAAACTGATCCCTAATAATACCAGCTTTTGCTTCATTTTCACTCTGAAAGGCATCAGGTATCGAAACGTATCGGGTATCTACAATGCACTGACTCAATTAGACGGTGTAGGCATGAAATGAGAGCGCAGGGACCCCATAGTTTGTGGAGGTTTCAGAGCAGTCTGGGGCCACAGTGCCTCTCAATAGTGGTGGAGCAGGAAGGGGCTGATCTTCATCTACAGAGGCATATAAATGTGTCAATGTCTTACAATGTGCTGGTGATTTAACATCATTTCTTACATGCCTAATTCTCTCCAGATAACATAAATCTTCTCACAGCCAGGCTGAGAGTTTGCAATGACTCCACAAACCACAAAATTCCCTGTTCTACAGGGAACTGGGCTCTGTAAGCCAGCGTGGATTCAAATGGGAAAGCAAACAAACACTGCATAATGCCCATCCATGTAAAAAGCCTGCCTCATTATTCAGGGCCTCTAATGGTGGGCTGGGCTCTCTGAATGAAGCGCACATCTGAACACACATAAAAACCTCAAAGGAAATGGATGTTTCTGTATTTTTTTAAAACAACATTTCTCAAGCCTAAGTGGGATAATGAAGGCCTTGTGAGGGGATAGTTCTCTCTTTCTGTGTGACAAATCTAAGATGCGGCCCAACAACTGAAGAGCGACACTGAGATGGAGCAGAGCTTGATTTCTTGATTTTCTCTTATCCCCTGTGCTGGTCTGGTTCTCACAAAGCTCACTGCAAACTTCAAGGATCCTGCACTTCCCTCTGACTAGTATCCAATTCACCACAGTACAGGAAGTGAATGTTTTCTGTAGGGATGGTTGGAATGCAGGAAGAAAATAAAAGCCCTTCTTTAAAAGCACATACCAAGACAATTGGGAGAAAAATGTAGCCAGCTCTGCCAAAAATATATTTTCCTAAGCTGAGGGTATAAAAAAAGCGTGTGCCTAATCTTTTAGGTGATTTTACCCCCGCCCAGGTAGAAAGGAATGTGCCTTTCCAGAAGCTGAATGGAGGTCTGAGCTGGAAAAGAGAAAGGCAGAGGAAATCTGTCACCAAGCTGTTTCTTTGCACCACTCATCTAACCATTCATCCTTTGGAAGAGAAGATGTTGCTTTTTCTGGTTCCTCAGGGTGTCAAATTCCTATCTAACATAGAGAGCCATTAATTCGTTCATTCATTCATTCATTCATTCATTCATTCATTCATTTATTCATCAATAGTTTTTCTTATGCTCTTATGCACTACAGAATGTAATTTGGGCTTACATTTTTACAGTATTGATAGTATTGATGCTATGTTTTGTAGTGCTTAAGATATTAGCAGCCTAGCTTGATCTTCATAATTTTTGTACCAATCAAAAGTATGTGAAGCCCTCTAACAACAAAATCTATTCTGAAATGTACAAGGAGGAGTTCCCCCTTGTTGTGTATGTAAAATTACTGACTGACAGCCTGTGATCCACAGTTCTGTTCAGCAACAAGCACAAACTCAGATGAGTCACCGGTGCTGGTGGTAATGAATTAAATTTAATGAAATTATGTAATTTAATTACAAAATAAACATAACTTGTAATAGGTTTCATTAATTTAAAAAAATACTTTTGGAAATATTAGTTACCTTTGGAAATATTCAAGGATTACAATTTCAATTACATCTAATCTTTTGCAGAAACATTGGCTATATGTTCAGTATTTTTGTTTCTCAGTCAGAGTCTTCTTGTGCATGCCTTCCTTTCACAGCTGAAAGTCTTTCACTATTCTGATGTGTCTTCAAGCAGCCGTGGTAGGCAGTCTACTGGTTAGAGCTTCTGGTTAGGGTTGCTGGTTCGATCCCCACCCGTGCCCCATGGCTGAAGTGGCCTTGAGCAAGGCACCTAACCCCTCACTGCTCCCTGGGTGCTGCTAGAACAGGCAGCCTACTGCTCTGGGTTAGTATGTACTTGACTTCACTGTGTTTCACTAAATGGATTTATATAACGCTTTTCTACTCCTACAAGCACTGAAAGTGCTTTACAACGTACGCTTTACACATTCACCCATTCACATACCAGTGGCGGAGACTGCCAAGCAAGGTGCCAACCTGCTACCGTTAGCAATTTGGGACACTTCAATGGGGTCAAGCAGAGTGCTGTTGACTTTAGCAGGGATAGCCATGCAAAGACTTGTGTTGTGAGTTGAGGAAAAAACATGATCAGTATTATTTTCTAAGATTTGTCAGCAGGTGAGTGTTGAAGGATTTTAGAAGGATTTTGAGAGTAGTCTGTATTGAGTAATGCTGTAAGGTAAACACTGCCAGATTTTAACATTTGAAAATGGTTGATTGAGAATATTTGTTAAAAATTTTGAAAAGTAATCCAAAAGTGATCAAATGTAATTACTTACATTACGAAAAATAACTGAAATAGATACATATAGATAAATAGATAATAGTTTTTAATAGGGTAACTTGTAGTTTTAATGTATTACATTTCCAAAGTCACTTTCCCAACACAGCACAAGGCATTTGATACCTAATGATGTATGTGGACATATGGTATACCTGTACCTTAAGAATCAATAATGATTGAATTTTAGTCAGAGCATTGATCTGTCCCTGTGGCATTCCTCCATCTGCCCAGAGAGTGACATTAGCTACAGATCTGTGCATCAGAGCTCTATAGATGGATTTATCATCTGGCTGGACTGTTTCAGGAATGCTGCATTGTGTTTGTTCATTCAAAGAGTCACCATTCCATGGACCTGGTGTTACTGTTTGTTTGTGTCTCATCTACATCTTAATATGAAGTGCTTTGAAGTGCTATGAAGTGCTTGCCATTTGTGTCAAACATGCACTATATAGATGCTTACTTGCTACTGTATATGGGGCACATATTCTGCTATATAAAGCATACATTCTCCTATATGGAGCACACATTCTCCTGTATTGAGCTTACATTTTCCTTTGGAGCACACATTCTCCTATATGGAGCCCACATTCTCCTGTATGGAGCTTACATTTTCCTTTGGAGCACACATTCTCCTATATGGAGCAAACATTCTTCTATGGAGCATACTTCCTTTGTGCCTGACAAGAGGGAAGACTGCACGGGTTCTGCCAGTGGTGGAGGACAAATGTTGAACGTGCTCATCAGCATGCCTTAATTGGGAACAGTAATTACATTCTCATGTCTTAGCAGTCAAGCAGGCGAATAGCTTTCTCATCAGCAGAGAGGCAGGAGAAGATGCAAAAGATTGAGACAGAGAGAAAAAAAGAAAGAAAGTGAGGAAAAAAGAAGCAATGACAGTTGACACTGAGCTGCTGAATGTGCAGGAAGTGCCTGGCCACGGCCCTGTGTGCAGCGCATCCTCTCTCTGGGGGCCCTTTTCACGGGCTCTGGGCTCCCCTGTCCAGACACCGACAGGCCGGGCCTTCAGGCAACAAAACCCCCTTTTGGAGGAGCGGACAGGACTCCCACATTCTCACTGGAGCCTGACAGGAGAAAACCTTTCCAGAGTATAAAGATAGTCTAGAGCCAGAGTTTTGTGCTGTCTGACAAAAAAAGTCTTTTTGAAGGGGTGAAAGGCTATTAGCTGGGAACTGGTCCTGTTGCTGAATCTCAGTCCCTTATGGAAAAGTGGAGAGAGAGAGTGAATGGAAAGAAAGATTCAGATTTGCCTTAAGCTGACCTCAATGAATGGTGGAAAGATGGGCACAAATATGATTCTTGAGTTCCCTCGGAATGAAGAATTTTCCTTGTAATTACCGGGGGAAACTTTCAAGAGTCATTTTAGGTTGGTCTGGATGCGTCACACTTCTTCCAAACTATACCTTTTTGGAGAACAGAGACTATGACCATGACTTCCATACTAGGCTGGTCAAAAATAAAACTTCCTGACGCTCAATTCGAAAATCAGTCGTTGTCACTGCGTGGACACACCGCTACTCTCGGAGATGCCTGCTGACAAATAAAGCAGAAACAGCTCGCACAGACTTCCTCAAAGTCAAAAACATTTTTTGCTGTTTTCAACAAAACAGAGAAGTGTACAGAAATTTGCATCCTTAAATAAGCATTGTTACTGTCCAGATCAAGTTTGTGTATTAAATCCCATCTTTTCAAGTGACTTTAAGTGACTTTTGTGTATAAAACAGAACAAAGGGCACAACCATGAAAAATCCCAGATCATTTTACTGGCTCGCACAGACATCAGCTGGAATCTTTTCCCCTAAACATATTTTGGCACTTGGGACCATAAATAATGACTCTGACATTTGGGCTACTTCTCGCCGTCTCTTTCACTTTGAGCCCTGACTACTGGATAATGGCTTCAGTTCTATCCTCTTGACATTATTTACCCTGGCCCACATGGCCCAGCACAATCAGAGGAAGGTCACGGGCGAGGGGATCGAGGGGCCTCTCGCTTGGTCGTTCCCTCTCTCATTCTCTCTCTCCGTCTTTCTGTGTCTCTCTCACTCGCTTTACTCAAGCATGGCCTCAGTGACTGTGAGCCTGGCCGCAGGTATGTAGGCATGGCTTTCTCATCACTGAACTGCACACTACAACACAGCTCAACTCTCAGCTCTCAAATGACAAGTCAGCGCCTGTGTGTTGTACGTGTGGGTGCGTGCCATGTGTTCTAATGCATGCATGCATGTCTGTCTGTTTGTGTGTGTGTGTGTGTATTATCACGTCATGTAGCACAGACAATACCTACTGTGTAATGAGCTGTGGTTGTGGGAGGGCGGTAGATGTCAGCCTGATGCTTATCTCAGTAGTGGGCAGTGGCTGGGACTAGAACATCAGGACTCAGTGCGCAGGCTGTTAAATGATGACCTGTGCCATGGCACGCAACATATGCTGCCAATGGGTGGCATGAGCCGTCTGAAGGATTGGTGGGCACAGGCATGCCCACACTAACCAGCACACACATGGGTATGTGCACAAAAACACAACACACATACACACTGACACACACACACACACACACACACACACATTGTGTGTGAAAAAATGAAAGCATATATGCTGCTTTGAGCAGTGCACATCAGAGTGACACTCAAGCCAGTGACAAAACCGTGGCGTCACCACAGCCAGCCTATGTGACGACTGCGATGACTACCTGATGAGCACTGTACTTGAGATGGAGAGATCCTTCATCTGCTCATTCAAAAGGCTTCCCCCAATGGACTGCGTATCAAACAACAAAGATTTCCTCCTTTGATACTGGAAGTCTGATGCATTCCAAAGCTTTCAGTTATAATGACCTTAAAAAATCACAATGTGATGAAAGAAACATGGTCTAGCTTCATGAATCTCTACAAAACACTGTCATGATTAATCCAGACGATTCTGTGCCAGTCTCCATCGTAACGTCTGCAGTTCAAGAAGTTTATGGTGAGCATCTCACGCGAGTGTCAACACAGGCTGTGCTGATCACGGCCAAAGAGACACCTGCCGTCGCTGTGTCTGGGGACGGTGCCGGGGGCCTGTCAACAAGTCCCAGTGTGAGAAAGGGATGAGTGGGTGGGGAGCAATCGGAGCAGTCATCGTTAACGGCGGCCATGGTCAGTGGCGAGTGTGGACATTAGTCACACGCGGCCGGGCCTCTATGGCAGGCTCAACATTTGATCTGGGAGCTCCAGTGAGCGCTGCTGCCGCTCCTCTATGACCTCATGCTTTCCCAGGCCCGCCGAGCATTAAGCACATTAGTGTAGAGCCACCAGTGCCTGCCCACCCCATCACACCCCGCCCCCATTTGGCCCTGGGACACAACCTCTCTCAACACCCCCACCACACACACACACATGTATACATCCACACACACACACAATCACTTTCTCTCTGTTTCCATCACTCTCTCTCTCCCTCAAACACACACACACGCACACACACACACACACACTCTTCCACTCAGATTATGAGGATTTGCAGGGAGATCAGTCTGAGGGCACAAGCGCTGGGACCAGCCCAGTGTTGAAAAACAAATCAAGGGTTGGAGGTGTGAGGGGGCAAAAACTAGCTAATACACACTGAAGCACTATTTGACACACACTAATAGCAGTAGAGCCTGAAGAGGAATGGTTTAAACAAAAGGGAAGCTCTAAATTGGATGTCTTGTTTGCGCTGGGACATGAGTCCTGCATCATGTCATGCTTACACAGAACATTAGTGATGCTTATCATGGAGTTGACTGATCTTTACACAATGTGTGACCACTTTCAGAAAACAGGAAATATAAAAAACATTAGTTTGGATATTTAGTAAATGTATTACTGTAACTCACATGATCTCTGAAAGAAGCATATTTTCTGCCTAGTTTACAGTTATTAATCAAATACATGTACATCCTCCTAGATGAAATGGACCTACTTGATATCACCCACATGCCTGTTCCACATTGAGGTGGCAGTATGTCACTTTTATGCCACGCTGTCTGTCGAGACAGAGCGGACGCTTTGAAATGCAGTCTGGGAGGGGAAGCATGGACGTAAATACCACTTCAATTGTTTTTGTTGTGCAATCCCAATTAACGCTGCTATGCTTCTACTGACCTTTCCCACCTCATTAGGTCCTAATTACAGAGACAGCGCATGGTGCACCATGTGTTACAGCCAGCCACTGAAAACTAGCAGGGATGTTATATCAAGGGATGTGGTTATTCAAAAAGCAAACCACTTTCCATTCCCTTAACAGAAGAAAAGCATGCACTAGACACTGAGGTGCATCCATGCACATAAAAATGAGGTGGACACATCTGTTCTGCTCCCCATGTGGCCGATTACTGAGGGACTTCACAAGAGCACTGCCTGACTCACAGGGCAGAACCTGAAACACTTCCCACCAAGCCCCTGTCTCCTCAATCAGACACACACAGACACACGCACACACACACACACACAAACACATACACACACACACTTGTGCACACTGTGCTCATCTGCATCTTTATTTTGACATGCTATTTCCTGCCTCCAGAGCTCACAGCTGTTGGAGGTGCTGCTACTGCTCGCAAAGAAAATAGTGAACCCACTCCTGCCATAGCCACAACTATCTCATCCATACCGTACACTCCTACTGCCATATATGGACAGAAAAGTTCCAAAGACATGTCCACACACATACCACAACAGAGTCCGTCTTTATAGGTGTGCTTTACACCATATTTTGATTAATGTCAATAGTGTGATTGAGGATATATTCAGCAAAAGAAGTTTTTATGTGTGGAGCTATGGGGATGTTCCCTTTCACATGCTAACTGCATATTCTGAATAAACCACCAATACACAGTAGACAGTACACCTTAACAGAACAGAAATTCAATGTACCTATTCAAACTCAGGAATATGATGTTCATTCAGAATACAGGGTCTGCTAAGAGCTGGATGAGTTATGTTCAATGATTTACTTAACATGAAGATTTATAATAGAATCACATTCTAACATGAGTGTATAACCATAAACCACAAGCGTAATTCCCATAAGCTTTGTCCCACAATTCTGGCCAAGAGAACATTGAGGCCTTTTCTCTGATTTGCCCCCGAGTCAAAGATAAGGAGATGAGGGAGTCACAAGATGTTTTACATATAGCACAAGGCCATTACCCTGGATGACAACTGCACACTGGAGCCCATACCAGCACTGCTGAGCCCACCACTCTCCCTCTGGAAGGCATTTCAAAGATGGCCAGGGGCTGCACACACAGACTTGTCCTGTTGCTAGGATGAATCCCTTGTCAGGGCTGCATAAATCAGTCAGGCCATCTTGCAGCACCAGTGGTGGACCAGTGCACAAAATAAATGGAATATAAGCCAAGACCCACAAGAGCCATTCGGCTACAGTGCACACCAGCTGCTTCACTGCAAATTTATTTCTACCCCCATGTCTGAATGACTAAGGTTACAAATAACAATCCGACCACAACTTCACACAGACATACACAATAAACACACACGCTAACACACACACACACACACAATGAGAAACTGCAGAATTGAAACATCTGGGTTAACATTTCACGTGTGTTATATCCTAAGTTTGTAATACTTGAAATATCAGGTTTATTTTGACTACATAGTTCTAAAATTCAAAAACTGAGGTTTTGAATGTAATCCGTTTTCCAAACAGAACTGTAAAGACCCGCACTTTTCCCCTCAATATGTGTACCCTCATCTTTGTTAGGGCAGGTTCTATGCAAAAGACACAAACGGCTTGTGTACTTTTACAAAATGATGGTGATGTTAACAAAAGCTTCCAAAATTACACATTTGCAGGTGCAAAAAGCTTCTGTTATGAAGAGACAGTAGTTACCAGCCAAACATCTGTTGACAAGACAATTTCAGTGTAAACATTGTTGTGATTGCTGCATATATCTCTATAATTACTCTGTATGATGATATACAGATACCCCCGCCCCATACTTTAACCTACTCTAACCTACAATACACATTTGCCTAGCAGAGTGCTTTTTCTGCATGTTTTAGAGACCTTTGAGCTAATTTGTAGCTCACTGGTGACTGTATGATTGATCACACCCTAATCTGAAGCAGATGAAGACAGAAATATACTCTTGCCAGCTGTTCTAGAGCACACTCTAGTTTGTTAGTCAAGTTTGTACATTGTACATCTGTGCATTTGTATTTTTACAATACTATCTACTTCCATAACATTGGGGAATGGTAGGGAAACACTTCCCAGCTGTCTAATATGCTATACAGAGTTGAACAACCCATTACATTCACTGTTTCAGTTTTCTATGCTCACATTAGTTTGTGTGTGTGTGTGTGTGTGCAAAGTCCAGATGAGAGTGAAATGACATCATCACTTTAGTGGTTTAAATGCTGTCAGTATACCTTGCATTCTTTCCAATTAAATGATCAGTGTTCATGTATTGTCTCAGATGTCTCTCTTGGTTAGAATGTTAAATATATATAAATATAAATATAATTGATAATGATGATAATGAAATAATTGATAATGATGATGTACTAAAAAAAGGAACAGAACTAGTTTTACTTGCTTCTGAGGGCTGATTAGAATGTGTTTCGATTATTTTCTGTTAAACAGAAACAAATCTCTTCACATTGACAGAACAAACTCTTGCAAGCCATGCATGAAGTCAATTATAAAGCTGGGATGCCTAATTGAAACCAAGATGTTAATAAAAACTATCAACAGTTTATTAAGAGCAATAAACTCAAATGGGGGCCTACTGTAGCTGATCAGACAGTGAAATGCTGGTCTGCAATATTAATGAACTCTCTCCTCTGTCTGTGGAGAGTTTGAACAGCTCCGTCATACTTCTGCAGCCAAAGACATACAGGCTCTTTGACAGACTAAAAGAATAAAGCTACAGCTACAGCTAAAACAATTACACATCGTCTCACCGATTCATCTACATCAGCTCCTTTATGCCCAGCTCTTTTCTTCTGACAGATCTCTAGGGCATCAGTGAACACTGCAGTACATGCAGTATGCTCTGTGAGACTGGGATAGGGAGATGAGACAAGCTAAATGATCCACAAACCTCAGAGAAGCTCTGCAGATGATCAGTTTGATCAAGTTTCAAGAGCAAATTAAACGGCTTGAAAATGTTTAAAGGACAACTTGATACAGTTTCATTCATGTTACTTTCTTGTAAGTACATCAGGCATCTTTAGCCATGGATAGAGAATGTGGATACTTAACATAGATTTAAGACTATTTTAAGTCTGATTTAAGATTAAGTCTGGCACTGTGCCAAAAATGTTTCGAATTAAACTGTCCCTGTTTGATATAAAACAAGTATTTTCTTTCAGTATATGCAAAACCCTTCATAAACCTGAATAAGTTGGTTTGCAGTGAGTCACTGGTTTTTGAATGGAAATATGAAGTGCATGTTTCATTTCCAACAGATTTAGCCAGCCTGGTGGTTAGCATATTTCTATTACAAATGCTTTCAAATAACACACACTGTATTATCACTGGCAGAATGTTTCTGCCAATGATAATACAGTTCCTGAACAGGCGGCATGCATCCATTTTCCAAGGAATTGGAAAACATTCCAATTGTTAAACAAGAGTGTAACATAAAAGCTCAAATGCTGCTACCACTCCACTGGCTGTCTGAGAATCCCTAAATGGAATTCCAGCGTTTTCCAAGAGTGACGTGGAAAATGACTTGTCATGGGAAGCTTTCATTTTCATTTTATAAGCTTGAGTCATGACTGTCTCTCTCGCATCCCACGAGAGACCAAGAGAGACCAAGTGACCCAATTGTAGTGACAGGCTAAGCAGCTGAGCTGAGCTGCAAGGAGCATACCTAAGCACGATGGACCCACCTCAGCTGACATGCTAGCAGAGCAGAGAGGCCTGTCACACACTGGGTGTTTGTGCTTGGACAACCTTGAATGTCACATTTTTCAAATTGCCTTCTTATCTACACAGAGATGTGCGCGCCGTTGCTCACGTGGGAATGTACATGTTGGTTAAAGAAGTGCAGAGCAAACAGATTGGCACCAAAGCATCTCTCATACTGTAGGAGTGACTTGCTCAGGGCCTGGCGTATGAGTCACTGACGCCCAGAAAGAGAGAGAGAGAGAGAAAGAGAGAGAGGGAGAGAGAGAAAAAGAGAGAGAGCGATACCTAGTGCTGGCTCATTCATGAGTTCAGCAGGGGAGGGAGTACACACCAGCACGGCCAGGGCTCTGCCGGAGCTCAGCGCAAGCAAACAAAAGGCAAACTTGAAAACAAGTGATGTTGGCCATAGCTGCAGCTGTTGAGTTCACCTTGCATCCCCCTGCGTTGCCACCACTTGTGTGAGATCACAGAGGAGAATGCCAGGGGCCACGGGGTCCCAATTCATGTCTTTTCAGGAGAGAGGGCACAATCATCTGTCAAAAGCTGCTCAACTTTCAGACATGAAACCTACTGACGCTATTGACAATGCTGCAGAACAGTCACAAATAGGTTCAAGCCCTGCAATATGTACTTAGTGTTAATAGTACCTAATGTTTGTGGATGTGTGTGTGTGTTTATTTTTAACTTTTTATTTTATCAAATAAAAGGTAAAAAGAAATGACCTGTGGTGACTGTGACAAGTAGCCTCTTTTAAAACAGAAGCACTTTGTACATCACAGAACAACCACTTAGTGTTCCCCCTCTAAGAACCAGAGAAAAGCACCAGAGAAAAGAACCAGAGAAAAGCACCCACTCTACAATATAGACGCATCAACACAATCTTTGACATTCAGACAGGTGCTGAAATAATGCATGAGGGAGGCTGAAAATAATTTGTGATCATTCAAGCAGGCCATGAGAAGTCTGTGCGAAGCCAAAACACAAATAGAAGGCAAATAGAGAACTCCTCCATTTGAGATGCCAGTGCTTAAGAAACCATTTATTTAAACTGTGCAAGTGCTTCCAAAACACCACTACATATACTACCTTGAATGGCGACAATGTCCTTAGACAGAGCCATGGACTCCCTCCAGTTAGCTCTTAGCCCCCAGTCTTGCATGATTGATCACTCTTACTGGTATTCTGGCTTTGACAATTTGCCATACTTGCCAAAGACGAAGATAAGCTACAGATGGATCAGGTCTACCTGACAAAAGCAAGGGGGTTTGGTGAAAGAGTTTAAGCAAAGTGGTTGGACCCCAGGCTGTGCTCAGCTCAGCCCACATATCAGTCTAATATGAGCCCAGCTAAACTCCCAGCAGGGGCCTGGCCGCACAGGCCAGCAGTATTACAGTCCAGGCCAGGGGGGCAGCCTGTAGCCACACATTCTCACCTTGGGGGGCACCCTAATTAAATAAAAAGTGATTGGTGTGTGTGGTGAAAGGCTTTCTCTTTATGCAGGTCTTCCATGTAAGTGTGTCATCTGAGTGATACCACTTGTTGAGAGACCTGTGAGAAAGATCATTTATACCTAGGAATAAAACAGGAATAAAACATTTTCTAGTCTGGCATAAGAATAAGACAAAGCACATTTATTTTAGTACTATTGTGTGCCTGTAAAGAATTATCTAATTATTATTCTAATTAATACAATTATCAGATTTCATTCATGATTTATTTCCTGGGCAGACAGACCATTTGTTGTTTTCCCTCCAGCAAATGCTAGTGTCAGCACAGAGTAGGAAAGGTAAGGAGGTGCACCTGTCCTGTGTGGGCCAGAGGGGACTCCAGTGTGCTCATATGTTTTAGCCCAGGCTCTATTAGCTTAGGCTGGCATGGGCAAAGACCCATCTGAGTTGGATTAACTGTGGGAAAAGTGCTGAGGCTCTTGTCTGCTGGCCTCCATGAATAAGATGACAGCCAATCAGCCAATAGTGTCCCATTATGTGAGCATGTGCCAAGCAAGCAGCATTGTTAGTACTTGACTAGATGAATACTGTAATTTAGAAAGACGACAAGTGCCAACAATAGATGACATAGCTGGCTTTTGTTGTCAGTACTTGTCAGAGATAACAGTACGCAAATGCCTTTTATTGCAATGTCTATTTAAAGACTACTGTCTCCAGGAATGGAAATCTTCCCCAAAAACCTTGCAAACACAAATGAACTGATGTACTGGCTTGATTTCCTTATTGCCAATGCACTGACCACTCTTGATAGCAACAGGACATGACACCAAAGTATCTCTGATGTGAAATTTTATGCAGTTGAAGGGTGCTTTTCAATTGGTTCATCTTGTTCTCTGCCAATACCATTGCCTAAAGTTGGGTACACATGTATGGCGATTCTATGTTACCTGATGATTTTTGCCATGCTATACTTTGGTGGGTAGTAATTTCTCAAATATAAGCCACACCATGTATAAATTTCAGAATCAATGTATTAACCTCGGTTGCAAAAACACATTTACATTATATAGTCGTTTATTACTTCTTCACCCCTAGTTGGCGTATGAAGGACACTTGAGCAGCTCTCACTCTGTCTGCTCCATTCTTAATGACAGGGATGTGATGGACAAAATGAGCAGTCACTAAACTTGGTGAAAACCCATGTGACAGGTTAATTAGACTCATAAATTCACCTGAGTGAACGCCTGCCCAGCAAACCAGAGGTTATGAACAACCGTGAGGAGGGTCTCTATCACGTTGACACAAGGCACCAGTGACATTGCAAACTGCAGTAGCAAGTGGTCCCACATACACAAAGCCTTGTTTGTTGTCTGTGTCATTTGACCTGGAGTTGTGGCCGTTGGTGTGTCAGCCTGAGCCTGGTGCAAATGTGGAGTGGCAGCATGTTCTAGTGATGGGATGGAGGCAGGAGCTGGCACAGGCCAGAGTGGGCCAGCTATAGAACGAGATCCGGGCCTGAATAAGCCATTTCGATTGGTGCAAACAGTGAAAAATTACTATGGATAGAGAGGTAATAAAGCTATTTGTAGCCCTGGCAAAAAGTCTGCTATTAACTTATTGACTAGATCTGTTTACTTCAGGGCCAAATTAAAATCTTCTTCTCAAATGGAAGAATATGGATATCCACAAAGCAGAGCACAAATATAATGTATAGATTTTACTCTCATTTGGGATGCTCTCTAAATTGCATTTCCTTTTGCTGTGAAAATACACACATTCATTACTGTTGAGTATGGTTATTGTATATTTAATATATATTTCCCTTGCAGCCACTTTCAAACAGTCTCACAAACGGTGTATGTACTTGGTGTTTAATGTCAAAACAACTAAATGTGCTGCCTCAGCAGATACAGTATAACAAGCATAATCTACCACACATATGGCCCATCCAGTGGATGCAATGTTTAGGACTGAATTCAAAAGCCCAAAGTGTGCTGTCATCATATAATATTGTCCATGGTATGGAAGTAGGCTAGCAGTATAAGAGGAAGTGTTGGCCTGGCAGTGTCTAGAGGGAGCATATGGCATGAGCTGCAAGGTGCAGCAGGGGTTATCCGGGTGGCTTAAGAGAAGAGACAGAAACGGAGGAGAAGGAGAGAGTCTATCACCCTCACTTCCACCTGTCTCCCTCACGCCTCCTTGCCACAAAAAAGCGGCCATATTGGAAACAAAGCTCCGATCTTTAATCAAGAAAACAAAATGGTGGATGATGTGTGAAAAGGTGTGTGTGATTAGCATCTGAAACAACAGAACAGAATTCAAGGGGAGGGGTGTGTCAGAGATGCTGTGTGTGTGTGTGTGTGTGTGTGTGTGTGTGTTTGTGTGTGAAGAGCTGGGTGGCTAGAGTAGGATTTGATTTGAGGTTTTTTGGGGAGGGTGGTGGAGGGGTGCAGCTCACCATTTGCTGCTCGGCAGGTCGCTCCCCTCCATCACCAGGCGCCAGTGCATCACTGGGGCTTTGTGGAGTGGTTGCCATGGAGATGTGGGTCAGAGCACTGAAGTGAGAGCGCCCTGTGGATTTGAGGCTGGCACTGGAGTGAAAACAGGCTGGGCTGGAGCCAGCACTAAACTCCAGCTGAATCTAGGTCACTGGGATTCTCCTGAGCAGCTGCAGCAGTCACCCCAGCAGTAGCCTTCTGCTCTGTGTGTGTGTGTCTGTGTGTGAGTTGGGAAGAAGATGGTGGATGGCTGGATAGGGTGGAGTTGGGGGCTAGAAAGTGAGAGGTTGTGGGTAAAGGGGCGGGGGCTTTTTGGAAAGCTAGGGTGTGGTGACAGAGAATAGCAAGCGTCAAGGGTGTGCATGTGTATGTGTGTGTGTGTGTGTGTGTGTGTGTGTGTGTGTCTGTGTGTGCGTGTGTGTGTATAGGGTGGGGTCGGGTGGGGGGTGTGTGGTATCACTGTAATATTTTATTACTACCCCACAGAATCTTGGGTTCCACCATGTTACAGACGTACTGGCTAATAAGTAATTTACTTACTTACATATTTCTTTACCCACCCCTTGGAGTCAACCTTAAACCTTACACATGATTTCAGATTTGCTCCTATATAAAATATGTATTTGAGCCTGGTCGTATTTATTTGTCTTTCTAATTATTCATAAATTCAAGAGAAATTCATTCGCTAATAACATTGTCCAAAGAGCAAACACACAATATTCAAAACAATAATGAGACTCCAGATTACTGGCTAAACATGGTAACTTCTGGAGTAACCGCTGATCTAAACATATCAGTTCAGAAACAACTGATGCTCAATAGAGGCTTCTTTTAGAGATCAGTGGTAACTCCCAAAGCTACATGGGATAACCAGTAACCTTGTTTAGTAGTACAGGGCCCAGGTCTCTGAATTCAGAAACATTTAGTTGTGCCTTGCTCACTGAGAGCCTCCAATATGCCATAAAATGAATGGTAGCATTACATAGCAACAGCCTCCATAATCATGGTGAACTGATGACAATAAAATACAGACCACAGTTACTGCTAACAATAAACACTGGCTAGACTCCAGACATAAAGTTTGCATGTGGAGAAATAGAGCTCATTTCAGTTTTATTTGCATCTTGTTGCTAAACTTGGTGAAGGATCACAAGTCCCCTTTTCGATTTCATGATTTATATAACTAAGAACTCTACATATTTCATGCATCCATATCATACCAAGAATTAGGCTTGTGGTTTTGTAGTCTTCCAGTCCATTTGCTGAATGAAATACTTCATTTTATTCTCATTATATTAGAGAGCAGCACATATCCTCTGCAGATTAATTTGGCTCTTGACAAAAGTGAGATTTGTGCTCTAAAAAATGTATTGTCCTTTTCATGCAGATACCTGTAGAAACCTTCTAATTACCCAAGTTCATCTTGGGTTGAAAAACTAGCATTATCCTTTATGGCAGCCCTGGATATCTGATTGAGTTACGTTTGTGTAGAGAGTCGCATGGAATGCACAGATTGCAGACACACACACACACACAAACACACACACACACACATGCCTAAGCACAGACACATACATTCCAGAACATAAAATGCACACTGGCAGTGCATACAATTCTGAACAAACATATGCATTCAGATACACTCACACACAGATGCACTTAGACACAGGTGCACACATACACACTGACCAACTTTATGACATACACACAACCATACATACATATGTATACACACACATACATAGGCCTACATTAATTAAATTCTTCACCAAAATCACATTCAGACAAATAAAACATATTTAGATACCTAATAAAAATGTAAATTCACATACAGACTATGCGCTCCACATGTGTGCATACACACTGCTAATTTGTTGTTTGATAAACTTTGAAGTTGAAAATGTTCCAATTGAAAATAAACTTATTTTTAACTGAAAATGAATTTAAACTAAGAAAAATATGTTTGTGGCTGTTATAAAGAGCTGCAACACATCACTGGATTGGATTGAATGCAGCAAAACATCACTGGATTTGATGATTAGAATAAAATGCATACACCTTAGGCAGAAACTTCCAGAAAACGTAACGTAAAAACGAAAAAAAAAAGCAAAAATCTATGTTTCACTGGACAAGTGCTCTGAAGGTTGAGTCTAAAGTTTTTCCTTGAGTCTAGCCCACACTGCAGTTCTCTCAATATTTTCTTTCCATGAAAAAGCCAGCAGCTTCACTCTCTCTCAGGCTCAATCTGAACTGAAACATCCTGGTCAGATTCCACCGCAGCCCTAAATGATATGCTCTCTTGTTTTGCACTCTTTGCATTGCGATTCACATGGAGAGTGTTCCAACTCTATGGGAAGAAAGTGGAACAATCTCAAAGTCAAACTCTAACTAGACCCAGAAGCACTACTCAGACAGAATGGCCCAAGCTGTTGTCATTTATCAACTAACTGCTGCTGTGCTATCCTCATCATTTTATGCCCAAGTGGCAATACTAATGAATATTTGGCATGTTTGATTCCAGACTGATTGTTTGTAAACTCAGTTCATTCACATGAAGTCTTTTGTATTCTTTCCCTTCACTCTAGGCCTCCTTTAGGCAAGGTAAATGTTTGACTCAGCAGAACATTAGCAACAATTAACTTCATTCTTAACTTTCTGTCAAAAGACAGCACACAAAAAGAGCCCATGCAAAAGCCAAGCCTGTGAATAACCCTTGCCATCAGTTCCTTTTGAGAGGGTGTCCCTCCAAAAGAAAATGCAGATAGGATGTGGAATAGTATGGAGAGCTGAAAGAGGCTTGCTAGAGGCCCATTGTCATGCTAATAGACGCTTGATGGTGTGATGGACTGATTGAATGACTTCTTCTCCTAGAGGTAGTTTGAAGAGGCCTGGCTCCAAACCACAGCACAACAAAGTACACTTTATTAGGGAAACTGCTGAATAGGCATTGGTTTTAATCAGGTACCTTAATGACCCTTTCAAAATCAGAGATTCTGCTCCATGACTGAGCTATGTCAAATCAAATTGTGGAAGAGAATGATCAATCCTGTGTTGGGGCTGTCCCAACACAACTCTTCCACCTGTGACCGCCGGAACCAAAATAATGCAGCTGTCTGGCGTTTACCACGAAACTTGGCAACCATGGGTTTGTTATGACTGCAAAGTTACGGACAGTTATCTAACGGCTATAATGCAAATACTGCAGTCTACTTTGTCTATTTCCAACACCAGGCAAATACAGGAGCAAGCAAGCACTCTGCCTAGAGCTGTAGTAAATAAAACAAGAGTGGCACACTACCCTAAAAATAAGATCAATAAAGTCTCTCATCTCCCAACAGTGCCCAGAGCTGCATAAGATTGAGCCCAGCTTCTAGCTCTCCAACCATTATTAGTTACAACAGCTACTATTTCAGTAAGGGGGATCATTCAGATCTCCAGAGCTGACAAAAATGACTTAATCTTTACAATGCACCTTGACAAAGGTAGGAAATGGAGGACGCACTGGGATGCGGAGCCTAAAAGACAGGCCTGTATTTCAAAGACCAATAAGATTAATCGCTGGCATCACTGGAACTCAGTGGATGAGAACAGGCTGTCGTCATGTAAAAGATGTTTTCAGTTCACTTCAGTTTCACTTACCCAATGCAAGAAACAAATGATTTACATAAGCACAGATTCAGCTTCCCAAAATATCTTCACCATGGAAACTCATTGTTCAGTAGAACAGGGTTGGGAGGAGGAGGATGCTGGATCAGAATAATGGTTATTATGTATGTTATCTAGTCATGTACTTAAGTTGCCTAGTAACCACAGCCCCATAGCAGGACAAGTTAAATGGAACATTTCTGTATTCATCTATAAATACTAGTGACACATAATTTCTTGTTGCAAAGTCACAAGTTTTAGTCAAAATGTCGACTGAATTGTGGCTTAAATACAGAAATAAAAATCATTAGATTTGTGAGAGTGAAGAAACTGAACTATTATTAGTCCCAAAAACACAACACAGCTATCAACATAATAGAGTTCTATGAGATCTCCCCCTCCACCTAATCTTTGAGGTTACACCATTATGGTGTCATAATCATAGATTTTGACTTACTGACATTGATTTGACTTTGAAAATTGGTTTAGGTTGTCCAACTTTAACAGAAGCTATCATTAACTGTGACACTGTTAGCTGGGCTAGTCTCAAATGTAAGACAAGAAAGTAAGATGCGTTGTGAGGCCACGATGGCCATTTTATAAAACCGCATGTGACACAGTATCAGTTCCTGCTCTGTGAGGGAAAAGTGAACAGAGACTCCTTGGTGTCTGAGGCTGCTTTTCAGTTTCCAAACACCATACAGATGGATGAGGTAAAATCTGAAGAGGGTGGGGGTGGCGGGGTTGGGCGCGGGTGTTGTGATCCTGTACTGATACAACAGTAAATTACAGTTTTTCTTCACTTGCTGAAGACATTCAACCGTTCAGCAAGCAATGTTGTCACTTCTGGCAGATTCCCCCCTGACACAAAAAAAATTGTGGGCACAGTAAGGTTGCTATCTCTGATGGACACCTGGCAACTTCTTCTTCTGTGCAGGCAGAGAGCAGCACAACACAATACTCCCACAGAGAGAAACACCTCACCGTCACACACACACCAGTTGAGTATCAATCACACAGTTGGGTTTAGAATTTACACATACAACTGACAAAAAACTTTTGTTTGGTAGTTTGAAGCTGAATATGGGTCAATCAAACCAAAAATGTCTTTGCATGTTCACAAATTTAAATTTTGAACATCATTACTGAGTAAGGCTGACAGGATCAATATTGCATATAATGACTAGACATTTTCTGTGGAAAACTTAACTAACTACTGTTGCTAACAACTGTCTTTAAGAAAGACTCACTACTGCCAGGGATAAACTTCTTTTGTAAACTCTATCCTTGGATAATTTCTGCTCCATCTAAAACCCATTGTGTCTCACTTCCCCAGGTGACACTGTCTCCACACCAACTGATGTTTTTATTCTTTGTGGAATGCTGAGCAGGCCCTGGCCTTGGTCAAGCCATTCTTTTCACAGCAGCCCAACCAAGGCAATTAGTTGGCTGTCAGCTGCAATATGTGGGGGTCTTGGGAAACCCTTCTTTCATGGACCTTGAGAAACCTTTTCAGCCGTGTCAAACACGGAACATTCTAGCACATACACGTGTCCATGTGCCCAATAACATGGGGGAAGGAAGGCTGCAGAGGCAAGTTGGGAGGAGTGTGTGCATTCCACATTGTTAGAGCAAAATTGGACAAGTGATCTTGTGAAGTTGAAGTCAGGGGCGTAAGTCCACAGTCTGATGGGGCTTGAGATAAAGAAGTCAGAGGGGTGCAGTCTTGGGAAACGGGCCTTAATTACCGGCCTACCATTAATCCTGGCCTGCTGGCCCCTAAGCTCATCATCTGCAAAGCACAGTGCTTGAGGACCAACACATGGCTTTCCCATGAGCTACTGTGAAAGGACTTCCTCCTGGTAGTTGTCTGGACTCAGGGAGGAGGAAAATCCATGTGTGTGTGATATGATGAGGAATGTCCTTAAAATGCCAGCAACAGAAGACGTGTGATGTTTTAATACAACTAGACAGCTTTGTTGATTTTAATTACTGCCCAATTAGATTAGTTTGGATTCTTTATTGTCATTGCAGAACATACAAGGAAATTCAGTGTACTCATCAACCGGGTTTCATTTAAAACAAAACTAGATAAAGAAAATGAATAAATAATAAACATGTAAGAAAATTATACCACGTATATCATACTCATATCATCTATGAAAAAAACATTACATTTGAGAAATTCATTTAAATTATTATAAAAGTTAATTGAAATGAATTAAAATAATGTCAATGAGTAAAGCTTTCACTCCATGTATCCACTGACCCTACCACTGTGATCCTGGGCCTTTTCAAGCCCCACCCTATGACTTCCCCTTGCAGTGGAGTTGTCCCCGGGACAATGAGGGCCCCAATGCTAGTCATTCCTCAGGTGCAGGATGAGCCATGCAGTAGCTCACAGTGAAGGACCTATCTGAGGCATCTCTCTCTGTTTGGGTGTCTGCCATTGCGTCTTTAATTGATGCTGTGATGTGTGCATAATTTATCCCTGCAAGAGAGAATAATAACCCAATAACCAGTGTTTAATTGTGCATGTCTGTTTACAAGGGCAGATGGAGTGTTTGTACAGAAAATGTTTTCTGTTTCTCTCTCTCTCTCTGTCTCTAATACTCATTCACTCTCTCTCTCTTTCTGTCTCTCTCTCACTCACACGCTCTCACTCACTTGGAAGTGAGAATGGATGGCAAATTGTTTTGAAAGGCACATGGAAATATCATTGCTGGCATGAGCTGAGCTTCTGTGCTTGTCTGACTGCTTGTTACAGGGAAGTCAAGGCCTAGATTTTGGTGTCTGAATATGGCGGTGCAGAGAAAGCTGAGAGCCTGTTTGGACTGCTGGTGATACTAACATACCTGCTCAACTCTCCTGCCAGAATGATACCACTGTTTAAACATTAGTTTGGCTGGAGAAATGGTATACAAATACATTTCCCTACACCTCAATAAGAAGCAGAGCAAAGCCAATGGCAATGAGGGGTTACTTTGCATAAATGCTCTTTTTATGGGACAGGTGGGAATTTGCATTGCTTTAGGTCAGGGTCATTCTAAGCAGCGTGCGGAATTTGAATTCCATGTCAGGTGACCAGTTTGAGAGCTGCAGGAGCACACGTGAGCACCTGAGGTTTTTACAGCCAATCTGAGAGCCAACAGCCAACCTCAGCTCAGCAGTTTGATAAAACAGGTGTTCATTGTGCATGGACTCAATCTGGTTGGTTTCAAATAGACAAGAGGGAAATGTAGGCTATGTTAAAGTATGATAGTTTTTGTGAACTATGAGCTGACAAAATCAATAGTCAAAAACAAAGTCTCATTGAAAAACCTGTAGGCAAATGAAGCGAACTCAGCGATCCAGCTTTATTAAAAGGGGACACGTCTTGAAATTGATTCAGTAACTGCATTTTTATCCGGTTAGCCTGAGAAGATTGTTTATGACTTGTCACGTCTCAGAAGCTCCTCAGGTGCTGCAGCACTCCTGAAGAGGCCTGACAGCTGGGCTAGAGGCAAATTAGTTTTACAATAAAATCCTTCCATATTCTGCTGTCTGTGTGTGTGTGTGTGTGTGTGTGTGTGTGTGTGCAAGTGTGTGGGTATGTATGCTTTCAGAAATGCCTTCCTATAGTAGAAAATATGTGAATGTTTCAGTCAGAAGAGGGAGGTGTTATAGATCAGTGATTCAGTTACAGTAAGTGGGTCAAATCTCAGGTCCTGCTTGTAAGATTGCCAGATTACACTCAGAGAAGACACTCACATATTTCAGACACCCCCTCCATCCTCTGTCTATCATATTCTCTATCACACACACATTCTCTCATGTATGCTCTTTATATATATACATACACACACACACACACACACACACACACACACACACACACACACACACAAGTTGTCTTTAGCCATAAAGTTGTTCAATGTTACTTTAGCACCAGTATTGTTCCCTGTGTACAACATCAAGAGGAATCCTTTGACCTAAAGCTAATATCAGGGAATCCTTTTCAGGTTATTCTGTGGAGTAATATATTTAGTCTTGTGCTTACTGTAATTCACGATTCCGTTTCATCTTTGCTGAGTCTGGAGAAATTAATAATGAATGCTATCTACAGGCTAAGGGTGCAGAAGTCTACAGTAGGCCCTGCTGGGGTAACCCTTGTCTTTGACTCATTAAAGTTCCACGCTCCCCCTCTGTGCAACAGTCTCAAACCTTTCATGTGCTCAATGCAAATATCTTCATTATGGGATGGATGATGGGAAGAAGTACTGAGGTTCCTCTAACAGTAAAGAAGAGCAAGCCAAATTTCCTTCACATGCCATGCTTTTAACACTCTCTAAGGTACTGGAATGTAAAATAAGATTTTAATGGGGAAAAAAACAAGAAGCTTGTTGATATAGTATAGGAAATGTGTCCTCAGTGTTTATGTAGAGTGGGCTAAGTAGCCTTTTGGACAGAGAGGGAAGGTTGGCTACAGAGAATTAGTTAGCTACTCTCACCTTAAAACACCTCCAGTACATAACAAGCACTTTGACTCTGAATGGAGAAGAAAACATTCCGCTGTCTCTTGCCATCTCCATCTGACTAATGCTCAGCTCCAGACATCCTCTGCTGCAGAGAAGTGCTTGAGTAGCCAAACAGGAACAGATGTTAAATGAGCAGAAGAGTTGGCCCTCCACCCCTCCACACTGGTGAAGAATAGCTAGATTCCAGTCACCTTGACTGGCCATATTAATCTGGGATGACCATAAACCTATGAAACAGCGCTTGCCTGACAACAGTCTTTTCAAGCCTGTGTTTCACCATTCTCCCCTCCAGCACGCGCTTCATCTCACAGATCCTGTTTCTAAATCAGCAACAATCTGGAAATCATCAAGGAGAATATGAGCCACACTGTGCCACTGGTCAGTGCCTGAGGCATCTCCTTGTTTGAAGAAATCCCCCTAGGTAACCCTCTCAGTATCTGAAGGAACTTTCACATTCAGCATGCAGGGGATATAAACCTGCAGTTTACCAATCAAGCAATTTAATGTGTCAGTTTCAGTGCTAACATCTCCTTTCTTTTCACTTTCATTTGCAACATTCCTGTCATGTGCAATGTGATGACATACACATATTCCAGAATTATCCAAGAGAATACAATGTGCTTGAGGTGAATGTCCAGAGCACACTCTGGACATTCTGACTGTGCATTTTATGATCCAAAAGGCTGTTTCATGTGAAGAGCTGTTGCACAAGTGACCATCTAATGGTGCAGGTGCCACACAAAAGTGGTTACTATGGAAATTGCGTGAATAAAGGAGCTCTGGGTAACTGAAAAGACAAATGCTGGAAGCGTGTGGTGTTTGCTGAGGATGACGTGTGATCTTATCAAACACAAACACTATAATCCTCTGAAAACTTAGTGTGAGTATTCAAACACCTGGTCCCTGTCACAGTGGAAAGCCATAATCAGATCAAATAAATGTGTAACATGCCTGTGATAGAAACCAAATAATGCACACCATAGTCCAACTAGAGGCAACCTGTACAGTATGTTGGCAGGGAGGCGATCTGGCTGGCTATGCACAGAGAGAAGCCATGATCACACATACCATCCAGCAAGCACAACTGAAAACCCTAGCAAAACAAAAGTGTCATGGCATGCCGTTTACTGTGTGTATGACAAAAGCATGACAGTGTGACAGAGGCAAGAGCAAGCTCTACTGTACCACAGACAAGACTGGATATCAAGTGGTTGGGGTGAGACAAGTGCTTTTCCTCAGAATTAGCTTTGTCACTTAATAAGCAACATGGACTACACTAGGAATGTACGTCCACAAACACAAGGAGCTCATCCAGTGTAGATGACCTTTAAGATGATTCACTCAATCACAGCAGAAGCTCAAAACAGACAAGTGAAAACCTATTTTGAAAGAGTTTTAGTGTCACTAAAAGTTGGAGTACCTTGAAGGAGCACTACAAGGGAAATCTTTCATGCGTGGCTTAACAACAAAGATGATAGCTATCCAAGTATTAATGCCATTAGGTAACCAACCCTAACCACTCTGGAGTGAGAAATGCTGGTGCCCTGATTTACACTGCATGCTTATTTAACGCTTTAATATCTACCCATGGAGAAGTTCCCACGGGCTGGATAGCCAGGGATGTAAGCAGAGCAAGTCCTGTTTACAATGGCAATAAAGTAAATGTACCATTTTTTAATAGTTAAACAAATAAATAATATGTTGTAGCTCTAAACATACAACAGAACAATATCAAATGATATCTGGCACATCAAGGTAATTTTAAATATGTGCATTAGGATACACAAACTATATGATTTACTTACCCAGTATAAATTGACATGAATTATGAAACAAAGGTTATTTCCTATTTTGAGAGAAAGAGGAAGTCTCAAGTAAGCTGCTGTGCCAAATTTCTGCAGATGGACTATGAAAGGACTATGAGAGTTGGTAAACACATGTTCACTAGCATGCACACATTCTGTCTGACTGTCTACTGTCTCTACTATCAGTTACATTGGGACCAGTCTCCCCTAGAGCATCTTAGAGTTAAGTGCCTTGCTTAAGGCAGCTGGGATTCAAAGCTATAATTTTCCAGGATCCTATGCCACCACTGTCCCATTTACAAGATTTGCCCGTCACTTATCAGCTGTAGCGCTGTGACTGAACTTCTCCCGTAACACTATGCACAGTGCACTTGCAGACATTTCACTTCAGTGCAGCATGGAGTAGGCTACGTCACAGGGAGATAAAAAATAATAATTTAAAAAAGAGGAAGAAATACAATGTGCTTTTTTATAGCTTTTCAATGAGCCTTCAGAACAGGATGAAGACAAATGGCCTACAACAAGCCGAGATGGTGGGAATGCAATGCACTTATCAGTTATTCGTGCTTCCCAAACCTCTCAAATTTGGCACAAAGACACTCCAAGGCAGCCCAGACACTGTCAGACGTCCAACGGGCTATATGCACTTCACTTAGGAGAACAATCGTCCCCCTCATCTGCTCATCTGACAACACTATGATTACTGTATCACTCCATTAAGTTTGCTATTAGGAGCAGTTCAGTGGGAAGGGAAGGGGAGGCAGCTAGACATAAGTTTCCAGCAGTGAGGACAGAGTATGTGAAGGATAAGCCGTAAGACTAAAAGCCTTAAAACACGAGAGAAAGGGAGCTAAATGAGAATCAATTTTGTCATGGAGGCAGCTCACCTCCTCCCCTGCTGTGTCTACTGTATCGGGAGACTGAGGCTTCCTTCAAACGCTTCTGCAGACAGGAACATGTGGAGGTGTGGAAGGGCAACATGCCAAGGTGTATTTGAAAGAAGAAACAAATATCATGTTTGGCTATGAAATACAAGTAGTGTGTAGAGTGTTGGAAAAGATTTGCATTCATACAGCATGGTCAAATTCAAAATGTAGTATTGCAAGGGTGATGAAATAAATAAAGTAAATGTGATTTGGGGAGACAAATTTTAAACTGAATCAAACTCTTTCAGCTCCAATCAGTGGTGCCTGTATGAGTGGAGAAGAAGCACAGCTCAGTGTGAAGCTCCAGTTGGAACAGGTTTAGATAGAAGATCTGATGAAAAGAGATTCTTCCATTGTCCTTCTTCCACCAAATAAGAAGGAAATTAGCCATCAACTCCAATAGCATGTCAGTGGTGATTTAGAACAGCTGTAGATTCAAATGTACCGAAAGTCAAGTAGGTGCTCCAAGCCAGATCTGGATTTCAGTCTCTCAGATTCTCTGGTATCCTCAGAATGCCTGACACAGCTAATCTCCCATAAAAGCCAATGTTTCATGCAACAGTTCAGCCCTCCAGACTTTTGAAGATGAAATTGAAGGAAATCAGTTTATTCAGTTTATATCATTCATGTCAGCATGAAAAACCCACCAGCCTAAGTCACAAGATTAACTTCGTCCCCGAGGAAGGCAAGCGTTCACGCATTCACACTTCCACTTCATCTATATCACATTTTATCTTTGTCTGTGCTGAATGGGCTCATCTGGTCATGGTAAACACAAGCCCACATCAAGTGTAACTCAAAATGAGGTGTCACTTTTGATACCTTGATATATTGACGGGGCATCAGAAAGGGCTCTAGTGTCAGTGTGATGCTGGAATGCCTTCTAGTTGGACCAGAGTGGCTGGGTAGCACAGCGAACAGTTTGTTCCCTTTCCTTAGCCCCCTTGAATTCTATCTTGACCACAACTGGCTTCACACTGGCCTGTTTACTGAGGTTGGGGATCATCTGTCTGTCCCTCCGTCTGCCCGTCCATGCTACACGTTTGTCATTAGCTGCCAGAGAGAAGCAGTGGGCACAGAGAGAGTGGGGTTGGAGGGGTACGCCACAGACATGCAGAGGTGTGGCAAATAAGCCAATCCCTTGGCTCTTTTGCTCCAGGCACTTAGCAGAGCATCCACGCCTGCTCCATAACTGATCTCCAGCAGCAGGGTGTCACAAGTAGGGCTCTTTGAACAAGACTCTAATAAATAGACGCTAATAAAAGAGGGAAAATAAAGAGAGAGGTTGTGCTTTTGATCTTTGAGGGTACTGTAGATCAAGCCTAACCTGACTTAACTCTCAACTTGATGACTGCACAAGACCTCATTAAGAGAATACTGGCAGTGCAGAGAGACAGGGTCAAGGGACTTTTAAACACACTGGCAAGGGCAATAAATGATTTTTAACTTAAGAACAGATTGAAAAAAGCTTGGCAAACTCACAGTAGCAGCATATTATTTAATGCCCATCTACTACAGATTTGGCTGTGACAGAAGCAAGTGTGAGCCATTCCAAAGCCTGCCGCAGTCCCGGCCAAAACATCCAGATCCTAACAAATTTGCTTCCCAGTGCCTTGTCAGCACAGCACAAGCATTTTCGCTCCCGCCCAAAAACCAGCACATAGTAATCACCAGGAGACCATGGCTGCAAGAGGAATGAGAGCAGAGCGACACAGTTGTTCATCCATTTAAGACTACAAAGCAGGGCTGATTTGGGTTTTCATTACTGTAGCAGAAAAAAATGGCTTTACTGGGAATACCTCTGATACCCTGACCACAGACTCAAACAAAGCTGAGCTGTCATACTGGCAGCTTGCGAAGAGGGAAATGGTCCGAGGGGGCTAAACTGATTACTCTGTGAGACGCATGCCGGCTGCGTCCCAGCATATCTGTCAGCCGCGAGCATTCATGTGGCCAAAGCCTGTGCTGAGGCAGCAAACTGTGCCGATGACAAAAAAAATCTTATCGACACGCACTACTCCGACAGTAGCGGCCTATACCCCTGGAGGACCTGCTTTTAATCAACTCTCTCTTTCTCTCTCTCTCCCTGTGTTCTCTGTGGGAGCAGAGAACACAGGGAGTACTCTGTGGAAGTACACACACACACACACACGGTAATCTTTTATTGTGGTCTCTGACAATATTGAACTGGGTGTATACATTCCTATTCCATTTTACAGCAGGCATCAAATTATTTGATAACTCCCTCTCACAATGAAATTACATATCCTTTGTGGCATACCGTATGAGTTAGCCCATTTTTTTCACGTTAGAGGGTCTACAAACAAGCCAGCTATAATTTACAGTTATAAAATCTCACGTTTCCTCTCTGCATTTAATGTAGCCCGGCAGTGCGCGGAAACAGAGGAGAGGAAAAAAGAGAGTGCACACATGATCCAAGGGCACTTTCCAGTAAAAAAAGAAAAATGTGCTTGTATAATGGATGCTTTGGTTGCAACTGCACAGCCTGGGTAATTGAATGGCATTTTTCCCTGGGCAGTGGCTC
This sequence comes from Tenualosa thibaudeaui, assembly GCA_027481765.1. Taxonomy (NCBI): domain Eukaryota; kingdom Metazoa; phylum Chordata; class Actinopteri; order Clupeiformes; family Clupeidae; genus Tenualosa; species Tenualosa thibaudeaui. The sequence continues at coordinate 21,697,849 of JAIFZK010000001.1, forward strand.
CTACTCACAGATGTGGGAGGACTGTGGCTTGCTGCCTGCCTCTTTATTGGGGCCCTCTCAGAGAGCAGAGATGCTGCGTGTCAACCGGCTGAGACACTGTGGTAGAATGGAAGGCATCTCCTGTACAGAATAGCCAACCCCCCACCACCCCACTAATATCAAATACAAACTAGTCTTCACGTTAACAACTTGCTTTGCACACAGCATAATTATGCAGGTGCAATGAATGGACAATCCTGTTGGTCCTCTCTTTCTCATATTTGCTCCTGCTCTCTGGTGATCCCCCACGCTCTCCCCTCCCTCTGCCTCTTCCTCTGGTGTTGTCCCTCTCCCTCTCTGCCCCGCCTTTCTTGTTATCACTCTCTCCCTCTACACATGCATCCCACTCTCTTGTCATCTGTCTCTCTCACTCCATTCCCTGCTCTCTGAATGACTCTCTCTCTGATAATCTCCCCATGGTGTCTGATGTGGAGGCCTAAAACGCCATCTGTGTTGGTAAAGAGGCCCACCCAAACCAGAAGGAGCTGTTCCCCCAATGCTGAGGGAGTGGGTGGGGAGGGGTGTGGTGGGGTTGCGGAGGACAAGACAAAGCACCAGGACAGGAATCAGAGCCAGAGCCACCGAGGGGACTGGAGAGGAAGCAGCTCCTTTCCCACTCACACATAAAAAGTACAACGTATGTAAAAGATTATGTTTCCCCTAGCTTTCGTGTCCAGGTCAATGTTGGGTTCCTGGGCTTTTTGTTGGACAAAGTAGACATACAAGTCTTGGTTTTGCCATTGAGTTTGGGTGAGACACCTTACAATGAGCCCAATTACCAGCATTTCCATAACAGCAGTGGAGGAGCTGTGAGCCCAGCACTGCAGTCAGGGGAAAGGCTGAGATTCACTGTCAACCCCACCCAGTCTCTAACGCATTCAACTCACCCATTCAGCTCCTGCAGTGAGTTTGATCAACAGCCATCACATGCCCTAAACCAGAACTCATCATGCCCCATGCATACACACACATCCGCATACCTACTGCATACCCATAGTGGATGGATTCATCTCCCCTTTCACTCATTGATCTGACACAAACACTTGCAAAATAAGGACATTCTTCTTCCTCTTCTAAATAAAGAAACCTATGTGTTTGTTGTTTTGTCCATATAGTGTAGCCAAAGAGGGGTGTGTATCACACCTGTGCATCAACACACACACACACACACAAACTTCCACCTTTCTCCAGTACTACAGCATTAGCTATTCAAATGAGGTCACAGACCAGACCAGTAAATTCACATGAGAGGGAGAGAGATTTCAGTTTTGACAGTAAGCATTGTTTCTAATTTTAATATCAAGTGTTTGTACTGCTCTTCTTATCTAGCAAAGAAAATGGTGCTTACAACACATTAGCTGTGTACATGCCACTGGAATGTCATATGGGCTAGCAGTTGCTAGTGTGAGCACACAGTAGCGATGGTGTCAGATGATGGGGGATGTATCCACATGAATGTATTACATCCAGGGACCATCAAAGCGGTTAGGCATGGGGGCCTTTTCCCAACCTCATATTGGACTCTTCATGTGAACAGAGCTGGGTTTGAGATTTGGATTTTGGGCTATATTCTACAAGTGCACTGTATTTCCCTTATGTTCTGTAAAAAGTGGATGTGGAACTCAGAGAGGGGTGGTTATTCTTTATCTAGTAACTAGATAAAGGTTTGGGCCCGTGACATTTCCCATGCTCGGAGGACAGTGGCTTTGTTGTTGCTGATGAATGATTAGGTCATGCTACTTGTAACAGGTTTTCTGGTTCTGGCCATTTTAGCAGGATTTTGCTGGAGATGCTGTTTAAAGAACATGCACAATGACACCTAAAGCTGACCAACAGACCTGTAGAGTACTCATATACCTACAATTTCTGCTTATGGATTTTAACTAACAATAATTAAATAATGGATCATTAATTTACAACAGAAAATGTATGAGAATCTAATGGGGCATTAATGGTGAAAGAAATCTATCTATATGTGGTTATAAAAGAAAACCAATTCTATTGTGAACGACAAAACCCCGCCAAAAACAGTGACACTGGAGAGTCAAGAACAAACTATTTGCCATTAACTCTGCGAAACATTCCCCATTCCCCAAAGTGAGCGCTTTGCCTATGTCAGTTGAATATGGCAGGTAGCAGTTTGTCTAATATAATCCCTTCTTTTTTCTTCTTCTTTTTCTAGATGTGCAATCCAGTCTGTACTTTACTCCAATCCCATCTCAGATAGGATAGGAAATTGAAGGTTTTTCCATGCATCACAAGCTGAAAATGATGCCAAATATGAATCAAACTGTTCTCTACATCACAATCTGTTTTTGTCCCAGCCTGAAAGAGGAAAACCGGTGTTGCATGTCTGTCTTAGGCATCTCTCTTGTCAGTACAGATATGGCTTTGAACTGATGTTTTGTATTTTTTATGAGACATGCATATCTAACTTCATATACCAAAACTACCCTTTATCTTGAAAGTCATCAACACATCCTTGTGTCCTGGCCTTACATGGGTCTTTTATCTGCCATGAGAGGGATTGCACAGTTGACTGCAGTATTTGCATTGCAAACTTTGTACTGGTCAAACAGCCCCCTCTCACTTCCCCCTGTGTGAGCAATCGCAGGCACTTGTCAAAAGGGCAGTGCGCCACAGAGAGAAATGGTGTCCTGTTTCTTCCTGGCTGAGCGTCCCATGTGCTTGCACCACCACTCTTAATTGATAAGGAGCGGAAAGTCAGAGAGTGTTGAAGGGAGATCACTGGGGCGGCCTGTTTAGTGATAGCACTGAGAGAAGAGGGCTCACTGACTGCACTCACTTTGTGAATTCATTTTACAACAACACCTATCAGACCAAACAGCTGTTCAGCTCTGACCTGTTCATTTCCTGAAATGTGTGTATGTAACTGTTCTTGAGTGGTACGTTATTATTGACAACTGTCAATAACCACTTCTCATCCCGGCCTGTCATCTGATCAATGTAATCTCATCAAGTTTATGACTGTCTGTTATTGTGGTTCCATAGACATTGCTGTATAATATTTTGTACTTGGACTAAAACAGCTATATAGCCTACATTTCCCATGATGCATTCCTAACACTATCACTTTCACAAAACCAACTTTGGAAAGGCAAGTTAAGTGAGTCAAGAGAATGGACAATTTTCATGGGAGATATAATGACAGAATAGACATAAGTGAATGATTTTTTCATTTTTAATAAAAAAAAAAGTGGCCAAGTCATGTGAAAGGTTTCCTTAGTGCTCAGACTACAAGTTACTGACACAAATCTCTAATTGTATTTTCTAACTGGGCCTATACTGCATAATATTTTATGCAGTGCACTTACCACTTACAAAGAATGTATTCAAGATCTAAAACTATTATTATTATTATCATAATCATTATTATTATTATTATTAGTAGTAGTAGTAGTAGTATACAATTTTAGTGGGGTTTAACAATCAGATTAGTTGTCTGTAGATTGCTGGATTCCCAGCTATCAGTTCAGAGTGCACTAGGATATGGTTATGTCATACTGGCTCTTGGAGGAGCTGTTAAGCCAAATTCTGTGTTGACAGCATAACATCTTTGAACCTATAAACCAGCCATATGATAACACCATGTAACCAACAGTGTGGGTGCAGTGTGAAGTTTTTTTTTTTTTTTACTTTTTTCAAACTGAAGTAGCCTTGATGCCATGTGGACTGAACAACCAAGGTCCCTGTAGACAATGGGAGCCAACAATTTCTAGTTGGAGAGAAAATTAAGATTAAAGCACTAGAATTTAGGAGAAAGGACAAAACTGGTCTTACACTGTTTATTCTGTAGGCTACAGGCTAAACCTGACTGGCTTAATAGGGTAACTCATCTATGAGGACTGCTAATAACCAACCGATACCAAATGAATCTGCTGTGGCAAGTGATCCCATGCCTCCAATCTGAAAGAACAGTATAAATTATATAATTTCAAGAACTAGTGATGATATAAACAACATCCACCATGATGTACGAGTGTATCCTACAACAACTGAATGGCATATGAGTCTGATCCGCAAAAAATCTAACTGAAAAATAGGCCTAACTTCTGAAATACGTAAAAAGAAGAAAAGAAAAATAATCGTGGCTGATAAGCGCGCACTCCCATAATCGGCAAGCTCAATGCAGTATCCTGTGCTGCACTCATCTTGGCCACTTGGACAGGCTATTTAATATCAAAACTGCTCAACAAAATACTTTTCAGAAGAAATCTGGGTACCACCACTAAATACCGCGAATTGTTACAATATACCTTTCTGACTGCCTTCTTGGATGGGCTACTCCCGATACAGCGACTTCTGAAATTCCTTCTAGCCATTGTAAGCACAGCCTCCTTTGTAAAGATCTTGCGCCCTAACAGGCACGAGCGAAGCGACTATATGTCGCTATACGCCACTCCTCTCCCTTTACTTCAATGAGATCACCATGGAAACGACATTATTCCCAGCAACTCGAGCCGAAATGCTTCTCGGAGAGTAAATTGCAGCAGAGCATCATAGAAAATCAGTCCCTTTAATGTCAATTAATTAATTAAAAGAGGACATGCTAATAAAAAGCATGTTTAACAAAAAGGCCAAGAGCACGTGCTTGACTCTACCCCGCACAACGCTGTTCAGAGCCGTGAAATGACCCTTTTTATTCAGCATTCCATTTTATATGGCTTTGATTTAAGCCGGTTGCCCCTCCCTCTCCAGTCTGGTTTGCAGACCTTACTGGCGATTAACATATTATTCGTTTATTCTATTTATTACGTAGTCTGTACATTGAATTTACATTGAATAGCATAGGCTACTGTCTCTAGAATTATGTAATTTCATTGCCCTGGCGCTTTTGACTGTCAGTATTGTTGGCGCTTATCAAATTTCGCCAGTTTCCCAAGCATTGCTTGCGCATAGGACCAGTTCTCAGATATTTGATCTGTTGCACCAATTTATTAGGAAACCGTAGGCAAGTGCTGTCATGGAGGTAGACTAGGTGTGCGCTCTTCTTAAAAATGGTATCCAATTGGATTTGGCGAGGAGTACGCAATTTAAATCAGCGCTATACGAAAAAAGATCAAATACACCTTTTACCTCACAACACTGCTGCCTTGCAGACTATCCCATGTTAAAAACAGACAGTACTAAGCAAAAAATGAAAACAAATTCGCATAGCTTGTAACATATATAAAGAATAATGAATTTCTGGAAGAGTCGAAAACAGAGACATTTTAATTAATAGTCCATGTGACAAGCTAATTTTCTTACATTATCACCGGATTCTAAAATCGAAATGAATGGTTAGTGTCAATGGAGGTGTTTAATTCTAAAATATTTCTTCGGAGAACCAAGTTAAAATGCCATTCTGGTAGTACACGGCGGAATTGAAACCAAACCGCTGTGCCACAAAGTGCATCGGGCTATAGACTTTCTGAATTATTTGTTGTTGGTAGTAAATCTGCAAAAGACTATTCAAAATTTCCCATAAAGGTTCTTGTTACATGTTTCCTCGCCAAGTTGATTTTTTCAGATTAGCAACAATTTGCTCTACTCCATTGTTCACTCGCTTTCTAAACCTCGCCCATTTTCTGTGCGAGTGTTCTGATTGGCTCTATCTGGGTGCGGATGCCGTCATCGCTCGGAATGCCCATTCATCTGTGCACTTGGGCGTTGGACTCCGCATCTTATTAGCAACAAGGGAAATTTCTCCATTTTCCACCCTGTCTAGAGCGACACAGCCACAAATCTGGGATTTTTTTTATTACTTCCCTTCACTTAGCAGTTTTTTCTGCGTTTTACCCAATTTGTTCACTGAGACTGGACTTCGATTACTCTTAGAGTGAACTTTTCATAGGGGTGCATCTGCGAAGAGCGTGCAAATAAGAAAGAGGCTTGTGGTCTTTGTTCGTTTTTGGATCGGTTGAGTTTCTTTGTTGGAGCGAAAGCATGGGAGCGCAATTCTCCAAGACCGCTGCAAAAGGCGAAACCGCGGCAGAAAAGCCAGGAGAGGCTGCTGCTTCACCTTCCAAGACTAATGGACAGGTAAATTTAAGTTTCATTGAAAATGTTTTGCAATTCATGTTATACATACACAGAAAACTGCGTCAGTTTCGCCGTGCGTTATTGTTGGGCACCGTATCCAAGCGCACGCCGGGTATCGGCGTAATGCTGTGTTGACTAATATTACTGCAAGAAAGTTTAAAGGTTTTGTTATTTGTCAAAGTAAAATTATTTGCTTTATTTCTTTCTGTATAATTTAAGTCGTTCTCCGATTTGATGTATATTTTAGGACCATTGTTTTTGAGCACGAATTCGTATTGAACGCCAGCAAACGCAAGCCATGTGGTTTATTTATTGAGCGGTGTAAATCAAAGTTTCAGATATGCCATTTAGAACCATTTACAGGAAGCTCAAAGTATTTATTTTCTATGAAACGATGGAGAAGTTTAGCGAATGGTTGAGATAGTGGCACGGTTGTAACAATGGCTGGCTTCGATGTGGCTCCCCTTACCACGCCTTTTGTTACAGATGCTCACAGAGGGGAGACGCTTTACTAGCACAAGGAGTGCAGCAGACAGCTACTCCACTTTACACACCGAAACAGTGTGATTAAATAAAAACGATATGATTGTGATATGCTTCGGCAAGTCTAAAGTTGTCAAGTGATTGATGCAAAGGCATTTCTTTAAATTCTAGCTTTTGCATTTTGTTTTAAACGCTGCCCTGTGTGATGCTGTGTATTAATGAGCATCTGCTGTTTTAATGAGCATCTGCCTCAGTTTGGCGCTTCTGCCCTGCATGGACTGGGTTAAGTGCACGTCGCCGCCTAGCGTTAGTTGCTTAAACTGCCCACGGTATTTCGGAGGTTCGTTATGTCCCTGACTGAATAGGCTAGAACTAAAATGTAAAACTATGGCCTATGGAATCACCTTGATGCAAAAACTACCTTAAATAAGAATTCCAGAAATATTCAATACACAGTGTATTTAAGGGAGCCCAAGATGCACCCATCATGTCTCTTTGCAGTAATGGTATCTGCTCCCCCCTGTGTCACTATGTGGCAGTGCATTGTATAGGCCTTTTACCTGTCCACCATGGTTCTGATGTACTTTCCACTCCCTACAGGAAAATGGTCACGTGAAGGTCAATGGAGATGCCTCCCCTGCTGCGGCCGAGGAAAGCAAAGAGGAGGTGCATGCCAATGGTAGCGCCACGGCAGAGGAGGCCCCCAAGCAGGAGGCAGAGAATGCTGAGGCTGCACCTGCTGAGAAGGAGGCCACCGAGGGCGAGAAGGAGAATGCAGAGGCGACCGTGCCAGCCGCAGAGGGCGAGGGCGCAGCTAAGGCTGAGGATGACGCCACACCTTCCACCAGCAACGAAACGCCCAAGAAGAAGAAGAAGCGCTTCTCTTTCAAGAAGTCCTTCAAGCTCAGCGGATTCTCCTTCAAGAAGACCAAGAAGGAGACCGGTGAGTGTGAGGAGGCCGCGGCTGCATCTACAGAGGAGGCCAAAGCAGACGGAGCTGAAGGCACAGAGGCGGCGGCCAGCGAGGAGGCCAAGCCCGCTGGAGAGGAGGCCGCCCCTGCTGCTGTCGCCGCTGCAGAGGAGGTCAAGGACACCACCGCTAGCCCAGTGGAGGCCAAGCCTGCTGAGTCTGCAGAGAAGCCGGCCGAGGAGGCCAAGGTGGCCCCTACCGCAGAGGAGCCAAAGGCAGAGGAGAAACCAGCTGAGCCCGCAGCAGAGGCCAAGTCCCCAGAGCAGGAGGCCCCCAAAGCAGAGGAGCCTGCACCTGCGACACAGGAGTCCGCCGACTCCAGTCCAGAGGCCCCAGCCACCGGGGCCCAAGAGTAGGGCCCACCCCAGCAAGTCCAATGGAAGTGATAACACAAGAAAAAGGAGGAAAAAAGATAATCAAAGAACATTTTCCCTGTTTGTATGTTGGAGTGGTGCCAGTTTCTGGCTCTGGAGAACTTGTCTACAACCAGGGATATTTTAAAGCTTTTCTTTTTTTTCTCTCTCCTCCCCCTCTCTTCCACAAAACCCATCTTGGCCCATGGTTACCACAATTCCAGTGGGCAACGAGGTGGGTGGCTTAGATGAGTAATACAGAAGAAATCACATCCACACTCTGACATATTTTTTGCATCAGTATTAAATGTTTTTGTTTGCCTTTTTGGTTTTTGCATTTTTTTATACAAAATGTATACTTGTCAAAAATGTATGGACATGCCCATGGTATGAAGGAGAACTGGGGTCAGTTGAGATGTACATGAAGGGAGTGTGTGTGTGGGGGGGGAGGTGGAGAGGGAGAGGGCAGGATGCAGAGGTGGCACCTTTGTGCCTGGGAGCAGTGCCACAAACAGACTGACATTTAAAAGAGTAGTTTAAAAAAGGAAAAAAAAACGACCGACTTTTCCATACCATGAGTACCGTGCGGTTTACAACACTAAAGTCATATTTACTGAGGGATAATAGTAATAAAAAAACAACAACAAAAAAGATACATTTCCCAGAGCTAGATGTAGAAAGGCATTTTTAAAGAAAATCATAGGAACTTTTCACCTCTGTCATTAGCTGTACCAGTCATTGATTCAGTAGAACTACAAGTTGTATAGGCATTATTGTTTATTGCTGGTTTTATGACCTTAATAAAGTGTAAGTATGTATAGGCAGGGTGTTTTTAACTGTGATTATTGTACAAATGAAATCTTGATCTCAAGCACATGAAGTTTGCAGCTCTCTTTTCCACCCTGCTCATTTTTGTAAGATAACAAAAACAACAAAGTCATCCTGGAAGACCTTTTAAGCAATTTTGAACTCAACCAAGCTGTGATAAGTGGAATGGTTACTGTTTATATACTGTGGTATGTTTTGATTACAGCAGACAATGCTTTTTCAGTGGTCTTTGACAAATTTAAGGAATCTCTATCAGATGCAATGTTGGTGTAGCATCTTGTCTCTCTCTCTTTCTTTTGTAAATACTGAAGAAGCTTTGACCAATTTGACTTAGAGATGGAATGTAACTTTGCTTACAAAAATTGCTATTAAACTCCTCTGCTTAAGGTGTTCTAATTTTCTGTGAGCACACTAAAAGCAAAAATAAATGTGAATAAAATTTCAGCAGACCCAGTCATGTCTTGTTCTACACAACACACTTGGGGCCAGTTGTAGCCAAATCTTCCAATGTCATGATTGAGTAACAGGTAGTAATCACATACTATATTTTAAATGAACTCCAACAAACTATTTTTACTCTATCTACAACCAATTTTGACATTCAGCTTAAGCTGTCTTGAAGGGGACTTACTTCTGGTATGACTTTTAAAAGTTGATCATGGCCTTAGGCTTTGACCACCATTACTAGACTGACGGCAATAGTTCTTGGAATAGTCCCCCCCTACCCCAATACACACACACATACTTGAAAGCTGGCAAAATGGCTCTTTCTATGCCATATTGTCAGTAACTGGTTACACCTAAATGTTTTCATATTTTCCAAGCTAAATTGAAAAACCTGGAGTGATCTTGCAGACAGTTTTTGAGTCTTATGCAAACCTTTTCTTTTCTTTCTTTGACCTTTAAAGTGCAAACTGGGGGCCTGTCTTACAATGGGAGACCTTTAGAGCTTGGGGTTGCTGCCCTTTTTTGGGTAAGTCCCTCCCATGTGAACTCATGTAAACTCTCCAAGGGGCACAGGCCATATTCTAAGCACACTGTTGCCCCAGATATCGCCAACTACCGAATTATAACAAAATATTACAATGGAAGGACAGTAAAAGTGCAGGTCTGAGAGAGAGCTTTGAATACATTGCAGGCTAATTGACCAGTAGCCTATGCCACCTTACTTTGCCACTCAGGGGACAATCACAACACATACTTTAATGATCACAGAAGTCATTATTTCAACTCACTTCACTAGGTATACAATGTCATGCCAACCTGCAGAAACTCATTTCAGGGAGGTGTATCGCGTATGATATCCTATATATGATATCGTATATTCTCCCACTCGCAAATGAAATTTTGTGGGTGCCCAGGAGCCTAGGAGAGATTCTGGGACCTTCCGAGAGACTTGGGATGTCTGCAACCAAAATGCACTGAATCCTCAAGTGGTATGGGGGGGACCCTAGGTCGTTGTCATTTGTATGACTGAGTTTAAGGCTTCATCACATTTGCAGTCAAGAAACTGGCTTGAAACAGGCCAATGATGTGTTGGTCCCAAATGTCTTTACAGTTAACATTTAGTTCCACTTAATTCTCAATGCACCAATCACACATGCAAATAGAGTTGGGCACTTGCGTCAGTTTAAAATGCTTGACGTAAAAAGCACTTTCATGTGAGGTAGGCTATTATTTGCTTTAACATTTACATTTAGGCATTTAGCAGACGCTTTTATCCAAAGCGACTTACAAAAGAGGATAACATTCAAGCTACAACACAATGAAAGAACTATTAGCATATTGCTAGAACTATTAGCATATTGCTAACATAGAAACTGCACTATTTTAAGTTGAAAGTGCAATAGTGTAATACAGTGCAGAGAAATTAAATTGTGCATTCTCAAAATTTACGCCAGGAGATATTCTTGGAAGAGCTGAGCCTTCAACGTCTTCATACATGCTGTAACATAGACTTAGACCTGCCGAATGGGAGGTCACATTTTATGCTGTGGTTTGCCTCTTAGACGAGGGGTTAAAACTCACCATTAGGCAGCAGTCCAAATCGACGTAGAACAAGCATCATCACAGTCACGAGGCATTTTATCTTGAAGAGCCAACTCCTTGGATTTTTGCCAGTACAATCCTGCAACATAGCCCATCACCCTCTGCTGGATGAAACTAACAGCGCACCAAACAGATGCTCCTATTTCATGCCTGTCTAATAATCGCAGTGGACATGCGATGGCAGCCTATGAAAATAGGTGTTCTCTTCACGTCTAGCTGGTTTAACTGGTTTGGTTTGATCAGCTTTTTTCAAACCAGCCCACTCAAACAATGCAGGGTCTGATAGACTGGACATGCGGCAAGTCTGATCGCCTTAAACTACCAAGGCTGAAGAAACAAGTTTTCATCAGATTTCTGTTTTAGGTGGTTTGACCAGTTGGTCATTCTAGCTGGTTTGCTGGTCATGCCAGCTTTCCCAGCAATTTCCAGTTTGACCAACTGGCCACACCAGCATGATCAGCTAAATAAGATTATACCACATAAAACCAGCAGGTTCCACTGGTGGCCCAACCAGCTAGACCATCAATATCAGCAAAAGCTGGTATGAAACCATCAAAAACCATCTTAGATTGCCCCCCTACCCCTCAATTTTTAGCTGGATTTATCGCTACTATTGGACATTTAAAATATTCGGCAAGGTGGAAGACAAAATGAGGGTTAAAATGATTAAGATGAAAATAATAAAGGTAAATAATTCTAAATGAATTATCTTGCATCTTAATTATAAAAATCAATGTACAACAAGAAGTATAAAAAACATTTTAATACATCAATGCAAAATATCAAATTTGAGACAAACATTAAGTAATTTCAGGTTTCGTTTCTAACAACCACATTATTCTTTCTAGAACAAGTCAATACAAACAGACAAACCATTTCGAAAAAAATAAAAAGACTATTTAAAAACATTTAGCTTCCAAAGGGATAGACAGCAAAATCTGCTGTAAGCAATAAAGATTTAAATGGACTGTCACAGTTAACAAAAGACAATGGAAATGCAATCAAAGAGAGAAAGAAAGAGGAAGAAGGAGAAAACATGAAAGAAAAACAAACATGTATCTATGACACACATTTGAATAATAAATATAGTGCTTGTGGGCATGGAGTCTGGTCTGGGAAGCAAGAGGCACCACTGCCGTGAAGCCTGCCAGTGTGGAGCCGTATTCCCCCTTGTGGCCACTTCAGGCACTGCTGGTCTGTTCATTCTTCACGCTACATACAAAACAGATTTCACACACTGATCAACCACACAGTTCAAATGCTAACATGCCCATAACTGCATGCCAGAAATACAATAACACAACAGCAATGACTACCAAATTGTATGAAGAGCAAAGGCCAGGTTGACAATACAAACAGGTATCCACTAAATGCTCAGCCAAACACATCTCTGTTCCATTGATGCCCCTGGTCACTGTGATATTAGATGAACTTGGTCAGTCATTTGAGATGTGTCAGTCACCTTCTTTGGCATGTAGTGATGCACAAAGGGGTTTTGCATACATCTCAAGATTCATTTTGGTGATGTTCCCAAACTTTTAACTATGCTAAAAAGTTTATTATTGAGAGCAGTTTCCACAAGCCTTTCAAGTAGGTTTAGGACTAGATTTAGATTCAGAAGGGGAAGGTTTATTTCTTACAGTGTAGTGGCCTATGGGAAGTACAGTATGTGGAAATGAGCGCTACATTCCTATTTGCCCTTACAGGTTTGTCCAAAATTAACATGTTCCCTTTTCCAGTGCAGTCCCTGCGACTCTGATTACGGTTCCCTCTGACACGGCAGCTGTGATGTCACTGACCTTTTTGTGTCTGCCTTCTCTGTGCTGCTCTCCTTGGCCTTTTCCTCCTCCTTCACTTCTGCAGGGACAAGAGCAAGAACAAGCTTTTTTCAAAGTTCTGGCTGATAGAACATGCACTTGTAACCTTTTTGTAGAGTTGGAAAGGGTAGTTTCAACCAGGACTACAAGGGCTGGAGACTGAAGTCAGATCAGTGGTGTATGTTCTCACCAACTTTCTTCTCCTCTCCCTCCTTTTTGTCCTCCTCCACACGGGCTCGCTTGGCTCCTTTCTTGTGGTTGGTCACATTCCTCCGACCGCCCTCACCTTCATCCTCAGAGTCCGAGAACTCTTCATCGCACGCTATCCTCTTATCAGAGGCACGGACTGCAAGCAAAGGCACAATATTTCACAAGTTAAAGGTGCCCTGCTGCAGAACTGTTTTGAGACTTGATAGGTCTAGATGAGTTATTATACAGTGTGTTATATGGTGCATGTGAAAACGTAATAAAATCCTCACTGTCTCCAACAGCCATTGGAATGAAATTCCATGAAATAGCCCAAGCTTGAGCCATTGGTGGATGGCAATGCATTATTGCCCAATCCATGCTCTCCTGTGTTTGATTAGTGCCTGCCTCTTGAAAACCACTATGCTAGATCACTGAATATCCGTGATATAGAGATAACAAGCATAACAGCAACATCTCGTTTTTAGTATGCTTAATATCAAAAGGTTAGGGACAAATGCAGCTGTGCAGTAAATTTTTGGAGAAGTCCCTTATTTCTGTGTCCATTCCCATTTTGAATACAATAGGCTTCGTAAGTTTTAACGTGTGATTGTAACAGTAACCCTGCCATAACAAAGAAGTTATCTGGTTATGTTTGCTAGTGTGAAACCCTACACATTACTAGCTTACCTTTGCAAAGTGTCTGTTTACAATCTCCATGCAATTGGTGGATGTGCTCATCATTAGGGCTGTCCTGATCCGATATTGATATCGGATATCTGTCCGATATCAGCCAAAAAACAAATATTGGATTTTATCGGACTGCATCTAAAATCTCAGATATCAACGCTCTGATAAAAGTAGGTGACGCTTAACACTCCAACACAGTAGTTGGCGGTAATGCACCTTAACGTGTCTGTCGCCTACTAAAGAAGAAAAGTGCCCGGTTCCAGCATGTAGAGATCACGTGATCACAACAAAAACTCTTGTGTATGTGTGCGTCTGTAGCAAAGAGAAGATGTCGGCCGTGTGGCAGTATTTTTCCTTACAGTCGGACAAAGACATTGCAGCTACATGCAAAACTTGTCACGCACAAATTTCCTGAGGAGGCAGAGAGGCAAGGAAGTTTAATACGACCAACCTCATCGCACATTTGAAGCAGCATCACAAACAACAATATGAAGAGTTTCAGAAGATTACCGAGGTGACAAAACAAATAACCTCTGGCTCCATGAAACAACCAACGCTGGGCGAAACATTTCAAAAGTGTGACAAACTCCCACGGGACAGCAAAAGGGCATTAGCTATAACAGAAAAGATAACCCAATTTATTGTGCTCGATGACCAGCCCCTGTCGGTGGTGAGCAATTTCGGGTTTAAACGCTTGCCTTGAATTATTTGCACTTTAAAAGTATAATTTGTTCTTGTTTATTACAGAGGTTATTTTTCAAGGTGTCTTAATTTATTTTTTACTTTTATTGTATTATATTGAATTGTTAATAAATGGGGCTCTCATACCTACTGCTTCTGACTGTTCTCTGTTTAAGTAATATCAGTTGATAAAGCCTTTTCTAACATTCCACTCTACAAAATCCGTAATGAAAGTATGTATGAAATGTGTTGAATATCGGAGCAATATCGGTATCGGACGATATTCATGGCTGCAATATCGGTATCATATCGGAAGTGAAAAATTTGTATCGGGACAGCCCTACTCATCATAGTCTATGCCTTCCTTCATTTCCTCTGAAAGATTCCAGGTGTGTTCTTAATGTTCCAACACTTTTAGTTCTTCATCCCTTGCAATTCTGTCTTTATTGATCTAATGTAAATAGCCTATTCACTCTGCATGCCTTGCGACGCTGACATGACGGCAGTGAATCAGAGCACAGCTCATTATCATAGGAGGGAAAATGAGGTGTTATGGTATCCTTGGGCTGTTTTCCAAGTGAAGAGTTATCACATGGAGATGCTGAGCCTGGGTGTGTAATCTTACTGGACAAGCGCTTGTCTGGGTCCTCGGTGTCCTCGTCCACATTGTCATCAGGGATGCTGTCCTCAGGGATGGCCTGCATCTGAACGCCGGGCGCGTGGGGCAACATGCGCAGGTTCTCAAACAGACGTTGCCTGCAGGCCACACACACAAACAGGCTCACAGTCTGGGCATCTCATTCAACCATCAACAGCACCAACCACCAAGCTACCTCTTTTTCACTCGTCTCCAGTCAACAGTTCTGAGTCATACAGTACATAATACACTTCTTGCTAATGCTTTAACAGCCAACTGTTAAATTACGACAATCAAAAACTAATGATTGTGTCAACTGAAAAGCCAATAAATAGAAAAACGAGGTTGTCTGCCCCCAAGCCCACGTCATGGTGAAACACCTCACTAGGAAATGCTAACTGCTGGATGACCAATCCATCTTTGGGAAATGGCTGACTCACTTGATTTTGTCCATGTACTCTTGGGTGTTCTGGTTGGTCATGTTGGAGGGGCTGATGTGCAGCTTGAAGTCAGGGCCAAAGTACTCAAAGTAGTCATTGTACGGAAGCTCTGGAGTCAAAGAGAGAACAAGACAGATCAGCTATGCAGATCACTAGAATTTTTCATTACAATGTTTCCAAAACAGAATTGGTGGCCAAAAAGCTACATAACTTTTTAAGAATTAATAGATAGATGTTTAATAGATGTTATCATCGACTTAAGTGAGGAGACCATCTAACAAACTCATTGAGAAGGTGTGAAACTGTGTGTGTGTGTTCATTCCCCTCAGAGATCTCCATTCCATTAAGCAAGCGGCTTGTCTGACAGGCAGTGGTAATGTGGCCTGGCGCACACATTAATACTTGGCTAGTGTGACATAGTGCTGATTCGGCTCCCTGTCAGACAGCACGCTCTGCTGGCCATCCTTCACCCAGCAGCTCACTGCCGCTGCCACACACACACACACGGTTCCAGCTGACAAAGAGGGGCGGGAGGCACTGCCAACAACCCCTCACCAGTGTTACCTTGAGAGTGCAGACATATTTATGGAGGTCTTTCCTTTCATTTATATCTCTCCTTGTGATATGATATGCAAACCACACCCCTAACACCTAACTTTAGACACAGAGGCCAGGCATAAATCCCTCCCAGGACTACAACAGAAAACCAGCAGAATGGGGAAATCTGCTTCTGTCCTATAACTAAGTAAGTATATGTTAGATTTGAACCACCCCTTCTGTGATATTTTGATAGTCTGTAGGCTGGATAAACTGAACAATTCAATCATGTAGCCGAAGGACATCAACAATTTACCCAGCTTTGATTTACAGGTGTGTTTTGCCTAAACTGTACCCAATACACATCCAGACAGACACAGACCTTACATGGCTACTGTATGTACCAACTGAGTATATTTATTTCAGGAGTTGTCAGTGGGGCAGCCATGAAGTGCCCTTGAACAAGGCACCTAACCCCTCACTGCTCCCCAGGCGCTGATAGAGCAGGCAGCCAACCTCTGGGTTAGTGTGTACTTCACTTGTGTTAGAACCACTGTGTGGTTCACTAATTTACAATTGGGTTAAATGCAGAGACCAAATTTCCCTCACAGGATCAAGAGTATAGATTATTAATAGTATTATTATTATTACAGAATAGTTGTCTCAAAGGAAACACCCTCTGATGGTGAGCAGTGCCTGAAGGTCATCAAAACTGGGCCCTGGCTCAGTCCTGCTCTCTGCTGTCTCACAGAGTGCATGTGTGTTTGTCATGGGTGAAGAAGTGTGAGTACCATCAGGGATGTCTGTGTCCAGGGCCACAGCCGTCTCGTAGGTCCAGCAGCGGGCCACGTTGCGGATGGTGTAGCCACCTCCGCCCAGCATGAGCAGAGGCAGGTTGAAGGACTTCATGTACTCCACACACTTGGCATGACCTGCAGACACACAGCCCCAAAGCACTGAGCTTAGATAAAGCCAGAACCAAAGCACTGTTGGCTTAAACACACAGCACGATCTGTGCCCCGCTGAGGCCACACTTTCAGGGAGATTCAGAGGTTCATTTCCCAAAAGCATTATTGCTAACGTCTGTAGCTACTACCTTGGTTTGAGCGATGGACTTACAACACCACTCTCTCCCAACAGCATCATTCGTAATAAGCAACAAACAATGTTTATTACTACGTTAGTCCAACGCATCGTTACACGACGCAGGTGTTTCCCAAAAGTTTTGACAATCCATTGTAAGTTGGATTGTTAAGTTCCATAGTTCAGACCAATAGCACGGGGCTGTAGTAGAAGCATAGTTATGTTCATGTGATGTCTTCAAACTGAATAACAAACCATCATTAAAGCACTCCCACCTGGATCCGAATTTTGAATTTACCAAAACTAGGGTACCTCATCAACATCTACAACGCTCAACACTCTCCTGTTATTTCAAATCCATACACATATGAACCACAGTCATGTCTGTGAATATTATCCACAACTGTTAAATACGTCATATTAGTTTAACTAACAAGCCAACACTGGTGATGTCTGCCCACGATATTGAATTCTCTCTGAACTCATTTGAAACATCAGGAGATTTTGCAGTTTCAACAACGCTAGTCCATATAACTATTGTTTCTTTCATCGTATGACGGCGGTTTTAGATTTTTGGGATACAGTCGGATTCTTCGGATTGCTAGGTTTGAACTTCTGTTGTACTGCAGTGGTTCAATGCTTAACATCCATCATTATTTGGGAAACGGACCCTAGAACATCTCAAAGCGCCGCTGAGATGCACTCACTTCCTGGTTCATTAGAAGCATGTCCATAACACATCACTGTTGAACTGGCCCAAATCCTCTGCCTCGGGAACAGTGCTCAGGATTAACACATTGCTTTGCTTCCTCAGAGGTCATCATCTAGTTAATCAAAGGCTAATGCTAAATGCTAAAATGCATTATTTATGAATGTAGAAAGTAGCAGGTCAGTCTGGCTTTCAGCACCACTCAAAGTGAAATGTAAGACAATTACAATAATCTGCTAATTGTAGCCAAAGTTGCATTTCCCTGCATTCTCTTCGAACTAAACGTTTAGGTGCTCTGACCCCTTACAACGCCTGACAGTTCCACTTAACCAGAGCAGGCTGATGCACAAATGCAATAAATGGTCAGAAAAAAAAGATTAAAATGAATTTCTATTCCATTACTTTTTCCAAATGTACAAAACGTTTAGTGGAAAACATTCTAATGTCTTACTTTCCATCAGTGTGTGGAGATTTATGAGATCTTCATGCCAATTAAAGTCTCTGTGTCTGTGAATCCCATGCCATCTGTGGGTTGTGTGGAACTGTGTGGGATTAGTATTAGTGGCAATAGTATCATTAGCATCACCTTTTCCATAGTTATGTGTGTGAAACTGATGAATGCATATGATTAGGTGTTTTCAGTCTAACAGCTACTGTGGAAATGGGGGCACTGGGATGACTGAAATAATCCCAAAAACTATTTTCTCCACCTATAACATTTTAATACCATCCTTCATTGTTTTAACTGGTTACAAATTAAGACACGTTAATGATAAAAAGGATGTGTGATGAACTGCAAAAAATCTATTTAAATATCTTTGTAACATTTGTAGAGCATAAGAGCAGAGGTAATGGAGAGCCCATGCTAATGTGTGTGTGTTTATGATCAGGAGCCCTCTTACCTCGGATAGTGAGGTTGAAGCAGCCCAGCCTGTCTCCTGACAGAGAGTCGGCACCACACTGCAGAACCACTGCACTCGGCTGGTACATCTCCATCACCTTAGCCATCACCTGCACTCACGCGCACACACAAACACAAACACACACACACGGCCACGGCTCTAGTCAGCCTTGCTACAGTGCACTACTATACCAAATGATTGATGGTGACAGAGATGGTGGAGGTGAACTCACTGGTTTGAATATCTGCTCATAAGACTCATCATCAATACCGTCTCTCAGGGGGAAGTTGACTGCATAGTATTTACCCTTTCCAGCTCCAATATCCTAAAGACAAAACATGTTGAAGCAGACAACAAAATGACATTATGTTTTTTAATAAAGGCGAAATACAGATTTCACCAGATCAAACACATTGTAAGCTCCATACACAATCATAATTTATCACACCAATACCTTCCAGAACAGAACTTCACATAACACTAAACTTCTCACTACTAAACAGCCAGGAATTAATGTTTTTTAATTTATGCAATGATTACATTTACATGCAAAGCATATTCCTGTTCTTACCAGAACATTGACGCTATTTGGGTTGACATGTAAACTCATTTTAATTGTCATATTCCAAATTTGGCCATATTCCATTTTAAACAAAAAAACAAAAAAAAAAAACAAATAAACTCCCTGGCATATGCCTGTATTAACCGGAATACTGAATACTACCACGTCTGGACATTGGAAATATTGTATGGAAACCCATTTTAACCTTAGCTTTGTTTACTTAGGAGAGGCATGCATGGCTACAGCACTGTCATGAACAGTAGACACAGTTGTGCCCTCCTTCATCCTGAACTTAAGAGATAGCCACTAAAATGGGTGAATATGTACAAAGCCCTACTGCAGAGAAAATCAACTACTTGATCTGTGGTTACTAAAGAGGGTGTTATTTAGCCAAAATGGACCTTTATAATCCCCAGGCTAAATATAAGGTTGAAATTGGCCCTGCAAAAGTGCATTTGAGCTTATTTATGATCAAAGTTGATTACATTCTATTTTAACTTCAGAGAACAAGGTACATCATCCATCCATGTGTCACCTTTAAGAAATTGTCATAGAGTGATTATTGCAAGCATTTGGAAGGGCTATAGGTTTTGCCAGCCAGTTATATTTCTGGGCTGACATGTTTTTATTCTATTTTTACTGCTTATGTCTATCAAGTACTGTGTTCAGTACTATGTTGTTCAGTGCAGTTGTGCAAGATAAATATGCCATAACTACTACAACTACTACTACTACAACAAACTGTCTTTGGTCTCTTTGGTCGCCTTTTCATCATCTGTTCTCTTCATAGTCTGCAGATGTGAACTTTATCTTCCTCGCTTAAAATTATACTATCTGAGAGCTTCTCAAAGGCATAAAACCCACCAAATCTCAAACTACAAACTTGCCATTAATTAATGTTTTGCAATTAACAGGTGTATACTGCCCTTATGTCGCACCCCACTGCTGTTTCATTTCAGAGTACTGATTGGCATGTAAACTGGAATATTCCATATGAAACCCCTTTTCCACTTTAACCAGAGTCCTGACCTAATTCCAAATATGCCATGTATGGAAACCTGGTCAAATGTTGTCCTCAAGCCTGCCCAAGTCAGAATCTTATTTGGTTCTAAATACAACATTGTCTTCTCCTTGTTCAGTCTTACCCTTAGGTCTCCTGTGCCAGGGAAATACTCTCCATACTTGTGGAAGGACACCGTCATGACTCTGTCAGTGGTGTAAAAGGCTTCTTCAACACCATCTCCATGATGGATGTCAATGTCAATGTAGAGCACTCTTTGATGATACCTGTGATTTAGAATACAGTGAAATAGAGTTAATCCCATATTACAAACCAATCTCACAGTTGACTCGTCAAAATGTCCCATAGTGAAGGGAAAGAGGTTAGAGACCTTAGTACAAAAAGCATGTCAGACAGACTAGAAGACAGAAGACCAGACCAGACAGAAGAGCCTTACTTCAGCAGCTCCAGAATGGCGAGGACAATGTCATTAACGTAACAGAAGCCTGAGGCCTCTGACTTCTTGGCGTGGTGGAGGCCGCCTGCCCAGTTCACTGCAATGTCTGTCTGCTGCCTGTTCAACTTAACAGCTCCAGCTGTGCCACAGAAAGAGCGCGCACACACACACACACCACATTGGCATCCAGTCACAGGTGCATCAGTGCTGCATGCTGTTTCCATCTTTTGATGGAAACATTATGACATTCATTTATGCCTAAACTCCTACCAGTTAATCTACAGGAACAGAACATTTGATCCCTTTTTGTTCAAGGAACAAATAGTGGCTAGTAGCTCCAGTGGACTATTTATGCCATACTCTTTTGATTGGGTCACAAGTCCAAGGCTAAGCAGTAGCCCACGTTTACCCCAACAAATGACCATCCCTACCAACAAAATGAGGAAACGCAAACAGGTTCAAGGCAATATGTTTCCAGAATTTGTGTCCATTAAGTCGCTTCCCTGAAGGGGGTGAAGTGTTTATGGGACTTATGAATTATATGTTTGTGGACAACCATGGAAGAACTTGGCTCATTTCCTGTATTGGAAATATGACAGACCAGACCAATGCCTCATAAAAGGAAGGTCAGGGTAGTGTTGCAATCTCAGAATAGAGGGCAGCAGGGGTGGAGATTTCTTTTATCAAGCTGCAGGTTTGACACAATTGGGCTTTAAAATTTACAGAAGTTGTCAACCAAGCTGTGCTCTTGTCATGTAAGATCATCATTCACACAGTTCTTTCTTTTTGAGCCTTTTCAAACCCTGACAAAAAAACCTACTGGGCGTAATGAAGACTGTCCCTCCACCCTTTATCAAGCCGAGACAAAATTTCACAACACTGACGTACCTGCTGAACCACCTGTGGAGAGCTGGCAGAATTCAAACAGCCCATCAAACACAGGGCAGTCCTCCCCGACATTGACTGCAAGCAGACACAGAATGGATATGACAGATGAACTAAAGCAGGGTCCAAACAAGTGCCTTCTTCAGGTAGACACAAAGCCCACTCCGAGTCAATTCAATAGGGCTAAAAATACACAATGATCTGAGTTATGGGACAGCAAGATCTTACAGCGCTGCATCTGCTTGCTGAACTCGGACATGTTGTCTGGACGAATGGACCGCAGGAATTTGATGTAGTCGTCACTATGATACTTTGTCATTTCTTCTGCAGTGGCCTTATGTGGCCTCTGGAATGAAATCCCAATAAGAGGAATGTAAATAAAACAAACAAGTAAGGCCTCTTAGAATGTGTGCATGCAAAACTGTGCAGATATGCTTACATATTAGCTGTGATGTGTGATGCTCATGGAGACAGTTAATTCAATGTGCTCTCTACTCCGTTTTATTGAAAGTCACTTACAGCAACAAGCCACATGGCACAAACAGTTACATTTACGCTTCTACAACAAACCAACTTGCAACTATGGCTGTTACTTAGAGCCACAACTATTGAATATGGCCCAACCTCTGTATGTCAGGTGAGCATGTCTCCGTTTTGTGAAAAACTGCATGCAGGTTCACTAATTTGTATGTTCTGTAATACACTGTGTGCTGTGGTGTCTTCTGTAAATCCTAACTTAGTTGTGCGTTTTCAACTACATCATACTTTTTCTACTATAGGTCCTGAAGAAACATTTAAGATACTGCAGAAATGGCCATTAGCACTGTCCTGGGACATGTTTCCAAAACCATAACAAAGTTTAACAACTTTTTTGGTTGCGATGTAATTGCCCATTGCCAACCAACTAAACTCCAAACTGGTTAGCCACTATGGTTTTGGGAAACGCACCCCTGGCTAGTGGTCAGTATCAATAATCTTTGGTTGTAAGGTTCATAGCTGGATGATACTTACAAGGATGATACTTTTGTGATAAACATAGCAGGTGCATAATAATGACCTCCTACTTGGTCATACTCTTCAGCCCACACTTACATAAATCTCCATTTTTCTGTACAGTCCATAGTTTAACAGCAGATTGTGAGTCATGCGGATCCTGTGAGGTTTCATAGGGTGCCCTTGGCCGTAATAGTAGTTCCCAATATCACCTGAAAAGACATGAATGAACAGTTAAAAATGTTACTTGACTCTACGTTATGAGGGCAACATGGTGGAATTGCAAACTGCATGAGAATTCCATCTAATACAGACCATACAAACCAAACCAAACTTTTATTATTTTAAAGACTTGAACATGCGCATTGGACGCTAGATTCGGTCGGAGTCCTATTCATCAGTACTTTTGGGCCTTGGCGTAATGATGATAAACTTCAAATTACGTTAACGTTAATAAGAGGAAATATGACACGTACCAACGACTGTCAACTTCGATGATTTAATGATTTGATGATTTAAAGAGGAACCTAAAATATTTATATTTCAACTTGCTGGCTAACAAGCCGGCTAATTATGGAGCACAATACCCACAGTTCACACACGAGTGGTTTTTAGCGTGCTATCATAGCTAGCATAACGCCAGTATTGTTTGGTAATGTCTAGAATTCACTGATTGTTATCAGAAATTCTCAGAGGAAGCGTACCATAATTAAAATATACAACTAAGAACTTAACGGGCCACCAAAACGCCTTAGGCATCGGGTTAATAAGAGTGTGCGAGAAACACATTTGTAGACATTAATTCATTTGTTTGCTAATGCGTTAGCCACGTTAGCTACCTAGCTAGCTTTCGGCACTGTCTCATTCGCGCTGCAAACCAGACTGTACTGTAACGATATCCATCCCTCAGAAAGAAAGGAAGCTGATATGCTACCTACCGTCATAATAGTAACAGACCTTCTTTTTTGTACCAGTTGAAAGGGTGTAAGCCATATTTGACTACTTTCCGATAAACCGTGCAAAATTAGAACAACAGAACAGGGTCTAGCAGTCCGTCAGTGGTGCAAAGAAAGAAATAGGGACAGTGGGTGGAGCATCATCAAAGATTGTATGTGGTGTCTGCGTGTATGGAGGTGGGGGTCTAAACAGTTGCAACGCACACAGTGCATAAAAAATACATATACGCGATTGCAATATTTAGCTTTTCATACCAGGCCTGTAACAGAAAGATATATTATAACAAACTACTTGTGAAAGCCATTAGCCAGCACGTGTCCTCTGACAATGTATTGCCGTCTCTGCTGGCACAGAATGTATGCCCGTCTTACTTTTCAACGTACCATTTAGAAAATTACTAATGCAAGAAAGGTTGAGTCTATTATAATGTGCATTACATTGACAGCAGATAGTGGATAAGATATCTAAGCACTATCACATCACAAGGTTTTGACCAGACTGTCAGACTGTTCTAAGGTGATTAATGACTAATTCTGAAAGTGTGTCCTTAGAGTTGGCCACTTCTTTTACAATTAACCAAACTGCATTAACAGTGGTAGATTATAGATCCGCACTGCACAGGCGTGTGAAACAGGTTAATTACTTATCTGTCTAGTGATTAATTAAACATGTTTGCGTTCATTTGCCTGCATGTGGGGCATAAGCAACAAGACATGATAAACATTTCAGATAGGGTAATGCTCCGCTGGCCATGCATAATGCAGTATTATTACAATGCATAAAAAAATAAAAGAAAAAAGCTTTCCTGAGACAGACATGCCTTTATGCCTGAAGGGAGACTATTTTGTTTCAAATCTAAAAGGTTTTTATTTTCAAAGACTATTTGGTTATCTGTGGTTTACATCAGGTTTGTCATGTTTTGAATCCCCATAAGGCACTGCTCATGTCCACTGTCTGTAAGAAAGTCACTGTCTATGCATCACTGATAAATCCTACCTGTTTACATTAGCCTTACTTGTCAGTGAATATGTCTGAAGTTGAGTCTTGGATTCGCTCTGCTCCTTATTTAATGCTTTGCAGTTTATAGGTGGCCTAATCTAACGGCACAGTGTGGAGTGCCGACAGATTAGGCTGTCTACCATCTCTGCCCTATGATTCCTAGCACCAAGTGATGTAAGAGAATACTGCATGAACCCAAAGTCACTGCTTGCTGTTAAAACCTCAAAGAACAAAATAAAATAAAAAAAACATTCCACTCTGCTGTACTAAATTATTTCACCACACTGTGAAATGTGAGGTGATATACATGTGACCACTTGTGACATTTATGGTCAACTAATGATATGGTTGTGGTACGTGTGAGTTGCATGTGTGTGAAAACTATCAGACAATGGTGTTTTAAAATTTTAATTAAATCCTTCTGCCACAGAATGAAACATTTATTATACAGTGGTACTTGTGTGAAGAATCAGTTACGTAGAATGAACCACAGTTTTTGTTTGAACAAAATAAAACACTTAGATTTTCTGTAAGCATATAAAACAAATGGAAAAAATAACTTAAGTCTGCTTGAACACTATATTGTACATATTAAATGCTTCACTGATAAATCATGTATCTTTTATCAGGAATACAACAATGTAAAATCTTTGCCCTAAAGCAAATCTTACACTTCCACTCACATTAGGTTACAGAATGGATACAATCACTGGATGGCTGATTAAAAGTAAATAGGTGCATAGTTTAAATTTGAGGACATGCTCAAAATATAAGACACTAACACTACACCATGAACTGCATTGTTGTTAACTAAAAAAATAGCATCTGCATAATTTCTTATGGAAAACCATGAGAAATTCCTTGACAATGCCCTCTTCATTACACACAAAACCAACAAAAGGACACAAACCTTTGAAATGCATCAGTTCCACAATCAGAGGTGCATTTGACCCCAACGACATAGATATACATGGTATGTAGAATGGTGCTTACATTTCACTATAGATAGTGTGGGATCCTTTCATATGGCCGTTTCATTAATAATCTCAACATCTTTAGTTAATGCCAGGGTCCATATGGGTTAGCATATTGATTACAGTGAGCAACTGTAGAGCTTGCATCAACAGGAATAACTGAACAATGTAACACACATTTCAAAAATCTTTTTTTTGTTTTCCATTGGCTTATGTTTATAGACAAAAAACATGTAGTCAATTGGGTATTTGGTCACATTTTTGTTTGCCTCAGTTTCAATTTCAAGAAAAGTGCTTAATTTCAACATTAGTGTTTTGGAGTGGCAGTGCTTCCACCAAGGAAGTCTCATGGCCAGTTGAAAGTCCGGCCTGTGATCTGGTAAAACTTCTGATTGAACGGGTGAAAGAACTTCCTCAGTTTGGCCACCACGGCTGGGTCCACTTCAGGGTGGGTGCGTCCCTTGCTGCCTGCCAGGCACTTACTGAAGACAATGTTAAAGCGCAGGCAGTAGAAGCCCCGGGTGGCGTTAAAGTACAGGTTGTACTGGCTGATGCGGGAGGGCAGGTTGAGGAAGCGCTCCACCAGCTGCAGCTCTGGCAGGGGGTCCGTGATCAGCCGGTCCCCGTCCACTATGTGGAACTGCTCTACGGGGAAGTATTTGAGCCAGCGCTCCAGGTGCTTGGTGTAGATGCTTGTCCGCACTGCTTTGTACTTGGTGTTCACCTCGCAGGTGTTGGTGTCGATGGCCAGCTTCTCGAACTTGTGGTAAGTCTTGTTCTTGCGCTCCTTGCCCTCCAGCACCTGTGTATAGTCGGACACGGCGCGTGTGGTAGGCTCCCGCACAATGATGAGCAGCTTGATGGAGGAGTTCATCTTGAAGATGCGCTCGGGGACCTCCTCAGTAATGAAATATGCTGGGCTCTTCTCAATGGTGATCTGGTGCGGGAAGGAGAAGGGCATCTTCCCCCGGTACCAGTTGATGCCGCGGGCGTAGTTCTGGTCATTGTCAAAGAAGTGGATCTCCTGGGAGGCCTTGACCACGGCCGGGTGCAGGTTGAGCATCTCCAGCAGGGCCCGGGTGCCACCCTTGCGCACCCCGATGATGATGGCTCTGGGTAGCTGCTGCACCAGGTTGTGCAGGCGGATCTGCTCCTTGGTGGCATTTCCTTTGCGGAGCTCGTGGAGCAGGCTGCGCTTGTACTGCAGGGTCCTTAAGGAGATCTGGTCTGCAAGGCCAGGAGGGGCCAGTCTACTCTCAATGGGGCAAATTGGCTGTAGCCTACATGGAGGAAATTTTACGTCAAATCTGTTAAAAATCAACATACCACACATACTGTAGAACAATTGTAAACATTTAATGTATTAAAACAATTAATACATGATGTCTCAACTGCTGTGCGATTGATTGAAAATGAATTATTAATTAAGTATACATTGTTGCTGACATGAACCATTCATGTATGCCTTGCACATGCCATTTCAAATGTTGATTTGGCATTCTCAGGATCTGACGTGCAGCAGGATCACTGACCTATCCAAGGTACCAACCCTGGCCACTAGATAGAGGAGACTCCCAATAGCAAGGCTGCCCAGCACGAAGAGTTTCTGTCTAAGCAACACCTGCTGTTTGAATAGCATGGCCCTCCATCAATCTTCAGGACTGCGTCTTCAGCCTGGGGAGAGAGCAGAGCACATAAACCACTAATCACTCCGAGGCAGAGACAGCGGAATGTTTATTAACGCACACTCAATCAAGTCTTACAAGTGATTAAGGCACGTGGCGCCTGAGCAGCAAAGTACTGCAGATGCATTAGACTCCCTGCACTCCCTCCCACAATTTATTTATTTATTTGTATTTATTCCCGCCGGCGCAGGGAGTTGACTTGATTGAAAGAGTGCTGTGCTATTCCCGCTGCCACAGGAGTTGACTGTCTTGATGGCATCATTCTCATTTTGCTCAAGATCCCTGGATCTAGAGGACACAGCTTATAGATGCCATCGTTCTCATTTTGTCAAGATCCGATCTGGAGGACACAGCTTATAGAACTCAGTGTCACATTTTTGTTTTGCCTTGTTTTTTTAAAATCTCAAAGACAAGTGTGACTATTCCAAGTTCATCATAGGAAATTTAGCATTTAGAAATATCTCAGGAGAAGAAGCAGTATAACAAGGGTCCATTATTTTGTTGTTGAGGACATGTTGGATTTGTTTGTTACATTGAATTAGTAATGCCCAAAACAAACCATTTAGGAAATGAGTTAATGGCAAAAAGTTAATGGCAGTAGTAATTTTATATTCCCATTAATTCTCTCCATCAGCCCTCACATTAGTGCGTAGAGAAAAAGATTTGCTACATTCTGACACCACACAAAAATAATGCTTCTTGACCAACTACTCTCGATGGAATAAAATGGCCTCTGTGAGTCAGTATGTCTGCACTACATAGGGTTTTGTCCTTGATGTGTATATCCAGGCAGCTGTTTCATTTCACTCAAGTGGTTTAGAGATTCAATTATAATTACGCCATATCTACCTAAGTCACACATTCTAATTTTGGTGTGCCCTTGACTTGCATTGCAGTGCTCTCCCTATGATGTTCAAAGGCCAGTCAGCAAGACAACTTTGTGTTGGCCAACACAGGCTGATCATTATTAATGATTTGCAAAAGCACATTCCTCTCACACCCATTTACATGCAGAAGCTGATTACTATATCATGTCCATGACTCCACTGACCTTCTGCATGAAATATGGGACACACACACACACGCACACACACATACACTCAGCCACAAGGGGGCAGTGTCTAGACACCTAGACAATGCATATTGTGACTACATTTTGCTCTTAGATTTTTCTCGTCTATCCTAACATGCAAAATAGCAAGGGTAGTTAGCAGTTGCCCATTAGTCAACAGACATGGCTTTCACTTGGACGTCTAACATAGACATCCACAAAACCCATTTCATTATCTAGTTATTGTACCCACACTTAAACACATTGTAATCCCAACATATTGAATTGAATATTGATTGTAATCCCAACATATTGAATAAACTTATTTGTTAAAAGACAACAGCAGCACCAGCAGCATGTTACATCTGCAATGATGCAGAAAAAGTGTCCCTGTCCTAATCCTTGGTAACTTGTTATTTTATATCTTATTTTATATTTACACTGAAAGGGGTTTCTGCTTGATGGTCCAGCAAAAGAGGAGCATATTCCATTACTCTCATAGCACGATCTGTGAAAATTTCAACTGTGCCATTTCAAAATATGAAACACAAACACAAACATGAAACACAAATGCTACCGCCATGGCTAACACAATATCTACACAGCTGCATGAAAAGAGCTCTGTAAATCAGCTAGTACCCAGATAAATAAATAATAATGCTTCTATAATGTTTATTGAGACAAGACTGAGAGCTATTTTAGTATTTTTTATCAGTGCTCCATAACAATAGGGGAATATAAAGCCATTTGCCCAGTGGCCCATCCTTGTTTGCGATTTCCCATTCCCATTTCATTACCGGAAGTCATTTAGAGCCCTGTAGAGGGACTCATCCATAGGCATTGTGCGTGAAACTGGGACTCATGAACAAGCAATAAATTGCTTTCCAAGGAGCTCTAACATTATTTTTCTACACTCCCAGTGACTTGGCACACCACTTATTGAGTAGACATGGACATCAATAAATCTGCTTTTCAGAACCAAGTTCTCTACTACCGCTAAAGTTTCTTTTTTAGTGTGGTAATCCATTCTTACTCTCACCATATCCAAGGTAAAACCAGTTTACAGTGCCTTCATTTGAAATGAAATCTATTTCTAGACACTCTCTGTGCTCTGCATCAACATCGTGATATCTTAAGCACTTTCTAATGTCTCCTCTGACAGACTCTATGTAGGCTGCTGTAATAATACCAGTGTACACTGTTATGTACTATGCTATTTTTAATGCATTTTCTCAAAAAGCATGTAAAGCAGAATTCAGAAGGCCACACAGGCTTGGGGGGGGGGGGGTGGATTTGTCATCAGTTAAGTGTGGTAGTACCTGCTCCAGTTCCAAGATCTGCACAACCAAACCAAACTTTGTGCGTCTTCCTAAGAGTATCTATCATATTGAAAGCAGTGAAAGTGGTTAAGTGGATTGGAATAAAAAATCTGGATACAACAGAGCAACAAATCCTGAGTTTCTGAAAACTAGGTGCATGTCTGTGCGGATTGTTCTCACAATTAGGCTTATATATAGTGGTCATCTGGCTGAGTACTGGATCTTGCTTCACTGTCTATTGGCACCAAATCCGTAGAACATGATGGTCAGACTAGTTATAACTAATGGGCCACCTCTAAATTGAAACTGCTGAGCTTGTTAATATGACTTGTATGTGCTTCCACTGCTCTCCTCACTCAGCAGTGGATCCAGAGCCCCATCTCAGCTGCATACACTGACTCTATGACAGCCTTCCCATCAAGGTGTTAGAAGCACCTTTCCTAGTAGGTGATATCTTAGCGCACTCTTGCAGAAAAAGACAGAAACACCTCAGGGTGTGTCTATGTAGTCAAAATTAGACAACAGAATTGTGAGAATAAATTTTTTCTTAATAAAAAAATATTTTTTTTCTTTTGAAAGACTACAGGCATTCACATGAAGGAAGATGAGCCTTTGTGAAATTAATCTGACAGATTCTCCTGACAGCCTCACATCAAAGCCTGGGTACCCATAATAACTTATTTGAATATTTCAGTTCTCAGCAGTAGAGCTTCTGAGTAGTGCTGAATTTGTTTCACTGTTTCAGCAGATGCTCTTGCATGTCTGAATGAGTTGTCACTAATCAGAGGCTTACTCTACAATAAGCTTCAGTGATCTACAATGATCAATGTATCCAACAGAGAAGTATTCATCTTCATTGGCTTAATTAATAAAATGCTGCTACTGTATCAGTGGAGATGTGTAGGACTGTGCTTGCAATAGGCAGCATGACCTTCACAAATGCAAGGTGAAAACTATTATAATCTTTTTTCAAAAGAACCTGAATTACTTCATAGTAACTGAGTGTACAAATAAACAACATGTCTCTTTGTCTGAAACAAAAAAGCCAGGTTCTTGTAACTACATGCTTAGTCTGATAAGCTTACTCTTGCAAGCGGGTACTTTGTCAGTTTCTCACCCATAGTAGCAAACCCATAGTTATTCCTGCCTATTAAACATGTTCTTCCTGAAGGCAACACAGCCTATCATAGATTTAATCATGCCTGACTTTCACTGAGAAATTAGATGTTTGTAATAAAATGCAACTTTTCTAATCCTCCTGGCCTTCCCTGCTTTAAAACAGTCTGTTTAAATGGGATTTAATGAGATTAGGATATGATAATGATCAATGATACCACACAGCATCTTGTTTACTCATTAAAGTACATGCAGAACCTCCTCTAATTATGCCAGTTTTGTGGCTGTTGTACCAATCTCAGCGCATCACGCTGCAGTCACAGTGTGTATAAATAGCTGTGTGCTGTGCTGTTGGCTGGAGCTGGAGCTGCGGCGTGATGAAAGTGTCCCAAGCGGGAGCGGGAGCTCCTTTGGGAGGCCACAGCAAGGTCCCTAGAGAAGTCTGGATGGGGAGGGACATGGAGAACTGGATGTCTAAGACTTGGCTGGATGCATGCACGCACACACACACACACACACACACACACACACACACACACACACACACACACACACACACTATGTTGCAGTATCATTCCAGTGCTCAGGGAGGATCCATTACAGTGGTACAAGGGGAAAGAAAGAAAGAAAGAAAGAAAGAAAAGGGAAAAAATCTACTTGAGTAGATTGCAAGAGGCAGTCAGAAGCAGCCTGAGAAATTAATCCACCGTATTTGTTCTAGAATGATCCAAACAATCCATCTGAGGAATGTCGTATGGACGTCTTCTTACCTGCGCTGCTCTCAAAGCCTAGGATGAATAAGCCCATTGCAGTGGTGGCAGAGGAACATTGAGCCTGTGCAAGTGCACCACAGAGAGAATGGGGATCCATATTCTTCTTGTCTCATTGTTCAAAGCCAGTAGGCTGTGGGCTGATTGCAATCTTAATTCCTTCCACATCACCCCACCGCTCATACGGCCCTGCTTTGGGATGGCTTGTACATTGCAGTGTCCAACCACAAATCACAGCATCATGGTCATAGTCCATGGTATCATTTGCATGAAAGCAGTCCTCTGAGGATCCTTCTGGAAAGCTATAGGTGTCAGGAATGACCGTTTTCCCTCAAGGAGTGGATTCATCTTTGCCCTTAAAGAGCATGGCTGACAGAGTAAATATCTTTACAGACATGTGAGAATACGCTGTGGAAGAGATGAAAACTATACTTTCTAGTCTGTCTGTGAACACCAAGCAACCAATTCTGGATGATTTCCATAATAGAATTCTTAATGGGACATTTGCTTTATGGTATTTCCTCTTTAATATGACAACTAATAAATGCTGTGAGGTTTACAAGAGCTGCCTGCCTTACGGTGGCACACCACCCCTGCAATCCTCCATCTTGTCAGCACAGGGCAGTAAACAGCATGAACAAGACACAAAAGCATCAGAGCAATTAAATGATCAACAATCAATAGGCTACTATTACTCCTACTACTAAACAAGACTACTACAACTAATACTGCTACTACTAGAAGTACTATAATAAGAGGAAGAAGAAAGAAAGAAAGAAAGAAATGATGAAAGAATGAAAGAAAAGAAAAGAGTGGACATTTTTTTGGTCTTAATTTTCTTTGAAGTACCCTTAGAGTACCCTTAGAGTGCGCTGTCCATGTTCCCCCACCCTCACTTGGGCCACATCCATTTACTGATATTATACATTATTTATTGCCATCTGTGGCTGCTCCTTTGTCCAGGCTTCATCTGCGTATCAGCCCACAGCTGGTGCCAGAAACCCTAGCACCTTCTGCCGCTACAGACCTGCATCCACCTGAGAGCTGCCTAACGCTATTCACTTTTATGAACTTCTCCACAGACATATGGGTGGGTGGTCTGGATAGCATGTTGTCCTTGCTGATTTTCAGTCCTTTGTCTTTTCTTTGTTTCTTATTTTTCTAAGATACTAAAAGCGTGTTCAGATCAGAACATCAGACCAGCCAGCCAGACTTTAGCAGACAGCAAGGTAGCTTTAGTTGCATAAACGAAGACACACACAATGCCAAATTTGGCACACAGAAGTTTTTTGATCAAAGTGAAGCTCGTAGCTTTTTTTTGGCAACGATCTCTGGGGACTTCTCAGTAGAGACACAACTAATACAAGCACAGCCCAATTTTGGGGCATTCATTTTCCATGTGAGGCTGCTGAGATCTATCTGTCTGCTTTCTGTGCCTGTTTCTCTTCATATCTCCCTGTTACTCAGAACCGCTCTGACCTCTGAGCTTTACAGTCAAGCTCAATTAGTCCAGCTGAGCACTCTATGAATGCCATCTCTCCCTCCTAGCCTCAAATTAGCTGTCAACTGACCCATATTAGGGCTAAGCTAATTGAACACAGAGAAAACCTACTCTAATAGGCACAACACACACACACACGCATGCAAACACACACACTAGCCCAATCACACATATACAGCACAAAGAGCTGACATGTGGAAGGAAACAAAGTACTGAGCACAATAATAAACAGCATGCCAGCACTGAACTCAAAAGACAATATCTCCTTTACTGCTGACTGCAGTGCGACCTTGAGGCTACAAATAAGATGAAGCTGCCATGCAATAAACCCAGGCCAGAGAGAAGAGACAGACAGGGAGAAAGAGAGAGGGGGGGGGGGGGGGGGGGCCAATGGAAACTGCACAGGCTTTTTTAATACAATGTATTTCTCCAACACCCACCCCTCCACCACCCCACTGCACTACAGGGTGTGGATATGGCTACTATACATAAAGATAGCACAGCCTCATCACACCCATACACAGACATATGGAAAATGTCTTAAGCCAGTGTTTGAAATGCTAAGTTTTATCTACGTCAGCCTGAACATATATAAAGGCACTTCTGACGACGTATTTATGTGACTACATGACTGCTCCCAGTAGCCCACTGTAATTGCTTAAACATAAATTTAAACACTGACTGATACACCTCTCTCTCTCTCTCTCTCTCTCTCTCTCTCTAGCTATCCCTTCTGGTTCCCCTCGACCCATGGGGAATCGCATGCTACCTCAAGAGAGCTACCTTTAATTACACTCCTCATTCATAAATCCCCTCTGAACGGAAAAAAAATCCAAACAAA
Organism: Tenualosa thibaudeaui; assembly: GCA_027481765.1. Lineage (NCBI taxonomy): Eukaryota > Metazoa > Chordata > Actinopteri > Clupeiformes > Clupeidae > Tenualosa > Tenualosa thibaudeaui. The sequence goes on from JAIFZK010000001.1 coordinate 21,731,408, forward strand.
TAATGCCTGCTTCTGGTTGATGCTATTAACCTGGCGTCTCCTTGGCGGCCATGTTGTTTTTCCGGGCCGCTCCATCTCCTCTCAACACAACACAAAACAACCCAGCCACTGACAGCTAATTTGATTAAGCAGGCAGGCCTGTTCTACCTTTACAGTTAAATGCACTAATGGGAGTGAGAGCAGAGGACACGTGACGGCAGGACTGTGGCATTGCTCCTGCTGCCTCACGCCAACACATGTGTGTGTGTGTATATACGTGTTTGTGTGTGTATGTGTGTGTGTGTCTGTGTGTGTGTGTGTGTGTGTGTGTGTGCCACATCAGGCAGAAACACCTGCTGTGCACTGGGGCTCTGGAGCAGCTGTGTTCCCTATGTAACAGATGCAGACTCCTCCCCCCTCCCTCCTCCCTCCTCCAGGGGCATAGTCTGCTGTCCTAACAACAAAACCCTCTGCACCAATACACCTTCACTGCACACACACACCCCACCCCTCTGCCAACACAACACACACAACATGCCACATGCACATATACAAACTGACAGACTCTGTACTGCAGCCTGAGCCACCTTCTCTGTCCACACTAGAGTGATGGAGGGGATTGTTGCCGCTGCTGTTTTTGTTGTGGTGAGTATGTGTGTTGTTATTGTTGTTGATGATGGTGGCTGTGAGCTGCTGGGTGGGAGCGGTGCCTGTGATGCCATGTGTGGTTGGCTGCTGTGCTCAGTGAAGCACTACCTGGGTTGGCAGTGAGCAGCCACCACCCTATTGCGCTTCCCGGGGGCATCGGCTGTTTTTTATTCTGGCACATTCCATCCTATTACCACCCGCTGGCCCTGTCTGTGACGTGTGCAAAGTCCAGCACTCTCATTGTGACAGCACCGTCATCCAAGTGTAGCCCAAGGCTGTCTGACACAGTGGTGGCTCTGGGTGGAGGCACTGGGATTCAGGTTACATCTCCTCATAGTGCCAACCTCACATACAGGGTAACATCTCTAAAACAATAAGCCTGGACTGGCAAAACCCATTCACTATCAATGGCAACAGCGTGACAATGTGTGTGTGTTTGAGCACAGAGCTGTCATGCCCCCATTGCAATTCATGACACTTATTTGCTGTAGTCAGGTCCATTATTTTGACTAATCAGCAAGTTGAAGTGTACTGCCTCATGGCCCTGCACTGACGGAACACAAGGCTGGAAAATCTCCCTGTCTACCACTCACTGACCTAACTGGAGTGGCAAACTAGAATGAGATACCACTTGATCTGATTTGTGCTAATGTAAGCATCCAGAGGACAAAAAAGTCCCACATGTCAGGGAAGTCATTGGCGAAATGGCAGTTCCATTAGAAACAGCTGAGTGATCTCGGCCTGCTCCGAGCTCGACTTCTAAAGCTCTTTGGGGACGGGTTGGGAAGGAGAGTGGCACTGTGGGTTAATGCTGACTAATCTAGCCATGCAGTATAGACTAGCAGTATAGTGGACCATGCAGGATGTTTGTCTTCATGAGTGTTTTTGTGTGGGTGGTTGTGTATGAATGTGAGTGTGTTATTCTGTGTGTGTGTGTGTGTGTGTAGGGGAAGCGTGCGATGGGGGAGCGATGTCTCAGTCTTTTGGAGGATCAGCGCATCTCTTTCCTGCCCACACAGTCTCAGCTCCCTCTCTCTCTATCTCTCTGAGCTGCCATTGAAGTCTGAGTCGACACCTGAGGGCTTGATCATTCTTAAGCTTGTGTGCTTGTTAAGCTTACATGCATGTAAAGGGGCCTCAGACAGGCACAAGAACACACTCACACACCGATAAAAGAAGACATATTCCCCACAGAGACAACTTTTACAAGTCTCACTCAGTGTTGAAGCTGTTTTTCTCTGCCAAGTGTTTACACCTGTTGGCAAGGGTCATATGATAGCAGCAATTATAGTTGTTACCTTTCCCCTGGAAACATGCTTTAACAAATCATGGGGTATCTGTAAAATGTAATTTATATATGTGTCTAGTATATTACACATAAATTATGAAAATATAATGAAGAAACAATTACATCTCTGTCCCCGACAAAAACTACTCAAGTACTTGCTAATAGTCTGACTGCAACACTACATGTTACAAAACACTGTGAGACACTGAAAGACCTCATTGATGAGGATCTCTCTCTCTCTCTCACTTCAACACACACACACACAGCACAAACAAACAGATAGACGGATAAACAAACACAAAAACAAACAGCTTTGCCTACTTTGAGTGAGTGCGTGTGTGTTTTCCTTCCATAGCAGCTGTATTTTTGGGAAGCAGCATGAGTTTCATTGTGCTTCCCAGTGATGGTGCTGGCTCTCTCTCCCCATATAAAGAAGCCCTGCTAGGTGTTTAATATTTGATCCTCTGCTTCCTTCCACTGAGAATGTTTGCTGCCTAGGATTCCCACTCTTGCTTTGGCTTGTCAATAAACAGCACCTCTCAGCAGGGAGCCCTTATCAACACACCTAACCCTTTCCCCCAAAACAGCAAAACCATAGTGGTGACCACCACTTTACCCTGCCACTCAATTTCCACTACCCACACAAAAACACACACACACACACACACTACAGTCTGTGCTTTATAGCCCTATCACACGTCATTTACAGTGCAGATCTGGCATCAACCACGTCAAATCAATATGCTGTTAAGACACGTCTCCATTTGGATGTGAAGCTGACAGCATTTCATTAAAGTGGGATCGATAGGCCTTGAGATTCAGAGGAAAAGCCATGTTATAATAGGGCATCTAAATGGAAATGGACAAAGGAAGATGGCACAGACAGTGCGGATCCTTACTGCCAAAGGAAGGCCGATATCTATTGACAATGAGGCCATCATGGAGGTGCAGAAATTTGCACTCAATTGGTTTCTTGTTAAGAGGCGCTGCAGTGCTCTCCCTGAGTAGTGCAGCTCCGGAGGGCTTAGCTGGTCAAGGCAAAGTAGCACATAAAACAAACATAAACCCTGCTGCTACTCCCTATATACCTGTGTGGTGCCTCTCCACGCCTTCACACAGGCCAGTTTGAGGCAGACATAGCCCAGCTATTCCAGTATGGAGTCCAGTGTTCATGGAGCCTTGTGCTGATGAATTGGGCCATATCCTGTGCTCCCTGAGAAAACCTATAAAGCCCTGACTCAAAGGCTTTAATGGACAAACAGCCCATGTGGATGAAATGTCCACAGTATCTATGTGTCTCTCATGTGAAGTCTAAAGAGGCACGCTTTCCAATCATGTCAAGAGACACACAATAGACAACACTCCATTTCCATGAGAACTGACAAAAGACAAGAGGGGAGACTAATAGAGGCAGCAGAATAGAGGGACACAAAAAAGTATATATCAAGACAGTATAGTCACTTGTAAATGTAGCTAAAGGCCTTGCATGGCTACTATTGTGTGCAGGGCGTAGAGTGCATAGATTGACTTAAGCACAGTGGGCTGACCTATTGTTCACACTTATAGGACACTTAATGGATCCTGCAAGAGTCCCAGCTAATAGTGTCAGTGTCACAATAATGCTCTCCACAGGAGGGTCTCAGGAGACCACGCACACTCTGGTCCCTACTCCAAATCTGAATGCATTAAACACTGCTGCAGGGTTAATTATTCATGCCAAACACCGACTGTGTGTTTCTCTACACAAGAATGCTAATGAAATATTCATTCTGGTCTTTTAGCACTTACCACCACATTTTGCTCAGACGTACCACCCAGAGGCTTCAAGTTTTCGCTACGTTGTAGAAAAGAATGAGAACAACTGGTGATATATGGCTGGGAAGTTCAAGTCCAAGCTCCATTACCAGCCCATTTGTGAACAGTAATTAATAATTTCTTTGAAAAATGGTTGAAGACTAACCTTTTTGCAAAGACAACATTTTATATATTTTTCTTTCTAAAATGAAATAGCACACAACTTAAGCATACGCATAGAGAGCACAGACGGCAGTAACTTACTCATTAACTTCTATATGCTTCCCATTCTTAATGGGGAATATGCAGCATATGCAGTAACACCTCTGTCCTCTGCCGCTAGCACACACTGGCCAGCAGAGACCTGTTATGAATAACATTCATCTTGGGGAGGTTTTCCCCCTTTAAACATAGTGTGGAGTATATTTTAAAGGCATTATTTATAAAATAGAGAGGTGAATTCCTCTGCAATCAAATGTTATTGCATTTTTTAACCCTGAAGATGGACATGGCAGAGTACACTAGCCTTAGAGAAGCCATTAAAGATGTGAGAAAGTAGCAGATGATTCCTGATGTGGGCTCCTGCAAGACAGCAAGACAGTTTCCCATTATAGGCTTAGAGAATAGCTTGACCTCTCTCTTCACTTCTCCCTAGTGCCAAAGGCATGCATAGAAACGCCTTTTCTGGGATTCCTGATCTTTCACAGTAAACGTCTGGCCCTTCCATTCACGTGAGTGCTCTCCCATGGATGTCAGGGAGAAAGGGCCAAAACATCACTGGGCCATGCCAATTATTCCAATTAATAATTGATATGGGCACATTAGTGAGGAGAAAGCTGCTGATTTCACAGAGAGAAAAGGCTGCACTAGGGAGCCTGGAGCAGATGGAAGCGAAAGGCCTTGTTACACCAAATGAAGTCGTCCAGAGTACATGGGCCATGAATAATGGATTCTGTTGGCTGGATGATCCCCCCCGCCCAAACAAACACACACACATACATCACCCCCCAACCCGCCCACATCCACCTACTGTGTTGTGGGGTGGCTAAAGCACTTACACCATACATGATCTCACCCACTTACTGGATGACTATCATCTGATGGTTTCAAATCAAGTCAATGACATGATGCATAAATACAACTCCCCATCCATCCCCCATTCAGCAGCCAGACACAGACCTCTGCACAAACGTCACACAAAGAAGGAAAAATTACATTTCAAAAATCTGCCTTTGGGTCTTCTATTGTTAAACATATGGAAATAGTGCCCAAAATGGGGATTGGTTAAATTTTAAGGTGAAGACAAAGTGTCTCCATTTAGTTGATCTTTTCCTTGATCTCTTCATTAAAATCGTGAAGTTTAAAGAGAGCACTTCCATCTCATGTGATGATCAAAACAAATCAATTTTGGGTGGCCTTCATTTAATAGCCTTTCTGACAGCATACATCAAACTCTTGGTTGGACTCGGTTCATCTGATGAACTCTGAATTAATAATGTAAGCAATCGCTCACATGCTAATGTCCTACATATAAGGGGCCAGGAAATGGACAATTACTCAGAAACATTTCATTTATTCTAACAAATTAATGTTTAATGCAATTTGACAAGGGAATCCTTCTTCTGGGCACTTTAGGCCCAAATGTAACAGATTCATTTCATCATATAGACAATTTCCGGTGAACAGCCATTGCTATTACTGCAGTTAAACCCAATCCTACAAGAAGATCCTATTCAGTGTGGTGACATGTCATGAGCACAGATGGCGGGCTTTAATTATGTCCATTCTTTATTCCTGTCTCCATCCACACACTAGAACCTCAGCTGCATTTTAAAATCATATCATTTTGCTATACTGTCTGTCTAGACATATGCAACCTGCTCCATTTGAACAGGTAGTGTAAGCTATGAATTCTGTCTGCCTTCCAGATGCCCATCTCATAAGCAGATATGGGGAGGGCGGCCTTTGAAAAAGCAAGGCTCCCAAAACATTCTCCAGAGGACCTTGAATTCCTTCGAGCAGTCAAATCAAGCCTTTTTCTGCACAATATACAACAAGCAAAAGAAATTCTGGTAAGTGAAAGGGGGCTAAATAGAACAGTGCTGTATTATGTCCAGTGTGCATTGATTCAGAATGCTGGTTCTCTGCTCTGCTCCGGTCCATGACCTCCTCAGGCACACATCCCTGAAGGAAAACAATGGCAATAACCTCTAAACTCAATGCAATTATGCCAATCTATTGAAGGCAGAGACTTGCTTGAAGGGCGCTGGTTTATTTATCTCATTTGCTACTGTGTACCCTGGCAGCAGCACTTTATCATGTGTACAGGGAAGGTGAGCGTGCTTACAGCAGCGTGTCATTTGGGCAGCGTGTACACCGTCACTAACCCCGCTCTCGTTCCCAAGTGACTTACACATTGCCCCCGTCTTCTAATATCAACTTCAATTACAGCCCAACACCACTGGCTTGCCTTGCACCCAACACCACCCCATAAAGCCACACTGCCTGAAGCAATGGCCCTGAATATTGCCTCTTTGGAAATTTATGATGCTAGCAAGCTTCCTCTCCACAGAGGATGGTGATTACAGGCTGATCATTGACCACACAAGTCTGGGTTGGGCTGTTCATTTGGAGTGGCTGGAATAAGCGGGAGCTGGGAGGTGGGGAATGTTTGTCAGAGAGCTTAAGGACTTAAGAAGACCCACATTACTCAGTTCACTTTTCCCGCTGAAGTGAGTGAGCTGAAGTGAGCGTACGATTCCCTTGCTAGCTACAGTACAGCAAACATGTTCCTTAGTTGCTATAGCTAAGTGTAAGTAGCCTACAGCAAGTCCAATCAGAGATGAATCTTTTTTTTATTTGTATGCCATCTCTCTAAAGGCTGTAAAACAGACTGGGTACACTGTGTCTTTCATAGATTTCATAAGACTCCATTACCATTCTGCAAAAACTGTGTGAAATCCATCTCTGAATGAGAATCATTTTCAAGCTAAAAGTGTAAGACTGCTCCCCTCAATTCAAGTGGGACTTAAGTGATTCTTTAATTACTGAGATGAAGAGGCATTGTCCAGCTTATCTTGACTTGTAGACCTGTTCTGTGTCACCAAACCCAAACCATGCAGCATGGTTATGCAACAGTTGTGCAGCACACAGCAATGCAACAGTAATGAGACCAGGGCAGTGGTGCACAGCTCTGTCAAATAAATTCCAACAAACATGTAAATATTTCTCCATCATCTCTCTAGAAATGCTACAGACTACTTGTGCTTTGTACAACATTCACTATTTAAACTTATTTGCTTTACTGTTTTGGCAATGGCAACTGTTTTGGTAATAAACAAGAGAAGTCTATGCTCGCATGGTCACCAGTGTACAGGCAGAAGAGCCTCTGACCACTGCATCAGTGGGAGAAGTAAGATTTGTTCACCGATGAGAGATGTCTTCCCTTTTGGAGGGCACGTACGTACAGAGTAATTCTCTGCTTCTCCAACCTTTAACCAGTCTGTCGTTCTACATGGTGAAATACACTTAATTATCGGGAGCCGAGCTGCTCGGGCTCCCATTGCATTGCGCCAAGAGCAGCTATTGATTTCAGCTTGTCTTCTGCCTCATTAGAGCGTAGCAAGAGCTCTGCCCTGCAAGCTAAAAGGCAACGGCGTTGATCCATAAATAAGCTGGCCTTACAATATCTTCTATTGTGCTAGTATGAAAAATTGCAGAGCCTGAAGGTGAAAGCATGAGTGTGTGTGTGTGTCAGCTTTGATAGTTTCTGTGGAAACATTTGGGCCACAACAGCACAGCATTTGATAGGAGGAATCGGACCCTTCTGGCTTAATGTCTGCAGGAAGCATTTACATAATATTAGTGGTAATGGTTCAATTACTGTCAGTAGCATTCAGAGTGCCAAGGGGCGACATTGTGAGTGGTCATTTATTTGTAGACACAGCTAATGAGCAGGTACGATAATGAAGTTTATCTCATTTTTTATTTTTATGGGTGAAACAGGTTTTTGGGGTGTCAGCAAGTTGGTGTGAAAACCTGAAGCGTGGAACTTTTAATGGAAGACCATGATGGAGAACGGCACAGAGGTGAGCGTGAGTCTGATGGCTTGGTTGAGAAGATCTCCCTCTCATTTCCGCCTCTCCAGTTGGGCAGATCATAAACACGTCAGGAGAGGCCGGGGCCATCATTATCCCCCTGTCCTTCACACGCCTGCCCATGACGCCACCGTAGTATCAGCTAATGAATGTGCAACCACTATTAATGATGTCCATTTCTCCCTCACTGCCATTAGGCTCAATCTGCCGCTTCGCTCCAGCCCAGCTCAGGTCGATAGCAGAAGCAAGAACAGATTTATTCTCCAAACTAATGTGGTGACATTTAAATCCTTGTTTCATAAACCTTACTCGGGATTACTTTGAGCAGTAAAAAAAATACGGTAAATTTATGATGCAATGTTTCTAAAGTGTTGGGGCAACTTGCTGACTATATTTAGTCAGCTAACATATTTCTTGGCATTGTGCATTACATTACAAATGCAGGCTGAAATAAATCAACGTAATTTCAGCCCAAACACTAACAGGAAGGCCAAAGGCTGACAGAAACACATGCTATATTTTACCCAGGATGACAACCAGTAGAGGCTCAGAATGATTTGACTGGGAGATGTGAATATTTAAACTCTAACCCCCCTTCCTAGACACCGCCTAAATCTGGTCTGACAGGTGATAATTCAAATTCAACATCACCCTCTGAAGGTTCTGCCTGAGAGAGGAACTCAAAAATAAAAACTGGAGGGGTAACGGTGGGGCTTATCCTTTGTCATTTCCAGCAAATTCCAGCACATGCTTGCACAAGAAATGAACATGGTGCATATGCAGGTAAGGCCAATTGTAAGTCCTATCCCTTTAGCAGTGCTTGCATTTGCAGAGCTGTCTAAAGCACAGCGGGGGCTGTGGGGAAACCAGCGCAGGATAAGACTCCACTGGGAGACTTTTCCCTTCCTGACTCCCCTCAGAAGTGCTTCAGTTCCCTGCGGTTGCCAGACACTTCCTATCATGAAACTTTCAAGTGCTCCAGAACATAAGGTGCTCTGCGGCTTGATAAAGCCTCAAAGTAAATAGATTCAATACACTGACGAGTCATGCAAAAACAAGTAATGGGAATCACTGCGGAACGGGCGGAGGACGAAAGGTGGAGCAATGTTCCAAACCCTGTACTTCTGAATCTTTCGCCTAATGTGATAAATTTCAGCTTTTAGCTTAGGAGCAAACAACAACAAATGCAGCCTTCTGTTTTGTGGTTAGGCTTGTCAGTCAATAACCAGCTACTGGACACCCTGGATGGAAAACACTGCTTAACTCTAATTTATGATATTGATGATTTCCTCCCTTGTTATTTATATGGGACCCTGTCTTAATTAGGTGATATTTTAGCACAAAAGTGTCACTTGGTTTTAAAAGTGGCCTATAAAGCAGCCGGTGTGCTGACACCTCGGCAGAGATATGAGAGGTGGGATTAATCACGCCAGGGAGGAGCTGTGTAAACACGGATATTTCTCAGCCGCCAGTACGAAGCTCTGGGGGGAAGGGTGTGTGTGTGTAAGGGGCAGCCTGATGGATGAGCGCATGGGAGAATTTAGAGTGCAAACCAATGCAGAAAAACTGGCACCCAGTTCACAAAGTGTGCCAGAGTGGCAGAGGTTAGCAAGAGATTTCCTTTCTCAGCTGAAGCGATGACAGGTGAGAGGGACAAAGTCACAAGCAAGGACAGATAGCCGAGTGCACAGTCCAGTATGAGAAATGACTGCAGGCCACTCAGAAAGGTCAGCTTCTCCTGCTCAAATATGTCACACCTGTTCAGCTTGTGGAACAGTAGAGATGCCTATGCAGTGAGCAGAGCACTCATTCTGGGGCTGGATTTGACTCTATAAATTATAACAAACCAGTACCACTGCTTCTTGTCATCACTGGAGCTATTTTGGGTTCATAAACATTTAGTTCAGCGCTCTATACATATGCACATACAATCACCTACAAAAGTCTAAATCCAGGTAGTTGTCATTACAAGTGTGATACTTATTTATTCACTTTGATCACAATCTTTATCAAATCTGACAACTTATGTCACCTTGAGTGCTTTCTCAAAAGCCAGAAGCCAAAATAGCAGACAATGAGGTTAGTCTCCTGTTTTGTTTAATGATCCTGTTTTCCAATCAAACAGGATTTATTGGATTACCCAGCAGTTCATTAGAATAAATAGGAAAGTGCTAGATTTATATGTGAAACTCTGGCCGCTGGCCCAGATAATTCCCCACATTATGACAGTGCCGTTCTCCTCGTAACTTCATCATTAGTTTTTTATAGCTGCCATTCTGTTCACTGAAACAATCTAAGCCCACAAAGTGTCTAGACTCCCCAGAAAAGAGGGGCTTTTGATTATGATAAAAATCTGATGTTCCCGAAGCATTCAAGCAAACAAATCGGGGTCCCACTGGCTCTATGAGGAGGACTGGGTCTGTCTGCCATTACTGTTGCTCTCACCTTGCTTACAAACAAGCACGACTGGGGCCACAGGCAGACAGAAACAGACGGAGGAGAGGAGAGGCTTTTCAACAAGAGGCTGAAAGGCTTAGAGGAAGTGCAGATATGAAATCCAGATATGAAAGACTCATGCTTGCAAATACAAACAGAGATAGAGACAGGAGAGAGAGAGAGACAGACAGACAAACAGGCAGACAGGCTCGAAGAAAGACAGTGATAAACATTGTATGGGAAGGCAATTTGAAACATACATAGACATAAATGCATAAATAAATACCCAATGTTTATAAATGATAGAAGTGAAAGCTAGCTAGTTAAAGGGAAGTGAAAATCACCAAACCAAACCCTTAAGATGGGTGACCAAAGAGCCATGGTCAGGTGAGCAGAATACACAGCTCTAACAGATGTACTGCTTGTAAATGTGGTAAGGGATCTTGTTACAGCTTCCCCTTGATACCCGTCTTGCCATCTGCAGTGGTGAGAGGCTGTACCCCACGGTCTATAGAGCAAATAACCACTAGCCTTCTCTGGGATGATGCAAACTAAATACTCTTTTAACTTGTGCAAATAGGACCAAGTTCTGAGTAATTTCAATAATTAACAGTTGAATCTGGCCTCCACAACGTTTGTGCTCGTGAACTTAAGTCTTTCATCTTTACTAATGACATACTGCTGAGTTTGGCTTTGAAAAGAACAGACGGATCACTTTGGCACATAAAGCCTAATTTGATAAATATGATATTAATCTTTTTGCGGTGGTCTGATGTTGATTTCCATAGATTAGCATGCTTGATGCTCTTCCATGTCACTGTGTGTCTGCTGCATCTGTTAACCATATGAAGAGCTCTAAAACTGAATGGAAGAACTAGACATGGCTAGATTTCAGGCAGGTGATGGTAGTCTGAGTTTATTTGACTGCTGTGAAGCCAGTTCCCATGTTGGGCCAAGTGCTCCAGGATCACTCTGAGAGAGATACGTAACGGCTGTGAACCAAAGTGCAAGACATGTTGTGTGTGTGGTTTTGTGTGTGTGTGTGTGTAGAAGTGGGAGTCACAGCTCTGGGGTTGTGACCCCTGGTGTGTCTGTTTACACTCCCCTTCCCTGTGCACAGAGGAGCAGATTTGACTGGCTGGGGCTGGTGCCTGCTGTTTTCAGTGCTGGGTCTGGGTGAAAGCTGGCTGAAAGATGACTCTCACTGCACTCCCTGGCCAGCCTTTACTGCTAATGCTCACAAAACAAAATGCTTGCTTGTGTAAAAGCTCCATTCCGAGTCAGTACTATCAGCGCCATCACCAAGATTAATTTGCAGCCGTTTCCTAAAGTTGTTCATTTCTCATTCCAACAACCAGACCACAGAAATGGTGTCTAATAGCTTTTGATATCTAACTGTCCTGTCAGGGGCAAGACAGAGAGCTGGATATGCAATGAGAAAACAAAGAGCATAAAACAGAATATCTTAGGCATCTAGGTGAATATTCTTGCTTCTTTCATCATTTTAAAATGCATCTAAGACCAAAAACCAAAAACATTTTACTTCACATCAGCATTAGTCCCAACTGAGGTTCATGGCTATCCAAAAGTGACTTGTGTTTGTTTATTGACTACTAATCTCAATCCTGCACTTGCCCAGACTCAAAGCAGCACCACAGACCGGCAGTCAAACATTCTAGCCAGTGAGCGGAAACCCAAAGGCAGAACAGAACAACACCAGCCCCTGCATCCACTAGAGAAACACAGTGTGTTTGGTCTAAGTATTTAGCTCTTTTTAGCCTTGCGTGAATGCTACACCAGTACTGATCTATCACATAGCAACAGACTGATAGCTACTTCATTACATTTGCATAATATATTTTAATACTTTTTTTTTGCTTGGCTGACAAATAATCAGAGGAAATAAATAGCGTGAGCCAGCAATCAAAGCACATCCATCCAGTGGTGGAGCCTGTAGTGAGTAGTCCTAATGTGCATGTTTGATGTGATCAGCAAAAACTAATCCACTAATTTATAGCATGATCTGGCTGTGGGCCTGCAGAGAAGGGATGGGGGAGTGGTGGGAGGGTTAGGTGAAAAACTGCAATGTCACCATGCAAGTTCACTTTTAGCCCTCTTGCACCAAGCTGCTGTATTTATGTGGTGAGAGAGCCGGAGGAAACAGATGTCCTTGAGTGGGGTGCTCCTAATTACTCATGGCTCCATGAGAGGCTCCACGTTTGGGGAAGTTTAGCAGCCCTCCCCCCCGACCAGTTCACACCGCACTGCCAAGCACACCCAGAGAAAAGTAAAGGTGAGGAGTACATTTCTCAGTTGACAGTTCTACACACCGCTTTGATCACACCAGTGCCTACACAGTGCCTACTTCTAACCAAGGATAAAGAGTCATTCATTCTTCTAATTAGCCTACAGATGGGCCAGATGTAAGACTGCGCTATCCTGAGGAAAAGTTCTTTCAGATTAACATGCAGACCCACATGGTTTGAGGTATGTGCTTTGAATGTTCAGGGACACTTACATCAATAGTCTGGTCATGTGGCTCTATGTAGCAAAGTGCTTGCATAGAAACAAAATGATGCCACCAGGCAATACATCATAATGCAGTCTGGGATACTGCTAGGATAAATTGCAATAACCTTTCAAAAACTAGCAGCTTTTAAAAGTATTAATTTCTACTCCACATAATTGGATAGGACACCTAGGTGCCTGGGCAATATTTTTTATTGGATTGCCCTGTCAGGGGGCTAGATTGTCTTTGGAGGCAGAGTGATCGTTTAGTGGGAAATGACAGTGAATCTTGGAAATGGGTCTCCTTAGAACATTATTTGCCATAAATTAACAGGCAGAGCCCTTCTGAAGGTCAGCTGTAAAACTGACTGACAGCCAAAAATAAAGCCCTACTATTGGTCAAGTTGACATCAAGCCACCAATAAGATACTAGCGGCTAACAGGTTACAGGTGGTGACCAGAAGGAAGTGATCTGGAGGCTATAAAATTCAGTGTCGATTTGATTCACTATAGTGACCCGTCAGTACCATCAATTACTAGTCATATATCACAAGGAATTGTGCAGCAGGACCTTGATTATGTACTGTACTCCTGATGTGCATTTCAGCCTAGGTGAATTAGCCTGACAATAAACAACCAAAATGTCAGAGAAGCATTTACGACAATCCATTTTAGTACAGCAAATAGGCTACTGCAATTGCACAGTCTACTCTGTGAGTTAGTGGTTGCAGGCAAAAGATGAATGTGAAAACTGTAACTCCCAGTGGCCTTTGCCTCATTTCCCCCCTGCCGTCAGTCCCATCCAGAGCAGGCCAGGATCTGAGAGTGAGCGGCTCTGAGAGACAGGACCTCTCCACAGTGAAGCGGCCCTCAAGCCAAGTGCTATTCTCTCTCCTCCTCCTCTACCCTCCCCACCCCTTCCCTTCCTTCCAGACAGAACTTGCATGTGGCACGACGGCAAACAACAGTCATCCTGTCGCCCAATTCCCCACTCCATATCAACAGAATGTTTTTTCCACCCTGTATCTGTCATACTGCCACCTTACCCCACCCCACCCCACCGCTGGCAGTCCAAGCGGCTGGTGCACAGAGTGTGAACACCCCCCCCCACCCCCCCCTCGCTCAGCCACTGGCTCACACCAACTCATCTGTTGCTTGATCCACCCAGTGTGCTATCTGTTGAGTGCAGATAATGTGCCGCTGGCTACCTCTCCAGCTCTATTCTCTCCTCCTTACAGCCGCCATCTCATGATTTATGGTAATAAAATTGTCTTACATGTAGTCAATCATAACAAAATTATGCAAATACACTTGTGTTTGTTGCTTGCTCGCTTGCTTGGATGAATGAGTGCTGTGTGCATTCTGTTGATTGCAAAAGTTTGCAACATGTAATTAAATATGCAGCAGTCAGCATGCTTTCCTCCCATAGACATCCCTGCTGCCTGCTTTCCTTTTTCTACCACAGCCCACTGTTTTGATCAGTTTTGAACCTGAACCACAAAAATCGTTATGAAAAAAAGCCTGAAAGGCTTAAGAAGACAGGCTTTTTAATGGCCTCTCAAGACCTGGCTTAAGCCATTTGATTTCCCTATAGATTCAAAGGGCAGATAAATGAAGACACAGATCGTGTCAGCAGACTGTGGCTAGAGGAGATGGGATCAATGTGCGCGTGTGAGATGTGACTGATAAAAGCTCCCTGCCCCAGCTCATAGCAGCACTGTGATAATCACTCACAAGCAGCCAGAGACCGTCACTCAGATCCCTCGCATCACGTTCGACGCCGCCTCACCTCGGCAGCTGCGCTGGCAGCAGCACTAGCAGCAGAATGGAAACAGAATAGAGATGTGATGACAGGGGCAGCACCACCCAATCTTTCAGACACTGACTGCACAGACAGCATGATACCTGCCTTTAATTACAGGCACTAATGCTCCTGAGTCCGGGTGTTTCTATGCTAAGGCCCTGCAGTAGCATCCAAGTTTAGACTATGCCACCTGCAGCCCCCTGGAAAAAAAGAAAGCTACAATAGGCCCACATGTAGCACTCTATGTATGTACAGGACTCTATGTAGGTATAGCACTCTATGTAGATATAGCAGTATATGTAGATATAGCACTCTATGTATGTATAGGACTCTATGTATGTGTAGCACCTCAGAAACCTGAGACCTGAGATCCAAGCAGTGGTGAAGAAATACTGAAGCATAGCTATGGTCACACCCACATTAAGCTTTTAAGGATGTGTGTGTCTCTGTGTATGTGTATGTTTATGTCTGTGTGTCTACGTGTATGCACCGTGCATTCCTCTCAAACAAATGTGAAGGCTTCCATGGGCAAGTGTTCATTAGAGATAAGACAGATTTTTCTGTGTGCCAAGGTAATTTCCCAGCCTCTGTGGCAGACTGTGGGTGCCACTCTACTCATACCCAATCCAATCCTATCTAGAGGCTATGTCTCTCTCTGTCTCTCTGCCTCCCTCTCTCTCTCTAGCTCCTTCTTCACTGAGCACAATATTTACTCGCCAGAGTGGTGCCAATTTGTCAACAGACCAAACGTAGACAACCCTGGAGTCCAGGTGCTTGGCGAGCCGGCATATGGATATCCCACACAACAGCTGCTGTTTTTGGGTCCAAAATCATTGAAGAACTCAGTGACAGAAGAAGTTTTGCTATCAATAATTCATTCTCCATTCTATCAATGTCTTTATCCCATCATGTAAAATAAGTGTAGAGTCTTGGCTGTGTTTCGAAATATGAACACAGAAGAGCTCTTCATCTGCCCATAAGATATATGTAAGGAGTCACGCCAGCATATGTTATATAAACGTGTGCTCAATGCTGTCTTTGATGTCAGCTCCATGACAGGAAATGCATCCCACTGTACATGGACCTCCTAGGTCTGTCATTTGAAAGCCAAATCGCATGCTTTCACAGACCCATCTCGAAATAGCCGGCTGAGATTTCTTGCTTGTGGTAACTGTACATTAAGCAACTCTCTAGATGTGTGCGGCCAATCGCTCCAATCACGAGCAGATGGTGTTTACTTGATAACCAATGAACAAACATTAGCGTTGATAAAAAAAAGCACTGACTAACTTCTCTGAGAACTTTGGGAGATGAAGGCCCTTTCTTCTCTGTGCCGTCTCTGATCTGGCTCTAGCTCTTTTGCCCCCACATAAAAAACACAGCCACCTTCATATAGTGGAGTTCCTCTGGGGCTCTGCTGGCTTGGCTGTTTTTACAGCTGAGTTGGTCTAAGACATTGGTCAATTTGAGAGAAAAGCTAAAAAAGAAAAAGGCGTGTTCATTGATCTGCACAGGAACACCATCACAGTAAAAAAATCCAGTAAAATTTTTAAAATGGCTTTAAGTAATAATCTGACAGCCTGGTAATTACTTTTTCTGATACAAATAAAAATTCCCTTTGATGCTAAAGTAAATATGAGAAAACAAACATCGGATTTGAGAATTATGGACGCTGTAGGCTTTCTAACATAGCAGCTGACTTATTTAATGTATTATTTTTGGATGTATTCCTTTGAACGTGTGCATTTTCAGGCTGCCAACTCCAACTCTTTTTCCAAAAAAGCACTAGACAGGCTCGGGAAGCAAATGAAGCCATGGGTGGAATCTGCTGGAGGTGGGTGCCAGTGGAGGGCTGCCAGGAGAGCAGCTTCAGACTAGGGCTCACGCTTGTTTAGCTTGGCTGGAGCTGCGGCAGCAGAGCCTGGCCAGAGACGACAGTTCCACTCATGCAGCAGCAGCAGCCACAGCAGTAGCAATGAGGCGCGGCTAAAGCCAAGGCTCGCCTTTTCTCGCCTGCTACCTTTCGCAGCCTGACAGGGCCGTGTGCTTGGGCTGAGGGTGATATTCTCTGACCTGACAGCCGCACTGGCTGGGGGAGCCTGGAGAGGGAGAGGACCAGAGAGACTGGGCCAAAAATAAGCAGGCAGTGCAGGTGTGTGTCCTGATCCACAGCTGAGTTAAACTGTTGGGCCTCTCGTCCTCTTGGCTTGCCTCTGGTCATCAGGCCTCCACAGTGGTGCCAGGGCTGCACTCTGTATGACTGCATGCAGCTCAGTCTTAATGGTGCACTGCCATACATCTATACATCTACATCTATCAAACTGTTCTCTGAGGTTTCCTAAAATGGTATGTAACTTTAGTTGGGCTGAAAACGGTCCAAGGAGACCATAAAAGTACCCTGCACCTAGTATGCAGCCAATTGAAAAAGCCCTAGAGTAATGCGCTTCATTTTTCCACCTATAAGAATGTGCTGTGCTCTGATTTGCTGCTGCAGCATGTCAGTGTTGCATGGCACATTGAGTGAATATTTACATTAGTTCACTAAAGTCAGAATTGCAAGGGAAGAAGAATGAAAAATTTTGGAATATTTCAGAAGAAGCGGAGGAAGACATAGCCTATGATATACACATCCACTTTGCAACGGTAACTTTGTAATGTGTACACACTAGCCGACATAATCAGATAGCTGCTTCTTTATAGCAAGGTTACTTTTATAACCACAGGTTAAAACTTAAGAAGCCTGTTGTATTTGCCAACGTTGACTGTCATTCTTTTCTAAATGTGCCGGACACAGAAATAACACACTGGCTTCTCCAAAATTTAACGCAGCTGTTTGTCCCTAAGCTTATTTAGATATAAAACTAAAAACAAGACCATTGCTATTCAGCCAGTTCCTTATCCTTATATCATGGAAATTCAGTGATCAGCCTCGATGACAAAATGTTGCCAAGCGTCTTATACCTCACCCATAGGGATGAATGGGAACTGCATAGCAAAGCGTTGCAACCGCTGAACTTGGCCCTAGCATAATTGGAATTCTGTGGGGCAGGTACTAATCAAATACAGGAAAGCATGGAATGGGCCATGATTCTATGCTATCAGCCAGTGACTGAGATAGTCAGTTAAAAGTAGCATTAACCAACGTTTTTAATTTGCCTGATTTCTCAGTTTATTTCTTTTCATTGGCTATTGCAGACAGCAAAGATAGTATTACATTTTCACATGCACCATATAACACACCATATAATAACTCATCTAGACCCATCATATCTCAAAAAACAACTGGTACGTGTGGCAGGGCACCTTTATGGGAGTGTTTGGGAATGGATATGTCTGTTGAATTCACAATAATGGGAGGGAAAGGGATGTGTGATTGACAAGGCTTAGATGGTTTGGTGGCACTACAATCTCCTCCAAGAGTGCCCAGGGCATGAAACAGCTTTACTGTTAAACAGAAGCAGGTTTCTGGGGAATAAAACTTCAAATATCAATTTCCATGTACATGGGTCAATAGTAACAAGACAATGGCATGCAAGTCTTACACGTTTCTACTACTGGAAGGAAACATCTTTTTGCACATCCTGAAGAATACTGGCTAATAAGTTCAGCATGAAGGCTCTTACCATTTTTGTGAAGGAAAACACAAGAACTTTCCCTGCCGAAGTGTTTTGACAGCAAGATTAATAAAGCATGAAGACACCATTAATAAGTAATGCTCTGCAATGTTGACAAATAATGAAGAGTACATCAGCTGGAGCCAAAAGTAAATCGCACTGTGCATTCGTGGCATGCGCATGGTGTCATTAATATTCTGTGCCAGCGCATCGTTCATTTTTTCAGGCAAAAAATCACGTTGTCTAGATAGCTGATGACATGCGCCGTCACGGATGTGTCAGCGAAAAGAAGAGGTGTGGTCTGGCGCAAAGCGTGCCAGATGCTATTATAAGGATTGAATTAAATCCGCCAGTGACCAACAAAACCCTGGTCTGTCGTCAGTTGCGCATTGCTGAAAAGCTACTTTAGGGGCGCACAGCGCTTTGGGATATGAAAGCGTGCACAATGCAAGTACACCCTGCTTCTTGTACCGCTTTCGGCACTGTTCGGATGTTCTTTTTTTGCCAAAGGCGGAGGACACAACTGAGGATATTTCCTCCCATACTTCCTTGACCCGTAGAGGTTTGCGGGGTTTCCTCAGGCACTAGCAGATCGGTCTCCTCCATCGAAAAACGCTCCTGTCTTCCGGGTAAATTCGCCATCGTAATAGCAACACACCATGGAAAATGCGCCGCTGGCTTTTAAAGGGAATGAGAGTATAAGTCCTGATTGGTTAATTGTATGTTACGCCCAAAACACACCCATGACTAATGAAGTACTTTAAGACCAACCCTTTTGAACCATGCGCCTGGCGCAATGTTCGCTTTTCCCGCTGTCAAAATACCAAATTGTGTCGGGAAGGCTCCCAAAGCAACTTGACCGACAGACTTTAGACAATGCGCATATGATCGTGAAAATAGAGCCCAGACAGAGAGAGAGGGAGTGAAAGAGTGAAAGTATGTAGTTGCACATGTTAAGTTTGTCTTCATTTGAAATGTCACTGTGATGTAAACTGGATTGAACTGGAGGAACAGCAGGGAACACAATAGCAAGCTTCCAGTCAGATGGCAAACAGAGCCATCCTCTCAAAACAAAGCTAGTCTCTTCCCATTCCAATAAGACTTTATGAAAGACTATAAACAGCAAGTGTCAACAAATGGAGGCCAGAGCCATATAGTGTTATTTTGTCATGCTTCTCTCTTTTAATAAGATCTGCTCTGTCTCTTCAACCAAGCTTTTAACCTTGGCTATAATACAGAGTGGAGTTGGCTTCATAAAGCCTGTGCCCTTTTATAGTCGAGTTATTACAGTTTTATGGACACTCATCTAATCACAGCTACTCCTGTCACTGCTTTATTTATAACGCTGTGTTAAAATGCATTTCTGTGATCAGAGTGCTCAAATAAAAGTCTGCTTTATAATATGACTCACGATAAGCATCTACTCCTCATGGCCAGCAGGCAAACAAGACAACTTTATACTTTAAGAGATAAATGAGATAAGAAAAACGTTTCTTTGGAGTCACTTCATAAGGCCATATTCTGCTACAGTGGGCTACATTATTCATATGGCTAAGCATTAAATACTGGCCCAGTTTTACCTTGGCCACAGCTTCCTTGGGCCTGGCAATGGAAATGTGTTTGCCCTGACACATGGCCTGCATCAATCTTCTGCAACATGTGACACCCTCTGGTTGAGGGAGGGCACACACTGCAGGCCACTCTGTCTGCAGGCAAGTTATCAATAATCTCCTGTTCCTCCAGACACCACTAGCCACGGGTACCCTGCTGCTGATCTGAGAGGCTGATCCATTCGGAACACTCCCACGTCTCTTACGAATTTCATTTCACTGAACAAATAGTTTGATGTAACGTTTTCCCCAATCCAACGCTCCTGCAAAACAAACAGATCTATTTGCACAGACGACTGCTGCCACTAATGAGCTCCATGCAGCTGGCTGGTAAAACAGCGGGCTGAGAAGCACCTGATACAGCTAAGATGACAAACACCTCCGTGTGATTATGGGGAAATTACATTCCAGACATAGTTACTATTACTGAAAGCACTGTCTACAGCACTCAGGTGAGACATGAAAGCATATTGCAAAAATATGTGGTCAGACAATTCTCTCTTTCTCAGATAAAGAGCTGACTGCCAATAACTTGGCAGGAAATGGCTGTCAAATCTCTGGGTTTGTATCAAAATCAGTACCATAGACAGCATCATTAAAGGCCTTCTTCTGTGGATAATTACACTGCCCTACTAAAGGTTCACATAACACATACACAAAGTATTCTGTATTTCATGTCCATGCTAACTGAAATGTAATTTCTTTAATAAAGCAACTAATACCCTAATTTAAGATACATAGTATTTATGTTTTGGGTACATTTTCATTATAAGTGGCTCCCACCAAGGAACCAGTACTGTCTGGCTGTGTAATGGACAAAAATGTATCTGCAATAATCAAATTTAATCATATACAGAATATATTTTGGTACTATACAGTTCTAGCCAGGAAAAGTGCCAAGAAACATACATCATAAATACAATATTATATGTCTGTTTTGCAAAGTGAAAGTTTGCAAACAAGTGGAAGGTGTGGTGTATTGGCGGTGCTAATGATGTCACAGGTGGGTTCATTAAGTGGGTGAGAAGGTATTCGCTGCTTTGAACACGAGGACGCTCAGCCAGCCAGAAAATGACCACTCCTTAGGGAGAGACTGTTGCTACAGCTGTAGTCCTAGCACAGACATCGCTCACTGGACTCAAACTATACACAGAGAATGTGAGAGAGAGAGACTCAACTGATGCTCAGGGCTTCTGAGTTAATGGTCTAACCACTCCCTTAATAACAAGCAAGCAAACAAATGATATAAACAACCTTGGAGTGTTGAAGTTTCATCTGGACTAATTAGGCGATTGCACCTGGTCGTGGTAGGAGATTTCTCCACTTGTTATTCACTGTGTAAGCCAATCATTTACTCTTTTACTCTTTCTGCCATTTATATTCACACTTTCGAAGGTACCAGTGACATCATATAAATATATGTATATATGTACCAGTGACATTGTATAAATGTTTGGCAGTGTGCATTCTCAGCCTTTGAACGGTGGTTGTGAATAGGGCAGCGTGGGCCAGATCTGTGCTTCACTGTGCTGGGGAGAGCAGGATGAGCCTCTAGGGGACTCTGGTGAAGTGCATGCACTGGCCACTGCCTGCCAATGGGGGGGTGCAGCTAGCGCAGCTCATGTGCTGCTGGGCAAACCAGCGTTGTTGGATAGATGCGATGCAGGAATCTATGGATCTGATGGAAGATGACTTTCTGACCCGCGCTTCTCCCCAAGCACTCTGCCAGTGACCTTTGACCCCACATCTTCACAGTTCATCTCCGCTAGACATGCGGAGAAGGCCAAGAGCCTAATCAGGAGATGCACAAGTGTCTGGAAAACTGCGGAGACACCTGGGAAGACGGAGGAAGCAGGTGACCTGTAAATGTATTTGTTGACCCCCGTGGTTACAGCTGACAGGATTCAACACAAACTTTTATTAGAAAGGCCTCTGCTGTGTCTGCTTTTATCTTGTTAAGTCAGGACAGGGAGCATAAATAATATGCTTACAGTCCTGTGTGTGCATATACACACTTGCAAACACAAGGACACACGCACACGCACACACACACACACACACACACACACACACACACACACACACACACATACATGTCTAAACACAGATACAGATATGCTTATGTGCATGCTCACAAACAGGGTTGACCATTTGGGGATGACCATTCAAGATGTTTAAAAAAACACATTGCAGCATAAATACCTTTGGCCCATGTCTGACGCAACGTTGTCTGCAGTAAATGTAGGAAAAAATACATAGCAGCTTTGAGGACAAAAACTGCCCCAGTCCCTCAGTGTCTCCTTCAGCCCTAATTGAGACCTCTGAGATTTCACCCACTCCAGGTAAGGGCCGACAGGAAGGCTGATCCTGGCCCACATTCAGTCTCAAGCCAATGAGAAGACATAACACGGTCTTATCAGCATCCCAAGGCACAGGTTAAGAAACAAATAATCCGCCCAAAAAACAACCTTAATGAGCTAATCACATCTGAGGGTGTGTTCCATCTACTATTATTTGTCAGCAGATGAGCTCTTGACAAGCAGCAAAAGCTTTTTCACTACCTTGACAATGTCAGAGGTGCCAGAAAAAGGCATTCTCCTGTGTAGCTAAGAGTGAGAGACTGGGAATGAGAACATTTAGGTTGCATCCCAAAGGATGGAGCTTAGCAGAACTGTTACCAACAGACTCAAGGATTGCTGGCGTGTGCCTCTCTCTCCCTCTCTCCCTCTCCTTCTCTCTGTAACTGTGTGTTTAGTAGTCACATGAATGCAGAAATGCTACACTTTTTGTTTCTCTACCTCACAATGTTTGCACCTGTATGTCTGTAACACAAATAGAATCAAGCCCATGGCCATATGGCTAGAATTCAGAGAAGGACTTGCCTGGCTCTATACCATGTTTCTCATTGAATTTCTAGTCTGTATCATGATAATTGCTGATCTGATTATCTGATCTATTTTAGACTGTAAATGATGTGCAAAGTACAACACACATTTGGAATGTCTTTTGTAATGCATGAAATATAAAAACATAAAGCACATACTGTGTGTACTGTGCTATGTGCAAACAAACACCACTCACCAGTGGTCATAAAACACACAAAAATATCACTAATGTGCCCAGAGTATGATGGGAGAGTCCTTTAAAAAAAGAGTTGGTTGAATGGCCTTTAGCACAATGTAAAGAGAGGAATGGGTAGATGACCTAGGGTTTCTGAAAGAGCCTGCATTCTGATTCAGCAGGAGAGCCAAGCACTGACCTCTGACTATACCCATCTCCACACAAGGCATTTAATGAGTAAAATTACATTTTTACAACAGGATTGGCAAGAGGAGGGTTGACTCTTTGAGGCAAGCTGAGAGTGTCTCCTTTCATGACAGCTTAAATGGTCAGTGGGATTTTCAATTAATGTTCTTTGTGTTAAAGAACAAGGACATGCAGTCTTAAAAAGAGTTTTAAAAGTCCTTTCCTAAGTCATTAAGCTAACACTTTAATACAAAAGTGAAGTCTGCCATTTTCATCAGTGTAATTCTGAACATTAAGCATGCACAGGTTCCTTTAGAGGAATAGATTTTTTTCCCACAGAGTTGTAAATAAAATAGTAAAAAATATATGCTCAATGAAATGGCAGATTTTCTCCCTGCTTAATTTTGGTGTGCTGTTAAGCTGGGGATGGTATGGCATAAAGCCGTGTATGGCGTCTCATATAAACTGACAATCTGCTGACTAGCTGGGGACTGAAGCTGGGTTCTCAGAAGTCCTCTGTTGAGTCAGAGACTTCAAAGGCTGCTTTACTTCTTGTGAGTGCAGGCGGGGCACGTAATCTCCTTCTGCACTTGCATTGTGCACTAATTTGCAAGCAAGCGATGGGCTCAATGCAAATGCTCTCCTTAGCAGCATGTTCGTCCGCCACGTACCATCAACTGCTGGGATAGGTAGAGGATATCAGACAGGTCAGATTAATTGCTGTCTTATATGGACCAGGCAGACCGACAGACATGCCGACCACCATGACTATGACACTATTGGATAATTGATGACAACAGGAAATACTGTTAAATCTGTGGCTCACGGTGGTGGAATTTAATATTAATGGGATTTTCCATTTCAATGGCACAAGCTTCTCCAGTTTCTCACCCCGCATGACCTCTGACATCTCCCTTATTACATCTCCTAAGGCTATTAAAAGGAGGCATGAATACAGAATCAGCACCAGGCCTGTCCTTCCACATGTGGAGCTGCTGGTGAGGAGTAGAGGACGTGTATTCCATGCCATTACTACCTGCAAGATGCCGGTAAACAGGAATGAAGTATTTATGTGAAATAAAATGGCAGGCCTATCACAAATGATCTCTGTAATCAGAGACTGGAGAAAAGCAGGAGTAAAATAACTACGACCTGAAACATTAATGTGGGTCCAATGCTGTAATGCGTGCAGTAAACGGGCAATGTTAAAACCAGCACCAATAACCTTTGTAGGACGACTAGCCTTCAAAGGAGCCATGCAATTTGCAGCAAGGACCCATTTCAGAAATGTGCAGCACTTTGCTTTTTGTTCTGATAATGATTAGCTCTGCCTTAGTGAGACAAAAAAAGGAATCATCATCAGCATCGCTCCTTGTGGACTCCTAGCACGTTCACCTCTACCAGCACACTCACAGTTGAAAACTCTAAAAGCCTCCATGATTTCACTCCTCCCATTCCATCTGGTCAACATTCACGGTGGCTACTACAGCAAGGCTCAGATCAAAGAATGCATAATACAGGAGATGATGAAACAGTTAGCCAGACACACACACTCTCTCTCTCTCTCCCCGCGCTGCCATGACTGTAAAACACTCCTTGGCTGTTGACAGGATGACAGGCCCAGTCTTTCGGCAGCCTTCAGCCAGGTAATTAGTCTCCACTGTCTCTCCTCAGCCTCATCAAGCTTACATTATTAATGAGAATCAAATCTTATGTATGACCGGCAGGCTTGCAGCCATGCTTTGCTCCCCACAAAACTTTCCAAAAAGGAGAGGAAATAAAAACAGGAGCATTCCCTTAAAATAAAGTTTCAAGAAATTATTATCCTGTCAGTTTCACATCACTATTCTACTTGAGCAGTTTGGGAAAACATTAATCTTCTTTCACTGTGTGGCAGTGATAAAAAATGAGAACTATAAACTTGAGCAGGTCTTTGTCACTTGCGCTTTTTTTTTTCGTACACAGGGAGGGGGCTACGCCATTGTGTTCTGCACTGAGCTCTCCCTTGGTAAACAAATCAGATTAAACCTTAATTACAAGAGGCCGTCTCCATCAGAAAAGGGGCTAATTGAATACAGTGGAGGTCATCACATTTAATAGTATGACTCATCATTAACACTCTAAAACAGCGATCGATATGGTCCAAGTGAAAAGAATACTTGAAAACAAAGCGCCACTGGCAACTAAGTGCTCTCTCTGATGAATGTCAACTATAACTCACACAAGAGAGGAGAGAAGCAGGGTGGGTCACAGGGGAAGGAGATGGTGTGATGTGGAGTGTGTGTGTCTGTGTGTGTGTGTGTGCATGCATGTGTGTGTGTGTGTGTGTGAGTGTGTGTGTGTTGGGGGTGTTTATTCCTATCTGAGACCAGCTCAGATTACTCCTCATCAGCGTTGCTTTACAGCTCCAGCTGAACATGGGGCTTCTCAAACCTCCAGCACTGAGCAGAGCACAAGCACACAGCATCTGCTGAGACAAGCAGCAAGAGCGGGAGAGAGCGAGAGAACAAGAGAGAGTGAGAGAGTGAGAGAGTGAAAGAGTGAGAGAGCGAGAGGGCAAGCTGGATAGAGCGCAGCAGATGAAGTCGGCCATGTCAGATGGACAACAGGCCACCACTGGGGTGCCTGGCGGTCAGCGGGGCCACGCTGGGAATTCGGGCAAGAGTAAACTCAATTACCCTGAACCCTGCACGCCACTGCCAGCTCGCCAAAAACAGTCCGTGCACCAGAAACCCCAATTATGACAAGAAATCAGTCAAATGGCCCTGGCTAGAATGACACAGAGCATGGGAGATATTTTCCCAGATCTGTTGCGGTAACATGACTGAGTTATGCTACAGATATAATTTATTACTAATTTAATTAGTTTTATTGAATTATTTGAAATTCAAAACTGAGTCTGTGTGCCTGAAGTCATGATAGAACATAAACAGCCCCTTCCATTATCTCTTTGCTATGAGGAAAACATACATTTTTCCTTCTGCTAAGATTAGCTTAGTACTCAGCTTTGGTTCTAAACCAAAATAGCCTCAGCATTAAGCTACAGAATCAATCTAGGCAAGAATGTACACACACACACACACACACAGACACTCACATATTTCACACTGCCAGCTAAGCTAAGTATTTCATGCTTATTGTTTCTATCCCTGGGCACTAGGGCTTTTGAATCTTTAAAATAGTAGTGAGAGCGCAGAAGTAAAACTTGCTGCTCCCCACTTGCCTGCAGGGAGTGCAAACCACTACCAAAGATGCCAGTTACCATGGTGACGTTCATGGCACCTCCTATAAACCCTGTTAATTGACAGTGAGGAAA
Source organism: Tenualosa thibaudeaui (assembly GCA_027481765.1). Taxonomy (NCBI): domain Eukaryota; kingdom Metazoa; phylum Chordata; class Actinopteri; order Clupeiformes; family Clupeidae; genus Tenualosa; species Tenualosa thibaudeaui. Next base: position 21,757,748 of record JAIFZK010000001.1, read on the forward strand.
ATGCCCTCAAAATTGTAGGCACGTTTGCCATCACATATGCCATGCCTGTGTAAGAGCAGGGACATATGTCTCCCTGAGATATCACTATGAATGGATCCAAAACAGACCCCAGATATCAGCTGACTGACTGGGCATGTCCAGACAATCTCAATGAGGAGACTGATTGAACTCTCAGCATCATCAGAACACTGCATGAAGGGCAAAACAACTAAAACATCAACAGGATAATGACAAAAATATTGTAACATACTTCTGAAGCCACTTCAACGAGCCCACCCAGCAGCTAAAGCAGGGGATTGCTTGTGCAGAGTAGATGCATGTCTGTCTCCAAGCCATCTGTGAAAACTACTAGGGGAAAGTACATCACAGGAGATGATTCTTTTCTCCACACACTACAGTCATTGATGGGGTCAGGTTCACTTTGATAAAAAAGATAGGTTTAGCAATTCTGAAGAGAAATTGTTGATATTTCAACTCAACAGCCAAAAGTAGACTTCTCTCCCTTCTCTACGCTCCATAGGTTTATGGGTGCAAAATAAAAACACCTGTTTCCAATGAGCTACAATAGTGCTGTGTGAGTGGGCCCGCACAGTGAGTTTGTTTTATGGAGCCACAGCAGTGTAAAACTGTTTTTTCAGTGCACACACAGAATGGACCACAGTAGCTTGCACTGAATGCGACAAACTTTTTCCTGTTTGAAGCCCTATTTACATACTGGTAATATGGTGACCTAGCAACAAGACACCATGGAATGTTGATGGTTACAGGCAAAATAACCTCAGGCAACAAGCGGAACGCTGTATATGTGTGCATTTTTGGATCATTTATGATTCATTTAATTTCATTTACTTGGGTAAATTAACAGTGATTTTCCAAAAATGTGTTTTTGCCTCTAAGATTAATGGCTTGACATTCAAAGTTAATCCACATTTAGTCTTCTAATTGCTGTGTTTTAGCAATAACATGACTACAAGAGAAAAGAACATAGAAAGTATATACTGTATTTCTAAACCCACTTCTCCTTCCCAGGGAAGAAGCAGGACAGAACATCAGCAGCCAGTCCAAGTGGACAACATACTGCAGCTCGTCCATGGTACTGATTCTGTCACAGGTAGCCCAGAGTGCTGTGCTCAGCTGAGGGGAGCGAGCCCAGCAGATTGGCTTTGATTTCTAGCCACTAATTTCATATCACAGGGTGGAAGTTCATGACAGGCCCAAGGTAGGGACACCATTAACTGCTGTAATGAGAAAATCCAAAACATCATTAAGACACTGAACTCTATTTTATCTAGTAAAGGAAACAAATCTGCAAAGCAAGTAAGTAATTCAAAAGGAAACCAAAAGGAGTTGCTATTAGACAAGTACATTAGTCACAGTAAAAGCTGAAAATAACATGGAGTATTCAAACTCCAAATCTTGTAACTCATTCGCAATACCAATGTGCCTATTGTGTGCTTTGACTAAGGAGTATGAAGTCAAATCATTTCAGGTATAGGTGCCTGGCTAAGTACCTTTATTTATCCTTTTTGGTAAGACTAATTCATTTCAAATAAATTATCTGTGATAAAAATACAACAGAGTTTATAGCCCCAGCTGAACAGAGCTGTAAACTTAGTGGGAGAAGCTGGTATGAGTGCCAACCCCATAATTCTTCGCTAGTCAAGTACAAGATATTTACCTTCAATATCTCTCTGTCAATCCTGTGACCAAGCAGGCTATGTGTACAGGGAAAAGCTTTGGAGAGAACAGCCTATTGCCCTTCAAAATGACCATCTCATGACAAAAACATAAAAAGATACTGCCTTTGCGCAGCATGCTGGATTTGTACTCTTACATATAAACAAAGACACTGGACAGTGCTTGGATGCACTGATCTAATTCAGTTCAAGTTATTGCAACATTTGTAACCTATAAAGATGACTGGTTATTCTGAAAAATGTATAGGCCTCTGTACAAAATCATATATTACGGTACAATTCTCCATCTGTTTTAACGTATAGTACGTATAGTATAGTACGCATTCAATTTAGGTCTCCTGAAGTAACATACTAACCCCTCTGTTATGCAATTTTCAATAGCACCTATCTATGGCAAAATCTATGCAACAGCAATTGAATTGATGAAGTCAGAGGAGCCATAACACCAATTTTGTGTATTACATGCTGGTCTGAGAAGTCTTAAAACACAACGTCCTTTCAGTGTGGTAAGGTTTAACCTTCTCAACTCATTCTCCAGAAGCACAACAGAGCACATTTGATCAAATTTAAGAGAATGGTGGTCTGAGGCAGAGTGGTTGGTGAATAATGATCACGGTCACCTTAGTCGTATATCTCCAGCCACAGGAAGATGACTTAGATAGGGTGTCAGCTGAGAGCACTGACAAATTTCTCCTCCACATACTGCAGCAGGCTTAACAAATTGCTGCGCCTTTTCAATACATGTTAGCCCCCTGAGCTAGCGATTAATCCCCTCCATTGTTACCCAAGTATGTCTGCTCAAATTTAGTACTGCTTGTTACGCCACAAGTAGGGTGACATTATGACAGTGGAGGATCAGTGTCAAACAAGATTGATTATGGAGCTTAATTTAGCTGTGTGCTATACACAAATTGCCTCAGAACAAAGTTAAGCAAGCTGTACATTCCTTCCTATGTATTTTAAACTGGCAGTATTCAATAGACAGTTGACAATATTCCCACTGTAGATTAAATAATACACAACAAAATATCAACCGTGATTTCAAAAAATAGTGCAACCACTTACCAGTAGTGCAACCAGCTACTGGTTTGGTGCATTTTTAAAGTGAACAATATCACCCATATCTTAGTTTCAAATAGATACGTTTAACACCTGACATATTGAAAAAAGAATAAAATTCTCAGACATTGCTAGCACAATGAATTTGAACTAGATCTTTACATTTTTAACCAAGACATTTGGTGTTTATGTAACACACTGCACTAAGATTTGACCTCTTCCCATAGCTACTTCACCACATTGTAAAACTGTTCAGTGTGTGCTGTCTCCTCTCTCTGTGAGAGTTTTACAGTCCTTGGCAGCTCTAGCCATCCAATCATCACATAAGCCACTGCACAGGCATGCGTGTTTTTTATTGAGCCTCACCAAAGGTCAAAGAGGTACCTGTGCTGATTCCAGACCAGCATTTTCTCGCCCAAACCACTCTACTGCTGCACCCATTAGGATGTCTAGAACAATCCAGTGGACTTGACTAATGCTCACTGTTTGCCACCACCGTGTGCTTAATATCCAGCTCTCTCCAGCACAGCAGTGTGCTATTCTGCCTGCCAGGCTGGGTGGTGAGTGAGGGGGCGGGTGATGGCGAGAGTCCCTTTACGAGTCCTAGCGTTTACTTATTTAGTGTTTTCTGCCCCGCCAGTGGCAGCTGGAGATGGAACTCTCTGCTGAGACAGCACACACACACACACAGCACAAGCTGTTTAGCATACCAAACTGGTCAGTTGAGTGAAAATGTCTCCCAGAAGTCCGTTCTGTGGTGTTAAGTGTCCAACAGCGTAGCGCAATGTGTAGATTCATGCTAATCTGACTAAATCCTGCTCTGACCATTAATTCAGCATTGATTAATTCGCATTCATTAATTCGATTTCCAGTGACTGTTATAAATGGGGCTAGGGACTCACTAATTACAAAAGGCCTATTAGATAGTAAATGCAGAGTAATGATGACAGCTGGATCTACACTCCAAATAGCATCTGCAGACAGTAATGAAAGCAAATGATCATGAGGAGAGTATAGAGAGAAAGAGGGAGGAAAGCCAAAGAATTCACTTATGTACACACTCACACACACACACAGAAAGCGAGAGTAAAGCAATGCTGTTGCTTGCTCTCTCACATGCACACATACAACACACATTTTATAAGTTATTTGACATTCCATATGCCTATTAAAAAAGGACAGCTGTGCACATTTCTGCTAACCTTCCTTATTATCAGTCAGGCAACTTTGGTTGTGCAGAGCTTTTATGTGGATAGCTGGTACATCACAAGAAAAAAAGAATCCCTCACTTCACTGCAGAGGGTGCACATCATGACAGTATGATGCCTACCAATCCAGACAGAGTGAATGGTTCAGTTACAAAACTACTTTTTCGTGAAAGCGTCACTAGAGAGGCATCCATTCTACAGCGTTTGCTTCCAAAATTATGACAGGAGAGATTTGAGGGAAATGACTGAGAATGGCTATGGGGGGCTATGGGCTATGTTACTTGTCATAGTAACGTTACCCGAGCTTTCCTGGGAAAGTGTTTTCCTTCGTGTGCCAATCGCCTCATGACATGATTCGCAATCCGTAAACAATTCAATTTCCCATTATTGGTTTTGCTATGTGAGATTATTGAATGTCTTTTTTTTAACAAAGGTCAAAACAATACCAAACCTTTCAGCCTCCAAAACATAGCGCGCAAGCACGAGCTGCACACGTAAGCAACGGCATCATTAGTTTGTAAAGACGAGATAGTTAGCTTCTCTCTCAAAACAAGGAAGTAGGTACCTTACGAGCTACCATTAGTAAAGTAGATGCATGACATTGTTTACAAAATACCCCCAAACTGGAGTGTATGGCTTACCTGCTCAACATCCTCTACGAGTCACAGCTACCCTTTCACCGGTGAAAAGCTCGAGATGTACTGCCATACAGTTGAGGTCAGCGCGCGTTTCCACATAACACTCTTTCCAGGAGGAGCATTTCTGTTTTAAGTATTATTGGAAACAGTAAGAAGATTGATATCACAGTCTTCTGTCGCGGATTTTCTCGAAATATTTTGAAATCCCCAGCAAACTCTTTTTTTCAGTTATTCGCGCTAGAGGCAGGTACACAAAACAATGCCTATATTCAAATGACACAAAGGACATACAACGGACGTTTAGAGTCAGTTGGAGTAGGCGAAGCTCTCGGCTGTCCCGTCCTGGATATCGTTTGCTGGTGCATTTGTCACATTGCTTTCTTCCCTTCACCCTGAAAGCGAGAGGATGCTTTTGAGATGCAGAGGCAGTGGTTCTGCCCACCGTTGCCCTTAGCCAGTAGCAGCCGACTTGTGACAGACGACTGATGTTGAGAACTGGGCGTGTTACTTGAAGGAGTTGGGTGGTTGCGCGCAAGTGGAGTCGCTGGTTACTTCACACAGACGCTGTTGATAGACCTAACAAGGGTAAGTATGGAAGTCAGTGAAAGAATTATAGTGGGGTTTTTTGGACAGTATCAAATCCAACCAACTAAACCACACTTGTACAGGTGCGTCACAGTGATTGTGAAAAACATTGTAGGCCAATGACCTACATTATGCCCTCTTAAGACAGGACAAAAACGACTGTGCCTCTCTGTTGTTCGGTCACCAGTGCAAAAATCTCAGCATACCTACCATAAAGGCTAGTGTAATTTTTAAAATGTTTTTATGGCTGACTATGAGCTTCACTCCCTAAAATGATTTGCAGAGAACTGGATATTTCCAACGGCTTTCTGACTGCCAGATGGTTCTGATGGTTTAAATTATTCAGTTGTCCTAGAACAGATTGAGTCTATCAAGCGTAAGACAACTTGGCTCACTAATTCTTATGCAGAAGGCCAGTAACTGCTGTATTGTCACTGTAATACTAAAGAATTAAATGCAGAAAAGTTAGAATACATTGGTTCAAAACCTAAGTTTTGTTGACCCACCTTTAAGTGAGCCTATCATGTATAAGGAGGAGTAATTTATCTTCCCAGCATGAAAATAAATTTGTTTCATCTGTTCAAAGTTTGTTTGTATAGCGCTTGATCATTTGTGCCATCTTCCAGATGGAACAAGCATTGCCCTTCTATGTTTTTCTTATTTTGTCAGATTTTTGTCTCAGTTAGTTTGTTAACTATGGAGCTTTCACTAACACTGCAGGCAAAAACTATGTAGGCTGCTGGACATTTTTTCAGATAATTGATAAAACGCATGTTCAGTAGCTATTAAAGCTATTAAAACTTATTGACATGCTGCATAAACAAATATTTGTTTAGAATCAAAACCTTTGAATGGAAATTACTAGAGGAGGAACCAAAACCTCCTATGATCGTAGTTTAGGATATTTCTCAACTTGACAGTGATGAAGGCAAATGAGCCTGTAAAATGTGCATGTGGTAGCAACAGTGAAAACAGCATGTATGCTCTTGCTGTCTCCACAGTTTAATCTTGTTTAACGTTCATGTTGTCCTTCAAGGGTGGTTTGGACATAGCTCCATGCAGAAACTAACAAAATTACTTGTTTTATTGGACCAGTGATTTTTCTGTTATGGGATTAATCCACTTTCTCAGGCACCAGGGTTGGCTCTAATCATCATCAGTGGAGGAGCCTAATAAAATTCCCAACACTGAGTGGTGCTCCACTGGCTGGCCCTCCAACTAAAGAGAGCACTGAAATAAAGGCAAAGAGATCTCATGTGAATAGAGTAATTGGCAATCTTCATATGAGAAGGATCAGTCCCCCTCCTGCACATGGCATGCATCAGGGAAAACTATGAGGGTGTTTAAGCAGAGCTCCTATTACACACACCAAAAAAGTGACCAAGGTTAACTTGATCAAATCATCAGGTAACCACAATATCTTGTGTTGTTTAGTAATGCATTTATCCTAGCAATAATATATGTTATAGCACCAGTCATGGCACAGGAACATAGGTCCACTCTTCTCACTGCCTTACTTGAAAGGAACACCTTTCCCAAACCCACATTCAGTTTGTGCAGCAGCCTACACCTACAACCCATATTCAGATAGCAAGCCCAGACCTCCCTGGAATGCAATGCCCACTGCTGTATGCTTGTGTTATTTAACAGTGCTGGCTAGGAGCCAGTCTCATGTGTTTCTGCCTGGGCAGCTTTTGAAATAGGGGAAGGTCATACTTATTCTCTTCAGGTACATTGGACAAGACTCCAGTGGGAAAATACTGTAGATATCTATGTTTTAAAAAGAAACGCCCAGCTTAATCCAAAAAAAAACTTGCGTGAGAACTGTTACTAATTGGTGGGCAGCTGTTATCAAAAGGGTGATCATTTCCACAGTGTCATTAATCTATCAGGTATGTGTTCACTCAGCTATAGGTGAGTGAAGAAATACATTAGGAGTCCTTTGGGTTCCACTACTAATAGAGAAGCATGCTGTATATATAAATCAAGTAAGCCAGTGTGGTGTGTGTAGATATTTAGCAATCAGTGTGACACACACCAAGCCTAGAAATCTAGACATTCCCTAACGGTATTAAATTGTTTTACTCTGTCGGTACGTCTAGCCACACACCATAGATCCTCAGTAGGTCTTATACCAAGGTTTGGTAGGACCAATCACATTTTTAGAGAGTAGTTGGGCGGGCTTAGCGCGATGACAACAGGGCTGCGATGCTGCGAAACAGTCTGTGGCCAAAGAATGGTGTTTTTTTAAATTGTCTTTGTCATTGACTTTAGAAGAGTTAGACTTGGGCTTGAGCAGAAAAAGACACTCATGTCATTCATTTTTTAAAAGAAGGATGTATTTGCTGTTTTGTTGACATTGCTCTGATTGGTCATCATAGCGCTATCCTATTGTGCGCAAAGGCAGCTTGAAAAACAACCAGGGATTCTGCCCTTAGGACTGAGTGCATTCTAACCGTCATGTCCAGACTATACATTTTGATGCATTACAACATTTCCTGACACATTACCATGTCAGCTGATTTAACAGTGCTTTTATATCATTGTAGGTAGCACCTAGTTTGGATGAATATTTCATCTGTATGTTCCAGTCAGTAAATGTGATCATTTCATGTTATCAGCATTTGGCTTGTGACTCATACGTATCATCATGATTTATGATGGCATTAAATCCCTAAAAAGTTGTTTATTAATTCAGTGTCCCTGGATGGCCAAATTGTCATCTCCTTATTATAATCTGCACCCTGGATCCCAGACTTTCTTGTGGAGTTCAGTTCAATGATTTTAAAAACATGCATGAATGGAAAGGCCTCTTTTCCCCCTCAAGAGATGAAATGGTCTTTTCTTTTACTTTCTTTTTCTCATAACATTAGGGATCAATAATAGCCAGTTGCCTTTTAAAATGTTTTTTTTAGAATGGTACTGAAAATCTGATGCCCATCGAGGCATTGCACACACACACTCCCCTGCTGGCCCTTCATTTCTTATCTGGTTTGGACACCGCGGAGGTTTCCATGATAAAGATAATGTTCACTGAGTAATGATTTCCCATTTTCCCCTCACTTGTACTCTGTTATTAGGGTGATCGGTGTGGTAGTGAAAATTAATTTTTTTTTCGGTTACAAGGAACATTACCATGATTAATTTCAACATGGAGAGCAGGAAACAGGAGAATTTCGGCCATATGAAGAGTGAAATCAATTTGGTGATGTGAACGAGTGGGAGAACCGTACAGGGGATAAACAAGCATGAAATGACCTTCTCCATCAGGAGAAGAGGAGCCACTGGCAAGGCTCTTTGTTTGGGAGATATGACCCTCATGTGACCTTGTTTAGTCCAGAGAGGGAAGAAATAACTGGAGAATGGAAAGCTATTAAAGCTATTACCTGAATTTGATTTGGTGACCAAACAAAATTGTAGTTGTTGAGGAGAGGAAATCAACACTTTATAATACAGGCTATTTGTTGTCACTGGAAATAATGTTTCAAGTGTCAAACCACACAGAGTGGGAACAACTGTGTGTTTGAAAACAAATCGAAAAACATTTGAGTGTGTTCATGTTTGTAAATTAATATTTCTCAGTTATGAAGTTTGTGTCATTCATTTATTTGAAAATACACTTATAGCCTTTGACTGGTTGGAATCAGAGGGATTAATTTTAAATTGCCAAAATAAAATGGCAGAAATCTAAAACGCTAAATTTTTCAAGAAGGAGGTACTCATCAAATAATTTAAATGGATGCACTGCATTTCTCAATCCATTCATGAAAGTTCTGAATGATTCAAAATCTCAGAGGTGGGATTTAAAGAGTTCTTTTAAATAATCAGCGTGTCACCATGTGGTTTACATGATTGGATTCTTCACCTCTATATTTTGCTCTTTTCCCCTTCTACTTTTTTTCAACGGTATTACAGCAGTGAGCACCACCCCACAGCATGAATAGATCAGTTTGTCACCACACCCAGTATATCTCCACTGGTTGGACATTCTTTCTGCCTACCAATCAAAACGTTTAATTCATTTATTGCCTATTTCTATATCATGCACACATGATATCAGAGAGAAATATGGATCTTAAGGCTTAGCGTGAGCACATAAGGAAGAAGGTTCCTCACCCAAGGGATGACAGATCCCTCCTAATTGCTTAATTAAAGCCTTTATTCGGACGTGAAGTCCAACCAGGCGTTAAATCAGTTACAAATTAAAAGGTGACTGAGAGTGCAGTGGCCTTCAGGGCCGTTAATCTCTGCTTGAAGAGAAAAATTCTGATCGCTGATGAGTTCAGGGATTAAAACAGGTGATTCTGCAGACATGACAAAAATAATTTAGGATTTTGTAATTTAATTTGCCCTCTGATCCTTCTATAGCGCTGTAAAGTTTTTTTGTACAGACTTTGATTTTATTCATCTTTTACAAAACATGTTCATCTCCTTTTTTTCCAGAGGTGTCCATTTATTCACCAGATGTCAGCTTGGCCTCTAATGGGATCAAGAGGAATGGCAGTGGTGTATCCACTCGGACTAGTCCACATGAAACCACAGAGTGGCTGCTGATGATGACGGATGGACATCCGGGTGGAGTGGCATCATCTCACAGGAATGCCGACAGTGGGCTGGGGAAGGGAGGTGGCACCGCCCTTGGTCACAGCCGGACACTCCACGTTGGTGGTGGCTGCTGGGAAATGGAATCAAGATGAATGAGAACGCTGTGACTGTGGCATATCATGTATGGGCCTGTAGCTCCCGGGAAAGGAGAGCGACGGCCTCGCACAGCGGCGGCTGATGAAGACGGATGGAGGCTGAGGGAGACTGATTTGGGGGTCGCCAGCTGTCATCCTTCAAACACCTACAGAGGAAAGGACCAGCGGGGTCTGAGGAGCCAGTGTCCTTGGGCCGGGGGACTTGGTGGACAGGCATGGGGGAAGACGGGGGGAAACGGGGGAAGACCTTCTCTGACTGATTAGGGACACAAAGCCCAGATACGCCGTCTGTATTTTTCATCTGCAGGATCATGCCAGGGCACTGATGGATGGCCGCACCCAGACAAGCGAGGGGGTTTGGTGGATCAATACCCCTGGAGCTGAAGACGCTGGTGATACCAGAACCAAAGCGGCTGGCTGCACACCCCTCACATGTGGGTGAGCTCTTCAACCTTCATTCATTGCAGGGATGGGCTGAACTGGCTGGCAGCATAATCACACATGGAACACGCTCCAGACCTCAACTGCATCACCCATCACTGGAGGGGGGAAATGTGAATGCCTCCGTAGTCACCAACAAAACACACCCACACTGCACACTGTGGTCTTCACTAATAGCTCTATCTGTAGTGTTTCTTAATGCTTTATATTCCAACTCCCCCACATCATGAACTAATGCTATGTTCAAGTAGCTTTCCTTTAACATGGTAAACATGGTTTAGATGTGTCCCATTATATATTTTCAGACATGAGTTTCAAGTTCCTCCACATAAGGGTAGCAAGAGATTTTACATAAGGGTCACCACAAGTACTGTGCCAACAATACAAATAATATTACTAATGATGTTGTAAGGGAGTGCTGTTTCATCACGTTATTTACTGGGCAACAAAGCATGGAAGAAAACTATTGCTACCAGTCATTTCCTTTTTCCTCCACTGAAGCATGTGAATTATCCCAAGCCTCTCTGGACACACAAGCAATTGTTGACAATGCGCCAACTTGCATTATATAATGATAATTACAGTAATTTTAAATAGATTTATGATCCATGTCACTATCTGCTATTTAAAACCTTCAGTGTGCTGAAGTTTTGGGAAATAACACTGAGGCATTCCTGTTGGTTGTAAAGATTGACTAAAAATGACTATGCCAGCCATTAGGTTAGAATTCTGAATACTAATATGATTAAACATGCTCATTAAAAACATAATTACAGCTATAACTTATTAGATGCCACCTTCAGGCATGAATGCACTTCTTTTGTGTTATGTAACTCTTTCTGCCCAAGATGACAGTCGCCATAGTCATAGTTTGGTCAGCATCGTCGTTTTAATCTGTCTAAATGTTATTGATGGGAATTTAAAGATAGAAATTAATTACAGGCTTCAGTTGTTTCTGCATTGCGTGCTGTCATATCTGGTCCATCACGTTCCACACTAGTGATCCCTGTCACTTGTCCCTCATGAGTTATTGACTCTTAACAATACTAGAGAGAAATACAACAGAGGAAATTGTTAGTAAGGAGACAGAGTGTGACAATCAAGATCCATTCCTTTCTACTGTGGCCTTGTATACCAAGTAGCCTCTTCACAATGTGATGGGTCTCAGGCCAGGCCTGTGAAAAATGGCAGCAGGAGCCTTGTGAAGTCCATTGCTCTCCCCCTGCACACATGCCCCGCAGAACAGACACCCCCACCCACCACATTTCTTTTTTTTATCATTTCTGGACAAACAATGAAAATGAGTATGAAACAGAAGCATTGTTAGTGTCAAAAACTGAAACCTTGGCCAGGAGAGATTGTGCCTACAGTCTTTCTTTTTTCCCAGACCTGTAGAATTTCATGGCTAATAAAAATGATTTAACTCTAGCCAGATGCACTGAAATTACAGTTGAGGAGACTCTTCAAAACAGGATAATATGGAGTGTTTTTAAAGTGTTGCACCAGTAACATTTTATCCATTTAAGAGCAGATGAACTTAAGCTACTGTACATGACTGAATTGAAAAGCTGACACGACTCATCCTTATACACTCATTCTACCTGTCTGGTAGCATGAAGGTTTGAATATATCAATGTAATGAAGCCATGAGGAAGTAAAAGTAAAAACAGTAGTAACAGTGGCAAATGGGGCCAAAATGCAACTTCAAGTGTGTTGCATGCAGCTGCAGAACAGAATGATTTTTTATTGAACATCAACAATATTTCCGATATTGTTGAGATAATCTTGCTTCTTATCAAGAAGGCTAGAAGGCAAGATTTTAATGAGCTCCCGAGGAAAGGAGAGGGCAGAAGCAGGATCTTTTACTCAGGGCAAAGTAGCTTGGCATCACAGCACTGCCAGAGCCACATATCAAATATAAAATATAGCTTTGTTTGACAGAGGACAAATGTATCGGTCTCACCTGTATCATTACAAAGAATATAAATGACACATCTCTAGAGGAAAGCAACATATTACTATTCTCTTTAGCATTTGCGTTAGTCAGTAGAACAGGCCCCAAAGACTAATGGGTTTCATTTTGTCACTGAGTGGAAGTGGACGTGGCATAGTTCATTTCCAAATGGTAAATAAACAACTTTTGACACCAGGCACATTTTTGAAATGCAAGGTGTAGTTTGCATGGCAAGTCGTTATTCTTCTAAAATGGAGAGAACATTAAACAAATGAAAATTCTCACACCCAAACATCCAAAACTTAAGGAGAATGTTTTCACTTTTGGTGCCTTAGTCTTTATCTTTGCATAGGAGAAACAGCAGGAGGGTTGAATCTACAGTATTTCTAGTTCTGTGTCAGTTAAAACCTTGTTTATACAGTCAGTGGTTCACTCTCACCAACTGTTAGTTCAGGCACAAAGACCCCAGAGGGCAAATACGTTTATGCACGGCTGATTCGATGTGCTGAATTATGTTTCAGTTTTAAAAGATGAATCACAATCTTGTTTCAGTGTTTCAATTACAGTGTAGTTCAACCACATCTTAGCAGTAAAGGTCATGCTGATTTAATACAGGTCTTGTTGGAACTTCAGCATTGATTTAAATTTCTTTGTTGACCTTTCTTGAACAGTTTTACATGTTGATATGAATTAGTATTAAATGTTGATTCAACATTGTTACAGCGTTCAACACTGACAAAACTGGGGCTGTTGTTTTTGTGACAATGACAAAGTTGTTGGGACAATGACACTTGACGTTTCCGAAATGACAGACTGGTGTACTACAAGCTGCATACCACCTGGGATGTACCATTGCAAGATCTTTTTTTGTTGTTCTAGATTGAGAAAATATGTGTTAATTTCCCTAAATACTTGCTGATTTTACAAAACAGAGCCATCATCTCATCATCACACTTAAAGTGTGTGTACAATTTAGTCAAACGAGCACATATTCTTTTGATGCAAAATGAGGTGTGGAGTATAGAGCAGTATGCCTTTTTAGAAGCAGCAAGTGTCAGTGCTGCATGTCCCAGTCTCCCTGTCTCCAGAACTGCACACAGTGCTCCAGAGTTAGCCTCCCTGGACTCTAGCAGGGAGGGGGATTGGACAAGTGTGCACTTAAGGCTGAGCTCATTCTCTGGCTTTGCATATCACCGAAACATCACTTAACATTTCACCTCAACACTTCAACTCCTCAATGTTATTAGAGGTGACACATATTACCTACTAAAGGAAATGGGAGAAGGAAAATGGCCTGTAAATCTTGACAAGCACCTCTTCACGGAAACATGCTGATGAGCCTTAAACTTAGGCCCAAATAGTATGACTCACTCAAGAAACTGGATAGTAATCAACCAAAGTGCTTATAAATGCTGCTGATATTATCAACCATTAAAATATTATGATAGAAAATCCATTCTTTTATACTGATAGGCTTTGAAGTCTATCCAGAGTGTTCATGTTCGTGTTGTGCTTATTATGAGCTTAGATACAATTTGCAGTCTTGATCAATCATGCTAACATGTTAATTATAAACAGATGGTTGTGTTAGTACACTGTGTTACACAGCCCTTCATTGCTCAGGGATTTTTAAAGGGATCTTGTAAACACATGAGATATTCAGCAGAAATAAAAAAAATCAAAATAAAAATGGCAATGAGTTTTGATGTTTTACATTTCAGTGCTTGTAGTGCTTTTAATAACCAACAATAATTATAATAATTGCATACTGATTTTATCACTGACAACACACTGTAAATAAATAATTTGAAATGCCTTTGTGGTAAGCAAGGCAACCTATAGTCTATTATTATGCACAGACATCCCTAAAATGTACAGAAGGAAACCTTTCCATATAACCAGTATTTGTTAACAAGAAGTCTGTAGTGTAACACAGTATAGTAAAGTATAGTATAGTAAAGTAAAGAACAGCACAGTATAGTCCAGTATAGCACAGTATAGTATGGTGTAATTTCTTGAAAACATATCATGTTCTGCCATCTGCATCTTTGTCTGTCATCCAAATTTTTGGTTCATTTGTCTGCCAGCGATTGTGGTGTCAGACCCCCCACCCACAGATACATGTCTAATGGGACAAGGCTAACACCCATATCCAGCTGGATTGTTTCAGTGGAATAGCTCAAAAGTATAACCCAAACAGGTCATGGAAAAGATGAAATTCAGGGGCACAGAAGGACAAAATTCACAGAAAATAGTAAACTCTGAGACAAGGTTCATATCTGAAACAAGCATAGCTGAAAGGAGTTCAAAATCAAAGGCAGAATAGCAGTTGTTAGTTAATAGTTGCCTGACTCAGTAAGTCTATTCACTAACGGTATCTCACAGAGAGGCAGGAGCCTGATGTGTTAGTATTCAGATGGTGCTGGCCAGGATTTGGTGTGTGTGTGTGTGTGTGTGTGTGTGTGTGTGTGTGTGTGTGTGTGTGTGTGTGTGTGTGTGTGTGTGTGTGTGTCTGTGTGTGTGTGTGTGTTGGGCTTGATGGGCTGGTCAGGCTGAGAGCACTGAGCAGGTGTGGCCAGAGAGTGGCCAAGGCACCCAGCAAATTGACCTGCAGGCTCCAGTGATATGCAGACATCCATTATAGGGCTGTGTCCCAAGTTCGGTTTCTAAATTCTGGATTCTGCCCTGAGAGCCCATTAATATTGAATATTCCTATAAAACATGTATTTCTTTAGCCAGAGGGCATTTCCATGCTTTCTTCTGTGTTTTCCTATCTGCTCCTGTTCTCAATGTGAAATGCAATACTGTCCACTCAATAAGGTCAAAGGTATAACGAGTGTTGTGCCAGACTACAGGTATTGATTGCACCTTGTCATGTGAGCTTCATTAAGAAGAAAGCGCCGATAACCCCCATGATAGGTTCCTCCTTGATCATATCTCAAGGCCCTCTGATAAGAGATACACATTCACAGATTTATTTGATGCCACAGATATTGGATTACTAACTAAATGATTATGGTATATCATGGCCTTGTGGTAGACATCTGTGACAAATCTAATTAGGAAGAAAGGATAACTCTCTCTGTCTGTATATACTGCATGCGTCCTAACATAAGTATCTTACCATGTCAGATGTGCACAATCAGTACAGAGCTAGCTGTTCTTTTCCACCTGACTACTCCAATGATATTTGACGCACTCTCCTCAAAAAAGGAACAGGCTTGACAACCCCAAGATTTTGATGGAATTTTTCTCTACCTTAGACTGTTTGGCTTCCTGACAGGGATGCTCCCCTGGACCTTGCTGTCAGATTGATTCTCTGTAGCGTGTCCTCAGAGACACTAGTCACTCTTCTTTCAAAGACAGCATGTGGTGCATCTGTCTACTTATTCTAAAACACAGACACACACGCACAGACACACACACACACACACACACAGCCAGGCATGCAAGCTCAACAATGACCAGAGCTCAGTGCCCTAAAAGAAAGAAAAAAACATTCACAGATAAATACTTCCACATCACTATGTCTGCAGAAAATACATAGCACAATATTCCAGAAGATTTACAGACAGCTTCAAGGAAGCCTATTCATTTGCCTTGTTGAAAGCATACACTCCTCTCCCTCCAAGTGTGAGATGCAGATGTGTGTTTTATTTTTCTGCATGCGTCCGTCACCAGCTTTGGTAGCTAGTTGGCAGGACCTGGGGAGGGTTGGAGGAAGATTGCATGAGGGCAGGATAGATATCTCCTCTGGCACTGCCGTGGCCCTGGTGTCACTGCAGTTGATCTCCCCAGGTAATGCTGGAGTGTCAGAATTCCAGCAGGAAGGGAAAATAGAATGACTGAATAAATGTGACCATGGAAAGCTGTCAGCAGTAGTGATTACACCTGGGAGATGTACAAGGTTCACAACTAGCATCAGTAATACAAGTCTGTCATTTTAACTTCACATGTTGGCTTAAGTGCTACAATATGTCAGCTTGATTGTAGGAGATTGTGGACAGGTATAAATCAGATCTGGCACACTGCCTGCTGAACATCAATTCAGCAGTGTATTCAGTAGAACATCATCAACAAACACTCTTTCTGTATCACCTACAATTACTGTGTGTTCACACCAAGAGCTTCTAAAGCTGTAAAATTACAAATTCACTCTCGATTCAGCACAGCTACAAAAGTGGTTTGGGCGCCTACATCGTCGGTCAACAAAACTTGGCCGAGTAGAACAACAAAATGAAAATGTTAAAACAGCTCAACTTTATGCAAATTAGCTATGACGCACTTGCACAGTAAATGAAATGGTCGCGTTATGAGCGGTCAGAGCGACATAAGCAAAAACAGATATTTTAGCAGCGATTTCCATGAGTGTCTTTTGCGGCTTTAGTAGCTCTTGGTGTGAACGTACAATCATGAACATCTGTGAAAATGAATTTCAGAGACAAAAAATGCTGCATAACCCAGTTATGCAAACCTGGAGCACAGACACATTGGTTTCTATCCTGCAGTGTAGCATACAAAGCGCTAAACAGAATAGTAAATCTATAGGATCACTCCCAGGCTGTTTGAGGATTGGGGCCTTTAATGATTTAAGACTTAAACTGTAGTGTTTGTCTTTGTCTCAGGCTTGATTCCTTTGAGGTATGAGGGAGGACAAATGAGCATCTGTAGACAGCAGACAACCTCATGAGAGAGAGATGAGGGAATCCAGCAACACAGAGTGATCTAAGGTAACCAGAGTGAGCAAGGATTCATCTGCGTCTGCAGACATTTACATTTCTACTTCCAAATCTGACCAAAAGGAAGTGTAGTGTATCGGCACACACAAGGAAAGATTCTGTCTTTAGTTGTGTCATCAGTTCGGTGTAATTTTTAAATGTGTGCCAGCATGGTGGTGAAAGAGGCAGGGGACAAGTGTGGTAACAGATGTAATGCTAGACTTATCTATGGCAAACTGAGACGAAGGAGGCGAGAACACAGGTGGCTCTGACTGAAGTAATTGGTAAGTGACTCGCATGGGCTTCAACTGGGGATCAGTCAACTGTTCCTCACATTGTAACCCACCTTTGCTAACGCTAACACTTCATTTAACAGCACCTTGCTAATCTGGGGCACACTTGGTGTCCTTCTTACAGCTTAAAAAACATCTTGAACTCAAGATCAATCGCCTTCATGAATACACTACTGGCTGTGCTACTTCCAGAGGGAAAGAGATTACATTGCATTACATTACATTGATCTTTGAATGAATCCACTGAAAATCGAGATATACTGTATCTCCTTATGGTTAAAGAAATGCATCACCGTCATTAATGTAATCCCTGAACATATGTAAAGGCATAGAAAATTAGTAATCATGTGAGTGTGGTTGTGTGTATGCATGCGGTTAATGTACTATGTGTGTATATATTAGTGAGTGTGTAATATGCTGTCCACAAGGCTACACAGCTACAAAGTAAAATCTGTGTAGTCTACACAGAGTAATTGGCCCTTGGTGTTGTGGTATAATTATGCCAAAACAGGTCAGACAGACTGTTCCCACCTTGTAACCTGTATGTGAAGGCATGTCTGTGTGAGTGTCTCTGCACTGCAGTCAGCGCTCCCCAGCAGGCCTGCAGAGGGAAGAGAGATGTGGGAGAAGTGACAAGAAATAAACCCAGAAAGTCAGCAAGACTCCCTACAGGAGTGGCCCCTCCACTGCATGCTGTCTGATGCCCTCCGCTTGATATGCTGTGTGGTGCAAAATTGCAGCCACAAAAGAACCGCTCAGCCCTGGAAGAGCACAAGCTTTTTTCTCCTCCTCAGACACCTGATCTGAATCCAATTATACTAGATGTCTGTGGCTGCATCTGCCTATGTGCTATTTGTGTGACTGTGTGCATATGCTGAGTGATAGTGTGTGTGTGTGTGTGTGTGTGTGTGTGTGTGTGTGTGTGTTAGTTCAGACCTCTGAATTCTTCTCTTCTCTGTCTTTTGAAGCAAAAGGAATCTGGTATAATTGAACACTTCAGACTTGTTGGTCTCATACTGTCACAAAACAGAGTGAGTCGGACCCAAAAGCGTCACATAACCACAGTTTATTTTGGGAAAAGGGTAGAGGGAGTGTGTGGATGCTCTTCGAGTGCAGGGTCGGGTAACCGGGACTGGGGAGCAGAGCGTAGGTCGTAGACAGGCTGTAGGTCAGGAGCCGGGGCGGAGGAGCTGAGCGTAGGTCGAGGACAGGCGGAGGTCGAATCCAGGGGCTGGAGAGCAGAGCAGAGGTCGTAGACAAGCAGGGGTCAATACCAGGGCTGGAGAGCAGAGCGGAGGTCGTGGACAGGCAGAGGTCGAAACCAGGGACAGGAGAGCAGAGCAGAGGTCGAATCGGTCCGGGGTCGTCAGCGGGAAGGCAATCGATCAGGATACCGAAGACAGAGAACAAAGACAGGCAGGGAAACAGGACGGAGACACGGGAGCAGGCAGATGACAGAAGCACAGGAACTACAGGAACAGATTCAGGAGTCAGGGTCTTTAAATGCTTGCCTTGCGTGAGTAGCAGTAGGTTCGCGGACAGTCTGACAGAGAACACTGGGAGACAAGGGATTAAATAGACAGAGTATCTGGGCACTGATCGCAGGAGGGTGGCTCGGGCTCGGGTCCAAGTGCGGCGACAGCGCCGTGCAGAGGCAAAAGCAGAAGGGCATGAGGCTTCTCCCTCCTGGCTAGGGAACAGGGGTGGTTGGTAGCCGATGTCAGGCTCACCGTGGCTCCCAGAAGGCGGCAGAACTCCTTCCAAAACTGGGAGGTGAACTGCGGACCGCGATTCGACACAATGTCTCTGGGGATTCCATGAAGCCTGAAAACATGTAGCTGGACCACCTGGGCGGTGTCTTTAGCAGATGGGAGTTTTGGGAGCAGAATGAAGTGGGCCATTTTACTAAAACGGTCCACAATGGTGAGTACCACCGTGTTCCCACCTGACACTGGCAGACCGGTGACGAAATCCAGGGCAATGTGGGACCAGGGACGTGTCGGAACTGGCAGAGGCTGGAGAAAGCCAGCTGGAGGTCGGTTGGAGGACTTCTGGCAGCAGGTGTGACAAGCCTGGACGTACTCCCGAACATCCTTATCCAAAGACGGCCACCAGAAACGCTGGTCGATCAAGCAGCAGGTGCGGGAAGCTCCCGGATGGCAAGCCAGACGGGACTCATGTCCCCACTGAAGGACCTGGGAGCGCAGCCGATCCGGAACGAACAGACGTCCAGCAGGGCAGGCACTGGGACTGGGCTGACCTTGGATCGCTTTGAGCACGAGATCCTCAACTCCCCAGGTTAGAGCTGCTACGACGCGGGAGCCGGGCAGAATGGACACAGGCTCCAGTGTGTCGTCCTCCTTTTGAAATTGACGAGACAGGGCATCTGGTTTTACGTTGGGGGACCCCAGCCGGTAGGAGAGGGTGAAATTAAACCTGGCGAAGAATAGGGACCACCGGGACTGTCTGGAGTTCAGGCGCTTCGCCGATCGGACGTACTCCAGGTTTTTATGGTCCGTCCACACCAGGAATGGAACAGCTGCCCCCTCCAACCAATGACGCCGCTCCTCCAAAGCAAGTTTCACCGCCAGTAACTCCCGGTTCCCGATATCGTAATAGCATTCGGCCGGTGACAGTCTTCGGGAGAAGAACGCACATGGATGGAGTTTGTTGTCGTCAGCCGATCGTTGCGACAGGACCGCGCCAACCCCCACATCAGAGGCGTCAACTTCAACGTCGATCGACGTCGGGCATCTGGAGGATGGGGGCAGAGGTGAAACGAGCCTTGAGGGAGGCGAAGGCGTCATTGGCTGCAGTGGACCACTGGAACGCTCTTTTGCTGCTGGTTAGGGCAGTCAGGGGAGCAGCGACGGAACTATAATTCCTGATAAACAGTCTGTAAAAGTTAGCAAAGCCCAGAAACTGCTGTAACTTTTTCTTGTTTTCCAGGAACGGGCCAGGAGGTGACCGCCGACACCTTAGCAGGATCCATCTGAACACTCCCCTCTGTCACGATGTACCCCAGGAAGGACACGGAATGAATGAAACTCACATTTCTCCGCCTTGACAAACAGTGAGTTCTCCAGGAGGCGACGAATGACGTGTTGCGTGTGCTCTGTCAAAGTCCGGGAGAAGATACCTGGAAGAAGCAGTACCTGGAAGAAGGTCAATGGTGCAATCATAAGGTCGGTGCGGCGGTAGAGAGGTGGCCTTGGTTTTGCTGAAGACCTCCCGTAGGTGATGATAACACCTGGGCACGTTGGACAGGTCCGGAGCGGGATTTGTGGGTTCAGAGCGGGCAGGAGATGATGCAGCAAGCAGGCAAGTCTGGTGGCAGCCCACCCCCCACTCCCGGACCACCCTGGTTCGCCAGTCCAGATGTGGATTGTGCTGGCGTAACCAGGGGTAGCCCAGGATGAGGGGCTGACCCGGAGAGCAGAGCAGGTGGAAGCGGATAGTCTCCTGATGATTACCGGAACAACTCATCTTCACCGGTTCCGTAACACCCTGTTGGGCACGGAGTTACCGTGGGAAGCCTCAACGGACGAAGACCCTGTGTCAAAGACTTTTAAAAGTTCGTAAGCAAACAAACTAAAAGAAGCACAAGCCGGTGTGTAGCGCTCAAACTCGGCCGTTCCCCACAGCCGGGCTCGGCCAGACAGGTGATTGATGGTATACGCCACCTTGGCGTCCTCGGTGGCGAAGTTCCTCGGCTGAAGGTTAAATAGCACATACACCTGCAATAAAATTTTCAATTCTATGAAAAACATTTGAATAAAAATAGACTTACAGATTTCTAAACAGGTTTGCTCTAATAATGTTCTGCAAGTGCTGAGGTGAAGTTTAAAGAACACAAGCCATCAGCAAGACTGTCTTTTCCATGAACTTCATGTATTGTAACAGCAAACTGGTAATAAATAATCTCTCAACATTATATTATACATTTTTGTAAAATGACTTTTTGCTGTATGCAATAGAGAAGAAGGTCCTTGTCAGAGCCTTGTTGCATGTTATATGGAAAAAAACCTACCCTGAAAACATTTTGCCTGAAAGGATGAAAAATGAGGGAGAAAAAAAGTCAAATGTTTACTTTAGTGATATAGGAGTTTCATTTATTTCACTGTCCTCTGGAAATCTTGATATATGTATTACCATCATAAGTCTTTCTGACGGCAAAACCAGTGTGCAGCAACACCCACCTCATATCTCTGCTTTTTATGTGGAAATTTATTTCCATAAAGGAAGAAAATGGCCATGGCTATAGCCAAAGAGAACCTTTGCATGTCGCGCTAGTGGACTTCATAAAAGAGGCAATGCATTGCATTCCCTTATTGTGTGTGTGTGTGTGTGTGCGTGTGTGTGCGTGTGAGGAATGAATATTGCTCATCAGGAAAAAAAAATACTACTGCTTTCAGTGAAACACATCTTTGCAAAGCTACATTTTTCACCCGGCCTCATCACCAAGATTTATTCCATGCTGGTAAAATGAATAGGAAAACCTGATCATTTGTACATTACATCAAGCATGTCCCACTGCACAGAACAAATGGAAGTGGCAGCAGGTGATTTATTCACAGCTGGCCCTCTTGCTGGCTTATATGGGAACCTACACCAGACAGGAAAAAAGGGCTGGTCTTTTCTATTTCTCCACTATGAGGATGTGCACTAAGTGATGGATTGCTTCTCATTTCAATGCAAGGTGGCATACATTAACATTTATCCTGTCTTTAAAAACATGTATTGTTATTTCCATAAATGTAATCAAACAGGGAACAAAGGAATGAGGTTTCTCTCTCTCTCTCTTTTCTCTCTCTCTCTATCTGTCTCTCTCTCTCTCTCTCCAGCAGCTGCAGTCAACAGCAGCTTACTCTGCCTTTGTCCCCCCTCCCCAACCTAGGGACCTAGGTGTCCTCTTCTACAGCATCTCTGGGACCTTCATGGAGTCTCCACAACCAAATGTTTGTTGTTTGTGTATGCACCATCTGGTGATATAGAGCATTCAACCATTAGGGAGGAGGGGATGATGATGGAGGGGAAAAAATGAAATGATTCTGCTCACAATTTGTCTCTCATAGCTCCTCTAGTGACATGCCTCCCACATGCAGTAACCTGTGATGGCATCAGTATCAGTTGGGAGACATCTTTAACTGCTGAAGAGCAGAAGAGTCAAACTGCAATAGCAGACAGGTTGCACATTCTCATTAATGTTTTGCAGATGGTGACATTTGCTATTGAAATGTGTCAGTCAGCAGAACTGTTTAAGCCATTTGGGTTTAAAAAAGAGAATTCATTTTTCATTGCAACATCCAGATTACTTTCCTCATGGCATCCTGGACAAGGGTTCACAATGGCAGGTGTTGTTTCTGATCAAACAAGTGTCACATGCTCATGTTGACAGAAATAAGAAGTTTCTCCTGTAATTGAGGGTAGTCTCATTCGATTGCAGCATCTCTCATCATCTTTCCCTCCATCTGTTAGCATAGTCTTGCCTTCATTTAGACAATAGGCCTCTTCTAGGGTTATTCCACTCTGAAACCCCTCAGCAGGACTGGAATCTGGATGTTACTGGAAAAGAAAGCATGGAAAGTAATTTTTACTGTTCCTTTGTGAGATTTTTTTCCCTTGGTCTTTAGGTCTTGGTGACATTAACAAATGGATTGACATTTCAAATATTTGCAGTGCAAGATCAGGCCTGGTGGAGGGGAACCATGGGTTTTCTCCTCGCTGGAGCCAGCCAAGTCATGTATGTCCATTTTATCAGCGGCGGAAAAATGAGATCAAACGTTCACCGCTCACGGACCTTTGGAGTATGCACTACTAAGTATCCCCTAGGCAAGCACACTGTGTGCCTCCGTATTTCAGGGTAAATAGGACACTTGTTGGAGTGCTCGGAGAGAACAGAGAGAGAAAGTGAGTGCAATAGACAAAAAAAAGAAATTAGTCAAATCAGAGGGTGGGAGGTTCCTGAAGAGAATACTTTTCTGTCATCTGTTGAGATGCGCCATACAGACCCTTCCACAGAGATGCCTTTCCATATTAGTTCAAATGAGGTCATACTTTGACCAGGCAAACTATTTAAAAGCTTGTGTGATGAAACGCAAGAATACTTATTTCCACAATATGGCTTCAATTTGTCACCTGTCCACCACTGAGAAAATACAGATTTAAATATAGCATTTTCAAGTCACATAGCTCTTGATGACACCCAGGTCAGACTCAAAGACTGAAACTAGGCCAACACAGACACAACACAGTCTACCTGTCACATTCTATCGCTCAGTTCAGGATTCTTTATCATTTCTTATATCTCATAATATTATTTTACAAATCCTCTTCATGTTTTTACAGCCTTGACACATCACAGATTTGTTCAAGAATGTTTCTTATTGGTGCAAAGTTTAAAAACAGAACCATCACAATAACTGGCTGACTAAATTTCCATTAAAATCTGTCACTTATCTGCATATAGCATTCAGCTGAAGGGCTAGGCTTTACACTTTACATTGGTAGCAGAAGTGATAATGAAAGTATAGTATTTTTTTCTTAAGTATGTATAAGTATGTGTCTTACAAGCTACGGGATACCTAAATTTCCTTTATTATTAAAGTATATCTATCTATCTATCTATCTATCTATCTATCTATCTATCTATCTATCTATCTATCTATTTATCTATCTATCTTTTTATATATTCCTTAGGAATTTACATTCTGATTACATGTCAGTTAATAGATGTAGATATAGGTAAGGCCAATCCCCTGACACAAAATAAAGGCGAAATAGGAACTAAGGGCAGAAAAGACAAACTTGCACTTCCAAAATAGACTGCTGCCCTCAAGCTTTTTAAAAGGTCCCACAACAAAAGCCTGCTCGGGCAGCAGCCTAAATAAATCACACCTGCTGGGGACTACTAATCAAGTCCTATGAATGCTTACCAAAAAAAAATGCTTGGGCAAAAATGTCCAATGTCTAATACTCATAGGATTTTGACACCTACTAATGAACTTATTAAAGCGATGTTGACTAAACATTCTGCACCAGGGCAGAACATGAGTTCAGGCAATATCAACGCTAAACTTCCCCCATAAGAAGGAAAACATGAAACTGTACAACAGTTCACATTCACTATACATTCACTATACCTTAACATGGACATGCATGAACATACCTGAACATGTATGTCCATGTACAATCTGACTCCTGTATAATGGTAGAAATGTTATTGCGCAACACAATTCCACAAAAATATTCTGAAATCATCAAAGCATACTTGTTGTTACAGACTTGTGAAGCCCTGCCCACACAAGTCACTCGCATACACACACACACACACACACACATACACACACACACACACACACACACACACACACACCAAATTTGTGACCTTGTAAAGAATACAAAGGGATTGGTTTGGCTTTAGAACAGATTGTGAAATATGAAAAAAAGTTGTTAGTAGCCTTCAAGTGAGATTTTTGGACAAAAGAGCCTATCATGAAAGACTAACCATGCCTCTTCACCCCAAGCCCTTTCCCAGCATGCATCAGTGAGTCACTGCAGGAAGAAGCAGGAGAGGAGAGATTCCATGGTAAATAGCTGTTGTGACTGACTAAAACTGAACAAGTAATGGATTAAATGTCCCTGAAGGAGTCTTGCTCACTTGATGCAGAAGGGTCCAATCCAAGTGAAATTGATGGTAGACAAATCAGAGCTGACACCTACTCTTCCTCTCTGTTTTCAAAGCATGTGTCATTAAACATGCCACAGATTCATTCTGTGCACTTTTTCCCTGGAGACATTCCCCAAGTAGGACTTGTCCATTAAGCTAGTGAGTGATTTGAGATCCTCTTTCTCTTGAGGATCCCAGAAGCCCTAAGACAGTGAGAGAAGCACTGGGTTAGAATTGCTAGTGTCAGTGGTCTTAGTGCCATACCTGTGTATGGAGTGCTTGTTGCAGAGGTTCATATGGCCATAAAGACTATGTGTTGATGGAGGAATGTAGCCACCGGTAATGTAATAATGGCTAATAATGTAATAAATTCTAATAATATAATACATTTGGCCATTTATAATGTAATAAAACCCATAATGTAAGAATTTACTGATAATGTAATAATATTTCTGAACCAATGATGTAATAATGTTTTGCCAATAATATAATAATGTAATGTAAGTTATTGCATTGTTGGATTGCTATTATATTAATGGAAGAATGAAAGAAATGCAAAAATGTAATAACTGCTGCCAATAATGTAATAATTAACAAATATCACTTGATCAAAGTGAAACTAGTCACACTAACAATGAGGTGGTGACGATAGATGGTTATGAAACTCTATGTATGCCTTGCCTTCTAACAGCTTACATTCATGTAACATACATGTTGTTACATGTTGGACTGTCTCAGAGGCTTCCTTATATGGCCTTTTCTTGTATGTTAGATCCTGGCCTCTACTAATCTTATACTGTGGGCTTGCTCTTATGTTGTCATGGTCAGTACTCATGCAGTGCTCATGGGACTCCTTGTTTTGGTGTCCCAGAAATTGTAGATGGAAATGTCAATTTTGTCCTATTTATCTCTCCATGGGTGGCACTACACCACACATGGGTGGTTGTGGGCTCGTTGGATCCGGCTTCTTAAGACCCATGTACCATTAAAATGAACACAGTATGTATTATGGGCCCAGTGGGGCTATATGCCCACTGTTTCATGTGGTTGGATGTTTCGGTGTCCCAGCAATGGTCAACCAAAATTTACTGAAAGACTAAAAACACCTGATTTTGTCTTTTTTTGTCATTAGGTGGCACTACATCACAAATGGGTGGTTGAGGACTCAAATTATTCAGCAAAAAGTGTGTCCGGCCTTAAGTCCCAATGTGGGAGGGAGTGCCAACCAGGAACAAAAGCTACAATACTTTTACCCATATGACCATCAGTTGCGCTGTGCTGTGGCAGTCAAAATAAACATACTGATTGACTGAGTGATAGAGAGAAAACCAGTGTCAGAGTGTAGGTGTGTTTGGGCTTTATGTGTGTATGTGGTCTGGGCTTTAAGCAACTACAGACTGTAGTAACACCAGATGCTACAGAAGTGTGACAAGTTACAGTTGTTACATTTTCTTATTCATCCATCCAATAACCTATTAGCCGTCCAATAATGTAATAACTTATTACATTATTGGCAAAAGTTGTTACACTATTGGTTCAGAAATTTTATGTTATTGGCATGAGCCCCCTACACACACACACACAAACATCCATATATATACACACACACACATTTCATATAACTTTGTCATTTTGTCTCTCACATATTCTTCACTGTGATTCTATAACCTTGGCATATTCGAATAAAACTATTTATGTGGTTTCTGTGCTTTTCAAATCTAATGCAGAAATTGGCACCTTGTTATGAGCAGAGACACAGGGGTATTATGGGTTCAGATGGATCAGATGATGGAAATTAGTCTTAGCAGTAGGCAGCCACTGCAGGGCAAACCTGGTCAAGGGGAAGACTGCCGTTAAACCTAGCCTCAGTCGGAGCTGGCCCCGCTATCCATATTTAAATGGCCTTAATGGGAAGGTTTAAAGAGTGTGACAGCATTATCTCCCCTTCCAGGAGCTTACCCCCCATGCAGCTCCAGAGACTATTGTTGCTTGATGAAAATATATAAATAAATAAAATGAGAAAAAATCAAGTTCTTGTATTTCAAGGCTCCCTGCACTGTTTATTTAGTTAACAAATGAGGCGTAGGCGGAAACACCTGATTACAATGGAAGGGGACACATGGCGTGCTTTGATGGTGTGGCGTCTGCAAAACAGCCCTCCAGCAGCTGATTCTTTCACATATTAATTAAATATTGGCCATTAAAGAATTTCATCATGCAAGATATCGCTTTCAAAGCCCAGGACACAAAACCGCTTTTCTACCATGCAACGCTGTGGGGGAAGCATCAGTCTGTTGCCCATTAGCAAAGACATTATGCTAAGGAGACATCTGTCCCTGGTGATAGAAAATGGGATGGCCAGAGAGCTTTAGAAGTAGCCAGCCAGAGGGACCTTATAGACTGGCACCACTCGTGTGTTTTGAAAGAGCCCCATTAAACACCTTAAACAACAAAATGATTTCCTGAAATCAAGACCTACAACACTATATTTAGAATGATCGCACACATTTGTTCTTGGCATCAAATTTTATTTATTCTTTTCTAAACTGATTCCTCCTGAGGAAGAGAATGAGTAATGCATCATCAAGTCCTTTTGGGTTTGAGCTAATCCTGTGTCCAGTGAATTTAGACTTCCATTTCCTTCTCTGCTATGCTCCTCTTGGCACCATCTCAGCTGGTACCGCATGGTAGCCTTACTGCAATGCTAAGGAATTGTTTGGCACCCCCTTCTCAGTCAAATCCCCAGTTCCCCAGGGTGCTATTGATATAGATATGGGTAATATGATGGACTACCTACTCATCTAGATGATTCCAAAGGCAACTAATCCAATCACATTTCCTGTACAGGTAATGATTGATTTGTAATACAACGTCAGACTTAATATGAACATTTCTATATTTATTTTGCATTATTATTCATCCCATATAATCAACATGATAAACTGCCTTTAACACTTTGTCCCATTGCAGTGTTTTCAATTGGCTCTCCATTTTGAAAAATCCTTGTTTTGAAGATATGAGTGAAAAATACAGTGCCTTTACATCATTGTATGATACTATATGGAAAACATTTGTTTGATCCATGTACAGTATATCAATATTGGATACCCAGCAATGAATAATTTCTCCAGCAGGAGATTAATTTTAGATGACTGCTAGAGGAAACACTACTGAATGACCACGTGTCTTGATTTGCTCCCCCCAAGATCTATGCAAGAAACCAATACAGCAACTATGGAACTTCAAGTACCACACTTTCTAGCATACATGCATGGAGCCAACATCAGCCACTGCCAATGCGTTTACTGATTTGTAAGCTGTTTACTGATGTGTGATTATTAGCCTAAACGTGTGCATATGAAGGAGCAAATTTAGAAGTTCATGACCTCATGAAGCCCCAGCCCGCCCCAGGGGAGAACCAGGACACATTACACAAAGCTCAAGACTGAAAGCTCAAGACTGTCAGCGAGCTACATGGAAATATCCATTTAGGAATGGATACATAGGAGCAGATGGTAGGCTAGTTTTCATTTGTCACTCATAGTAGCCTATGGGGTGATTCATTTGTTTATCGCCTGTAACTCCATGACGAAATAACAACAAGAATATGGTATATTTAGAAGATAGATATTATTAGGAGGATATTATGATGTTTTGACAGTAATGTTTCTGATCTTCATTAAGTGGAAATTAACTCACCTGAAGCTGCTCCGTACCTCGGACTTTCCCTCCGTAACGGGTGATGTGAGTTCCCATCCTTGAGTTTCACATCCTCAAGGCTAGAGGTCTAGGGCTATTGTACTGTGGACATGGGTGTATTGCAGCACCAACCAAAAGTCTACACTGAAAACTCTGAGACATGAGTTAACATGATTGTCATTCCAAGCTGTTTTGCACCTGATGGCCCTATAGTTGTTACTACTTGTAGCATTCTTTTTTTTTTGCTCCACAAGAGGTCTGAAATTTACTCAAGCTTTTGTAAGACATAGTTGCACCACACAGGTTTGAAAAAAAATCTCTCCCCTGCCCCCAGCTACTCTGTCCACCCAGTGCCTACATGCAAAAATGTGATGTTTTGGAGACCTAAACCTCTACTAACTGGTGAAAAGAAGAAAATTCAGACGGAAGGACAGTTTGCATTTCAGGACAAATACTCACATTCAGACAAGGTTTCAGTGCATATAAGAATAAACAAGGCCCAAAAAAATAAAGCGACAATCCCTCACACCTGCAATACCTAGACAGACAAACATCTCTAATATCCATTGTATTTGTTTTGGATTTAAAGTGCACAAATAAGCTGACGGAAATGATATTTGATGATGATCAAAGGTTGATCTGGAGAGGTGAAGACACACACACACATCCAGGGGCTCATGAAAGTCAGATGCAGAGCTCCAGCACTGTCCATTTGTCTGCTGACTCAGCCACCGTGCAGAGCAAGGGAGTGGTGGCGGGCGGAGTGGGGAGCAGTGAGCGTGAGATGTGCCCCCTCTGCATGATTGAGAGAGCGGAGGCGTGGGGGTGCAGAGCACAGGGCCAGTGTCAGTGACATGGATCATCTCTCCCACTACCTCACTCCTCTCATCCCTGTCACTCCAGACTGATGCTTTGCATCAAGGTACATTTCAAAGATGTCTGAAACACTACAGGTTCTTGAGGGCATCTGCAGAAGTTGAATGCATTTACAATTAAATCAGTCTGAACAATGATTACATTACATTGTATACATTAAAGAAATGTATCAAAATGAACCAACAAAAGTATTATAGTTTACTTGTAGATAATTGTATCAAAGAAACAGGGAGTCATTCTTCAATGTTTAAAAGGATTCCTGGCTGGTACAACATGTCATTGACACTGACACTCACTTCTCTATCATCCTTTTCATATACATTTTGAGTACTTGCTTCTGCTAACACTGAGACCAACTTCCAACTTAATGCAGACACAACCAATGCTTTCTATCTAGTGTCAGCAGGGTTTTAACTAAGGTTGGTGACTGAGTTGTTTAAAGATTATATACAGCACTGCAAGCAGAAGGTACTTCCATTGCAAAATTATAGTGTGGACAGGTGTAAAATTTACTTGCCAAATCAGCAGTTTTGAGAGGCACAGATGCATAATGCATGCCTGATGGGGGATTGCATTAATTCAGATCTGTTGGGGCAAATTAGAGCTTTTGTACATGCTGATTGGAACTGATACATATTGTCTTACAGGAGCAGTACAGTTTTCAAAATGCATACAGTTTTTCTGATAAACCATACATATCACTTATCACCATATCACAGAGCTTCTGTAACAGGTTGGTTTTAGGAGCATTGTCACCAAAAACTAGCCTAGTGCTTTTGCAGCAGTGGGGATTTTGCAGATGAAGTCAGCCATGGTTTAGAGAAGACTGATTTACAGAATACTATTTAGGAGAATATTTATTTATGTATTTATTCAAATACATTTCATTATATTCCCTTTTTTATATTTTGTCTTGAATGATTATTTCCTGAACTGCAGAAGAGGGGGTCTCTTATTCTTATTCAAGAGGGTTTTGTGCAGTTGACTGCTCACTGGAGACATAATAATTTGAGTTTTGTTTAATTGATAATATGTGGCAATGTTTTGTTAGCACACATTGAAGAGTAAAAGTTCTCTTTTATTTGTCATTACAGAGCAAAGCAGAGTGAACCTGTACACTGTATCAAGTAGCCTAATCCTGTGACCCTTCTGGTAATTTGACACTTAAGCATGATAGAAAAATGAATTGTTTTGGGGGATGCAGGAGGGAAGCAAACAACTCAGCATTTGGTGTCAGCTCAGATGTATGAGTGTGCTCCTTTTTGGCTAATGCCAATGGACTCCAGACAGATTAAAGCTGCTTACTGTCACAGCCCGGATTTTTCTTGAGGAGCAGACACAATGCATAATTATACTTGGAAAAGGTCTTCTAAAACCCCAAAGCCTTCACACCAGCTGATCACATCTGGCCAAACCCAGATCAAATCTGAGATGGGGTGCTCATTAGAAATGGATCGGGCAGTGTGACATTAACAGCAAGGCAATCCCAGGGCACTGTTTGCCTTTAAGGTGGCGCTTATGCCACAAACATTTATTTGGAGCCAACTGTGTGGTGAGGAATGATCCATCACCGGCTGCGGTTAATAAAATTACAACTCACACAGGCTCACAATTCTGATTCATCACCTGCTGGCAGCACGTTCCCCTTTCACACCATTAGTCTTACCCATTCGGCGGTAGGGAAAAAAAGGCTCCAGTCTGGAGACACAGACTGGGGAAATCAAAAGGAAATGGGTAATGGGATTTTGATTAGTAAACACATTGCGGTCAGCTGAGAAGCACCCAACACCTCAGGTGTGGACAGTTGGAGATGTATGTCTACTGCCTGGGCCTCGGACTGGAACAGTGAGGGCTTAGAGGAGGAAGCTGGTGCAGCTCGCACTCCATCGTCATGGTGCTGTTCTGGGGACAGCCTGTGGGCGTGGCTGGCTCCGACAGCTGCGGCAGCCTGGGGGTGACCTCCAGGAGGGAGCACCACATCTTTAACGGCTGATAGGCCAATAAGAGGCTGAAGGCACATTATCATCAGCAGTAGTGGGGGAGGGGTACAAGGCAGGACAGCGGCAACAGGACACTTGCCAGTAGTCTCCCTCCCTTGCTAGGTAAACTGAGCTCCGTCTTAGAAGTGCCAGTGAGACCCTGTCTCCTTCTGCCCAACTTCAAACAGAGAAGCCACTGAAATTGATGCTAATGACTTTAATGCCATTTAATGATGCTGTTCTCTAAAACCCAAAAGATACTTATGACAAGCAGCTCTGCTCAGCTTTGAAAGGGAGACATCTGAAAGTATTAGAGAGAGAATTGACTTACGGATTTGTAGGAAGTATTACAGAGTGTAACAATTATGGATGTATTACCAGGGGTAAAGGAATACTTTCAGAAAATCTGTAGGAACACGTCAGCCTGAGTCAGTGTCTCATCATGAAGGGGCTTATCCCATTCTATATCAATACATCTTTAGTGAAACCATTCAAGACTGGGAAATGTATCTCTGTTGAAAAGTGCTTTTGGTATAAAGGAATGTCAAAAGATGTGACAAAGGAAAATAAATCCTTTAGTTACTACTGTCTATGTCTAAAAGTTTCTAATAAAATACCTTATCCTGAGAGAAAAGACCATTAAACTTGAGTTGTATCTGCAGTTACGGCTCAATTTGTTAACGATTCTCCCGAGTTATAAGTCTGGCATCAATGTAGACTCACTGATTAGACGGTCATATATCAAGCACTTAAGCTCTGTGGAAACTCCTCAAGAGGAGACAACAGAAAGTGAAATAAAATTTGTTACCTCATGACCATTTTACCGCTTGAGGGTTAGTCAAATATACGCATACAGAAGCTTTAAGAAATGTCACTGTGGAACCTATATTCTTATACAGACAGAATGTTTATTAAAAGTGCATCAGTAGGCTTAAGTCTTAAACAACAGCTGTAAGATTTTAATCAGTATTTATAGATTCTATTTTAATGTAATTTTAATATAATTTAAATTATTAGAGTTAATGTACTGTTAATTTAATGTGACAGACATAATATTTCACAAATTGAAACTCACAGTAATATTTTCCTGTTGCCAGGTGACTGATGTGTCCCCAGTATGTCTGTGGTTCTGTTAGCACCAGCTGAAAGACAGCTAATGCCTTCTGGTTTCCAGTGGAGTGTCTTTGTGCCGTGTCTGTTGGCACTGGACCATGGTGAGACCGGGCAGATAATCAGGACACAGAGAACGGAGGAAAAGGATAGGCGGGAGAACAGGACGGAGACACAGGAACAGGCGAATGACAGGAACACAGGTAACTACGGGAAACAGGTTTCAGAAACGGGAACAGGAGCCAGGGTCTTTATGCTTACCAAGCATAGATAGCTGAAGGTTCAGGCACACTGGGAGACAGGGGTTTAAATACACAACAGGTAACAAGCAACAGGTGGGTACGTAATGATTAGATCAGGGAAGCATGAGTGAGTGGGAGGGGCAAGTGATCAGGGAAAAACCAGGTGAAACTGACAGGTAGGCATGACAGTGTTTATGAAATGTGTCAGGCTGCATTTCAGAGTGCCCTTTCCCCTATGCTTGAAACCCAAGAGAGAAGTGCTCCCCCACTGCCATTACAGCCACACATTAGAACTGAAATGGTGGGAAGAGAGAAAGTAGAAGACACACACACACGCTCACTGCTGCCTCCTGCTCCACTTACAGGTTCATTACAGAGGAGAGTTTTTCCTTTTAAGATGGCAGGGAAGGATTGATTGAGCTTGTGGTATTTTTGCATCTTCCAAATGTTCAAGCCCTTTCATCAAACCACAGATTTGATTCTTTCCCCATCAAATGTGAGGGATGCTATTTAGAGATGTATCTTCTGAATGCACATCCTCAGTTGTGCAGTTGGAGCACAGTCTATGAAGACTTGGATTCACACACAAAGTGTTTTTACAACGCTGGGTGGAGTAGGCGGCCCAATGGTGTCCCGCTGAATGTGTTTGACTGGAGGGTAATCCCACACCCCCTAGGGAGGGAGACTGGATGAGAGGCAGACACAGCCAATCAATAGGGGAGAGGCAGATAAATAGATTTCCAATAGAAACATTCCTACTGTAGCTCTACTATTGACCTACCCTGTGTAATTTAAGGTGTTGAACATGGAAATGCACTTTCCCAGGTACTGGAGGCATTGTTTAATCATATTCCAGATGCTCCACACTCCTCCCGGCGTTCCATAGCAACATTTTAATCTGAGGCAATCTGTCCATACATTGCAAATAGCATTTTACCTTTCCCCGTGGATGAGATGGGTTTTGGGCATGGTGTTGTGTTTGTAAGACTTGCCATAACACTTTGACCAACTGTAATGAAGGTTACTTAATGCTACCATCCTGTCTTGGGTTTTGATGAGCTTATGTTTTATTGACGCTTGTGTGTTTAACAGAGTCTGATTTCCCCGTGTGTGAGTTTACAGCCACAACCACCTCTGTCACATCTTTCAATTTTCTCACAGCTTCAGCATTCTGGATGCCAAGGCAACACAAACAAGGCTACTGTTAATTAGGTGTTTGCATACTAAATTTGTGAGAATTAACACCTACACTTCTGTGCTGCTGATGGGTATCTGATTTGTCTCTGTGAGCTGTAGCTTGGTTATCCTTGAAATGAGACTGCAGTTTTGTAGACACACACACACACACACAATCACAGACATACAGTGGCAAAGCTATTAGGTCTGTAGCTCATTGTGGTGCTCCATGCAGTAGATGGTTGAGATGAGGGGATCGTTTGAATTTTAATTCAGATAAATTGGTTCCAGTGGTGCTGGCAAGTGAGCAGCCTTGATTTGAGTGCCATGTGAGGATGAAATATTCACAGTGCAGGGAAATGCTTGAGTGTGCCCAGCTAATCCAGACTAATAATTGTGACTAGGAAATCATGTTGATCCTGCAGGGAATAGTCTACCCCACATTACAAGCAGAATTGTAATTCCCCTTGAATGAAATTAAGTCAAAACCTCATTGTGGGCTTTTAAGTATTCCCATTGTGAATATAAGCATGAAAAACCCATTTTTTATTACAGTGCACCATGACTTTGATGTAAACAAATCCAGCTGACGCAAATATTCTACAGCAGCACGGCTCCAGTGCTGCAATTACTTAGCAAGAAGTGAAAAAAATTTTATGACTTGGACTGTTGTCTATATTTGCCTCATTCATCAAAATGTTCTTATAACAAAGTCGTACCTGTGTTAAAAACATATATTCTGACTGCAATACAATAAATCTGTTCTTCCAATTTGGTACATGAGATATTGGACACCAGCAGAATCCTGCACAGACAAAGCGTTCTCACCACTACCCACCGGTGCCCTTGTGGTCCCTGTCGAGAGGGGTTGTTTACCAGCGACGAGGGGATGAGACAACAGCAGAGCGGGGGGTGGAGAGCCCCTGGGTGAGAGCGTTGGGGGATGAGGGCAGTGATTTACTCCGGCGGTGGTGCAAGGGTGGCAAGGACTGTAATTAGAAGAGGGAGACATTTATCTGGTGTCTGGAGAGGCGGTCCCTGCTGGAGGTGTTCCTCTGCTCTGAGCAGGACGTGATTTACAGCGGAACACGTTGGCCACGGCCAGGACAGAGTGGCACACCAGAGCTGTGTACTCAAACATGTCATTATAACCAGAGCCCTCAAGAATATGAGTGCAATTTGGACAACCACCGACACTAATAACCTCCGACAGCTACAACTCAGTCAGCTGTTCTGATTCGATTGCATTATTATTGAAGTTCTAATAACACCTTTAAAACATGTGTCAAATGACAGTGACATGTTTTCACTTAGGTTGACAGTGATGGTTAAGCGTCCCTTTGCCTATTTGGTTGTGTGTGTATTACTAGACTGGCGTACGGACCATCGGCACATTTATTCCTTCGGTCACGCTCTGGCGTGTGTCTCCCGTTGGGCTATTTGTGATTTGATTCAGATGTGTTCAGGGCCGCTTGTCTGCGA
Organism: Tenualosa thibaudeaui; assembly: GCA_027481765.1. Lineage (NCBI taxonomy): Eukaryota > Metazoa > Chordata > Actinopteri > Clupeiformes > Clupeidae > Tenualosa > Tenualosa thibaudeaui. Next base: position 21,793,274 of record JAIFZK010000001.1, read on the forward strand.
CAGAGAAGCTCTCTTTGGCACAGCTTGTGAGCAGAGTGCCTGAAATGCCTCATCAGTGGAGGGCTGAAGAGAGAAATGAAGCCGAGCATTGCAAGCGACGACTGGACTCGCAGGGCTATTTGCCGGTGATGGACACAAGTGCTGAGGCAACCTTGACCTTTAAAGTGACATGTTCTAATTTTGTTTGAGAGGTAATTGGGGAGATGATGGATGCCCTGCTCTTTTATGATGTTGATTCATCCACTGAATCCTAAACTGTCTGTCAGGGAATCTTTTTATAATGCTCCATCACCGGCTTTGAATGGAAATGACCCTCTTGAATGCCTTAAATTGATGCTTAGTGTGGACATAAATTATGGACTCACAACGTCAATTTGTTCAAGCGCTCCCACTGGATATTACCTGGAAAGTTCCAGCTCCTCACCAAGTGTTGATATGACACCTAATCTACCTTCACAAAGTTCAAGTACAGTTGAGCCATTTGGATGGAGCATGTGGTGTAGTGGGCAGATCAATGTGGCCCTTTACCATTTACATTACAGCATTCGCACAGTAGTTTAAGGTGACTCACAGCACAGGAGCTAAAATATGAAGGCAGTCCTGCGTGACTTGCTGCTCCAGACTGGTGATTAGCACTGTGGAGGCAACAGTGGCAGACACAGCCCAGCCCAGGGACCATTGAGTCCTACTCGTTTGAATGGGAGATTATTCTGAGCTTGGCAGAAGTGACAGCTGCCTGGGGGCCTGGAGGCATTTGCCCGCTCTGGCAAATGTCACAGCGACACGTTGGTCCTGCCATGAACGGTGATGAAGAAGACGAGCATCTGGCATCTGCCCTCAGTGGTCAGGTGGCTGTACATGTTGCCTCCAAGCCTGGCGATGAAAATCAGCTGAATTCACTTATTTCTCTTGTGTATTCCAATCCTGCTCTCTTTTTCTTACTCTCTTTCTCTCTCTCTATCTCTCTCTGCTTGATTGATTCATTGTTTTTAAGACAGACAAGCTGGTGGCCCTCTGTGTAAACTGTCAGAGGTATAAAGAAAACAATGCCAACAGAGGTCAGAGGGCGACTTCATCATGTGTCAGAGACCTGTCCTGCGGGCAACTGAGATTCATATCATTATTATGCAGCACTCAGCCTGAGAAGGCTTCTTCTCAGCCAGACCAGCTCCTCTGCTGAGGTACCTGAGTAATGGAAGCTTTGGCACAGGGGAGTGTCTACATGGTCACACTGCTGGCCACCACTTCCTCCTATTCCCAGCATGGCACAAACAGGGAGGGAAGTGTGCCCAGATTTAATTGTGTGCAGAGAATCCCTGTCATTAGGGAGGAATGGCTGATTGCATGTCTGCCTGTCAGCATGAGAGGACAAAACAGACAGGTGACTGTCAGAGGGAGAGAGAGCTGAGACACTTTGTCATGTCTGCTGTTTCATTAGAATCAGCTCCAAACAGTGAAAGGAAAGTTCCCTGGAGAGAAACCAGTCACCACCACACACAAGGCACACTCACATTGCCCCCACACAGCATCTCATGTGGCTGTCAGGACACCAGAACCCAACTCACTCCCATACTTTCAATAATTTCAACTGTTGAGAAGGATTTTTCAAAGTAGCTTCAAACCTCGCCTCTCACCTTACATCCTTCCCCAGATGTCTAATTATGGCAGTTTTGGCCGACATATGGCATTTTCTGAAATTTTCCCTCATTCATTAATTAGCCATGATTACCACAGCAACCTTCTTGCTTCATCTTTATGCAGATTGGTTGTAGCTGCAGAAGATCTAGGCTGTCACAGAGGATGAACAACATCTCACCGGAACTGCTTTGAGAAAACTTAGCCGGGTAAGTTTGACAATTACCATCTCCTATTTTTCTTGCCCTTGGGGCTGAGGCAGGCTACAGTATAGTAGCACAGACTGTTTTGCAAAGTTTTCAGAAACCGTCTCAGCCAGTGTCTGTCTAAGATTTTGTAATCTCTCTAAATTATTCTTTTTTATTGAAGCTTCAAAGACCAGTTAAGTTTCTCAGCCGACAACAAAACTTCCTACCATCATCATTCCAACACTCAGAGAGGAGGGCTATGCAGTCATACTTTCTTCTGATGAATGGGGTAAATAAACAGGTGCTTTGTTACCTGGCCTCAGCACACTGTTTTATTCTGATATTGTGATAAGTCTTCAGGAATGCTAAAAACTAGATGTTATGTGGCCTTAGAGTTTCAACAGCTCAGGGCATGCAATTTAGCTAGTACACCAGACAAAGGAGAACTATCCATCTTTCTCAGTCAGAAAAAAACTCCTCTGCACCTAGAATCATGCAAGGACACGGAACAAAGAAGTACTATATCAGATTTTTTTTCCTTTTCCTCGGGCTGTAAAGATGAATGAGGCTCTTTGATGTATTTTTTAACTTGAGCTTCTGCATGACCTTTGATGATTTGGTGTAGGTTTGCAATGAGCACACATTGTGCACTCTGTGTTCGCTCAGTAATGTCTGCTGTAATTGTGTTGAAAAGATTAAATGAGCTTTAGCATCTGAGAACTTTGGAGGTTTGACAAGAGTATTTCATGGGAAAGGGGACATGTTAACAAAGCATTGCTTGTTTCAGATATTAAAATAATAATTTGATTTTTTTTATTGACATTAGAATTATTTTCATGTCAAGCAATCCTTTCAGCAAAATGTAATATATATTATATAGTTCTCTTTACACTTTGCCATTGGCACACTTTATTGTTTTTAGAACTGACCCTTAAAATTTAAGAAAGATTGTACACTGTGGTTGATATCTCCCCTGTCAAATGATATATTAAAGGTGTGCTTTATGACGGTTGATGGAATTGGGCTGAAGCAAGAGCAGTTGCCATGCTGGCATTTTTGAAGCACATAAAAACTTTTCCCTGCTTTTACATTACATTACGAATAATTGAAGTCAGCACACTTCCTCGTTAGACCTCGTCCTCGTTGGACCTCGTTAGTCTGTGCCAAATAGACCATCAAGGCCCCTGTGCTGGAGTCCGGAACATCTCACCTCCTCCACCTCCAAGTGCGCCTCCTGTCAGACATATCCCCCACTTCAACCGCCAGTGCTTTTCCATTCACCTCAAAGGCCACCAGATCTGCAGTGGCCATGGCCATGTGCATAACCCCCAGCAAACTCAGTCTATCATGAAGAGGTTATGGGAGCCTCTCCAGCCAAAGGCCTCATCTGTCTAATGGAGGCTCACCGGCACGAGTGTGTGTGTGTGTATATGTGTGTGTGTATTTGTGTCTTTGTGCATGCTCAGGGATCTCTGGCAGCTGTTTCAAAGGCAACGCCTTTTATGGCATGCTCTACCTTGTCGCCATCGTCCTTTCCAGGTCAGCATCAAGATGCTGGTCAACTCCAGCCAGTGGCACTTAGAGTTGATGGCATGAGGTTGGCTGCCTAGGCAATCCCATTCCTAAGGCAATCAACTTTGCACCAGATGGACTGCAGTAAATGTGACCTCTTTCATCACTTTAATCAGACACGGAATGCTTCGTGGCCAGGTTGCTCACACACACTGTGAATACACACACACACATATATACACACACACACACACACACACACACACACACACACACACACACACACACAAACATACAGACAGACACACACACACACACACACACACACACAACCACAGACACATACACACACCAAAAGCTAGTGTAGTTCTCCTATCTTTTATTCTGGACACAGCTAACCAGGTGGAATATCCGCATTCATAATAAGCTTTGGCATGAGAGCTTTGCAATTTCAGGAGGCTAGCCAGTGCTATTTATGTTGTTCATCATTTTAATGATCACCAATATGTAAGTAGTGTCCCCGTCAGTCTGATGTAGTGATTCTTTCAACCATGAACACTGAATCAACAGATCACACTGATTAAGCTCCAGTCAAAGCAGTCAAATTTGACATACATGAAACATACAAGGTATTTATCATGCAATTTACCTCAAATCAGCAGTGTCAAATCAAAACAAACAAAAAATGCTTTCAGTGTAAGAAGGTAATGTCACAACAAAAAATACAGAATCCAGAGAGCAGACTGAACCTACAGTTTCTTCAACTTCAGCTTCACAACAACAAAAACTTTAAATATAGAGGCTAAAATGGCTTTTATCCCACTCCCATCTTACAGTCTGTAATGGATCAGGGACTGAAAAAGTGTCCTTATTGTTAGCAGCCCTTTGAAATATTTTCATCTGGTCTGGAACTCTTATTTATTCCTGTAGCATTTCCAGTGTTGAATGGTTGTACAGAAAAAAGGCTCCTTCAAGCAGAACAAAGCCTCACATTAATCATTCAGCAATGGCTCCAGTCGTCCCCTGGGAATCAACTGGACTCAATGCAAAACCTCTTCAAGAAATATTGCATAGAAATAGAAATGTACCAAAGGTCATGTGGAGAAATGGAAGTGAGGAAAGAAATGTATGTTCTCAAAGCAGGAGTGCTGACTGCACTCTCTCTCTCTCTCTCTCTCTCTCTCTCTCTCTCTCTTCCTCTGTGATACTTGTTGCAAATGAAGGTCCTGAAAGAGAGGCCCTGAGCCCATTCACCATGACCCTTGCAAACAGTTCCAGCCACTAGATTCCAGTGCTCTCTGATGGCATGTGCTGCTCAGAGGCATTATCCGTTAGCAAGAGGTCTCCAAATTGAAGGTCATTACTGAGCTGAGAGACAGCTCTCTATAAGCTGCCATCAAAAGGCCTCCACACGAAGGCTCCTGGAGAGGCTTGGACATGGGCAATCAAAGTTCTCTCACATATAATAGGCCTCTTGATGACTAAGTAGCTGACTGTGTCCCAATTATGGAATCAGCGGAAATTATGTGCTAGAGTCAAACATTTCAAAAGGTCATAATTAGCAAAAGCAGTAATCACTCTTGGTAATGTAATGTCTGTAATGTGAATTTTGCATACTCTAGGACTTATTGACGAGGCATTATTAAGTCTACAACTGCTATGCTAACAAGCTTCTAAACCAATCAATAGCCCATCTGATACTTATAGACTTACTGGTTCTTCTGCACTACTATGCAGTATTTGGTGATGTGCCATCAAAATTTTTTATACTGTTTTTATACTATGATTTATATCGTAAGTGTATGGTAAAATTGTTGGAATTCTCTACATATGCAGAGAATTATGCTAGTTTTCAACAGAGAGATCACACACAATTTCACAGAAATGTTTCAGTACATTTAAATATGAAAGGGCCACTCACCTTCTGTTTATTGAGTAGGGTTATTCTCAGGGCGAAAAAATGTTTGAATGTGGAATATTTATTTGAAAAGCTTTCTGTGAACACTCTAGGGTGGCAGAGGTTTGACAACTTAATTTAATATGGATGATTACTTTGTCAAAAACCACATTAAAAAGCTGTCAACTAATGACACTGAAATAAGTTTTCAGAGGAACCAATTGAAACTGCACACAAGATCCTTCACTGAAGTCACTGTTATGTCTCATCAAAAAATGTCAAAGCACCTGAAGGGCTTTCTCAAATGGAATGCACACCAATAGAGCATGTTTGGTATGCATGCCAAACCATACAACTAGGCACAACCTTTTTTTGAAATATTCTGCTTTTATACACAAATTTTCACTGTAATTGGATACTTTCTGTAATTTGTCTTGTTAGAATTCAGAAACAATTACGGTTCTCTTAGGTTAATACTAGTAATTAAAGTTAAAGTAATTAAACAGGGACAGTGGTGGTGATGTCCCTTCAGTGTCTCACTGTGTCTATTAGACCACTACACCATTCCCTGGAAATGAAGGATGATGAAGGTGCGCTCCGTCCAATCCATCCCTCCCATTCCCAGAACACACTAGCATATATTTACAGCTAGTTCTCCAGGGGGATCATTCAACAGTGCTGTGCAGTGCTGACGACTGAGCCCTTTGGTAGCCATGGCCAAACCTTCAGCTGAAGATGCAACTTACCTTCAAACAGGTCTACCCTTGACTGCAATGGGCCTCTACAAATTTGATCTGTTTTTTATGACTGCAAAGGGTATGTGTTTTGAGACATGCATCTATTCTACATGGAGTTTCCTAGTGTCTGACAAGGACTATGTGTTCTGGAATAGGAATTCAATTCTGGTTCTTGCAGACCAGACAATCAACTAAAACCAACTGGCTGCTGCCTGATCTCTGTTCTCTGTTGTTTGCTCTTGCAAAATGACAGAAACATCACATCTTTATTGTGAAATCACTAACCAGAATGGCACTGATAGCACAGAGGTGTTGGTTGCTGCTGTGCTGATAGGCTATTCCATGAACTACTGAGCTACATCCATTCCATTTTGATGTGGTGTCTCTCTCCTCTCTATTTACATACACAACCCAGCAGTCAGAGGAGATGGTCACCTCTGAAAGCATAAGCATCCATCCTTTGTCAGTAACTGGCATTACATGTACTGCAGCAAGGCAACTGGAAATAAACATTGCAAATGAGTCATTCTGGTGGTGAAAATCACCTTGCTTTATAGCTTAAGTGCTTCCTGCTCCTCGTCTGATCTGCCAATCCCATCTATCAGTCTAATGCTGTGGCACCAAGCCAGACCAACCAAGCCCAATTATTTTCACTTGCATTAATGAGTGACAGTGTTGCCTACATCTCTGATTGGACAAAGTGACATCACATGTCAAGGAATTTGAGATGCACTGTGGTTTAGACATGTGTGTGTGTGTGTGTGTGTGTGTATGCATGTTTATGTGTGTATGTGTGTGTGTAGTTTTAAATTGACACCATCTCTGTCTTTGATGACATAAGGGGGATTGTTGTAAGTGCACCAGCATCATGTAACAGCTACATGAAGAATGGCTCCAGAAAGTTGTAGATATGTGATAGAGGATACTGACTTATATTCTTCAGCACTTCATCTACACTCAAACAACAGACTAGCAGCCACCAAAAAGGCAGCGCCACAAGGCGAAGTGTCATCATAGAAGCTCTATGAAAACTTCATGGTGCTGTAGTGTTGAAAGTACAGTCATTTGCCTTTTCTAGTTGAACATGAATAAATGCATTAGTACATTGTTACTGCCATGTAATGTAAAGTGGGATAATACTCTGTAACTATTATGAACCTTAGCTAAAACCATAGGCAACTTGTAGTCTGTCATGGTTACTATTGATTGTAATTTTCTTGCATGACCCCTGGCAGTTGGGTTAGCCCCTTGAGTCGTGGATCTGCCCAAGGTTTCTTCCTAGATTAACTGAACATAAGGGAGTTTTTCCTTGCCCCTGTTGCTCTTGGGTGCTCCTTCTGTGAAGCGCCATGAGACAATACTATTGTAAAAGGCGCTGTATAAATAAAACAGAATTCAATTGAATTAGTAGGCTATATGGCAGGATAAGCAATTATTTTACTCAATCTTATATTGAAAAATGCAACCCCTTTAGCCATGCTTATTTATTTGACATATCATTTTTACATAAAAAGGTTGATTCAACAGTCTTGCATGGCCTACAACTGACAGCACATTTTTTCTATTTGTAGCCAAAAGAACCAATAGAGGGGAGATCATGAGATGTCTACCTCAGAGAGACCTGTCTAGTGCTAAGTAGCGGTAGCAGCTGCAGCAGAGAGGGGGTGCTGCACTGAGTGCTTTTATTGCTTTCTTCTCGCAGGGCTCCACGACTCACAGATGGAGCGCCCTGTTGCACCTGCTGCACCGCATTTGTTTGTTGTGACCACAGACAGGCTCATACCCAGCATGCACCGGGACACTCACCCCTCCCATGAGAGGAAGAGACTGCACCTATGAGGACGCCGTCTGCTGTCAGTCCTCAGACAGATGAGAAGAGCATCCATTCCTTGACAGGCAGAAAGCATTCAGTCACAGGTCACTGCCTTTGAGACAGAAAGAGAAAACTGTCTGCTTAAAGAAACACCAGTTAATCCTCCTTTAAGAGAAAGGTAATGAATCATTGTATTTTACTCAGAATTGTTAGTTTACCATTGTTATATTTTAAATAATTAACACAAAACAGAAAGGAGCATACCCCAATAGATTATCAGAAGAGACCAAACCCTAATAATGTACCTCAATAAATAAGGATGAAAAGGCTGAAAACATACAAAACATACTAAACATTTTTTTATTCAGTATTTGTGCTTTGAGGTTCTATTTCCTCTCCTCCTGGAGAAATATGTTCTATGTTTATCTCGCTCAGGTCCTCCATTCTTCACTAGTAAGTGTAGGGATTTCACAAAATATTTTATAGCCAATATGTATTTGAGAGTTGCAAGCATCCTTTACATGGCCCCTGGCTGCTTTATGAAGATCAATGGAATAAATATCCTGTGAAGAGGGATTCTGTACATTTGCATGGTGACAACAATTTCCCAGTGGATGTGTGTGTATGTGCATCAGTGCCTCCATCTCTTTGTTTTCCTCTTCCTCTTCTCCCTCCCTCGTGTGTGTGTGTGCGCATGTGTGTGTGTTTACATGTGCATTTATTTGGTGCTATAATCAATCTTTCAGCAACGTGGCGAAGGGAGGAGAGTGTTGCAACCATTTGAAGTGTTGCAAGCACAAGAGGAATGAAGTTCATTAAAAAGTGAAGTTGTTGTTGTGGTGGATTACTGGCTGAGTGCTGAGTGGTAGCTGGCCTGTGGGGTCTCACACAGGAGGGGAAGACAGGCCAGCAGATTGGGATAGTGTCAATGGCATTAATTACGTCTGGGTCCTAGTCCAAAGCCTTGGCTCTCCTGTGTCCTTTCCTCTCCTTTTTAAAGGCTAATTTGGTGTCAGAAATCAATGCTTGCTCTTGTAATGCAATAAAGGAAACTGTTGGGCAACAGAGTTTGACAAAGTTAAACAATTACTCACCATTAAGCTGCCAATTAAAAACGTGGAGAAAATTGTGAAATATTTCTGTGCAATTGATTCCAACTGAATGATTTAGAGCGCGCCAAAGTTTTGTTCCAGAACAACCATGAAGCATTTAGGTAAAAGCACCTGAAAACAGTCAGTCTACCCTCAAAGTGCTGTCTGCATTGGCCTCTTACTCCTCTTGGTCTGATTGTCAGCACTTGCCCCTGAAGATTACAGTATCATTGCCCCCTCCTGCTAAGTAATAAGGGCCAAAGCAAAACAGATGTGCGTGTCAGCGCGTTATCACATTGCCACGAGCACATGATGAGAGCTCTTGTCTGGGGAGGAAACAGCCGCAATTTTGAGAAAGTCAAATGATTCATCTCAGCCTGCTGTGCCATTTGTCTGTGTCACCGTTTATGCGATACGCCCAAACACTTTGCCTAGCCCCCAACTTCCCTGTCGCCTGGCTTATAAAGCCAAATCAATCAAGCTTCCCCAGGCAGGAAAGTGCAGAAATAAAGAGACAATGAAGTGGAAGAAGGGAAAGCAGGATGGATGGCGTTAGAGGGATCTGGGACAGGCCATGAGGAATCCCATGGCCAGCCAGTGTGCGGCGTGGCGCCTGCTGAAACTCATGGCTTGGGCCATGTTTAAGAACCCAACTTCTTCAGAAGATCCAAAATATATGATCTAATTAATGTTCATGTATTTGCATGGGTCGTGAAGAATATGCCTAATAAGATGAGCTAAATTATTTGTTGGGTCATGATTCTGTTCCCTGGGACCTTGGCCACCCACTGGACTAACGCTGTACTGCAGCTTCTGTGTTTGTTTACATCACCCATGTGCTTCTGTTCTGTTGCCTGCCCTGCCCCTTTCTCCTCCCCTGCTCTACACCTGTGCCCCATGATCCTGTCCCCGTAATGAGTATCAGCTGCCCCCTGTTTGTCCTAGTGCTCCTGTTCCCTATATAAACCCCAGTCTTTCCTCTGTTCTTTGTCTGATCGTCTGACCATGTACCTCGTGTTTGTGAGTTTAATTACCTGCCTGCTAAGTCTGTTTCTCGTGCTTGTTCCCGTTCTCGTTGATCAAGTCTGTTTCATTGGATTTTCTGAGTTTTTGTATTTTTTTTAACTAGTTGTATTTTTGGATTTGATCTGCCTTCTCTTGATCTGGATGTTTAGTTCTTTCTGTGATTCCCCCCCTGCCTGCCTGATTCCTGACTGACTTTGTGTCTTGCCGATCTTTTGAGTGTTTTTTCCCTGAACTCTGTTTTTTGGAAACCCTTTTGTTGGATTACCTGCGTTTTTGTTAACCACGATCTTCTGAGCTTTTTCCCTTTTTTGATATTGCTTCTGATCACTGTAAATAAAACTCTCTGCACCGATCTGCATTTGGGTCTCAGTCTGTATCTGACAGTACGATCAGACCACGAAATGGACCCAGCGGATCAAGGACACCTCCCGTCTGCTCTCCAGCAACATGGAACACTGCTGGGCCGGCACCAGGCTCAGATAGAGACCCTCTCAACCAACCTCAGGGACCTCGCGGCCCAGATCCAGTCACTCCGGCCAACCCTTGCCCTCCCCGTGCAGCCTGAGCCCTCCGTGCCTGCCCCAGTCGCCCACGCTGCCCCGGTGTTTCACGAATTTCGGCTTCCCCCGCCAGAGAGATACACTGGAGAGCCGGGTACTTGTCGCTCCTTTTTATCACAGTGTACTCTGGTTTTTAGCCTCCAACCCGGGTCATTTCCTACTGACCGAGCAAGGGTTGCTTATGTGATCACCCAACTGTCGGGGTGCACCAGAGAATGGGGAATGGCAGTATGGGATGCGGAGTCCCCAGTTTGTGACAACTTCTGGGAGTTCGCCGCCGAGATGAAGCGGGTTTTCGATCGTTCCAAACATGGACATGAAGCCGCCCGTGAACTTCTCCACCTGCGCCAGGGATCCCGGTCAGTCTCGGATTTTGCTATAGATTTTCAGACCCTGGCAGTCTCATCAGGCTGGGATAAGGAGGCCCTGTTCGACACCTTTTTAAACGGGCTTTCCGAGGAACTGAAGGACGAGTTGGTCTCATGATCTGCCTGACTCCTGTGAAGAGCTGATTAATCTGGCCATCCGCGTTGACACGAGGCTTCAGCAACGTCGACACTTTCGGGCATCTGGGGCTGCGGGTGGAGGAGCTGCCCGTTCCGCTGCCTCCTCGCCTCTTCCATCTCCGATTGTATCGACGCCGGAACCGATGCAGGTGGACCGGACTCGCCTGACTCCAGAGGAGAGACAGCGGAGACTGCGCTCACGCCTGTGCCTATACTGTGGCCAACCTGGACACTATATTGCAACATGTCCAGTAAAAGCCGTGAGAGGGGTACGGGTGAGCGTGACTTCAACCTTCCCCTCATCTGTCCAGCGGACCCTCTTTCCTGCCGTCCTAACCTGGGGAGACCAACGGCGAGAGACGGAGGTCCTCGTCGATTCTGGCGCAGAGGAGAGTTTCGTGGACGCCGGCCTGATAACTCAATGGGGGCTTCCCACTGAAGATCTCAAGGAGGCCCTGGTAACGCACTAACAGGGGGAAAACTGGCTACCATCCGCCAAAACACTATACCGGTGAGTCTCTGTCTCTTTGATACTCATCATGAACTGATCAGGTTTTACGTAATTGATTCTCCTGATACACCGGTAGTTCTGGGACATCCGTGGTTAATTAAGCACAACCCACACATCGACTGGGCGGAGAAGTGCGTAGTTGGATGGTCCCCCTCCTTCCAGTCTCATTGTCTCACCCAACCCCGCATTCCCGTTAGGTCCGTTCCTGTTCAGTCTGAGGAATTCCCTGACCTGTCAGCAGTACCTCCGATTTACATGGACCTTAAGACTGTTTTTAGCAAATCCAGTGCCTCATCCTTGCCTCCCCACCGGCCCTACGATTGTGCCATTGATCTCCTCCCTGGCGCTTCTCCCCCCAAGGGTCGGCTATATTCCCTATCTCGCGCCGAGACGGAGGCAATGGACAAATATATTAATGACTCTCTTGCGGCGGGCATTATTCGCCCTTCCTTGTCCCCAGCCGGAGCGGGCTTCTTCTTCGTGTCCAAGAAAGATGGCTCGCTCCGACCTTGCATAGATTATTGCGGTCTTAACAACGTCACAATCAAGAATCGTTACCCTCTCCCCCTCATGTCCTCGGCCTTTGAGATCCTGCAAGGTGCCAAAGTTTTTACTAAATTAGACCTGCGGAACGCTTACCACCTGGTCCGCATACGTGAGGGGGATGAGTGGAATACGGCCTTCAACACCGCCTCTGGACACTATGAATATCTGGTATTGCCATTTGGACTCACTAACGCCCCTGCCGTTTTCCAGACATTTGTTAACGATGTTCTTAGGGACATGTTAAATCACTTCGTTTTTGTTTTTCTCGATGATATTTTAATTTTTTCAAAATCCCTATCAGAACACGTTTCCCACGTCCGCACCGTCCTGAAGCGCCTACTCGACAACCAACTCTATGTGAAAGCCGAGAAGTGTGAGTTCCACCAAGAGACAGTATCCTTCCTTGGTCACGTCATCTCCCCGGGGTCCATTCACATGGATCAACAGAAGGTGAAAGCTGTCTTGGAGTGGCCTACACCTACCAATCGTCGAGGGCTACAGAGTTTTCTAGGATTTGCCAATTTCTATCGGCGCTTCGTGCGCAACTTTAGCACCATCGCCGCCCCGCTCACCGCCCTGACCTCTCCGAAGACCAAGTTCGGTTGGTCACCCGCGGCAGAGAATGCCTTCCTGGAGCTGAAGAGGCAGTTCACCTCGGCCCCAGTCCTGACCCAACCTGATCCGGATCGCCAATTCATCGTGGAAGTCGACGCTTCTGAGGTGGGCGTCGGAGCGGTGCTCTCTTAACGCTCCCCCAATGATAATCGCATCCATCCCTGTGCCTTCTTTTCCCACCGTCTCTCCCCGGCGGAACAAAACTATGATGTGGGAAACAGGGAACTACTAACAGTCAAGCTAGCCCTAGAAGAATGGAGGCACTGGTTGGAGGGCGCCCCAGTACCAATTCTAGTTTGGACTGACCATAAGAATTTACAATATATCAGCCAGGCTAAGAGACTGAACCCTCAACAAGCACGTTGGTCATTATTCTTTTCTCGATTTAATTTTACCCTGTTCTACCGCCCTGGCCACAAAAACACAAAACCCGATGCCTTATCCCAACAGTTTACCACGTGCAAAAACATCCCTGACCCAGACCCGATCCTCCCGCCTCATCGTATTGTAGGGGCAGCCCGCCTCGACATTGAATCCATCGTCACTGCGGCCCAAGCAGACGAGGCTGGGCCTAGTCAATGTCCCACTAACCGTCTCTATGTTCCTAGCTCTGTCCGCCCGCAGGTCCTGCAGTGGGGTCATTCGTCTCAGCTCTCCTGTCACCCCGGATCCAGTAGAACTCAGGCTTTCATAGGGAGACGGTTCTGGTGGCCCTCCATGAAAGACGACATCACCCATGTCCAGTCCTGCCCGACCTGTGCCCAGAACAAAACCTCCAACAAACCTCCAGCCGGCCTCCTACAACCCCTATCCGTGCCCCGAAGACCCTGGTCCCACATTTCCCTGGATTTCGTGACTGATTTGCCTCCCTCTGCTGGTAACACTACAATCCTCACTGTCGTTGATCGCTTCTCTAAATCTGTTCATTTTGTTCCCTTGCCTGGTCTCCCCTCAGCCAAAGAGACAGCCAAACTTATGATCCAGCAAGTGTTCCGAATCCACGGACTACCAATAGAGGTGGTTTCGGATACGGGTCCCCAGTCACCCTTCGAGTGCTCCTTGGGTTATCAACCCCCGCTGTTCCCAGACCAGGAAGAGGAGGTTGGAGTACCATCTGCGGAGGCATTCATCCAACGCTGCCTCCGGACCTGGAGGCGTACCCACGCCACCCTTCTCCGTTCGGCTGCCAGGATGAAGGCCCAGGCCGACAGGCGTTGGACCCGAGCCCCTCCGTATCGCCAGGGGCAATGTGTGTGGCTTTCCACACAGGACCTGCCCCTGAAGACCGAATCCCGCAAGCTCTCCCCACGTTTAATCGGCCCTTTTCCCATCACCAAAGTCATCAGTCCCACAGCTGTCCGGCTCAAACTTCCCTTACCCTTACGCCGTATCCATCCCACCTTTCATGTCTCCCGAGTTAAGCCCTTTGTCTGTAGCCCCATGCACCCCTTCCTGCTGCCCCCGCCTCATTGATGGCTCAGAGGCTTACACGGTAAAGCAACTCTTGGACGTTCGTCACCGGGGCCGGGGACTCCAGTATCTCGTAGACTGGGAGGGCTATGGCCCTGAAGAGAGATGCTGGGTCCCAGCCCGGCATATTTTAGACCCTAATCTGATTCAAGACTTTCGCCGCCAACACCCTGCCTCAACCAAAGGGAGGCCAGGAGGCGTCCGTTAGAGGGGGGGTACTGTCATGATTCTGTTCCCTGGGACCTTGGCCACCCACTGGACTAACGCTGTACTGCAGCTTCTGCCCCTTTCTCCTCCCCTGCTCTACACCTGTGCCCCATGATCCAGTCCCCGTAATGAGTATCAGCTGCCCCCTGTTTGTCCTAGTGCTCCTGTTCCCTATATAAACCCCAGTCTTTCCTCTGTTCTTTGTCTGATCGTCTGACCATGTACCTCGTGTTTGTGAGTTTAATTACCTGCCTGCTAAGTCTGTTTCTCGTGCTTGTTCCCGTTCTCGTTGATCAAGTCTGTTTCATTGGATTTTGGAGTTTTTGTATTTTTTTTTTTAACTAGTTGGATGTTTTTGGATTTGATCTGCCTTCTCTTGATCTGGATGTTTAGTTCTTTCTGTGATTCCCCCCCTGCCTGCCTGATCCCTGACTGACTTTGTGTCCTGCCGATCTTTTGAGTGTTTTTTCCCTGAACTCTGTTTTTTGGAAACCCTTTTGTTGGATTACCTGCGTTTTTGTTAACCACGATCTTCTGAGCTTTTTTCCTTTTTTGATATTGCTTCTGATCACTGTAAATAAAACTCTCTGCACTGATCTGCATTTGGGTCTCAGTCTGTATCTGACAGTTGGTTTTGAATTGAAATGAAGAGAGATAGACGATGCATTCAGCAGTATTTTATGGGCAAGCTTTCAGAGACTATTTTGGACCATTAGCTTTTCATTTGCCTCCCCCAGCGTGTCCTCTGCACTGGACTGGCAGCTCTGTCTCCCTCAGCAGTGAGAGTGAAGCACCAGATCCAGTTTTTTGTGTATTTTTTACCCAGGTGGTTCTCTGGTTTGTCTGTCTGAGCGCAAGTGCTGTAAATTTATAGTACTCTGTAGTGTACAGTGTCCATGACAGGGCAATGCAACTTGCTGTAGCATAACATTGCTAGAATACTTTGAGCATGAATTGCATAAAGACTAACTTTCTTTCCAACAAACTTACAACCCTTGAGAAAAGCTGTCATTTTGATGAAAACTTCAGCAAATAGTACGTCATCCAAAGTGAGTGAAAACAGTCTTTTAACCCATTTCTCTATGCCAAGTTCTTAATTTTGGAAACGGATGGTACAGTAGGTAATCTACGAAGTGTCAGGACCTTCAAGCAGCATCTGTTCCACACTCTTTTACTGCATTGAGCCCATTCTCACAAATGAAAAATGAAAGGACATCCAACTTGAAGGGCATTATCCTTTTTTTAGAGACAGAACAGCATCTCACTGATCAGAATATGCAAGTGCTTTCTTGGCCAGCTTTGTCAATGACCACGGCAGTCCTTGAACATCATTTGATAGACTTTGGCATCTGTGACAATGTCAAAGAGTGCCTGGCACAGAGCATTCTTTATTGTCCAAGGGTGGAAGGGGATGTTTTTGGCTTTAGTACAGATTTCTCATTTGTAAAGGAACTGTTGGTCAACATCTGTTGTTAAGTTAATTTTGTAAATGGCTTGAAACTGATCATAAGTTTATGGACTCATGGATTTCACTGACAAGTGTGTGAAGACTTAAGGAACACGTTACAGCCGAGTTCAAGATCAAACTCATCCCATCTAGTATATTGATTTCACTGAAATAAAAGCATACAAATGACTTTCAGTGGTTTCTTGGAGGGTAGGCAGACTCTCCTCTCCTATCAAAGTCTCTTTGGCAATGAACCTCCCCCCAATTGGGACAAACCAAACAAACTACTAAGCACAGGGGAATTACCAATCACAAGTCAAACATACCCCAAAATAGACAGTATGTATGTATTAGTGCTAAACAGACAGCACTAGGCCTTATATATAACATTAATAAATAAGTGTATTAAAAACATGCACTATAAGGCCTCCATTGATTTAACTGATTTCGCAAGGGCGCATTTACGCCGCTTGCGAACGCCCCCGTGCATATAGTTATCCTGAACCGGGAGCGCGCTTCCCTAGAAGCGACCAGGAAGTTACAACACCATCAGGCAAGTGAGTTTTAAAACACTGAGTCACACATAATACGCAGTTGACACCATACAATATTACTGGAGATGATTTACATGTCTTAGCAGATTCTAAATAAACGGAGATCTTTCTCCAAGTGAGTGAACGGTTGTACGCGTTGTTGTAAGTGAAATGTTTAACGTGGTTTAACAGTATGTGTGCACCCATCTGTTTAGACACGTAAACTAAGCGCCCAGCACCCGAACACATCAACAAGCAAGGCATATTACAGAGAGCCGATAGCTAGAACTAGCTAGACATGAAGTGATGCAACGATATATGGCGTCTAAAAGCACATGAGACCGCCATTAGGGCGCGGTGAGGACGCGCTATAAGTCGCGGTCTCACAAGGTAGAAAACAGAAAAAAGTCAGAGATTACAAAAGTGAGGGCAACACTAACATAAACAGAAAGCATATTTTGCTAAATGATTTAGATTTGATACATACCCCTGAATCAACTGATATTTTTTTTTCTTTAAAGAGAATAAAGTGCATATGTTTTTCAAACAGGCTGTAAAAACATTGAGCTGTTAATTTTGGCTTCATCAGTTAGCATCTCAATCAGTCTAAGTGGATAAAGTCAACATGAAAACATAATATTGGAGGGAGCCTAGTCAAGTCTGCTTTTCTTAAAATAGGTCAGTGCCACTCCTGGCTTATAGACAGAGCCACGTGTCTCCCACGCCCACCTGCACTATGAGGCAGAATTCAGAACAGAGGCGCCGTTTCCATCCGCTCTTTGATCATACTGGAGCGCGTCCCGGGGGGTTGTGTGTATATGTGTGTGTCTGGATCTGTGTGTATGATGTGGATCCAGATGCTCAAATTAATGGTATGCATGGCTGATGGCAGTGGAGGTAGAGAAGATTACCCTGTCTCACCTTCTCTCTCGAGAACCACAAGCACACTAAGCACAGATTCTCAAGAGGCAACGGTGCAGTCTTGCTGGCTAAGATGAGTGGATGGTGGGAGGGGGTTTGAGGGGGGATCAGGAGAGTTGACTGGGGGGTTTAGAAGTTTGGCTCAGTCTCACGCTTCTCCTCTCAATATTGCAAGTCTGATGACACTCCAATATCATCACCCTCCTGCCCTGCCATTTGCACCTCCACACCAGACACCACCACAGCCAAACACCCCCATTACCTCCTTGATGAAGACGTGGTGCTGAGTCCAGCTGGAGAGCACAGGATGCTGGGAAGGGGCCATCCGTCTCCAAGAGAACTCCCTCAGGCCTTCCGAGGGCCATTAGGGTTGGCGTGGGGGGGTAGCAGGGGGGATGGGATCGATGCGACCGGCTGAGGAAGAGTCCATCCGTCATGTCAGGCCAGCTGCCCCATGTCTCTCTCCGTCTGAGGCCGGGCCCCTAACCCCACACTGACCCCTCCCTGCTTATATCATTACACCAACCCTCTAGTCCAGCACACACTCACACTCTCATTAAGTCACACCTGGTGTGTTCCAACTCTAAATAAGTCCAAGTGGGTGGCCACCCACCAGCTCACAGTGCTTTTGTCTTCTATGTGTTATTGTATATGGAAAAAGAAAAGGAACTCAGAGGATGCCTGGAGAATTATCTCTCTATCAGGTTAGATATCGATAGACAGCTCCAAAGACAATTAGCAGACATTTCTGATCGTCATGAAACTGAATACAAGTGTGATTGGGAAAGGAAGTGGTTGAAGTGCACAAATAGTTTGTTTACTCTCACCACTTCAGCCTGTGGTAATTGGGGGGACGAGTTTAAATGGAGGTGGCTGTTGAACTGCATGATGGGAGTGGAGAAGGCCTATATTGGGCCCTCTTTTCAGCATAAACAGACATGTCTGTTGTCTCAACTGACTTTCTTCCTTTAAACTTTGAGTCAGATTGTCTCCCCTTTCTCTGGGCACTCGCGTTAGGTGCATAGTGACATTTGTAGATAAGCCTCTTAGTGATTGACTGGCAGCAGGAAAATGGCCAAAATGGGATTTCTGAAGGAATCAATCAGTAAATTAACCACCCAGAACAGCCAAACAAATCATCTTCAGACTTACACTTGGCACTAGAGAAGTCTGCCATTGACCTTCATTTGAGCTTGTAGGTTTTCACATCACAGATGAACCAAAAGGGTGTTACCTGCAGGACTGAGCGCACAGAGGTTGTGCTAAAATGCATGCATCATATTGCCATCACACTGCTCTGAGTTCTGAGTTCTGAGTCGAGCTCCTATCATCTCCCCTGCCAGAGTTCCTTTTCAAATGCAAATCACCAACAGCAGCAAAAGATTTACGATAACAATTACTAGTTCCATTTTTACACCATGAAAAGGGATTTTCACTTCAATAACATTTTATTGTCTTGAAAATAGATTTGTGAGATGTGGAGGCATCATGATGCTGATGCTGGAAATGTAACTCCTGCAGCTGAATTAAACTCAATATTGAACGCCGTGCGAAATGTGCGCTCTCTGACGCTGCGTTGTGTAATTCTGTCACAGTCAATCACGGACACCAGTGCATAGAGACACACATACAAGGCAAGGCAAGGCAGCTCTGAACTGCTCCCTGAGAATAACAGTATTAACTCTGCAGACATAAATATATTTGGGATGAGGAGGGAGGGAGGGGAGACAAATTGCAGCAAATCACTAACAGCTCATCCGGGCTGAATCTTCCCTCTCTACAGAACGACAAATCGTTTGAATACTTCTCTCCGAACCTGTTTCACTCTAGTTTCCTTGTCTTTGAAGTGTAATAATGCCTTGTCTGTGCGTAATTTATGACTACAGTTGAGTCTGCCGGGCCACTGTAGGCCCTCGCAGAAACACACACATACACATACACACACTGCCATTGTCCCCTATCTCAGCAAACAGAGAAAATGGAGAGCATAATGGTAGCAGAGAGATATTCTCTATGGTGAGTATTTCAGCAAGAGATTTCCAAGATGCAGAAGAAAAAAGGAAAAGAATCATTACCTACTATCAGCAGTAACACTCTTTCTGTCTATCAGATTTTGTTGACCCTTGCTTCTATATTGATTCCAGCAGAAACTGATTCAACACAGGCTTGCAATTGCCTAAGCTATTCTAGAAATTTCACCTAGGGTGCAACCTACAGTCAAACAAACAAAATCAATACAGTAACCAAATAAGTATATATGATTTAACTCTGATATAAAGTGAGTCAACATACATGTCCATAAGGCCCACCTATCTTAAACTCTAGTTTGCGTCATACCTGACAGTGCAACAGTACCATAAGTGCTCCCCTGATAAAAAGTAGTGTGACACCACTTTGGCTAAGAGGAAGAAATCTTTCTTCAAATATTTAGTTGAGGTGATAAATAATAGATAAAATAAATAAAAATCTGTGAGTCCTCCAGTGCCTGTGAATAGTGCTGTGAGAGGGTGAGGGTGAGGGAGTGGGCTGTGAATGGTGTGGTGTGAGAAGGTGAGAGGAGAAGCACAGAATGTCTTTTCAGCCTGCTCCATCACTCAACAACCTTGTCCAGGCCGAAAAGGCTACTCAGACACGTTGTTTAATGCCAAAGGCTGTCTCCAGACCTGAAAGGCAAGAGTGGCACAGAGCTTTCATGGAGAGCCACAGCCACCATAGAACATCCCAGCCCCGCCCTCGGATCAGATGTGGGGTGAATAGCAAAGCATGAGTGATATTCTTCTGCAAATTGAATTGTAAAAATTATATATGTAAACATATAACAAATCTACATGCCAGAACATCTATCATGTAGGGGTTTACTCCAAGCCCTAACCAGGAGAGGTTCACCTTTTCATAGAAGAGCCCGCTTGCTTTGATCTTAAATTAAAATGAAAATCTCTTTTTAATATGTGTCTTCTTGTAGACAGGGTTTGAAGATGACTCCTGGATGCTTATCCAGGTTAGTCGTTAACTGGAATCCCCTTTGGCTAGACCCTTAGTTTACCAGCACCATCCAATGGAAACTAAACAGTATTACACTTTCAGAGTTTAACAATAGGAGCCTCAGTGGCCATGATGTCACTATAGCAGAATGTCAACAGAAAGACATATGATCAGGTTTTACACAAATGTTTTCTTTTTAAATGACTTTAATTGTAATAGAGACATATTTTGAATTCATAATAATGCATAATATAAAGGAAAAAAACATTAACAAGACAACTGAAACAAGACAATTGATCACAAAAATGCTCAATTTAAGTCAATTGTGTACCTTTCAACAAATAAATTACATGTGATCCATAAAATTACATGTCCAAGCATTTATTGGATATTTTGGAACTGTAACTGTAGCTTGTTTGATAAATCCTTCAGTCATTAAGTAGATCAAAGAAATATCACTGAACTGTGCACCCCATAATGAGGATAAAACATATAAAAACACAAAACCCTTCATTTTTACTGCTTATTCAGATACATCTGAAGTTTGCACACGTCAAAACAGCACTCTCAGGTGCGTACATATTCAGGTCACTCTCGGGTGCGTACATGTTCAGGTCAAGTAGGCGAAACCACACTACTCTGATAATGCCTTCCATTTAGTAAACTTTAGTTTTAACTCAACCATTTTTCTTAGAATAATGCACTTAATTAATGCAAATAATGCATTGGAACATAAGTTTTACATGTGTCAATGCTGACTGGTATTTTAATGGGTAGCACACAATTGCTACACAAATAAACGTAGACACAAATAAACACAAATGACTCTCATCTCTGAAAACAGGATCTAAATAAGCAATGCTGTTCCCCTTTTTCAAAGCGGTGTCTGACTTTAACAAAAGCAACATATATTTTGATGACTCATGACTCCTAAACAGCTGGATGGTTGTCCCCATGTAGACAAATACACACAACACACTGTGCAGGTTTATCGGGTTAGGCAGCAATCCTTCCATCTAAACACTTAATGACGAAAGACTGTGTCAGAGTCACTCACCAGCCTAAGGCCACCAGTGTATTCACAGTGATTTCAATACAACTGCCATTGACATTCTTTCCTTTGGCAAGTCTATAAAAAAGTGCTTTTAGCTGACAAACAATACTAGACAGATTTAGACACAATACTACAACAGACAGATTCTAGGCCATGTGATGGTCCAAAATGACATCTGTGAAAGGTCATGATTGGGCTATTTGAAGCATTTCATTCGAATCACAGATTATGTATTGGAGTGTGTTTTGGGTTTAACTGGAGGTGATAACATATAGGTTTTGTAAGTGTTTAAAGAGCGTTTTAAAAAGATTACGGTATTTGTGGAACCCTTACTAGTAATTGTTGGCATCATCATATGATGTCAGGTCCATGTCAAAGAAATCTTCCAGCTTCCACTGAAGGGTCTCAAAGGTGGGTCTTTCGGCAGGCTGGTCCTTCCAGCATTCAAGCATGATATCATATATGACTTTGGGGCACAGGGTAGGGCGGGACATACGGTAGCCTGTTGGCAGCTTCTGCACCACCTGGTAGTTTGTCATGGCTGAGACAAAAAAGGGTAGATGATAATTAATGTCTTTCCAGCTGTGGATCTTCCCACTGAGCTGTCAGAATAGCACCACTGGAAAGTGAGACAAGAGAACTCACTACTTTTACATTTTGTTGCTAACCAAAATGACTTGGAGTCTTGCATTTATGTTTCAAATAACAGTATGTTAAGGAGAAGTGCAGGGATTGCCATATTTCAAGCAAGGTGAATATACATGCTGTGGAGAATAGAGAATAGATTATCGCAATTACCAAAAATTAACACAGGCAATCCAACAGTAATGGTTGTCTGACACTTCAGTTTTCAAATTTCCAAAAGAGATAGGCCTAACTGATAGCCTAAGATAGTCTAACAGTCTTACTTGGATAGGGCATTTGACCAAAGGTCATAATTTCATAAAGCAGGATACCAAAAGACCACACGTCAGACTTGATGGTGAACTTGTTGTCATGGATGGCTTCAGGTGCAGTCCATTTGACAGGGAACTTTGTTCCCTCTTTGGCTTGATAAACATTGTCATCCTGAAAGAAGTGTAACAAGATAAGCAAAAATAAATAAATAAATAAATAAAAAAAATATATATATATATATCACTTAAGTCATAGAACAATTCAGCTTTAAAAAGATGTTTCCAGTGGCCTTTGCTCCGTTAAAACGAGAATTCTAATTTTCGCTTTACATCGCAGATGAGTCTGTTTTCAGTTTTAGAACTATAATGGAAAAACTCATTTATCTAGCTTTGTTGACATTCCTAGCTGGTGTGCTTCCACTTCACAATTCTAAGTCTCCAGAGATTCAGCTGTGAAGCATCATCACACCTATTGTGCGGAAAGCAGTTTTATTAATACAGTAACTAGTTAGCAATAGTATATGGGTAGTTTCAGGGCCTGATAGGCCTAGATATGTACATTTATAATCTGCAGTTTTTTGGTGGTTTCAGACAGGCAATCCAAACAGAATGTGTGACAACGACAATGCTATTATTTTGGTGTTGTCCTCTCATCTGCTCATAAGTAGAAATTATTATTTAAAAGAAACCCAATGTCTGTAAATCCTTGTCAAGGAGCAGCTTTTCTCAGGTCAGACAGTGAACAGGTTTCCATTGTATGCATCCGTATGTGCAACTGCATGCATCTAATATGGAAGATGCAATCCAGTATGGAAGATGTTTATGAAAAATGGAAAAATTAAAGATTTCCTAATCAAGGGAAGTGTTCTTAACAGCTATGTGATCAAAATGGAATGTTGTAAGTGTTAAAATCTTACCATGAAGACCCGTGCCAGGCCAAAGTCAGCCACTTTGCAAATGTTATTCTCCCCAACAAGAACATTTCGGGCAGCCAGATCTCTGTGGATGTAATTCTGTAGTTCGAGGTAAGCCATCCCAGAGGCCACTTGAGCTGCCATCTCGATCTGATCAGAGATTCGCAGTTTGTTTTGTTCCTCTGTGAGAAAAGGGATAGAGGAAAAAAGACTAAAATACTGTCAGCAACAAATTGAAATTTTAACTAGGGGTACCCCCCACCCTTAATGTTTACGCCTGACCAGACCATCCATGTACAATCTGCTTTCTGTGGCACGGAATGTGCGTACACTCTTCCCTGCTTCTAGTTTCAAACGCTAATGGAGCTAATCATGTAACCATGGTTTTGTCTTTTCCTTGTAAACTAATCTCATTCAGCACTTTTACTCATAGCTCTTTCTCTCATAGAAAGCAGCTGCTAAACCATCAGCACACTGCTTGTATTCTGCATGCAAGGAGAAACACCCACACCAGACAGAGCTCTTCAAATCTCTAAAACGAATCTCTACGCTACTTTGCCCTCTCACGACAGAGTAGTTGCAGTCAGCCTCCAGATAAACACAGAACAGCCGCCTTTTAAGCAGGTGTTGTGCGAACATTATGTTACCTAAGAACAGAAGAGAGACAGCAGAGGCCTGATTCACCAACTGTTTGCAATCGCAGTAACCACAGGCTGGCTGACCTGGCCGGCCATGTTTAAAATCAAATGTCAAGAGAGAGAGAATGAAATGTCTAACAAAGATTTTTTTTCTTTGAAAGGTTTGCGACATACCCGCACTTGACTGGTTGGTCATAATTGGCTCATAATTCTACAGCAATGTAAGAATGGTGCCATACTTACACACCTCAGATGTTCAACAAACTTTGAACATCAGCTTGCAAGCATCATAATAAATCATAATAATTTATAATTAATCTATTATAAGGGTTATTTTACAGCATGGTTTAACCTCTATGACATAACTCAGGTCTTCCCCACCAATGCTCTCCAATGTCAGGAAAAATTGATAGCTGGTATCTACACAACCCTTCATGTCCGTCTTAAGACAAGTGTTTCCATTCAGTTTACTGCAGTTAGACTTTGATCCCTTTCCTCTTTCTTTCCACAGTAATGAGCCAAGGTAAACTTTCTCATGCAAGTCAAACAGGGTACCATGACAAAAGAACAAATGCCTGAAAGAAGAAAATTGTCACCACTTGACAAATCTTCAATTCACAACAATGGCAATGTTCTTTTCTGGCCAGAATTCTCTTTAGAGTTTTCTGAATTTAACATAAAAAGAAATTAATACAAAATATGTAAACTCTCTACTTTGACTGTTGAAATGATTGTGTATAGTGAGAGCAGAAAACACTGATTCAGAGCAAAGTAGTGCATTAATAGGTATATTATTGATCATGAAGTGAAGTGGTGTATTACCAGGTGTGTTATTGATCACCTTTCCCTAGGCCAAGGACCAGCATAGGGACCCTTGACATCTTAAATCTCATTATTTAATCATCTATGATGTTATGTCCATTTTGTAAAGGAAGAAAACTCATTATTGCACACCCAAACTTACCTCTTTGAAGAAGTCTTTAATGAGCTGGTGTGCACCTCACCTGCATTTCACCCCTGATTAGGCCCTAACTAAACCTTGGGTTTACAATTCTGTCCCTAAACCTTGGTGATCTGACATGTCTCCTTGCTTTCAGAGGTAACACAAATAATATGAGCAATACCTATAGGTCCTTCACTGACCCAGTAATCAATGCTGCAGTGAAAATTTGGTTGGCAGGGCTTATGTTTGGGATTTGACCTTGACTTACTCTGCAGATATTCCAGTAGACTGCCATTCTTCATGAGCTCAGTGATGATGTAGATGGGCTCCTCCATAGTGCACACAGCATATAACTGGATCAACTTGGGGTGCCGCAGCCTCTTCATAATCTGAGCCTCACCCAGGAAATCCTGAGGGTCCATGGAGCCTGATGGCATGAATGACATCAGCAAGTTGGATACCAGTTAGTCTCCCACTAGTGTCTGAGGTGCTCATTACTGCATGCTTACCTGGTTTAAGAGTCTTGACAGCAACTGGTGTGGTGTCATTCCAGATTCCCTCATGCACTTCCCCAAACTGTCCAGCCCCAAGCTTGCGCATGAGGCGTACCGACTTGCGGTCAATTTCCCACTGGTCCACTGTGTTGTAGGACAGGCCATGTGTCTGAGGAGCCTCCAGCTAAACAGTCGTGATACACCAAGACATTAGAGTACAAACCTCAACCTCAACTCAAGTGATGTTCATGGACAACCTTGTTCATCAAGTTTTTTTGTGTAGAACCTGTACTTTGGCTTAAAGTCCATGAGAAAGCAAGAAAAGAAACAAAACAAAAAAAGCCATCCCACCTTTTTGCATGGCTGCAAGAGGCGCACACACAGGCCATCTTCTTGCTTTGAGTAGTGGTCCACAAGCTGGTTCAGAGTTAGGAAGTTACGGTTTCTAGACACAAAATATTCTCCGACGTCTGTTAATCTAATTTTGTAGTGTTTAACTTTACCCCTATCCAGAACTGTGGGAGAAAAGACAGGAAAACCATGTCAAGGGTTTATGTAGATCATGTAGATGACTCACATTCATAGCATTAACCAGGTGTTCCAGAAGGTTGTGGCTGCAAAACATGTTGATATGTTTCATTCATTAAGTATTCACAAAATCTAACTCATCGACAGCCAAAGCAACACATTATAGATTCACCTAAGAATTGTACTGATTCATTGCAATAAACTATGTGCATCACCTAACCCCACTGTGCAGCACTTTTGCTCAAGATTGGCCATACATGCATAAGGCATGTTAAAGTAATCCTACAAACTATACTGCTGACCTTTAGTGTTTACAGGACATGTGTGACCTGTGGTCATTCACTTCATCAGCAACCAGCAAATGATACATGAAACACAGACATCTATGATAAGGAAATCATTTGGCAAATGTATGACACCAAATCACAGCAGGAAACATATCCATCTGATTTATTGCATAGTCAGTTTCTGTAGTCTTAAAAAGCTCAAAGCCCAAAGACCAATTTCTTAGACGTTATCATCTGTTTATCAAAGGACATTGGCTCAGCTTTAGGACCTTGCACCTTAAATTACCACAGAGCACACTGACAAGGTGCAGTACAAGATATGCACAATAAAGTTGCTCTGGAATGAGGAAGCAGGGATTTTGCCCCTATAAGTGAACGGTTCCCAGTAGTAACAAGGAAGTCAACAAAACAAATTGAGTCAAATAAATTCAGACTACATTGATCTTGTAAAAAGTGCTGAGCCATATTCTGTTGAATCCAGTTGCAAACATGTGATTGTGAGTGTTTCCAAAAAGAGGATAGCAAAGCTGTTTGGGTATATTCACCTGACAGAGAGTACTCTCCCTTCTGGCTCTCACAGTGTCTGATCAGGAAGGCTCCATGGGCATTGCCCTCTGCTTGAAGCAGTTTCTCAGCATCTAACCTTTTTGTGTCTGGGAAGAACCATCTGCAAATTCACAATGAACCTGGCATGAGAATCTTATGTGCTACACTATAGTTCATCCAAACACATACCACTTTATCTTGGGCATCATTTTCTATTTACTGACATCCAGAGATGGTGAGCATACATAACAGATTCTGCAGTGCCATCAAAGAGAAGTGCCCAGTGCCCGAAAAGTTACTCGTTGTTTTTGTTTTGTGTTGTCTACCTCTAGTTTGAGCCAGGTAGTGTTTAAATAAAATTTTTGTTGATCAAGTCTGATATACTGACCTACCCCCTACTTCCTCATGGTTAAGTATATGAGTGTTGCCCAGAGGAAAACGTTACTTCTTGCAACAGTCTTGTCTTTATCTCACTAAAATATTTATATAAATATATATATATTATAAAATGTTAAAAAGTTATAAAATGTATATTATATATAATTTATATAATAAATAAATAGTTATATAAATAATAAATATTACTGATTTGGCTCTCATTATCATTTATCCTAACTACTCCTCACTTAGGAGCTCAATTTAAGATCTGATTTGATGACTCGTGACAGAAGCACTATCTACCTCTGGTCGTACACCAAAGACGGTAAGTATAAAGATGCATATGTTTTAGGATTATGCCATGCATAAACAGAATAAGACTTGGGAAAAACAAAATTTCACTTCCTATTAATAGGTTTTGATACTTTTATATTTACCATGGTTACTATGGTTTCTGTAAGAATAATGGAAATACAATTGCCAATGAAATTAGGCCTACAAGTGGATACTACTATGATGCCCTATAGTCAATATACTATAGTCAAACCATCCTTGGTTCTCAGGCAGAGCTTGCCAAATACATTATACAATGTATTAGATGTATGCCTAGCATTGTTCACAGATATCTAAGTGTATATCAGGAATCATGGCTGCATGTCTATAGATTGCATGTATTCTCAAAGATGTTGCTTCCTCCAAGCCTCTTTTCTCTATTGACTGTACTGAGTAATTTAAGCCAATGATTAACCAAACCACAACATTTCCTTCTGGGTGGGAATGATTAACTGTGGTTTGACGCTATGGTCAAGCAAACAACTGAAACACTTGTTTTTTCAGTATTGTAGAACTGCATTAGGACCAGTAAACATAAAACACTTTGTGATAAAACAACCATGGCGCTCAAAGAACCTCACTTTATCAGCAAATTCCACTAAATGCTACATAGGCCCATGTGTTTCAATGCTGGATTGGAACATTATAAATTCCACATCATTTTTTGTTTTACTTTGTTACATGCTCAAATAATGTATTACTCCAGAAGCTGTAACAGTGGAGGTAAGGTAGTTAACCATAGCTTACCTCAGGGTAACAGGTAGGAGGTGAGCATTTCCTACGTAATTTAACCTGTAAGGTGAATGATGGCTTATGCTGAAAATTTACTTTTTCCCCCCAAATACGCTTAGGCTACTTGTAAAAGGTTAACTACCATTAGGCTTTACCCACGCCATTTCACTATTTAACGTTCAATATGTATTTTGAGTCCACTTGCCCAGACACTTTAGGCCTGAATACCCCAAAGAGGTGTGGCCCCTTCTCTTTTTCTTGTGACCTACAGTACGGTTTTTAAGTTTTTTTTTTTGTTTGTTTGTTTTTTTTGTTTTTTTAAAAACACCTACCATAGAAAATAAGCATGGATTATATCATAAAGGCAAATGCTGCTTACGGTTCTGCGTCAAGTGTTTCAACTGCAGCCACGTAGTTTGCTGGAATGTAACCCTTCTTGTTCGCCGATGCACCGGTGAGAGCTCTCGCATACCACCAATCGCCTTGACTTTTATCCAATGGTTCAAGTTTATCTCCAGCTTTGAAAGTAAGATCATCTTCGGTTCGAGCAGTGTAGTCATACAGAGCTATATAGACATAGCCTGGTCTTTCTGGAGGTAAGGGTGGCAAATCACGCATGGGAGTCCCAGCATGTGGATTTGTTATTACCACCGCTTTGTCAAAGCTGTCTTTTTCAGTTCCACTGCTCTTTCCCAATCGGTGTTTTAGACATGGCCCAAAGACAAGATGAAAACATTCCATACACCTTTCTTTTGCGCTCATCATGGCAATAGTCCAGTTTACTTTAAGTAACGTTAACGGAATAAATCTTACTGATACTCAAGGGGTAACAACTATGCTACGTTAATAAACTAAATATCCTCACATAATCGGAAATTAAATTCCAGGTAAAATATCCGAAGCACAATTATTGTTCCATCCAGAAAACACTTCCCGCTCCTGGTTGAATATCTGACAGACTGGCATGCCAAGATAACCACAAGTCTTCGCACGTTATCCGCAGCTCGCCGTATCACTACATTTCCTGGATAGGCCACTTCTCTCGATCCTCCTCGAGGTTGGGAAACTTCGAGCATATGTTCAGCCCACGGAAATACCGCACACTCCAATTTCACCTGTTGCAATGTAGTAGCGCCACTACAAGACCAGTTTTGCTCACGGACAAGTGGCCTTGTAGGCCATGAATGAGCCTACCTACTTAAATCACTTTACTATACAGGCCTACGTCACTTCACTATGTATATATATATATGTATAAGTAGCCTATATTTCAGGTGAAGGGTTTGACAGGCTCTTCAAAACAGGCTATTAAATATCAGATTATGTGAATAGCGCAATAACATTTATTTTCAAGAAGGTTATAGAAAAGTAAATAGCCGGTCATGCATCATCAAGTGCTGGAACGCATTATGTAATGTTAAAGAAAACTATAGTTAAAGTTATTATTATTAAAAGTCTATTTTCATTTTTAGTCCGAATGAAAGCTCCGGGAAGAGTTAGTATCGTATAATATAGTATATTATAGTTTTTAAGTTTAAGTTACAATTTGGGTGATGGGGTGGGCAGTCTGGATTATGTTAATGGTGGCATCACATCTTTTACATAGTGTCAGGGAAGATGGCCTTTCCAATTCTTCATGGAGACTTTTTGTCAGCCAACCCCAAACTGTATACTCAAGCCCTTTGCACGTCAGGTAGAACATTACACGTAAGATCAACACCAACACTGATCAGGAAACAAATACTTGGCCCAGTCTTTGAAAACATGTACATTTCTGAGCTGTGTCTACTGTAGGTGGATAGGTCTTCTCTACTGTGGTGATGTAGTTACTGCAGGAGATTGTGGAGAGGTAATGTTGTCTTCCATCCTGTTGTCTTCAGCTACCATCCATGATCTTTACCCCATTCATTCTCAGTCTGTTTTGCTATTTGACCAGGACTCAGGACTCAAGCCCTTCTTAGGTTAGCTAGATCAGGATCCCACCCTTAGAGAGTCAGATAGACCAGAAGGACTTTGCTGCAAATGTTGAAGGACCCCATCCTCCTCCTAGCCTAGATTGCATCAGTGTTCAACCAACATCCCTTTCGGCTTGGGGTGTCCAGCTGTAGGTGGTCCTAACCTGCAGCATCTCACAAAGAAGTTACGCAACAGGCTCCTATACTCACTTTCTGGCCATCACTAATATGTTTAACTTGCTTACAAACTTTATCTTTGAAGTGAGTTTTTTTAATAATAACAATAATAATAATTCTTATTTTTTTATTACACAGTTAAGGACTGGAATAGGTATTGTTCTACATATTTCTGCTATAAACGCTAGACTGGTATGCTAAAGTGGACCGGACTCTATTAGGTAGCTTATTTATGCTCAGTACTAGATACAGAACTTGCACTGGTAATATTCTTGCTCCAACACCTCCAGCAGGGTGCACTTTGTGTGTCTCTTGTTTATGTCACAGATGCTAGAGGATGGGATGCCTAAATTTTTAGGCCAAAAAATGCCTAAAAATAAAGTTTCTGTCTATCTATTTATCATTCTATCAATCTATCGATCAGTCTATCTATTTATCAGTCTATTTATCTTCTACACCCCCGAATAGCAGTACTATCAGATAGATCTGCAAATGGCTCAGAGTTGTACTTAAAGTCAGTGGTGTACAAGATGACCCAGACAGGGGAGAACACACTTCCCTATGGTGCCAATACTGTTGACCATAATCTCAGATGTACACTCCCAAAGTCAGACAAATGGAAGTCTTTCTGTGAGCCCATAAAGCAGGACACCAGACAGGGACCCACTTTAATCTGCAGAAGCTTCTCTCTGGGCTAAAGGGGCTACTTACCTACCTACTTACCATTATGCTTTACACACTCTATTTCACTCTTTAATGTCGACTATATGTATTTTGAGTCAACATGCTCAGACACTTTAGGCCTGAATACCCACGTGCAAAGTTATCTCTTCACTTCACCCCTACACCAGCCATATACAAAGTGAAGCTCATTGAGTCGTTGTGACCTAGGCAAGATTCTGCCTTAGACTTTTTTTTTAAAACAGAGCAAACAGGCTACCATAGTGAAACAGTGAAAACAGCGTATATGGTCAGTAGTAATGGGATATCAGAGCTAAATGCTGCTTACTTTTCTGTGTCAAGTGTTTCAACTGCATCCACGTAGTTTGCTGGAATGTAACCCTTCTTATTTGCTGAAGCACCGGTGAGAGCTCTCGCATACCACCAATTGCAGGAGGCAGTGCCGCTGACTGATGGTACAGCGCCTGCCACAATTATTGGCACCCCTGGTAATTTTGAGACAATGCATCATAAATAAATAAGTGATTTCTTATTCAAACACAAGTTATCAAATTATTGGCATTCCCACATAGTGCATTCTAAAGCCCTCCTTTGCCACAAATAGTGTTAGAGTTCTCCTTTGACATGCCACAAAGTTGGATGTACAATACAAGAAAATGTTTGAGACCATTCCTTTTCCAAATTTCTTGTTTTTTGCTTGTGCATTACCTTCAATAGTTTACTTCATTGGCTTTCTATGCTGTTAAGGTTAGAAGACTGGACAAACCATACTAGAGACTTGATTTGTTGTTGGGCAAACCATTTTTGGCATGTGAAGCGGATATTACCAAAGCATGATCTGCTGTTATATAACTTAGTGACTCAATAGTTAGACCTTGCCTAGGCTTATATAGGCTACACAGTATTAAAAAATCTTGCATTTACTAGAAGTGTAGCAGTGTAGAAAAGTGTAGAAAAAATTGCAGATTTGAAACTGGTGCTATTTTTGTTAGGGATTGCACACATTTTTCACATTCTCAGGACGAGTATGGCTAGACAAAAGAACATTTTAACCTTAGAAAATGTAAACATTCTGAGACTTTGTAACAACCTGTCATTAAGCTGGAATTCTCTCATGGCGAGTCAAATGTGAACACGCCGCCACACCATTTATTACGGTACCCGGAAGTTTGAAACAAAAAGTAGTCACAAATGAATGTTTAGGTTCTCACATCTGCTTATGATTTCAGTATTAACGGTGTTTTGCGTTTCATTGTTGATAGGCTTTTTTTAGTGCTTTGCTGGCCCATATACCAACATTAGTGTTTTGTAACATAAGGCTGCCCCCCACGTGTTGCCTAACTGACACATGCAGTGGAAGACTCCCTGTCCGTCAGCTAACGTTAGCTAACTAGCGGTGCCGTTTTTGGTGACACTGGTCGACACAAACGCGCACAAAGCGCAAAACTTCGGGGTGCGCTAACGATAGCTTCCTGTCGCCCGTCATTATGAGCGAATATTTTTGTCTTTCAGACTGTGATGTGATTGGTTTCGATTTGGACCATACTCTATGTCGGTACCATTTGAAGGAGACCTCCAGGGTGAGTTTATGAATTGCTAGTATCTTCTGAGAGACGATTCTTTATTTCAACTCATGAAATCAGTCAGTGATGTGCAGTTAAAATTACCCCGACGTTTCTTTTTACATTTGTAGACGTGCGCGACCACATTGCTCATGCTAGGTCTGCAGTCATTATGTGTAACGTTACATCGTTATTTTGTCAAATAAGCTTCCAGGTGGCCTTTTTAAGCATCACGGAATAAGCGACGTGCACACATCCCATCAGGTCACTGCACGCTGCAACAGCATAGGTTGGAGCCTAGGCTACTTAACTTGGCGATAATGTGACATGGTACATACGTGCGGTTTAGTTTGTTATGAATGGAGCTCTGACTTATCCTCTCATTTTGCGTAAATGGAACATTTTGACATGTTGACACAGCAATGCTTTATGTCAGGTTGATGACGTCCACTGCCGTTTTTGCAAGTGGCGTTGAGCAAAACGTTACCAGTATATTTGTCAACCTTCAGGTATATTCCTTTGTTGCAGCTAATATACGAAAGCTTTGCCAGGTATCTGGTGGAACATAAAGGGTATGACAAAGATCTGTTGACCCTCAGTCCTGCGACCTGGGATTTTTGGTGAGTCTGCTTTGGCATCTGAAGTTGGATAAAACGCCTCAATGCATGAGTAGAGCACAGCTAGGCCAAGATGCACAGAAACGGCATCGTGAATATTAAGTCTGTCGTGACTTCGCAGAACCAGAAGTTTTGGTTAAGATCACGTGAATCGTAGTCTTCAACGTAAAACACAGAGGAATTCACTTTATTTATACCCATGATGACACCTCTCCCTATGGACAGTTTTCCTAAATCAGCTTATTTTGTGATTTTGGTTTTGGTTTTTACAGTTTCAAAGGTTTAGTGTTGGACCTTGAGGATGGAAACCTTCTAAAATTGGCTGCTGATGGCACAGTGTTGAGGTACAGTTTCTTGCCCCTGTTGCTCTTGGGTGCGCCTTCTGTAAAGCGCCATGAGACAATACTATTGTAAAAGGCGCTGTATAAATAAAATTGAATTGAATTATTAACTTTGATAGTATTTAAAATATTTAATAATATTTTATGTTTCAAATTTCTAGGTTATGTAAGTGTTGTAAGGAATATTTAGCATTGGAGATTAACTCTCAAACAGAGTGACATTTACACAGTACATATAGTACAGCTGTTTTCTTTAGAGAAAGGATGGTATTCTCATAGTTGATTCTCTTTGGAAATTCAGGGCAACCCATGGGACGCATGAGCTCAGCACAGAAGACTTACTAAAGCACTATGGTCCAAAGAGGGAATGGAAGCATTTCAATAGCCTTAATACCTCCTACACAAGATCTGGTACAGTATTGCTGTTATTGTTGTTGAGATTATGGATATATTTATAGTATTGTAGGCTAAGGAGTTAGATTAAGGGGTGTAATTTTGATGGCAAAGTGCAAAGTCTATCAGTAAAGTTGCTGTAAAACTTTAAATTAAAGCAACACTATGGAGTATTTGGTGTAAAACTAGCCCTAGTTAAGACACACAGGAACTTCCAAACAGTTTCCAGACCCTTATTGACACTGCTAGAAGATGCTAATTGGTGTTTGATAGCAATACAATCAGCAGTGTCAAGCTGGATTTTATTTTCATTTGGTTTCCTACCCTCTCCCCAGAACTTGGTACATATCTTGGATGGATGGTGTGAATAACACCTGTGTTTAGCCTCCCTTCATATCACTACATTGCAATATGCTATCCAAATGAATTTGGAGATGGTAGCAAAATGAATTGTCTGGTAAAAGGGATACTCACCAGAAAGTGGTGAAAGTTACATATTGTTGCTTTAATGGTTTTATTTGCCAGTGCTGGTGTTTATAAAAAGAGAGCTGCATTTAGACACAATTAATGACATTTTAATCATGATCTCAATTACGGCTCTGAACAGTCACAAAAATAACAACCAGGAAGAAACAATTATTTTCTTATATTCTATCTTGCAAGTAGGTCTAGACCAGGGGCCACCAACCCATCCATCACGGTCGACCAGACCAGACACGATGAGACCTTCCCTATAGATCCTGAAGATAGTAAGGAAAATGCATCACATTATGCCTGGTTATAACTTTCAGCTTTGTCAACTTATGTGCTGTAGACGCATGTTTCAGTACAAATGGTAGGACAAAAGAGAGGTGAGAATATTTTAACACCAGTGTCTCAAACCGAGATCACACACGGATTTCCAAATAATAGGAGATTTTTTAAAAAGAATAATAATGAAGAATAAGAATAAGGAATGGGAAAACCAAAAGTGGTTAGAGAAAAGAACCACCAGGGTTGTTACAATATGCCTGTTTGCAAATTTTGAACGGGAAAACTGTATGAAAATTGAGTCAGGTTAGTTAATGAACTGGTGACCACTTCTGACCTCTGCAGTCATTATGAGGAGTGCCTACAATACCTCCAATAAAGGGCAGGAAATCACACTGATTAAAAGTATGAAAGTTATTCAACATACACTATATTACCAAAAGTATTCGCTCACCTGCCTTAAGTCACAGTGCCATCCCATTCCTAACCCATAGGGCTCAATATGATGTTGGTCCACCTTTTGCAGCTATTACAGCTTCAACTCTTCTAGGAAGGCTGTCCACAAGGTTGAGGAGTATGTTTATAGGATTTTTTGACCATTCTTCCAAGCGCATTGGTGAGGTCACACACTGATGTTGGTTGAGAAGGCCTGGCTTTCAGTCTCCGCTCTAATTCATCCCAAAGGTGTTCTATCGGGTTCAGGTCAGGACTCTGTGCAGGCCAGTCAAGTTCATCCACACCAGACAGTCATCCATGTCTTTATGGACCTTGCTTTGTGCACTGGTGCACAATCATGTTGTAAGAGGAAGGGACCCGCTACAAACTGTTCCCACAAGGTTGGGAGCATGGAATTGTCCAAAATGCTTTGGTATCCTGAAGCATTCAAAGTTCCTTTCACTGGAACTAAGGGACCAAGCCCAACTCCTGAAATACAACCCCACACCATAATTCCTCCTCCACCAAATTTCACATGCATAATGCACTTTGCTCATAGAGTGACTTTGCTCTTTGACCATCATTGAAATTATGGCTTCAGTATATTTATCTGAGATTAAAAAGTATTTTATCTCATTCTCCAGCAAAATACTATTTCTATGATAACTACTTTGACCTCCCTGGAGCGCTGCTTTGTGCAAGAGTTGTGGATATGTTGCACAAGGTAAAACCCGAAGATGTATAAAACATATCCATCACATATCTGCTTGTTTAAAAATATATAGTTTCAATTCAATTAATATTGTTGTATTATATATTGGTGAAATACACAAACTTCTCAACATTTACAGCGTGGTAACGAGGTGACATCTGACTTTTGGAAAGACATGATTGCTGCAATTGATCACAATTACAACACATCAGCGTTTAAAGGTAAGTTAGCTTGCTCTTCTTATATTGACAGCCTAAAAATAGTTTTGGTGCACTCTTCAAATAGAGGTATATACAGAAACCCAAGACAGCGCGAAGTATAACTACAACTAATTCTTGCTGTAATAATGACCACTGACCAGGACAAACCTGGTTTGGTCAATTGTGCATTTCCAAAAAACTATTTAAAAATATAAAAAATCGTAACCTATATCAGGTACAGCCAAGGGAGTAGGAATACACATGGAAATTGAAACACCCATGGAGGTTGTTCCCAGCTGGTTCCACCCTGAAAGGGCCCCAAAGCCGTTAGTATTTCATTGGCTGCATTTCATTTTAGTTTCACATCAAAATCAATAACTTTACAGGTGAAGCACCCTGTACCTCAATTTCACTGTTGTTGTACAGTGGAGAAAACACAACAATGCATATTGGGCTCATTATCTCCTGTGCCATGTTATTGCCTTGTAAGAAACTTTTATGTGGGGCGATGCTAAGAGTGACGACACAAATTTAGAGACGGCTAGTGACTTTCTGTAGCACAGGAGGGAATTTACTGTACTTTCTTGATAGTGTTCTGTCAGACTTTGGGAGTCCAAGTATGTCAGCGTCATATACACATAATAAAGTAACTAACATTTAAAGTAATTTAAACACAATGCTTAGATGCACTGACGGACAGCCGTTTCACATACAATAGCAGAATTTCATCTGTGTGAATCTGTCAGAATTTTTTTTGCTAGATCTACTAGCCAAGTTACCATGTTTGGGTTCATCAGGTCAACGTAACCA
The DNA here is from genome assembly GCA_027481765.1 of Tenualosa thibaudeaui. Lineage (NCBI taxonomy): Eukaryota > Metazoa > Chordata > Actinopteri > Clupeiformes > Clupeidae > Tenualosa > Tenualosa thibaudeaui. The sequence goes on from JAIFZK010000001.1 coordinate 21,829,847, forward strand.
TGTCGGCTAGGAGTATACACAGTAGACACTGGATCTAACTAAAAACAAATGAAAATTCAGCCTCAACGCCTGCCACTGAGATTGACGTGATCCCTCTGTACATAAACTCTACATAAAAGCGAGTAGAGCAGTGCTAGAACATTATAGTTCATTTGGCTACTGTCTTCTGATCCCTCGGAAATCCCATTTGACAGGGTAGGCTATAAAATTTTTTTGTATTTGTATTTCATTGCTGACAAACGGAGGATAGCTTATGTTTACTTTTGTTTTCTTTGGGAGAAAAAGATCGGGATCAACTTCATCAATTTATTGTGTAGGCTATAGCCATTTATCTACGTTATTAGACAATAGGTGAAGGATGTTTCAAATTAATTTCCTTATCTGCATCTGCATTGAAGAGGTGTGTTTCTAATGGTAGAAAGCCCACAAGTAGAATACCAACTAGAGCTGAAACGATTACTCGAGTTACTCAAATGATTAGATTGTGAGGAAATATTAACTGTGCAACTTATGTTCACAAACTGCTGAGTATTGCTGCCAGCATCTTTAATCATGAAAGATTGAAGGTTTTAGAGTAAGTATCAATAAAGCCAGTGAATGATTTATGGTAAGAAGGAGGAAACTGATCAGTTTGGGAACTAAAAACATTTTTATTTCAGTCAATAATTAAAACAAACAATTTTCTTCTTCATCTCTAGTTATTCCTCCTTGTCATGTTACATGTCTAGTTACAATTTTACAAAGTGTCATTTAGAAGTGAACTTTCTATTTTACATATGACAGTGGCTGTGTTTCACACTAGTCAGAAAATAATGAATAGGATTTAAACACAATTAGAACAATACAGATAGGTGGGAAATATTGATGTTATCTTGGAGGTGTATGGAACATAGTTACTCTTTCAAAAGGATCTTTTCAAAAGGATTTTTTTTGCTTTTGTCACCAGACCATATCATTATAATGTAAGGGGTTTTAATGGGTAAAATAACACACCTTACAAAAACACTCATCATTATTTAACAAAATTTACTGCACTTATTGATGTTGAATGCAAATGTTTTTTTTTTTGAGAAACTGCTCTTTGATGTTAAAGTTTAACGTTTTGTTCAGTGTCTGTATCACGTTGCGGCAATCAGGAAACCAGAGAAAGAGCAGTGAACATTATCGGCAGCAAAGACACCGTTAGATTGCTCATCAGGAACCGCAATGTAAACTGTATCATGAGCATGCAACTCAAGAACAGCACTTCCAGACATTTGATCCAGGAAGCCCTTATTATACTCATCATAAGTGAAAACCACTGGATGACCATTTTTGTATAGTGCGGCCAAGACATTTGCCCCGTTGACATGCAAATGATAAGCAAAGTAATAGAGTCCTGGGACCTGGCAGGTAAAGACTCCAGAGCTAGGATCATAATGTTGCTCACCATTGTACAAAACTGTCTCAAAGGCAATGGGGGTATTTGCTGCTGGATAAGCCCTTGTCAGAACAGCTGAAAAGGCAGACATTGGGGCCTTAACCAACTCATGAGCAACAGGCACTACCTCATGGGACTTTATTGGCATGCTCTTCTCATGGTGGTAAATGACCTCACCTGGTGGGCCAGGGGCTCCTGGGGGTCCAGCTGGACCTGGGAGACCATCATGACCTCTGGAACCAGGAGGTCCTGGTTGCCCTTGAGGACCAGACATTCCCTTAGCCACAACTCCTGCAGGGCCAGGAGGGCCTGGGGGACCTGGATGACCTTTAAGCCCTGGAATACCTGATGGGCCTGCGGGGCCAACTGGTCCTCTTGACCCTGGGAAACCATTTTCTCCCCTCTCTCCTCTTGGTCCAGGTAGTCCTGGATGTCCCTTAACTCCAGCTGGCCCCACTGTACCTGGGATACCTGGTGCACCAGTTACACCTTGCTCACCCTTTTGACCTTGATGTCCCATATAACCTGTAGGGCCAGGTGGTCCAACAGTACCTGGAATACCTGGCTTTCCTGTTAAACCTTGATGTCCCTGATCACCTTTAAGACCCTTTGGCCCTTGAGGCCCCATGGCTCCCATATCACCTTTAGCACCCTGTGCACCTTGCTCTCCCTGAAATCCCCTAGCACCCTGAGGACCAGCTGGACCCATAGGACCGATAGCTCCTGGAGCACCTGTAAATCCTGTTGGGCCAGGCTCACCTTTCTGTCCTGTTGTACCTGGTGAACCTGGTGAACCTCTTGCCCCTGGAATTCCTGATGGTCCTGGCTTGCCAACACCTGGTAGACCTGGAGATCCTGGCTGTCCAGCTGGTCCTTGTGAACCTACTAGCCCAGGTGGACCGGGCAAACCAGGGCTGCCATTTATTCCAGCTTTACCTGGAGCGCCCACACCTGGAGGGCCAGGATGGCCTTTCAAACCTGGTGAACCAGGGGTTCCTGGAATACCATCTCTACCTGGACCACCTGGTTTTCCTGGCTCTCCAGGATATCCAGTTGAACCGGGTGCCCCAATTCCAGACTTTCCAGGTGGACCAACTGGACCCATTGGTCCCATTGGACCTTGGGCACCTGGTGCACCGTGAATGCCCACCCCTCTCTCGCCTTTTTGACCTGGCATTCCTGGAGCACCAGGTGCGCCAGTAGGTCCCATCGCACCAGTTGGTCCCACTGGCCCAGGACCTCCTACAGGTCCTGGTTTACCAACAGCAGAGAGTCCAGAAGGTCCAGGGCTTCCAGGGGTACCTGGTGCCCCTCTTGGGCCCATTTGACCTGCAGGACCAGGATGTCCTTTTGCCCCCGGAAGACCATTTGTGCCAGGTTTCCCAGGGGCACCTGGGCTACCAGGCTTGCCATTTGTAGAATAGCCGGGTGCTCCAGGTGGTCCAGGTGGACCCTTTGGTCCAGGGTGTCCAATGCCACTTTTCCCAGGTGGTCCAGAGGCTCCAGGGGGACCTGGTGGTCCAGGTGACCCAGGACTACCTGGAATGCCTGGCTCCCCTGGAATAGCTGGATGGGAAAAAAAGATTGCAAAAAAATACAATCATAAGTTGCCCCTTTCTCATGCATCCTTTCCATTTGACAATTTTTATTATTATCAGTATTATCAGTACTTGTGATTTCAGAAGTCTTATGTTTTGATGTAGACCTATTAAGTTCAAGAAAGATTTACTGATTTTTCAAAAATAGTATATGGAATTTAAATTAAGCCTTTATCTTTTCTCGAGTTAAAGCTGAAATACTCTTTGAGGTCATGAAGGTGTCCTCTTTTTTATGTACTGGTATTGATGGCCAGTACTCTCATGCAGTAGGTTGGATAAATTGATCATTCCATTGTCTGTTCTGTTAGTTCTCAGTCATCTCTCTATGTCCATTGTAGATGATAATATATTTGTAGAATTTTTCCAGTGTAAACCACATTGGTTTAGTGTTTTCCAGTGTAAACCAGTGTGGACCACATAAATTATTATTAATTGTAATTTTTTTTGTGTATAATTTACATGGTGTATGTATGAGCAAATTCTTGACATCACAGCATAATGCAGCAGGGTATTGCTTATTATTAGAAAAACTGAATCAATTTAGATTTAATTTGCAAGACCAGAGAACTGCAAATGAATAATGTGAGATCATCATTCTTAGACTAACTATGAAAGATTGACTTCTGGCATGAATTCTCCTGGCATGTGATACATTTGTTCTATGGCACCGCCTCGTCTCATTTTCATTCCAGATGTGAGGTCATTACATAACTTTGTACAACGTCAACCATGTTATGCGCGTGTAAAAGCCAAGTATGACACAGAGTGAATCAGCTTGCTACTCAAGTGAAAGCAGAGCTACAGTCCACCAGCATAAAAGTGTTGGATTTAGCCTGACACCATACAAAAATCAGTGGGTTGCAGAAGTTATGGACTTTACTACACCCATGTATTCCCTCTTTGTTTTACACTGTCACTTAAAGAATTTATTTGATTTGAAAGATAGAAGCCAACAGGTTGCAAAACCCACCATAGCAGACTTGATTGCCATTGGTGCCTCTCCAACTGAAGCTGTAGTTCACTGAATTATCCAGCACTAGCAAAGGCATTTTTTTATTTCCTCTATAGTCATGTCTTTACTTATTCTTTGTCACATCAAAAAAAAAGTGGTCAACACTGTTTTCTGAAATTTTACATGACAAAAGTGGTGGTTTTGGGTGTGCCTAGCAAGCCATGGTAACATCTGGTCAGGGTTTTTTTTTTTTTTTTTTAAGTAAGAAGCCTTAGCTGACCCTGGTAAAGACCTGTTTATATGCAGGGATATGTTATCTGTGAAAACCACGAGTGGACTTTGATGTAAAATAAAGTTGAACTTTTTATATTTTTATATTAATTGCACCTTAGTTGACAAAATGTTCAGTTTCAAGTGACTTTTGCGGCCACAGTGGAGACAGAATGTCCTGTGATTACAGTGTGTGCATCATAGAGAAAAACACTGAAGCTTGTGGAAGTGATGCTTCTTCCGTTGTACCTTATCTGACCCATAGCTGAAAGTTTATGGTTTAGAACCATAGCAGAAAAGTGCACTCACAGGTCATTGTTAACTTGGTGAGTGCAATATTTTGACAAAAGTCTCAATCATCCTCAACTTATAACACAATATTATAATTGAACTGGAGTTGAACATGTAATTTCACCTGTGTGTGCTCCTTTCCCTCAAATAATGGACAGAGAATTGTTAAATATATTTGCCAGTGTGTCTGTACTGGGGTTTGCACCTCAAGTGTTAATTGTACAATTTAGGTATTTGCATCTCTTGTATTACAGAAAATCTGCTTGTCAGTGTTAGTAAGGAAGGAGACAGTTTGCCACTCACTAGACATAAAAGTTAATCTTGATTTAGTATTAAAAATATAGTTAAAGCTTGTTATACTCACTTAATAATCTATTAATTGGCAGACAGTAATCCCAGAGGTTAACTGTATCTCAGGTTGCTTGCGTACATATACTTGATTGTCATTTGGTGACATTTTGAATGAGTAGAAATTATATACTCCTGCCTGACAAGGAATAAAATATGCAATTATTGATACTCTGCAGCACAAGAAACTGAACTGTTCAAAGCTGACGTATATAAACCCAATAACCATAGGGGCAGTTCCATGTTATGGATTTGACAGAACATGAACAAATAGAGTATGATTTCAATATTTTGTACAATATTTTTCATGTAACCTCTACAGCTGAATTCAGCAACAAGAATGTCCACTTTCCGTGGAATGGCCCAGAAATGTTAAATAAATCATGCAGACATACTGTGGGTCTTAACAGGTGGAGGTGGAGGTGGTGGGTGATGCTTCTTCACTTGGTAGTGATATCTTTCTGGGGTGGCCTCGACCCAGGCCACCGCCAGAAGTAGAACGCATATGAGTCGGAGGTCCATCCTCTGAAGCTAAACCTGTAAGGCAGAATACAACTAATTCAGGCTGATATACATCCCATTGTACAAGAGCATGATAATGAATATGTGAGTCAGATTTTTCACTCCAAGTCAGCAGTCAGTATCATACTCTGTGTGACACAGGACACTGTATTCAATCACTTCCATTACTTACACGACTGAACCAAGCATGCCTCTACAGAATCGATCTGTCACAAGGCCACACAGACACACCCTTAACCCACAAACTCGGTGACTATCTGGCATGTAGAGTCTAATGAGCAAAGTCATGAGATGATAAAGGCCTTGCAAGTTCTAGAGAAAGGTACACCTACCAGAAGGTTTTGGCTGCAAAAGTCAGAGGGATAGGACTCGGGGCTGCTGTCCCGGGCTGTGCAATAAATCCTCAGGTGTTGATTCTGTCTGTGGAGCTGCTACTGTTTTTAAGTGAAGTCATGTGGGTATTTATATGGAATCAACCTCCAGGATCACCCAGCATCTTCCTAGTGCTGAAGCACCTCCCTCGTGTGATGTCAGCCTCAATGAGGGGTTTGTTGCCCCTATAGTGAGTCCATGCTACATTGTGGATGTCTGAGAGTAAATAAATAAAGGGTTATTTAAATTCAGTAATGCTACATAATGGTATTTTGTCATTTTGACATCAAAAAAGTATTGTTTTCAACTATTTTTAAGCAGTTATCACGCAAGTCAAGAGCATGGGTTGGGAAAGGACAGTTGAGTAGATATGCTTGTGAAAGGTTTCTAAAGCTTGTGAAAAGTTTCTAAAGATTTAACTTAACTTGAATTCTGTTTAGTCAGGAAGCATATTTGCAAAAATGTCCATGGCAAACTGTGGTATATACTTATGGTATGTTCAAAATCATATGACGTGATCTCTTTCATTAAAGTTATTTGTTGTAAAAAGCATGACATGAGACAATTTTATAATTCATTTTATGTGCAGTACCATGAAAAACCAGCAGGGGGAAGAGTGGAGGTTTTTTAGTTTCTCATGGGAACTGGTTTACACAGATGCTATTGTGGTCCTAATGGAAGCTATTTTCAGTATTTTAAGACCAGCATTTAGCCAGAAACACTTTCAGTAGGTGGGGACTGCAGTGAGTATCTAGTTATTATCCATAGCCACCTGAATCAGTTTGGTTCTCTCTATGTCTATTTTGCTACACAGCCAGTAAATATTCTAATGTCCTCATTGTAATGTCATGCTAATGCATACATGATGAAAATCTGAGGATGTAGTACTGACTAAAATAGTTAACCAGCAATTTTACTATATTAACTTTGTACACAGCATGTGGGATTGTTTTGTAGTATCTGTGACTGTTTGGTGGTTTCATGATTAGTAATCACAGACTGGTTACCAGAAATAAGTTTGTGGCTTCTATGATGTTCAATCATACTATTGTAATGTTTCTGCTGTGAGATAGGGGCTTTTGTCGTATTACTTGCTGTTAAATGCTGAAATGGTTGTGATCTTGTATAGAGTATAGATCATTCAGTAAGGACTGGGTAGAACAAGATGAGTTTTGCAACTTGACTACAAACATCGCCTGTCACCTTTTTTAGTCAGTTTTTACATATTACATTAAATGTGACTCATTTATCAGTGCTTGGTTGTATAAAAGCAAGACAGATTTTTGACATCATTTTAAAAAAGTGATATTTGCTCCTGTTATCTATCAACCGATCAAAAGAAGAGAATCTGTCTCCCACTGTTCTTTTTGATCATGTGACATTAGTGATTTGGCATGTGTTGCTATGGTTCCGGTGAGACATAATCGGTATGCTGAACATATTATTTGAAAACCTCTCAGCTTTATAACCCAAAGCCATAAGAACCACGGCCATCCTGAGGGAACTACTTTTAAGCCAAATGACAGAGTTACATGGACTAAAGCCGACACTTAAGAACATTCTAGATTCCAATCAATGCATCTTATAGATATTCTCCCTCCGAGCATATGACCACATAGTGGCAACTTGTTTACTGATTTCTTTGGATGTGCATCCTGTCACAACAAATGCATTCCCATCTAAAATAATCATAATTATCTTATTCCATTAAACCATGATTATGATCATGGTCCTGATGTTGGATTGCCTGGTCATATAATTTATTTAAGGGGATTTTAGTAACTCGTTTGTGAATTGTGGCTGATAATGGTAGTCACCGCCTTTGGAAACTGTTTTTGCCTCTCATTTTTTTTTCTTGCACTGTTCGTATAGCTCTAGTGTTTGTTTTGTGTTCTGGGAATAGAAAACAGTTTTAACCCCCAAAGTTTGTTGTCATTTTTATCATTTTTAGTTCCCAAAATATATTGTTTTAATTGGTAAACAGTCCTCCTCGCCGTATATGCAATTTCTACAGTAGATATATGGACTGTGTTGTGTTCCTATGGTAACTTGAGGTGTCTATGTTAGTCTGCACTTGAGAAAAGTGTAGCAGATTAGTGGTTGGAACAAGTGGGCCTCTTTCATATGTTGTTGAGCATGTTGTGCTTGTTAGACATACAAAGGATTGGGAAGTGGGGGTTTACATGACTGAGTACTTAATAGGTCTTCCAGACTCTACTTTTGTTACAGTAATGCAGCACCTCATACTAGTCTGTGCATCTGTGTTAGCACATGACCATATTCACAAGATGCCAGTACCCTCTTGAGCCCTGTTTGTTAGTGTTAAGACTCTTTCCTCTAACCCTCCTGGAGACTTAATGTTGTGGCACCACTTGTTGGGGAGAAAAACCTAAATAAAGGTTAAGGTGACTGATTTAGCCACAGAGATGGAATGTTGCAACTATATTTTTCCTCTGTGGAAGTAGAATGAGATACAGATTTGGGCCTATGTTTTAATAGACTGAATCGGCCAGCACCTTCACTTTATTATTGGAAGAAGTGATGATGGCCCACAACGATGAGTTCAGGTTCAATTACAGGCACCCAAAGACAAACATTGAAATCACTGCTAGAAGTTTAACCACAACAAGGTTACCGGCATGCAGATCTGTTTGTGAAGAACCATAACTGCATCCCAATTTGGATTTCTCCAACTAGTGAAGTTCAAGCTTTTTTTTAAAAGTTTGTTTCATGCTCAGTGCTAAGTCAGATAAATGTAGGGTTCTTCTTTGGAGTTGCATATTACATAATTAGTTTGGCATCATTAGGACACAAATTATGAAATGCTATGCTGCGTTCTGCTTGTGTGTCTTTTCGGTCAGTATACGAGCAATATGTAGCACAGAGGTAGCATAGTGTTTTTGGAAACAACAACAGTGTCTTCTACTCTAAATAAAGTGGTAACACCCATGTCTGCAGATATGTAGATTTTTTGTGCTAAATGCAACATGTCGTTGCTGGACAAGGACACCAAACCTGTATCCATTTTGGCTCTGCTTGGTATAGTAGTAAAGCTGTGATCATGGTTGAATGACCTCCAGCTTTTTACTGTCTTTCTGTGTCAAGATATAGAGTCATTTCAGAGCCTAAAAGATTTATCTTGTTTATACATTTCCATAGTTAATGGGCACCTCACCAAGTTGAGAACTTCTGGGGAGGAAGTTTTAGCCACAGGCCATGAGGTTGCCTGTTTTTTTTTTTTTTTTTAGGGCACCCTTTGGAAAGTGTCAATGTACAGTTGGGTTGGGTTGGGTTCTCACTCAGCCTAAGAGGACATGGGCAAACCAGAGTGTTCAGTCTTTTTCCTGATTGGTGACACAAAGTATATGGCTGTGGAGGTGGCGTCAGGGTTAGTGGTGACTAGCAAGCTAGGTGTTGCATGCCAAAGCCACCGTCTTGAACATTACGGTGATGCTTTTCTTATCCTTGTTGTTGTTTCTCTCTGTATGGATAGCTTTTTTTAGACCAAATTGTCACCCTTTCAAAGTGATTAATGTGGAAAAAGGAGTCGGATGAATGTAGGTGCTTGAGATTCACACGTCACAAATGTCAAAAGTATGGAAAGGACTTGGTGCTTTTCGCTACCTCCCTTGTAAAGATATGCAGTAGAAATATGATATTCCTGCCAGGGTGTTTCTAAAAGGTCAAGATTGTTTTTTTTGTTTTGTTTTGTTAGTGAGATTTTTAAAAGAATTTACTTTTCTTCTTGTGGTTAGCTGTTTGTCGTCTTTCACGTCTACTGATTTTGAGCCATATTCCTGCCTCCTCTGCTTCTTGCTCTATATATCCACCACTGTTGAGCTGTTTTAGTAAGCTAGTGGGAGCTTTAGCTCATAATGATTTTATGAAATTTCCTGCAAATTTGTCAATCAGTGGTCTAATTTAACATACAATACTGTAGTACAACAGTGCTTGTGGAGAGGAAATTATTTAAGCTGGAGTGCTTTTCTTGGATTTGAATTTGGGAATTGTCTTCTCTGTCAGTGAGGTCAAATAATGCATGTCCAACGCTTTTAGTTTTTGGATGCCATTGCAGACAATTGAAAATGGATCAAACTGAAAATAACTTAATTTTCAAGATAAAAGTAATTCTAGCAATTGGCACACATCAAGTGTTTTATGATCTCATTATCAGCCAACATAATTTCATAATTAGCATTTCCTGTAAAGCTTTACCATGCATTTGATCTTCAAAATACTATGCATGATGATGCATGCCTGTTTTCTCCCCTCTCTATGTCTCTCTCTCTATATGTATGTGTGTTTGTGTGTGTGTGTGTGTGCATGCATGCACTGAATGTGAGTGGGAGACCCAGAGACAATGAGAGAAAGTGTAGGAGGAAGTTCTGGCCTGCATGTTCATTTTTGACAGCTGGCCTCCAGAGTTGTGAACATTTAAAGATAGTGTGGAGATGGTCTTGGTTCCCTAAATGGAGGCCTCTTGTGTCCAAGAGCCATCACTGGACATTATTTATGGCCTAGAGCTGTTGGCTGTTGGTGCAGCCATTGTGTTTATAGGTAATTAGCAAACTATGTGTGGAATCAACCCTTTTATTTATCTTTTCCACGTCCTCAGCAGCCAGAGTCCCAGTCGTAAGATGATGACCATATACCATGTCTCACATTTCAAATGGGGTGTGGTTTTGCCAGGTTGCTGTCATGACATTTGGCACAAACAAAACAAACTGCAGGCATGTTGCTGATTGACAGACAGAAAGACGCAGCAGTAAGAATGCTGTGGTATTCCATCCCATTCATGACCAGCTTGACTGCTGCCATAAATAAATTGCTTATTTGAATTTGATTCATTTGATTGAAAGGGAAAATACTCATGCCACATGCCATTCAAAAAAACTTTTTTTCACATTTTTGGTGTTGGAACACCTTGTTTTAGTACAGTAGCATAAATTGTGAACACCAAAGCAAAAAGTGTGATGCCATCAAAAGGAAATAATAAATAACTGTTGGACTGCAAAACCAAAACCAGGGCCTTGATTGTTATGTTCTGAGGCTGACAAGTTGTCTTCTGTGAGACTGCAGAAGTGCAGTGTTGAAATTAAAAGGGTCATAGACACACCAGTCATAAAGGCTTCAATTATCTATCCCCAAATAAACCAATAGCCGGCGGTGCGGCAGCCTAGGCCAACCCATCTTGGCATCGCTTGAGCCCTAAAACAGGAACAGGCCTTTTAACCGTCAAGTATCCATCCTCCCAGCTTAATAATTATAGTGTGACTTCATAAAGTGGTTGTGGCCATTTTTGTATTTTAGTAGGGGAAGCACAGAGATTTGCAGTTTCAAGAGATTTTCCTTTTCGTGTGCTATTTAAATTTGTTTATTATGCTCTGGTTGTTTTTTTAAGGGTTGTCCTGGTCAAAATTGTAAATCACATCATCTTTTAGGATTGAATTAAACCAGACATTTTTTTACAGTGTCATTCATAGCCGTTTTTCACATCCCTTCTTCAAGTTTACAAATGCTGATGCCAGAGGAATAACCTGTCAGGATGTCTGCCTACTAAAATGTTAATATTTTAAATGCACAAGGTTGCAAATGGTAACAGCAACACAGTTGTTGTCTTTGCAGTGTTTCAGTTTTATGGTAATTTTTTTTAGTGTTGGGTTGAGCGGGTAGATGAAAGGAGAGGCTGAACAGTGCGTCAACAGCTCTGCCACTGGGTGGATGCAGTTTTTCACTGGCGCTGTTACATTTATAAATCTGGATTTATTTTATGTGTATGTTTTCCAAGTTTTTATTATTTATTCTTAAATATGTACATTTTGCAGATTGATGCAACCTTAGTGTATTTCCAGTATAAGATCCTGCCCATAGGTAAGGATTATATTTTTCCTAGAAATTTTTAAGCTCAATTTAACATCCAATTGACGGGAGGTGATTTATGATGATCCAAATATTTTATATTGAATTCATGAAGATATGTTCCCAGTTTATCATCCTCTGAGCATCCCGTTTTTAGCTTATCCCATTCAATTAGAAGCCATAAGAGTGCACAAATGTACGACCTCAAAGCCCAAGTGGAAGCGACACACATAATTATGGCATTCTTTGTTTACGTCCTCACATTCTATTTCTATCTACGTTCCGAGGCATTCCATGTGGCAGAAGAGGGGTCAATATGGTGGAAAACTGTCTCCTCCTCAAGTGAATTGGCAGTCATTTTGCTACAGAAACTAAGCAAATCTACAGTATTGTTGATCCATAGAGCAGCAAAGTGTTCTGGATACCAGCCAACAATAAGTTTTTGCATTGAAAGCCACTAAGATCATCATGCTGCAAAGAGAATCCATATACACTCCCTTCTTTTTTTCTAAAAGCAGAAAACATACACAAGATGTACACATCCTTGGGAAAGATCTCCCAGCCTCTCCCAGAAGCAGGAAGGGAACCATTTGGATCATCTTCTCATATCAGTACAAATGACAAGTGAGAAGTTGTCCTTAGTTTCTGTAAAGCTCTAAGCTTTAGCAGTGCTATATAATCAATTTGATATTTTCATAGGGTGAGCCATGTGGTGGGTTTACATCAGTTTAGGATGAAGCATTAGTCCATTCATAGCTTGTGTTCATTTCAAACAGTATAATTCTTGTTAGGGTGGGAATGTACACAGTTGTTTCTCAGGATGTTAATGGTGTGGTAATTGTGTTTGTGCTTTGGTCTGTGTTGTATTGCCTCTGAGATAAGTGCTGACATTTTGTTTTGCTTTGCAATAGCAACAGCCTCTTAACTCACTCTTCAAAGACAAATCGACCAGCAAGGCCTTTCAAGGTTGGACCGTAGGTCTTTATACTTCTAAGACATTTCCAACATTTGTTTGGGAGATATTTGTTTGTGAGGAGGGAGAGGTAAAGTTTATTTTCCCAAATCAGGCGGGGGATCTCATTGTGTTTACATTTGTCCAGCCATGTTTTCGTCATTCAACTGGTGTATGTTTGTGCTCAATATCAACATGGCATGTTTTTGTCATTTCCATTGCCATTGATCAAGTGATTCTCCCATGCATTTATCAGCCTGTCTGAATGAAGGCCAATGATCTGTTAATGAGTTGTGAGCTTTTCTACTATAATAACTGTGAAATCTGGCAGGCGATGAAGGGGCTTATGCTTGTACCCACCCTTAATGTGCCTCTTCTTTCAATGGCGACATGTGTTTTACTGCTTCAGGTTTTATTTGCTTTGCTCCTAAGACTTAAATAGCACAGCCCACAGTTGATCTGGGTGTTACAATGGAATTGGTGTTATTCCAAAAATTCAACAGCCATGCACATTCACATTTTAGTATTTTATCATCAAGACTGCATTGTTTAAATGCCATATCATGTGCTCAGAAGGCTATAACTTGAGTGTCTAGCAGAGAAGACGGCTGTTGGTCCTAAATCTCATTTCAGTCTTTGTCATGGTTTGCTGCTGTCATCACCTACCTCAGTATACTGTACAAACGTTTTATCTGAAGGTTCATCAGCGCTACAGAACAAATGAAGGACCTATGGAATCCATATTGCCTCCTTGGCATGTTTCCTTGGTTGGATGCTTGCTGCCTTTTTTTCCAGTTGCGCTTCTGTAGGCAGAAATCCAGTTCATGGAAACACTTGTCAACTATGTGTTCAGGCCTACAGAATACCCCAATTTTGCTAATTCCTCCCATTTCCGGTAAGCATTGCTGCTTTAAAAGTGGTGGATGTCCATCCCCCATATTGTCCTGCACTGTTCTGGACACAAACATGCAACCACATTTACAATCTAGGTGTGCTGATAAGAAAGCAGTTGTTAGCATATTCACTGCTAGCGCTTCCTGTTCGGAGTCTTCTCATTTTACAGCACTCTACTAGCTGGCTACTGCTACACTCACCCAATAAAACAGTACTCTCATCCAGTTAACGTCACCATTGCACCAAGAACAGTTTCCACACCTGTCTGAAGGCACAACTTCAGAAGCTCCGAGTTGGAGCTTGTCATGCAAAGAAGCTATGTGTGCTAGAGTGTGTTGCTTACACGCCTCGTAAAGTGTTTGGAGGGAGGTTGCCAGATGGCGCAGCACCAACAGATATTTGGACCCCTTGAATAGCTAATGTAGCAAGGAGAGTAAAAGAGTTTTATTAGTTTTAGTTTTAGTTTAGATTTTTAGTGTTAATAGTAGCTTGTTACTTTTCAGAAGTGCATGATTTATGACTAAATAGATTTGACATTTAATTTGCAATTACAGCATTGTCCTGCTGTTTATGCCATCTGTATGAATCCCTTGATTGCTTGCAGATTTGCATACATGGATAAACTACAACATGCTTCCATATTTTTCATGATCAGTCTTTTCACAACACTAACTTCTAACCATTCTCAGAATAAGTTGTGCACTTAGTATGGACAAGTATCCACCCTTGCACACAATGGTTATGCATTAGAGGAGATCATCGAGAAATGACTCTAAAGTGCACCAAACTGAGATTGAGAGTGCAAGTCTATCCAGAATTGGGTATTCTAGACCCACCCAGGCATGTTGTTATAGATCTTAGGGTTTTGTAATGACAGATTGCTAAGTCCACACTTTTACCTCAAAGAGGGCATTACTGTGCAACTGGCAACTGGCTGGAGTCTCCCTACTTAACCTCACATGGATATCCCAGAAACCACTCTTGCATTTCTTCACTGCCATGCATTGTTCACTTCTAATTTGGTGACCTCCTTTATTTGTGTGTGTAGTGGTAGGACATCAGACATTCATCAAGCAAATTTTGGTAATGCATATTTATAGCAAAGGAAACACTCGACGGTCACATGATAGGCATGACAATGCAGGGGAGTGCTATTGGAATGCACCCATAAATCAAAGAACTGACCTCAGAGCACATCTTGCACTTATTGCCACCATCACTCACAAATCTTGTTATCTACCATGCACAACAAGTAGAAAAAAAAAAGTTACCAGTGCCCAGGGCCCCCATGTGCTGCTCTTTGCGGTACTTTTGCTAAATTTGTCTCGAACTTAAAGTTTGTGTGGCTTGCCCAATGTGAAAACATGTGCAGGGAGGGAATGGAATGGGGGTAAGTAAGGTAATGCATCTTTAGAAAACACATGCAAGATTAAAGCTCTCACAGTCAGGATATATGCTTCATTGACTCTGCTTGCTGAGAATATAGGCGTTATGTATGCTGTGATACATGGCCCTGAAATGGCATAGAAATGTGGGTATGCGGAGAGTGTGGGGGTAACTGAGCTCAGTCCAACAACTTACAGCTCTCTACCTTCTGTTTGTGATTTTAGGTGACAAGACAGAAGTATTTTAATGAAGTGTCAAGGCTATAGTTCTGATTTTGGGACTGATGCAAACAGCTTTTTTAGCCATGTCTATGGTTGAAAATGCTTCTGGTGTGGAGGGTAATTACCACCCAGACTGTGATAGCTCTTTAAATGGGACTGTGTGTGCGTGAGACTTTGCTCTGTGCTGTTGAATATGTGGGTGTATCTGTTTGAAAGAGTAGGGGGAGGGGAGAGCTTGTCTCTTACACAGGTAAAATTGCTCTGATGATCAACAGGGACATCCTCAGACAAAACATTCTTCTGTGAGAATACTTTGAACTCATTTCCTGTAAATGCTTCTCCACTTTCAAAAAATGTGGGCATGTGTTCCTGTACCAGTCGTGGGTGGCCAAGGGAATTGGCCTTTATGCTTTAAAGAAGGGCAATGTGTTTGTAAAGCTGCACAATTTTTCAGCACATTCTCACGGTACATGCAGTCCAGTTAGCAGGGCAGGATAAGATCTGCAGATCGGTGTCCACCCAAAGACCACTGACTTTTCCTCTCCTATACTTGTGTCCTCTCTCTACACATGAGTGCCCCTTATTTCTTTGCCAATTTTTGTCACAGAGGATGTTTAACTTTGGAGAATAAAGAAAAAGTTCAGAAATGACCCTCAGTCCCCTCAGACAGCTTGGAAGATCACAATTTTACATTACCAGACTTGCAGACTTTTTCTTATTGATTTATTTATTTTATATTAAAATTTAATTGAATACATTGTTATAATTGAATTTGAGTATTTTGCATGATGTATTACTTTTGTGTTTGCAAATGTAATGTGTGCTCTAGATGAGAGGGACACAGAGAGGAGGCACAAAGGAACAGTGCAGAATGAGGGAGTGATTGTTTGGAGAAAAACTGTAAACATCCAACAGCGTCACCTGCTGACTTCCTTTGCCAGGTCAGAGTTTGTCATGCTGCAGCATCAACATGATTGTTTTAAGAGCAAGGTCGGGCTTGGAGGCTTGGAGTACAGGTCTGACTTTAATCTGACTGGCCTACCAGTTATAGCCATTTCTGCCAAATATCATCACTTCCATGATCATTGCTTCATAGCATGATTCTCTCATGACATGTATATAACATGTATCACATGTATATAATTGTTGTATGGCTTTAAATCTGTTGAATTTCATCCATTTTAAGGAGCCATATGTAGTACATATAGATTAGAACATCCAAAGCTGACCTAGAAACACCAACATAATTCGGAAAACACAAACAAACCAAAATGTATAAGCACCATATTGTTCAGATTTCCTCTGAAGTTAGCATGCAAACAAACTGAGGCCGGCTTTTCTGTAATCACATTTTACCTCTTTTGTCTGTTTAGTCCTGTGTTGTCGCATGATAAATGCATTGTAATTTGCAATACACTGCATTTCTATGGTGGAGATGTGACTTCTGTAGTTGTCCAGAAGAGGGCAACATAAAGTACAATAGATAAATTACAAGCCATGTTACTGAATGTTGTTTTTGGCTTCCTTGGCATGTCTAAAGTCTGCATCACGAGGTATGGTCGTAGCTGAACCATTAGAATGGTTTTATACTATCTGTAGATACCTCTTCTGTTCTTAGGACGTTCTGTTTTTTTGTTTTGTTTTGTTTAATTTGCCATCCGTCGAGTCAGCATTACGGGGCATGACTGTCTGAGCCTCTATATTATGATTACTGTAGTTTTTTTCTTTTTTAATATTATGTTCTAGTAATTTATTGTGGTGTGGATTAGATCAGTGTTCTAACTATTACTAGCCTTTGTGAGTTGTTTGATTTAAAAAACTAGTTAATTAATTAATTCAGTGTATCTAAATTAGTGTTAATTTACCTATCTGTAAAAGTATTGATGTTTCTGTTTTTACTATAGTATATTTTTTATTTTTTTAATATAATGATTTTGTATTGTATGTTGCTTTGGATAAAAGCATGTGCCAAAAGTCTATAAACAGAAACATCTCTGGCTGAATTCTATCATCCTACCCTGACATGGCAGATGACAACTGCAGTCAGGGAATTTTTTGCATGATATAATCCTCCATATAATTTCCATGAAAGCCTCCTTTTGTTTGAAAGTCAGCAAAATCAAATTGGAAGATATTCTTGCAGACAAACAAAACAGAGTTGCCTATAATCATATCCTTGTTCTGCAATGTTTTGGGTGATGGTTCTTAAAAATCTGTGTGGTCTAAATGGGGCAAGAGAAAATTAAATGGAATGTAATTGCGTTTCCTTGCCCTTATAAGTTAGCGTTAGCTTTTTAAATTTTGCTATATGGTCTGTTTTGCCAAATGTTCTTATCAAAAGCACTCAGTGACCTCAAATAACAGGGCTATGGTATTTACCCAGGACTTTAAAACACCACTTCCTTCCTGCGGTGTTGCCCAGCACACCTTTTTGTTTTGAATGTAATTGAATGGTAATGTCACATACATTGCTGGTTCACTCTCCACTTGAACTCCTTGCTGCTCTTTAGTTTTGAAGTGTGTTTGATCTGCCACCAGAGGGCAGTGTTGGTAAAGAAATCATCTTTTGTCACTGATTGTATGTTGTGAGGGGGTTTCCAAGTGAAAGAACACTGGTAGCAAATACCCAGGATCTTGTCAAGTGTCACAGTCACCGGGTTTAGACATTTGAAGAAATGCACAATTAAGACCATACAGTTTACATTTATTTTCAAATATTGGCTATCTGATTAAATATCTGATGATGCACTGTCTGCCAATGCACTCCAGAACCTGCACCACAATGTTAATCTGGTAGGATCATGACCATTTAGCTGTAATGTGTCTGGGTATCTGGATACCATCTGAGTGCTATATGGCATAGAGTTGATGCCAAGAGGCATAACAATCAGCTCTTCCATAGCATGACTTTAGATAGTTTTAGTGAGCTTTAGTGCGTAATGTATTAATGTGTACTGGCCTACTGTTATGTACGAAGCCAATATTATTACCAGCCTGTCCTTCCAGCCCATCCTAGGGCGCTCTGTGCTAGTTAAATACAATACCTCTTTTTATCCTTCTCTGGCACATGCTTGGACCACCATGCCCACTATGTCTGTAGTTTGACAACCTCAGGTTTGTGCTGCAGAGCTAATTGTTGTAATCGCATAGATTGTGTAGCAGGCTAATCCTCCAGCTGAGTTTCTGCTGGCCTCCTCTGGCCTGTGTCTGTGCTGCACGTGGCTGAGTTGGGTGTGCTTTCTGTTCTCTGAGGCCTTCTCTCCCTCGGCTTATGAAAATAGATGTGTCCCACTTCTCACATACGCTCTACATTCCTCCTCTGCAGTGTAAACCCCAACACACTTCCTGTGCTGGGGACTTTATGTTGTTCGAAGGAAAGGATGGTTTTACCTTTAGTCATGTGCCACTTTTTAATTAAGTCCAAATGTTGACCTCAGTTTTACTTCAAGAGTCTGCTGAGGTAATGTCAGCAAAAGGCACTGTGAAAGAAATATTTGCCTGAATGCCACCATTTGTGTTAATGGAGACAAGGATTAGAGCATTTGCCCACATTTCCTCTTTTTCTTTATTTGCCCTGTTTTCTAAAACAACAACAAATAAAAGCCAAACAAAGTAATTTTAGGGACACATGGGGTATGACTTTTGAAGTGGAATATCTTATTATTTTTTAATTAAATGGGTGGGTGGATGACGCAGCATGCTACTCACAAGGGAAACTCAGAGAATAGTTACTTCAGGAATGTGCTTGTTGGTGGGGACTGTTGGAAATTAACTGTAAAACGTCTGAATTACTAAACAAAATGATCGTAAAATGCCTGTGTCACCCACCTCCTGAACAGACTAAGCTGAGTGAATTAAGCTGAGCAGACACATGGGTGTGAGAAGATGACTCTGATGAGTATACTGCAGTCACACTGCAACTGGTAATGCTATTAGGTTTCCAGTGAGTTACAAAAGGACCCAGTCCCTGCTGTGTGCAGCATCTGGCCTACACTTTAACATTCTCTTGAAGTCAGTGTCCATGTTATATTTGTAGCTGGGTTACACTGTAAATCTCTTTGAAATACCACTGAAGAAGCCTGTTAAGTGCGCTGCTCTCCATACCGCCCCTGTTGCTCTTGGGTGCTCCACGCCACGAGACAATACTATTGTAAAAGGCGCTGTATAAATAAAATTGAATTGAATTGAATTGAATTCTTACGTAACCTGTTACACAATAGGACCAACGTGAGACAGCACTGATGTTAATTGTTTGCCCTTGCTGTTTGTGTGTGTGTGTTTATCAGAGGATGCTGGGACATACTTCCCCAGAGTGAAGCGGAACCCAGGGCGCTACCTGCAGCCCTGCTCAGACTCAGTCAAGGCCTGGCTTCGTCGGATGAAGAACTCCGGCAAAGTGCTGCTTCTCATCACCAGCTCACACAGCGACTACTGTCGACTGGTGTGTGAGCACATCCTGGGGTGAGTTTCCTACACACTCCTGTACAACTGCTCCACTTGGGATGATGCAATCAACAATACTTTGCTTGCGCACACACACACACACACACACACACAGCCACAGCCCTCACCCTACCACCCGCTGCCCATTCATTTTCATGTGGCCACCACCATGGCTGGGCAGTTGCTCTTGGGGGCTCTGTCCTTTGTCTGTGGCAGTGGTGGTGCGCTCTGTGGTCGGCAGGCTAATATTAGACCCTGATCCCACTTATGGTCTTGGCCAGGCTCTCCAGCAGATGTCCCACAGACATGTGTGGTAGTTTATCAGTGCCGTAGCCCCACAGAAGCTCCTTTATATTAAAATGGCCCAACTCCAAAGTGGTAGTGAGTCCAACAACCACCTGGCCAGAGGCTCCGCAGCTTGTGTTATGACAGTGAGATGGGGGCTGGGGGGTGGTGGGCTGAGTATTGTTTGAAAGGGAGAGCTGTTCAGCATGTGGGGCTTTGGGAGAAGGGGAAGGCGTTTGTTCTGGACGCCTGCTGGGCCTCTTGGGATTCCTGTGGCACAGGCTTTTCCCTCAGCAATTTCCTGTCAAATAACCCGGCCTGGCCATTTGCTGGTCTCCCACAAGCCCTTGCTGTTGCAGCCACTGCTGCTCCCAGTGACCCTGGCGTCCTAGTAGCCTTTCACCCTTCTAAACGTGCCACCTCTGCTCGGACGGTTTGGAGCACCCCATCATACCAGTGCAAATGACTGTTCAGGAAGCATGTTAACAAGACGTGGAGGCATAGATTTATGTCAAGATAAGCTGGAGGTGAAATACAGGCCTCGCAGGCAAGGCCATGTCCATCACAAGATCTGTGAATAATAGGCCTTTGTTCACTTGCATACATTGGCCTGCATATGAACCTCTCTGTTGAGTGCTGTAGCCTAAGCACCAAGTAACTATACCACCACCACCCAGCCTTCCCCAGAGGCCTTTCCTCTAAGCTAATTCCAGCAGGCATGTTCGCCCCTGACCATCTGTAGGAAAGTGTTCAGTCACTCAGTTGGGTCCTGAATCTGTCAGTGAGGCACTGTTTTCCTGGGCTCTGTCAAAGTACATGCATCCCAGAAGGGGCCACACATTCCGAGACCTCTAATGCCTGCTATCCTTGATCAAGCCAGTAGTTGGGCTGTGTCACGTGACCAGACTGCAGCTACCTCACCTTTGCTGCCCTGTTGTTTTAAGTAATACTAATCTCAAATTTTGGTCATTGTAGCTGGAATGATTTACATAGTCAAAACAGATTGCAGATTGTGTTTGTGAATTTAAACCTGTTCTTGTCAGTGGCTGGGCTGTGTCGTGACCAAACTGCTGCCACTTCACCTTTGCTGCCCTGACTACCTAATTGCAGGGGAATGTGCGCAGGTGAATGGCAGTGTGTGTCACTATAAGAGTTGAAATTTTACCTTTGTCTTCTTTTTCTTCTTCTTCTTCTTGTTCCTCCTCTTCCTCATCCTCCTCTTCCTCCCTTTTCAACTACATTGACATGTCTGCTCATGACCCGACTTGGTTTCACCTCCAGCTGCATACGTATGCCTGTGGTGGAAAGATTCTCATTCCTCTTGAAATGTTTTGCAACTCGTGACTGCAGGAATTGACAATGGCAAACATTACCCCACTGCAGCCATTAAGCAAGTCTACTTTAAGAAAAGGCCCTGGAGACCGGATGCTGCTTCAGCTGTCTTGGGCCATTTGGAAACAAAACTTTAAAACAGTAACCCCGCTAACCCTTGAAAGACTCAGCATGCAGTCTCCATCCTGCTCCATCATGTTTATCTTAGACACATTCCTGATGTCATTTTTTGTAATCCATGCACTGTTTTCAATGCAGTTGTATTTACATGAGCTGCAGTGCTTTTGTCTGTCCAAGAGGCTTGCAAAGTTTGACCTCAGGCTCAGCCATGTTGAATAATTTTGCCCTGTTACTTTTTCAGGAAAGACTTTGAGGAACTGTTTGATGTCATAATCACCAATGCCTTGAAGCCTGGCTTCTTCTCTCTGGTACCCCATCAGAGGCCTTTCCGAACATTGGGTGAGTTACAACCTGTGCTGGCATCATCATATTCAATTACATACAAATCTCTCTCTCACAGCAGCCTCACTTTGAGCAGACATGAAAGTAGAAACTAAAGTAACAGTGATGTGTTACACTTGTATTGTGCAATTTTAGGCTGAAGGCCCGTAAATGTTCTGTTACTGCTCTCATTTGTTACGGTTGAAGGACGAGCCTTTCAGATGCCTTTTTTTTTAATGCTTTTGTCGTATGTTGGCAATGATCTAGCTTTTGAATGGTGTGTTGTGTAAATTATGCTGTGTCTGCTGAATGGACCTCCTTATAGCAGTCATACCTAGCTACAGGTCAGGCCAGCCATATTGTGTGGCATATTTTTCACTAGCTGCAAACCTTGTGAGAGGGATTACTGCACTCTTTTCCTTTCTGAGCCCTCTGAACTCTCGAGCTGATTTTGGAAGTTTCGGGGTGGACTGCATCCCAGGATTTCCTGTTTGAGAAGAAACATGCTGACTAAAGTGTTATTCTTCAGATAGTGTCCCCAGCTCAATATCCCCAGCAGTGAGTGGGTTTGGCCCCGGTCGTATTTTTCTTGCATCAGGTTTAATTGCAGCATGAGCACTGTGTGTTTTTCTTCCCATCCTAATAATGCCACGCTGTTTCCCACAGGCGCATCGGAGATGTTTCAAATGAGGACGTCTGATTGTGCTCATTGTATCTCAGGTTCAGCGCTCCTATTCAGATTTGTACCCATTCTCAGTGCTGGCCAAGCCCCATCTCAACTGGTGTTCCTCTGCAGAGCTCGGATCAAGCTGTCATTCTTGCTCGCTCCCCATCTGGGATCATGTAGAGGGGATGAGGCTGAAATAAACAAGTCTGCAGACTAGTAACCCCACCCCCACACTTCACCCCCACCCATACACACACACACACTCACTCACACACACACACACACTACTCTGTGATCCCTGCCATGTTGGCACAGCTGTCCACTGTCTCTGGTGGTCTGCTTCTCTGTTATCTTGGTTCAGTGCATCACTGCTTTGTGTCAGTCTTCAAGGGACCTATTCAGCCTTAGATATAGAGTATGACCCTTAAGCAACTTGTGCACATGCCTTGTGGATAAGGGAAATGGTGTTGCCATGGTTATCATTACATTCCTCAGATTGATTTTTTTTCTCTGTGTGATAAATTCTGTTACCTCCAGATGTTTAGAAGCTAGAAGAGAAAATCAGACAGAATTGACAGTTACTTGGTATGCTGTTAGTTTCTTTGTAGTGTCTTGATGTGATGTCTACATGGGTAACTTGGTTATAATCTAAGTCTAATAGGCAGTGATTTTCAGCGATAACTTTGTGAACCTTCTCTCTCCTACTGTGCTTGCTCAAATACAGCTGTTTCTTTATCAAATAGAGATTTGGTTTAGTTCATTAATTAGGAACATCTAAGAAAGGATTTGGATCACCACAGTCACTTGAATCTCTGGCTTCATGAAATGTGTCCAGTCATGTATTTAAGCATTTTCAACAGGCATACCATCATGGAAAGCCTTGAGGTCACCATGGTTTTAATAGTTCTGTATGTAGCTTCAATGGTTTGGCCAAAAGTGGGCATGGCCATAGTTGCCACTGATGCCAGGGGCCATAAACTGTAGCAGCACCACAACTAGACAGTAGCATATGTGGGCAAGGCCAGATACAACCCCTCAAAATTCATTCAGTTTCAAAGTATTCTGAAAAAACAGTTGGAGTGTCTGTAGTTGTTGCGTAATCAAGTGAATACACATAAATGCACTATTTGGATTTGAAAATAGCAGGACAAGCAGACTGTCCCGCTCCCTGTGGTTATGGAATTCAACAGTAAACATTCGGTTCAGTTCCCCTTTAGAATAACATCTCTTCATCTCTTCACAGTGTGATTCTACGCAGACCGTTCTACAAGAGCGTCTCACTTTGTGTGTATGCTTGGGCTTGTCTGTTTGTCTGTGCTGGCTGTATGTATTTACATGTGTCTCTTCCCCACTGCCACAGTGTTTATAGACTGTTTAACCTTCACAAGAATGTAAACTTGTTTTGCCATTCAAGAATGGGTGTAATTTGTCAGAGGTTGGAGAGGGGTCACACCTCCCTCCCTGTTTGTATGGTACGCCAAAGAGCATTTCAGTCAGCTCCTCCCATTTCAGTCCAAAATGTTGACCTACCCCAAATTGTGGAAAAAAATAAGACATCCGTGCCAGTTGTCACCATTATATTACTTTTGACTCATCGGGTTGGTTTAGTTTTTAAGACTAAACTAAATGAGTTCTGTTTTTAAGACACACACCCATACACAAGTAAAGCAACAGCCAGACACTCACACGCACACTGAAGATGATATCTGTCTTGGTAATGTTCTTAATATTCCTTCAAATGCAGATGCACAGAGCACAATAACAATTGTAGATGTAATTACAACGTCAAACTTAAAAGTGGATTGAAATTAACATCTGAGTGAGTTGTGTGGTCTTGGTGGCAAGTGCAAGTTAGCAAGACCTTCCAATTGGACAGCCATTTGGTTTATTTTCAAATGGAAGTTTCTGGGGCCTCCCAGAGGTTTTTAGAGCATGAGTAATGTTCTGGGAGCTGTGTTGTTCAGCCCCACTGTCTTATCTTGGCTTAGCTCCATTGGAGACTAGAAGCTTAAATTTTGAGAATGCACTTAACATCTTAATCTTAATCTTAATCTTAATTTCTCTTTTATACTGCACTTTATATTACACTATTGCACTTTCTACTTAAAATAGTGCAGTTTTTATGTTAGCAATATGCACTCTGTTGGTTTCTTTCATTGTGTTGTAACTTGAATGTTATCCGCTTTTGGATAAAAGCGCCTGCTAAATGCATAAATGTAAATGTAAGTAAACTATTTTGTGTGAATGCTCACACGTTTTGTTGCTCATGCCAGACCCATTTGGTCAGATTACATTTTTCTTGCCTAAACAGGTTTAGAAAATGTTTCAGAGATGTGCTATGAAGTGTGTAGGCTTCAATGAGGTAGCCATCACATTTAACAGATGCAGAGCTAATATGTTATTCAGAAGGCCTTGTAGTTGAGTGGAAAGTTTGTGTGTGTGGTATTAGTAGATTGGTCTTGAAGGGACAAGTGTGTGTGTGTTTGTGTGTGTGTGTAGTGTGTGTTGTGAGTCATTAGTCATGCTGAAACAGAGCAGCATGGTGAAATCACTCTCAGACTTGTGACTAGCAGAGGTATAGCCCCAGGGTGTGCAGGAGGGGGCAGTCCTCAGAAAAGGGCCAAGCTCTGATTGGTCTGTTTCTAATCACCCGCTGCTGTTGGGTGCCATACTCTGATGAAAGGGCTGCCATAATACTTACCAGCAGTTACGCAGGAATCCAGCCTGAATGAGAAACCCAAACCTTGTGGCTTTGTGTGTGAAACAACACTAAGGGCAGTAATAGTCTGCAGTAGCCCTTATATTAGAATGACCCCTTCCCACTCAGCATTTTTTAACCCTGTCACTCAAAATATTGCTGAGTATTCACTTTCCCACCATATTTTTCTAACTACTAGTAGTTTATAATGTGAGCTGGAGTAATCAGTGTAATTGCTTCGGTATTTTGTCATTCCTGTGGAAAATGCATTTTCTGGAATATGGTTTCATCCTTCACCTTTTGAATACATAGGCTTTTATAAAATGTCAACATCTTTAACAATTATGTCATAGATTTAATTCATGTATGAACCCCAAATTTTTTGAGGCAGTTTGCCCAGCAATGAAAAAAAGAGGAATTTACACAAGTACTTTTACACAGCATCGTTGTTGCTGTCAAAAATATCCTCCCCTTAAAGGGGACATAGAATGGATGAATGAGTATTGTACCTGATGTCCAGTGTAGCAATACCTGCTACACTGTCAAACTTAATCCATATGTGAATGAGTATCTCTGATGTTAAAATATATCTATATATTCTATTTCTATCTATTTCTATATATTCTATACTTTAATTTATCAAAAATAGCTCAAGTGCAATTTTAAATGCCCAGATAAAACCTTCTATTTAGGCTGGGTATTGAAAGGTCCTTTTGGCTAAATGGCGCCTTCTTTGGTGACCACAATTTAACTACAATTGCGTTGAGCTATTTGACATTACATGCAGGCTTTGTTCTAATTCACCCTAGTTTTAGTGGCTATTTCTATGTTCAAAATTTTCATATGAAGGAGGGCACTACCATGCCTTAAGTTCATGATGGCTTTTTAGCTGTGCACAAGCTCTCCTAATTCATCAAAGCCGAGGCAAAAAAGTTTTTCCATTCTATGTCTCCTTTAAATTTAAAAGGACAAAATCTAAAAAGAAGTCAGTGAAAGATTATGGGCTAAAAAAAAGTCAGACACAATTGCAGCAGATGCTTATTTTTTAGACTAATCCTCCAGTGATTATAGTTGGAAACTATTAGTCTCTGAGCCCCAAGTCAGTCTGTGTGAATGAGAGTGTAGACCTGTCATGGCTGTGCAGCTGCTTACTATATGGAGTCTGCAAGGTCCTAGAGCTTCCATTTGGCAATCAGGATTTTAGCATTGGATGTACGTCCTTCCAAGAATTACTGAACTCAGTAAAAGAACTTGAAAACTAAGATGTTGGGGGCAGCCATGGCCTACTGCTTAGGGTTTCGGTCTTGGAACCGAAGGTTGCCTGTTTGATTCCCAGCCAATGGATTGTGGCTGAAGTGTGCCCTTGAACAAGGCCCCTCACTGTTCCCCAGGCGCCGCTATAGCGGGCAACCAACTGCTCTGGGTTAGTGAGTATCTCACCTCATCCTGTGCTGTGTATGTTTCACTAATTCATGATTTGGTTAAATGCAGAGACCAGATTTCCCTCATGGGATCAAAAGAGTATAGATTATCTGTATATATTATTTTAGATTGTCTAATTATATGTATTATATTAGCTCTAGTCTGGGGGGATCCATGTGCAGAGGGGCCCTTTTGCCTCAGTGAGGAGACCCCAGAGTAGGCAGAGATTAGAGGGCAGAGACCTGTGGAGGGCACTGGCACCCTGCCGGGGAAATGGAGTGGTTGGTCAAGCTGGTCTGTGGTCAACCAAGGAGCAGGAAGAATTAGGAGTTGTTTAGCATCTGGGACAAGATTACTATTTAAGTGGTATTCTACTGTATCGATCACACATGACCCAGCCAGAGATTGTGTAGAGAAGTAGTTTAAGTGCCGTTAAACTTGAGACAATCAGAATGTTTCAGTCAGGCACCCAATGTAGCCTCCCTGTAACTGTGATATTGTGAGGGTTTTTTTGCATGCGAGAGCTGTCACCACAGAAACTGTGATTAAAAGATGCTATTGAGCAAGCCAAATAATTATGAACTCATTTGTAGCTCTTAATGTTCACCACAGTGAATGACATTGCAGTGAATTACACCACAATGAATGATATTATTATTACAATGAATCAGATACAGAATTAGCTGCATGCCATTCTCACTGAAGCTGTGTAGTCAATGGTAATACATGTGTTAATTTCTTTCCCAAGTACACCTGGTACAATTCCACTTTTTCAACTGTTTTATTAGTTTCAGTCACATTATCAGTTGAATATCATGTCATATGAACAAACCCTGTTTTACATGCACAGACTAGTCTAGAGAAGGTCAGTGTAGCATTTCAACCAGACGATTGGCCTTGTCTGAGTTTACATGCACAGGAGTGGAAGCAGTTTATTGATCTAAACTACCAGTATGTCCATTGCGATCTAAACTATCAGTATGTCCATTACAGTAGTAGTAGTAGTAGAGTTCATATGCTCCCATTTCAATATTTATTTTTTTCTATGCACATTTTTATGTGTGTATTGACCACATATGCTGTTCAAATCTGACATGACTGCCATGACACACCATGGCCAAGTTGATTTTATATCCCCAGAAGAATCCACGTTTCCACGTTACAGGTTACATGTAATATATTCATAGCAGCACACTCTGTGTTAATTTGTCTGCACTTTATCAACTTTAACGTGAAGGCCATGGGGCCGAAACATTGGAAATAGTAAAGTAGCCTACAAAGAAATGAACATGGAATGTGTGCCTAGTAATTCATTTATTTTTCTTGTTTTTCCCAGCCATCACCTCACTGTGAGTGTGCATCCTTTCCTTCCTGTATTTATGATTGCAGTTTAAACATGCTCTTAGGCAACTATATGATAGTTTGATGAAGGCACAAAGCTCACTAACGGAGCACATTTGTTCAAATTCATGTCATGGAATGTTTTGGAATGTTCATTTTGGGAACTCGTGCCCACGTTTTGGGCTTTTTTACTATTTCTATTGATACCTTAATTCACACATAAGCCATGTAAGAACATAAATTGTTAAAAATAAATAGGCCACTGACTCAGACTGAGTAGTCCAGTTCGGTTTGGTTGCAGCAAGGTTAAGGTGTTTACATGGATTTTAAAAAATCTCTTTAGTCAGACTAAGTCACAATACAATTTTTCTCTTGGTGCAGGTAAGCAGACCTAGAGTTGAAGTGCCTGTAATTGACTGTGAGCAATGTCCCTGTGTGCAGTGAATGATGTAGAGGACAGTGAGGGTCTGCCATCACTGGACAAACCTGGCTGGTACTCACAGGGCAACTGGCCACATCTCCATGAGCTGGTCAAGACCATGACGGGAAAGCAGGATCCTAAGGTAAGAATGGAGAGTGTGCGTGTGCCTGTGAGAGGGGCTTAAAAGTGTGTTTGCACTAGCCTTCTCACAGCAGGGTCTATGGTTGATCTACCTGACGCTATCTTTTTTTCAGTCAGTCCCTGTTCTTTCCATAAGTGAATCAGTGCGTGAAAATACCTGCTACACTATCAAACTTAATCCATATGTGAATTCTTGGCACTTCATACCAGCTGTCAGGAAGCACATCTACTTGAACTTTGAGACTGACTCTCATTTGCACCACTGGAACAGGAACAGAGAGTTCTTCACTGTAAATCAAGCAACGCAAGTTCTCACCGGCATGAGGGCACGCTGCGTTTGGCAGCAGACACCTGTAGCTGCTGGCTCCTGTGAAAGATGGCAATCTCACTATGTGCCAGTGATCTGCAAACAGGGCGGGGCTGCCGATGAAGCCCCCAGGCTAGCATTGCACAAGGGATAGCTGTATATGAAAAACACCACTGCACTCTTGAACAAACACACACACACACACCAACACACAAGTGAGTGCACCTTGAGACACCCATGCTCCACATCCTCCTCCTTGGGTTCTGTCTTTTCCGCCATGCGTCTCCATGGGTGGCTGAATGCTCCCAGTGTTCTTGGGGGAGGGGGGGTGGTCCTGGAGAGCACTCCCTCAGATTTCAGTGTCAACCTGCCACTTGAGGGGGCCTCTGAGGTGACCTGTGTCTGTAATGTTTTGGGTTTGCTCCACTTTCACCTGACGGGACTTATGGCTGCCCCACTGAATAGGCACCATTCATACTGGCTTATAGGGCCTTAGAGTGCAGACTGACTTGGACCCTCCCTCCTTCTCAGGAAACAATGTCACATTCACGTGCCTAACCGAATTTTCAGAAGATCCATGTAATCCATGGAACTGGATCCATGGAAAAAGTCAATCTTTCAGTGCACTATGGAATTATTTTCCTAGTTTAAACCAACAGTGAAATACTGGGTGCAGAAACGAATGACATTGATTCATTACGTCCACAATTGTCCATATGTGGATTTGTTTGTAGTAAAAATATAGGCTTTGTACTTGAAATGTGTAAAGTAATAAAATCAAACTTTATTTTAGAGGCACACAAACACAAATCATGGATGGATGCCCAGTAAAGGAGGGGATTGCATACAATAGCAAAGGTTGTGCTGTCCAGCAAGTCTCAGTCCCAGCACTTCACACCCTCAAAGGTTGTTAATGTTTCAGCACTCATTCACCTCTTTGCTTGTGTTGTGAAGAAGGCAACAAGTGTCAAAATATGAACAAACTAAGAGTATTGGATAAGTGTTATTTCATTTTATGCTGAGGCATTCGTAGCACTATTTACCGTGCACTACTGTAAAACCACTTCCCTACCACTTCTTCCTTCCCCTTACACACAACAGGAGGTGTGGCTTTTAACTGCCTTAGTCTCATGAACGATGATGAAATAATGGAAATTCAAAGTAATTTGAGCCTAAGGGTGTTTATTCTTTTAGACTTTCATCTTAGTAGGAGTAGTCTCTCCTACTCTCCCAGTGTTTCAAAGTTGTAGTGCTGTGGCCTTGCAAGTGAAATGTTTTGAAAGATAGAATAGAAAGAGCACTGTTGCTCAAAGGATGTGCTGGGACTAGTCAGCACAAAGAGCCACTGTGTGACGGGTTTAGAAGAAACAAGCCCTATGATGGATCTGTTTGGTTTTACAAGGAGACGCATTTCCAAACTGTCCTATCGGTTCACTGTTCCATCTTGGGCTGTATTTATGCCCGTCAGGCCAATCCTGAGAGCATCACCCACAGAGGCTGACATCCTTTATAAATCACAGTGTAAAATGGTTTAATTATGCAGATTGCACTCAGCATGCCATTCATCCCAGTGGCCTGAGAGGAATTGAGTTGAGCTTTTTAATCCAGGCACATGTTACCAATAAAGAGGCCCATAAAAGCTTGCTCTATTCTGTGATGCCAGGAGTTGGAATTCCTCGGCCAGTAAATATTTTTCATACTTTACCTGCGCCTTTGGCAGCAGCTAGCTGAAAACTGATCGGTGGACCCAGCCGTGCTGCGGTTCTGCCAGGGCCAGCATTGAGGCTGGGGGCCAGCGCCGGGGATAACTGGAGCGGGGATGGGCACAGTTCTGGGAATGTCTGGATACCCGAAACCTGAGCCCACCTCAGAGGCGAGCACTGACGCTGTTTATTTACGCGTGGCAAAACGGCCGGCTCGTACACATGGGCCACTAGCCAAGGGGGTGATTTCCGGAGTTGCCCCAGCAATCATCGGGGGTAACATTGACCACCAACACCACCCCACGCTTTTCTTGTTTCTTGTTTCTTGCTCCCCCTCCCCCACCTCCCCTCAACTCCTCTGGCTCTGGGTCTAGTCTCTCCTGCCTCCCCCAACCTTGCATTCCTCTCCGGAGCTGTGGAGAGGGCCTCTGAGTACAGCCCCTTTAGCACACTGCATGGGCTAATAGCCTTTACTCTCTCAATAAATTTGGCTTCTTGTAACCCTGGTAAGAAAGAAACACTCTTTGTCTGTGGCTTTGACACTAACAGCCTTCATTTGTTTGAGGAAATGCAGTGGTTTTGGCAAACAATTTGTCAGGTCGTAACACGTTCTGTTTGCTAGTCCTGCATCTGCTGTTTTCTTTTCGTTTTCAGGTTTGAAAGATACAATGCACTCTATATGTACACAGAGCGTGTGCAGTGTTTTCCTCCTCCTCACAAATGGCCCATATGAACAAGAGACAGAAAAGGGCCTTAAATGAGACCCTGTTGCCTCCACTGCCTGGCAGGCCTGAACTTGATTGTCTGGTTTTATCTTTGTCCAGCCTAGGAGATCACGACAATCACCAGTACAGCAGGAATCTCATCAGGTGTCTGACAGACTTAGGCAAGGCAAGGCTAGGATAGGATATATAACACATACAGAGCACCTTAATTTGGGTTATAAAAAGTATTATTATGAGAGCATCTGGGTACTGGGGAACTGAGGATAGGTTTGAAACTGGCAGTGTTGGGCAAGCTACTCAGAAAGTTTAGTTAACTAAGCTACCAGTTACTTCACGTCAGATGAGGCTTCACTACAGTAAAGCTCCCTGAAGACAAATATAATTGACAAAGGCCTATACATAAATTAAATGGTCCAACCTTCTGCTGAGATTCTATTAGTGACCAAACTAACAGGTCTCTCCAGTAGACATACAATAGTAACTAACCAATACTAAGTAATTGTACTTTTACATAGGTAAAGAGTTTGTAAAACAATAATGTTTTGACATAATTGATTTTTGTATACATTGTGTAAATTATTTTTTAATTATGGCACCTCTCCTGCAACAAATGCATCACATTATTGCAAAGAAATGATCTTTCATGCATGACCTAGATGGAATATTTGCTGCTGTGAGCTGATGCCCTAAAAATGTGACTTATGGGAAAGCTACCACACTACATTGCCAAAAAAATAACTAAACTAATAGCTATCAGATTCAGAAAATAGCTTCACTACAGCCAGGCTACTCAGAAATGTAGTTAAAGTAGTAGCTTTGATACTAGTAGTGAAGTTACTGCCCAACACTAAAAACTGCCAAGAGTACTGTTGCATGCATTGTAATTGCACTAAGAGATTATAAACCTGTGTGTGACCATTCCCATCATCCTCTGACTCATTCATTCATGGCTGATATGTCAAGCATGCTCTGGCCTCCCACGATGTGCAGGTGGTGTATTTCGGAGACAGCATGCGTTCGGACATGTTCCCCGCCAGCAGCTACGGGAAGTGGGAGACGGTCATGATCGTGGAGGAGATGGAGGGAGAGGGAGTCCCGGGCAGCAGCAGGAGCAGCAGTGGCGGCAGCAGTGGCCAGGTCAAGAGCAGCGAGGCCCCCGCGGAGCCCCTGGAGAAGAAGGGAAAGTATGAGGTGAGCCTCTGACCGACTGCCCGGCACAAGCAGCTGTTTCTGCTTAATGAGCACGCCCACCTGCCTCCTGTCCCAGACTCTGGGGGAGAGAGAGAGAGAGGGTGGAAGGGGAAAGAGAGAGAGAGAAGAGAGTACAGAAAGAGTGTCTGGAAGGAGAGAGAGGGGGGGTGGAGGGAGAAAGAGAGGGTGGACAGAGAGAGAGTGAAGGGAGAGAGGAGAGAAAGAGGGAGAGAGAGAACCCCACCTCAGTCCTCTGGCAGCATGCCACAAAGCGCCCACTGTTGAGCTCCGTTTCAGCAGCCCCCACCTTCACTCCACACAATCAATTCAGGCACTCCTGCTCTCCTTTCCAGTCACACACACACACACAGACACACGCACACACATACACACACACAAACTCCCCCTCTCTCCCTAATTCTGTCCCGTGTGTTTCTGTGTGTGTGTGTGTGTGTTTGTGTGTGAAGGAATATACACTCTCCACGCAGGGAGGGGCAGCAAGACACCCGGAAAACATCTGTAAACTAGTAAACAAGTCAGTTGCAGTCTGAGTAACCGTGCTTTCAAGTCTCTGGGATTGTAGAGTGTTTAGTCGTGTTGCAGCATGTTGATGCCGAGCGGCCCATTGGCAACATGAGGGAGAGAGAGGGAGAGCAAAGGAGACGATTAGAGGATAAAAGTGAGAGTATGAGGGTTGTTACGGAGAGGGGAGGGCAGGGCTCTTGACGTAAGACATGGAAGGAAACAATAAACCAGCTTGCAAAAATCAGGATGCAATGCCATTAGGCAGCAGTGCTCTCACTCACTCACTCACCAGACCTTGAATGAGGTCCAGAGTCCAGGCTTTCAATGGGGTCACTTCCTGAAGAGGTATCAGGCTGCAGGATGTTTGTTAGCCATGAAGACAGATGAGTGTGTGTGTGTGTGTTGGAGAGAGAGTGTAAGACAGAGGTAGTGGGGCATGAGTCAGCAGATTTGCTGGCAGGCACGTAAGGGACTTGGTAGGAGCTCTCCTGAGTAGTGGAGTGTGTGTTTCTCCCCCACCTCTCCATACCCAGTCTGGATGGGACTGAGCCCAATCCCCTTCCCACAACCCAACTCCTCCTGCCCCCGCCCTCTGCACCAACCACTTTCCATTTTGACTTCCTTTCATCCTTCTCCCTCAGTGGACGTTTATCTCTGTACCTCGCACTTCCTCATTTTTCATTGTCTCCTGTTCCTCCCTCTTTCCCCATTGTTTTGGCCTCCCTCCTGTTCTGTCTCCTGACATCCTTCGTCATCTCTCTCGCGCGCGCACGCTGACACGCTCGCTCTCTCGCTCTGTCACTTCTCTCTCCCACACCCCTTCTCTGTTACGTCTTAAAAAAGAAAAGTCTTGCAACGGCATTAAGAAATGTGCAGTGACTCAGCCCCGAGATGTCTGGTCTGTGGTGCTCTCTCTCTCCCCCCTCCCTCTCTCCCTCTTTCTTTCTCTCTCTCTCTCTTTCTTACCACACCGTCTGACCAAACGATCTGTCTGCCTCCTCATGTAATCCAGGGCCTTTTGAGAGCTTGAATTCCTCTTCACTAGTGCAGGCTTTCCTTCCCATCATCTTTAGATCTTCAGAACTTCAGTAGGCACTGGAAATTTCAGTCAGTGTTGTCACATATTGGAGTTCAGAGGAATGGTGCTTTTTTGTAGGGAAGTTCATCCAAAAGGCCCAGAGTCAGCTCAAGTTTGTTTTCCCTGGGCAGACACAGGGGATCTCATGGATGTCTTCCTTTCATCTGACTTGAAGCACCTCTTGAGATTTTGCCTTTTATTAATGGCTCATGGCTGGAGTTTGTGCCTCGCGAAAGAAGGATGAGGGAAGGTCAGCATAACAATAAGTCATGTTCGGATCTGTGTTTTATCAGTGAGTAATTAGATTGCTAAGCAGTCCAAAGTCCCCCAGTCAATACAGTACTTTAGTATGTTTTGGGAGTATCTATACTTGAGTTGTTAAAAATCTTCGCTACATTGGCAGAGTTAATTACATACTTTTACTCCACTACATTTTCAGTTGGCAGCATAGTTACAAGCATCAGATGAAATTGAATTTGGGGGTAGACTGAGTGACTGCAACAAAGTTTTGGGGAAGCCCATTTGTCATTGGACAAGTGCAAACAACAAATTCTACATTAAACCTGTAGATGTGATGTAAGCACTATTTTTCATTCTGACTGGATGTGTGGGATTTTTTTCAGTCTTTTTTGACTCTTTTGGCCTACTTGTACTTTTTCTTTCATTACTTAAGTATATTAAATTATATATTACTTCTTATACTTAAGTTTACAGTAAAGATACATGTAGACTTTTACTTGAGTAACATGCTAGTGGGTGACTTGAACTTCTACCAAGTAATTTTTTGGGAGGGTATCTGTACTTTTACTCAAGTGAGACTCTCGGGCACTTTATACAAAACTGGTTCACATCTACTGTATCTGTGCCCTTGTGTTTGACACAACTGTTTTATTTGATTAGCACATCAACACAGCAATGTGTTTGTCACCACATTCTTTTGTTTTGTTTCTTTTTAAACTAGCCATTGGCACAAATGAATTAGTTTTTTTCTT
This sequence comes from Tenualosa thibaudeaui, assembly GCA_027481765.1. NCBI lineage: Eukaryota > Metazoa > Chordata > Actinopteri > Clupeiformes > Clupeidae > Tenualosa > Tenualosa thibaudeaui. The sequence goes on from JAIFZK010000001.1 coordinate 21,864,644, forward strand.
TACTAAATGAAATACAGTTGTTTCATTTGTGTTGTTTTCCATTGGTTATTTATGGAGAACACACTAACAGGCTTGGGGGCAGTAGGCATGCATCCAGAGGGCGGCGGGCCCTGGAATGCTCTCCTTTTGCCCATCATGCTGATATGATGTTGTTTTTTAGGATCAAGGCATGAAGACGCCTTCGGCTGTGTCTGAGCAGTGGGGCTCCTACTTTGTGGACGTGCCCAAGAATGCCGATGGGGAGGAAGAGGGACTAAAGCTCACTTGGTGTTCCCACAGCATCCGTACCTACAGCAACGTGGCCATCCCCAGTGTAGAGGCCATTGCAGGTACATCTCTAGCATTAGCCTCCATTTCACCCATTCAGTTTAATCATCATAGGGGAATTATGATCAATATTATCATGCTAACAGGCTGCAAGTAACTATTTCGATGGGTGGTAAAAGAGCTGTAAAAATGTACTTTACTTACTTTACCCACTCTCCTTCATCATTCTCCATACTGTATTTTACAAGCGGTAAGCAAGTAAAGTACATTTTCTAGTCCTTTTACATCCAATCTAAATTATCCTATTAAAGTGGCACAGTATGTAGGAAAGACTAGTGATGCCCCTCATGATGTTTTTATTTTACAAAACATGACGAAGTTACAAAACATGACAAAGTGATCTTTAGGTAATATTTATCATGTGTACATTATTAGATATACTTGCTGCTTTGACTGCTGTTCTCATGGATGCCCTTTTGAGGATTTAGTATGTTGATATTGTTTTTTTCAATTCAATTCAATTCAGTTTTATTTATACAGCGCCTTTTACAATAGTATTGTCCCGTGGCGCGTCACAGAAGGAGCACCCAAGAGCAACAGGGGCAAGGAAAAACTCCCTTATGTTAATCTAGGAAGAAATCTTGGGCAGATCCACGACTCAAGGGGCTAACCCAACTGCCAGGGGTCATCAGTAGTCAGTAGTAACCATGACAGACTATAAGTTGCCTATGGTTTTAGCTAAGGTTCATAATAGTTCATAATAGAGTATTATCCCACTTTTACAATACATGGTAGTCAGTCTATAGGTGGTTATCAGGAATTATGGCTGGACAATGTAGCAGCGGCCAGGCATAGTGACAAACTCAAAGGAATGAGATGGGTCATGGGGGTAACAGTAAGGGTCCATTTGACAGCGCCATTGTGAGGGGGGTCAATCACAAAGCCTCAGGAAGGGGAGTCGGGCCCAGCATCGGCGTCCAGGAAGGTCCTCTGTGATGGGGAGTCGGTCGTGACGTGTGCCTCCCGTAGTGTTGGTTGTAGTCCACTCAGGAGGGGAGGGTGAGAGGAGTCCGCCGGAATGAGGCAGGGATGACACTCAGCAAAGACAATTGTGGACAGAGGAAAATAGTGAATTAGGCCAGGCTCGCACATCAGAAGCAAAAAGCAGAAAGCAGTAATTTGGGCATACCTGCGCATAATACTTTGCGCATAAATATATATATATACACATACACACACACACATATATAAATAGAGAGAGAGCTGAAAGAGAGAGAGAGAGAGTTGTACGGCATGACACATGAAGGTTGTGTGGCGGCACTAGGCTATAGCAGCATAACTAAGGTATGATGCATGGTAACCCAGCACCACTGCACTCCCTCTTTTAGATCTTCCTTTGGACTACAAATTCCCACGGTTCTCTCCAGACAAGCCCAGCACAACAGGCTACTACCCCCGACCCCCCAACTCCCTGCTGAAGTGGTCACAGAGCAACCCCTGAGTATTACTCTCCATCCACTGCCTGAATCCCGGGGCCTGTCCAACCCGCTAGCTACCCCGCACAGAGCACCCCCATCTCCACAGCACATAGATAGATAACCATGTGAATGTGAATGTACTGCTATAGTACAGCCAATAAACATCTCTGCGTTAAGTCTGTTTAGACATAAGCTGTCATTCCAATTGAAAACAAGAGCTGTTAATGTGTTATGGAGTGTGTTAACTTTCTGATGCATCATCCACTTAGTTTACCTTCTCTTTTGAAAGAACATGGGTTGGCTTTCCAGATCTGTCCATAGTTCACCATACATAGCCATTGATTTCTGTAACACTATGCATTGGTTGGTGCATTTAAATTTACCACCTCCCATTTGACTGAATAAGCATATTTCTCAGGCCATCATCCCAAACCTAGCCGTAATGGGAAATGTTCACTTCAGACCAATATTGTATTTATTGCATTGTATTGTATTTTGTGGCTTTTTTTCAGGACTGCCTTGAGTTGTCTGCTTCACATTTGTTGAAAGTACCTCATGATGTCTTAATAATGAACAAGGGACTGATTGTACTGGTTGTGGCAAGTTTTGCACAGTGTATTCTGTGTATATTTGTTTGCCTTGGAGTTACATTGTTGTATACAGTACAATACTCTTTTCAAATGTTGTTCATTTTCCGCAATACGTACAGTACCATCTTGGGGAAATATCAGTAACTACTGTCATCACATGTTGTGCCATTCATCCATCCACAAGAGGAAAAAAAAGTTGAAAAGCTTGTCTATGTACTGTATTGTCCTAGTATAATGTACCGTTCAGTGAGCTACTGTACTGTTTATGTGCCATATTGTATCCAGAGGCAATGTCAGCCATGCTTTAACTGACCAATGACCTAATTGAATGGTTTACATCGTTAGATTGGCTGAGAGCTGGCTGTAGGTCGTGTTGTGTTTATTTGTCATTGGATCAAACAGGACTTGGCTCATAAGCACAGTTCAAGCCAACATGAGGAGAGCTCATTTGTCCAAAATGTTTTCTATTTTGTATGTTTCAAGTTGATTAGCCTAATCCAGTTGATAAATGGTGTTATCTTGCTTTTACAATTTTTAATGCCTACTGGGCCTTGTGTTGTCTTCATGCATAGTTTGTAATCCATGAAATGCAGGGGCAGTGTGATTTACCTCCTCTGTGGAATAAAGAAATGCATATACCAGATTTTCTCCTTCTGTGTGGTCCCTCAAACTTCATCTCACAAACCTGACATGTAGCTACCAAGAAAAAAAACATCCTATATTTATAGTGTTAATGCATTAATGGGAATTTGGATTTTGGTTTAAAATGTGTCAATTGAGTAATTCAACATTGCTAGAGCCAAAGGTAATGTATGCCCCTACTTGGGTGGATTAATTTCAACTGATGGTTGCTGATTACTTTCAACTGATTACGGGCAGACTTTGTCAGCAATGGTTCAGTCAGAGGACAGTCAAATATTCTTCAAAGTCAAAAACAGACATCATCAAGTCACAACAAACAAGTCAGCTTGATACATGAATATCACACTAAATGATAATGACTAAAGGTAAATATTCATCTTGTAATGTGTTGATTCCCTCTGTATGGGGGAGTAAACTGGTCCTGCTGTCCAGTCTGTGGGGTGATATAAAGAGGCCGATAACCGGCTGCAGGAGACCCATGTGGCTCCTTAGTAAGAGGAACATGACCTCAGGGAACCATAGCACAGAAGGAAGACAGGTTAAGCTTAAACTGAAATCACCAGCTGATATGAGGGCTAAACAAAACTCCAAATGCATAATGAACTAAAGCCAACTCTTTTGTACTTCTCATGTCAGTGTACATGTGTGGCTCCTCACAGTGCAGCAGCTAAGGCCAAGTACAAATACAACATCTGTTATCAGAGCAGAGCATCACAACCTGCCTGTCAGCCATATCCTGTTGTCTAGCTTTTCATGGCAAACTGACTGAGAAGAGAGGAAGCAAGAATCTTATCTAAAAGCACACTAATTCTGTTATCTGCTACAAACGGCATCTTTAGTCACACATACACACAGACTCATCTCGGTTATGAGTCTGGAATGGAAATGTTATTCAATTCAATTCAATTCAGTTTTATTTATACAGCGCCTTTTACAATAGTATTGTCTCGTGGCGCTTCACAGAAGGAGCAAACTCCCTTATGTTCAGTTAATCTAGGAAGAAACCAATCACAAAGCCTCAGGAAGGGGAGTCGGGCCCAGCGTCGGCGTCCAGGAAGGTCCTGTTCTGAAACAGACTGCAGACTGCAGACCCTTTCCGTATTCTTTATGATCTGTCTAAATCTGTCTAAATTAAATCCCTAGAAGATCACTTCCTAGTCAGTTGTGGGTGTTTCATCAGTATTGGTTGTTTACAGTAGGTTACCATTTAAATTATGGGTGCAATAGCTCCACTGAACTTATTTTTGTATTACTTACAACTGACCTTGGTCATTAGATACTCTATCTTTGCTGTTTATACCAACCTCTGATATTGGTGCAACAGCTCTGTGGGAGAGAAAAGTGATCTGCTGACCTATTTTTGAACATCAGGTGATTCATGTCATATAAATTCCACATGGGCAATTCAATGTTATGGATATGACATTGTGAGAAAATAGAGCATTATTTAAATATATATTTTGTACTAGCGCTACTGCCAGTCAGTGCTGTGCGTGGCTTGTGGCTTGGAATTAGGCTACTGGACACAATTATATTAATATTTCCTGATTACCCACAGCACCTTCACTGTGCGTTGAAAAAGACACTTCTCTGATGACGTTGCTTTCAGACTCATTTAATCCCCTCTCCCCCACTGCGCCTCCTTAAAAGCCACGGATGGTGACGTTTCCCAGCCCACAGACCTCTCTTCTCACTGAGCTACAAGCTGGCCTCGGAGAAGTTACGATGTATCGATGGAAAAGGTAATGAACTCGGGGAATGGAATTTATCAATAAAGCTCACGAGTCGAAAAATATACATGGACAACATGACGCCTGCGGATTAGGAAGGTAAGATTATATTTAAAGAATTACAGCAAGCAAACCGTGGGCATTTGTGGTCGGGTTTCTGATGAAGTTATTGCCTCAGAAATACTGTAATAGGTCAGCCCACTTTGGAAAATAGTTGCGCACAGGGTTTTTGTGTTATCCAACTAGTGAGTAGGCTAGTCGTTTCGCTTCCTACATTTCAAGGATAAGTTAAGGCCACTATTTTCCACAAGTATTAGGTTGCAGCTGGAATTAGTTAGTGGTTGAACATTTGCCTGTTGTTGGCAAATGTTCTTTTTATGTCAAAGATACGTGTTTAGATAAATGAATGTAGCCTGTGTAAGGTTTAGAATTAATGTGGGAGAGGATTATTTCTATGCATGGAAAGAAGAACATGAGGTTAAATTCCGTGTGGTTTTAACAGTATTCATTTTAGACCACAAAATGGGGTTTCTTTATGCGCCCTACGTTTCAAATAAAATCCAAAAGTCCAAAAGCTACAGCTGATATCCTACCAGGTGCCATTTGTTCTTAAAATAATTTTATGACAAGTGTGACATTAAATGCTGATAATTTTTTCATTGTAGTGTATAGCAGGTTTTGAAAAAATGCTGTAAAAATCACTAATCCGCATCTAAGCCTAGACACGTTTTTTTTTCATTTTATCTTGGTCCTAACAAAAAGACAGTTCAAGGAGACAAAGACAGAACTTCATTTTCGTATGGTTTCTTTTTAAACGAATCTGGCTTCCATGCCTTTTCAAACGCATGTGCGTTTTGGTTCCTTACTCCAGAGCTTATGCAAGCTTCTCTATGCTCCAAGGCTGAGGTATTTGACTGTGTCCATCAGGAAGGAATGTGACAGGTCAAAGGTTAGGTGTTGCATTGGAGTCCTTCACCTTTTCCAGCCTTATGTTAGACATGACATGTCAAAACAATCAATTTAACCCATAACAGTATATTATCAAAATCATATTCTTCTACATGTAAGAAAACAATAATTTAACTTTTAACACCAGTGTAGGCATGTCAGTGCCAAATGGTTTTCCATGGCAGTGACATGAGACTTTTTCACTAACATTTGGTCTTAGTCTAGACCACATATGGGCTCACAGAACATTGGTACTGACAGTTAATTTAGACTGAATAATTCTAAAATTCAAAGTCTACAGATGACAGTATGCTTATGTGTATGTTTAAACATTACAATATATCCAGAATTAGAGAGTATCTCAATGAACTCCTGTTTCTGGATGGTCTTGGCCATGAGGAAGTTCTGTGGTATTGTGGAGAGGTCTGTATGAAATGTGCTTTGGTTAAGTGTTTTAGTTGACTTAAAGCCAGAAATAAAATCTCTTATTTTCTCATATCCAACGTCAAAGTATTAAACATTTGCACATTTTTTGTCAGAGATTCTTAGAACTACAGTTGAGCCAAAATAATCACTCGAGCCAAAATGATCAGGGCTACAGCTGTATCCAATTATTCAGGGCATGCAGAGGCTTTGTATGAGAAACAGGAGAAAATATGGCTCGATTTTGAAAAAAGAAACTTTTCTTCTCTTCTTCTTCTCAGCTGAGAGTCTGGAAATGCCACAGCGCTGCCACTGATGTCATGATGAGAACCTATACCCGTGGGGCCCCCACAGTGTTCTTTATAAGTCTACTGTGCGCCAGCTTTGTCCGAGCCATTGCCGAGATAGACTCCAGTGGGGGCATCCATTTCATGGGGGGCAACTATGATGGGCATCCCATGCTTTACTTCAGCCAGTCTGAAGTAGAGGACCTCCAGCGCGCCGCTGCCCAGACGCACCAGGGCATCGCCAGCAGGATCCGCGAGGCTGGGGAGGCCATGCTGGAGCACCCTGAGGAGTACCTGCCACCCTGGAGCCCCGCGGAGTTCAGCGCTCGCTGGAATGAGGTGTACGGGAATAACCTGGGAGTACTGTCTATGTTCTGTCTGCTCTACCCACACCGTCTCGGGGCCCTGGATTTAGTCCGAGACTACATGGAGAGAATGGCAGCTCAACCCAGTTGGTGTGTACATTTTCCTGCTCTCTGATATAGACATAGGAATTTGTTTAATTGGATGACAGAGAGGTACAGTGCACATAAAATGGTGGGCCAGAGAAAGAAAGGCATTTAGGAATATCTTGGTTGAAATCATACCTGTCACAGGTATGCACTTTGTGTCATGTCCAAGTAGCATAGGTCACTTTAAGTCAACATGTGTTTTTACCATCAACACTAAGCTACATGGTTCCCCTAGACAGGATATGCCTTGTCTCTCTGGGATTCCTCTGCTGCAGTGCTTTACATTGGGGAGCCTTCCTCTGACGATACATTTCTCAGTGACAAAGCAGTAGAGGAGCACTGTGGTCCAGTAGACCTGTAGTAAATCTGTTTTGCAGCTGTTTGAACTCACTACTAAACATGTCGCCATTGAAAGGAAATTAAATGGGCAGCGGTGAGCTGAATATCCTGTGGCTATGGGCCTTGCAGGGCAGGTTGCAAGCCAGAGCCAGCACCAGCACCAGCATCAGCATCAGCTTACAGATTTCAGTGCCTTATACTGTACATACAGTTTGCAAACTAGTGCAGCAGATTACAGAAATTACAGAAGTTGTTGCAAGTGGTCAAAATGAAACAGAGTCAAAATTAAACTGATGTTGTCATCACTTGTGGTTGTTGTAACTTTCCACCTCTAGCTAATATTTGAATGTTAGTTAACTACACGGCTACACCAGTGCTAATGCAGGTCAGGAGGACAGGTGGCTGTTGTCAGTAGCCTATGGCAAAAGTGTGTGGAGTCAAATGCAGTTGGGTTGCTGGATGCAGCTGCCACAGGTGCCCCATGACTCCTGTCAGCGGCCAGTTTACTATGAAACAATAAATGTGGAGGGATGCCATTCTCATGATTCTCAAGAGCCTAGATCATTGGTTCTCAAAGTAGACAGTGCCTTGCTAGGGGTTCCTTGAAGAAGTTTGTTACAAAGTATCATCTAGCATTTAACAAAACCAATGGCTATAAGCCTGTATTGTTAAATTTGTGTTGCGATTATATGGGGTCCATGGAATTTTGTTTTGCTCCATGAGAGGTCCCCGGTCCAATAAAGTTTGAGAACCTCTGGTCTAGATTCACAACTATCACCTCTTGACAGCTATAGCTTTCAGAATATAAAGACAAGTGGCAATTTTAAAGATTGTTGAATTGATGTGACCAGCACATAATTAATAGTTTCCTGGTCATTTTAGTAATATATAATTCATGGTCTTGCTTTGCCCATTAGGGAGGAGAAGTTGCACCTATGGCTTTGCCTACACATATATTCCAACTAAACACAGCATCCCTCTCCACGTCAGTCCAATTGCAATACCGCTGTTGAAAAATGTAAATCCTCCAAGCATGTTTCACACTTTAACAAGGCATAATATGAGGTTCTTTCCTTACACACACTTTCATTACAATCCCAGAAACTCTCAAGAAATCTTAAAAGTGGCCATAAAAAATTTGTTGTGGTGTCCTTGACCTTAAAATTATATTTCCACCAAGAACCCGAGAGAAACCCAACCTGGGTATTTACTGTAAAACGTGCCTAGGATCAGTGATTTGAGATGTAAGCATTGGCTCAATTTATTTGTATTACATACTGCTGGTAATCTGAAATAATTATCATGTAATTATTTGAACTTATATTGTTCAGAGAATAGCGATTTTCATTTTCAGCATCTCTTATTCTGTTTTCCAAAGAATACTTACATTTTTACTTTTATTTTTTCATTTTCATGTGTGATAAAACTCAACAAATTAGTCATCAGTGTGGGAACTAGTTTCTATTTGACACCCCGTTCAGTGGATTTAACTTAACGCATGATTTGTATACCTAGATTGGCTTCAGTGACGTGGTATTTGTTTTCCAGGTTGGTGAAAGATGCGCCGTGGGATGAGGTGCCCATGGCTCACTCCTTAGTGGGCTTCGCCACAGCCTATGACTTCCTCTATGAGTATCTGAGCAAGCGGCAGCAGGAGCGTTTCCTGCAGGTTATTGGCAATGCCTCGCGCTACATGTACGAGAAATCCTATCACCGCGGCTGGGGCTTTCAGTACCTGCACAACCACCAGCCAACCAACTGTGTGGCGCTTCTAACCGGCAGCCTCGTCCTCATGACCCAGGGTGAGTCTCTTGGAAACTCACACTCCAATGTTACACACATCCAGCACAACATAGCACATATACCAGCACAACATAGAGGCTAATTTCTTTATGTATTTTGGTCCATACCTACACACAGCATACACAAATATGTGTAAGGTCTGAACAAGTTTCATGTTTGAATTCTTCAAGAAATGTTGAAGAAATGTGTTCAAGAAAAAAATAAGGCTAGTCAATACAGAGCACTCCCCTCTAAGCTCAACTACAACGTGAATAAAAACAAGAGGTCCCCGGGCCAGTGCACATGCTTTCAGTCAAATGTCTTAAGGGAAGCTTTGCCTGTTGCTCTCCCTGAAGGGAAGAAGCATTCCTGACTGGAATTTCAGTTCAGTCAGCCCGAGGTCATTCTTCATTGCTCCACTTAATCCTCTTTAATTGTTTCTCCAGTGGAGCAACTCTCCACATGATTCCATAACATTCAGCGTGGACATCCTCTCCTTTCCGCAACCACTGGCTGCACTATCAGAAGACAATCCATCCATCCAAAGTAGTCCTTCTCCTCGAGCTTGCTTGTACATCATTAGTAGTCTGCTGCATTTAACTAGATGCAGTCAGGCAGCAGTCTGGGGCTCCAGCCGTCAGCAGCAGGAACTCTTGTTTACATAGAAAGGGTCCTTGTACAAAAGGGCAGAGTTGATGTAAAATAAATGACAACAGGCTTGTGGAGATTGCTCTGGTAATTGTGTTTTTTCCTTCACAAACTGCTTTATGATGGTGCGTGCTGTGGTGCAAACAGACATGGAATGCTAGGTCAGGAGGATAAGAAAGCATTCAACTTTTACACTGCTCTCTAGATCCAAGGAGAAGGAAAAATGCTGTGACTGTCTTTTTGTGTCTGAACACAGGAAATTACTAGACATTATGCAAAGGTACAAAGCTGATGTAGCCTTTGCAGACAATGAAGTTGTATTTCATTCTTGTAAGTTCAGCTGCATTATTTGGCCTTATAACTTTATTATTTGACCCTGCTTCACACAGTATTTTAGACATCCATGACTGACAGAGAAAAAAGCAATGGAAGATGGTGGTAGGAAGATGGGGTGTGGAGGGACGTGGCAAAAACCAGATTAGATAACTTGATGGCAGGATTATCCTAAAGGATAGCAACATTCCAGTCCCAAGTGTCGACATGTCTGGACACTGTTGAGTTGCACTGAGAGGTCTTATTTTTGTCATATTCATATTCACGTGGCGATTTGTAGATCTTTTCATCATTCATCAAAGGAATGTAATGAGAACTGCCAGTCAGTTCTGGACTGGCTGCTTCCCTCTTAAACCCCTTACTTCAGAGAAATGATGACACAGATGTTCATCATTCAAACTGCAACTAACTAAACTAAACAACTATTTTAGACTAGGCAATGAAAGAAACATATATTACTTGGGAACATTAACTGTCCCAGACTAAGATGGGGTCTTACCATAGATGCTATGCACCAAATGTGACAGAGGAGTTCACCCATATGGTATCCTCTGATCAAAAGAAAACAAGGGGGGAAATGTTATGTAAGAGCGTTTCAAAGCTAATTCAGACCTAATATTGGCACATGCTGTTGGCTACTTTCCCTAAGAAAAAGCTTGAAGCCTACCAAATCACTCCCAGACTCACTCCTAGTGCATTTTGACACAGTGTTTTTCGATTACCATCTGAACACTATACACCCAAAGAAATGAATGTGAAGTGCACAGCCTTATGGATTCAGATGAATTTATGAGTTTATTATTAAGTCAAAGGTGAGTCAGAAACTCAGGCACAAGCCTGTATGGCTCCAGTGAATTTATGAGGAATAGTTTGTTAGATTTTGGACTTGAGATGTTCAAGTGTTGTGAAGATCACCAGTGGTGAAGTGTAGGCTAATCCCTCAGAATGAGCAAACATTCTCCTGTCTTTTGGTCATTTACTAAACAAGAGAACTCATTAGCTTCCAGCAGCATGAACCCAGTGACTCTGCAGCCAAAGCATTAGCGCTTGTTGCCACAGGCTTGCTAGCTCACACAGCACTGAAAAGCTTCTTTTGTATACGCGTCCAAAATTAAAATACACACTGGGGAGAAGTTGTGCATGTGTACTATGTGAATGCAGAAAGTTTCAGCAAGCCATGCAATTATTATAGTCAGAATACATAGAGAAGGTCATTTTTCTTGCTATGGGAATATTGGAAGTGTTGATTAGGACACTATAATGTTGTGTTTGTGCATTCTGCATATCACAATATGATGCATTGTTCCTCTCGCTCTGACAGCATTTCCTTACAACATGATCCTGAGCAGCCATGTGCCTGTGGATTTGTACTGTGAATCCAGGCATTTCATGTTAATGCAATTAGCTAGTGAAGTGTGGTAGGCAACATTGGTAGGGAAAGCAGTGGAGACCACAAGTGACTCTTTAGGATCAGAGTTCCATGAACATACTGATGGAAATACTGTGTGCATAGTGCTTTAAGTATTTAAAACATAATGAGAATTGATGTATACACATGATATTGATATTTCCACCAGGTTACCTGCAGGAAGCGTACCTATGGACCAAGCAAGTTCTGGATGTTATGGAGAAGTCCATGGTGCTCCTTCAGGATGTGACGGATGGCTCCCTGTATGAGGGGGTGGCCTATGGGACCTATACCACTCGCTCCCTCTTCCAGTACATATTCTTGGTGCAGCGGCACTTCTCCATCAGCCACTTCCACCACCCATGGCTTCAGAGGCACTTTGCTTTCTTGTACCGGACTCTGCTGCCAGGTAAGGCTTCTACGGCACTGTTCACCTCTGTAGCAGGCTGCTCATAGAGGTCTGGATACCCTGGAAAAGTAGAGAAATGTCAGTGAAAGTCTTGAACAGATGAGGTTTTGTAGCCTAGAAATCTAGATGTACCCTAAGGGTAGCAAATGGTGTTGCTTAGCAGGTATGTCTAGCCACGAAATTATGTTGCTCTAGTTTAGTGCCTTGCCTCCATAACCACACTCTCACCGCCACATGCTCAGTTACCAGATTATATAAACAACACCCTTCTTGGGATGCCACACTCAACAAGTAAGGGAAACATTGCATCAGAACAAGAATGGAATTTATCCATAACCTACTGAACCAGGATATCACCAGCCCTTAAGACAGGTTGATGTGGCTGTTTCCAAAATGGCATAATGCTGTACACCATGCTACATACATCCTGGGATCCATCATTGATAGATCTCTGTTTTGTTTTGCATGATTTGTTTTGGTTGGATGAGATTCAATAAATGGCTGAAAGGAAAGGTCAGGGGTAAATCAATATAATCCATGTTGTGCTGTTGTTTTGCCATTTTTTTCTTCCTACCGACAGCACTCTGTGACCTCAAACAACAGGGCTATGGGTCCATTAAAACGAGCAGACATTCTCTCAAAATGACGTCCCCATGTTTCATCGCATGCAGCATGTAGTACAGCTGAATTTGAAAACTGTCTGTGCCTCCTATGTGTTGTGAAGTTTCTGTGAAGGCATTTGTGTAAATGCTGTCTGAAAACAAACTGCTAGGTTTCCATCTCATTGAGGTGTAGGAGATAGATGTGTATGTTTTAAACAGGGAGTTTCATTCCACTTTTGACTATATACATCTACAGATTTCATAAAGATTGTCCACCATGTCATAATTTCACTTCCTTTTTATTTCACAACCTTGTTAGTAGGCTATGGGTGTAAGCTTGGTTTAAAAATGCGTGAGGCGGTTTGTGCATGCAGTTTGGTGTGACAAGGGCAGGAAACAGATAATTACATAACATAATGTACGATTACATAATCCTACATCTCACTACTGCAATAATAATAAATAATGTTTTTAGCAACTTTGTCTTTTATTTAAACTTTAACTTCCAAACATAACAACAGAAACTCCAGAATATAGAACACACCTGCTACCCATGATATGAATCTTCTGACATTAATGGAAGAGCATGTCTTTTACATGGCACAAAATTCAGTGAAAGATGTTAATTGATTGGTATTTTAACGGCCATCAAAGAATTGCATACATTGACACGCATACACCAGTGTTCCACAGAACTTTCATTTTCATGTTTGACACTGACTATTCACTTAAATGAAAAAAAAACTTATTTACCTGTCAAAGACAGCATTCCAAGACAGACATGTACACTTATTAGTCATTACTGAATCAGCTCAGATCGAGCCACAGAAGTAGCTCCTTGTGTGTCTTCCAGAGATGCACTGCAAATCCAGATCAGGATTCCACATGTGTGCAGGTCACCTTTGTGATGCGACCTATGTAAATTGTCAGATGAAGTTCCTCTCCCATGACAGCACAGAGAGGCCCATTGGAAGGTCAGGGGGAGACGCTATGGAGAAGGCTGACGGGTCAGGCCTGGGCATTTTACAGCTCTGTTAACAGGGGCCGTATTGTGCTTAGACAGCACAGCCTTCACACATTTACTACTCAGCTCTAATTACAGCAGGGAGAGTAGGAGAGGACAGATGGAAACCTCTTTTCTTCCACCTTCTGTATAGTCTGTAATGGCCACTCATCAGCAGTAGCATGTTGAAAAGATTAGAGCAAGGGTTTTTAGTTGATGGGGATGCAGGGACTGACCACCATTCTGACATAACCAGAGGAACACAGCTGAAACTGAAACTGCATCATTTTAAATGCATGGCCAGGGTCCAAAAGCACTCCCCTGATGGATTACTGGTTAAAAAACGTGTGAATAGAATAATTAGCAACTTATTTATCCGAATACCAGTAGAGCAGAAATGGACAGATTTTCATTGTTGTTCATGCAAGTAAACCAAATGTTATTGTCTGCATTTTCAAAGCTTCACCTGACCTTAGTTGCCATTAAGGCTTTTACAAACAAGATCATTCTCACTTTGATTTTCTCCTCTGAAGTTGTTATTCTTGGCTTACTAGTAATGCATTTCGGTTAAATATTTACCAGCGTTTCCTAGGCTTTCGGATGCTTTTTCTCACCAAACTGCTGTTCTTCTTTTCAGATCTTTAGAAGGAGCCTGATTAATGAGAACCTTGTGTTGCGTTGCGTTGTGTTTGCGAACATCCTCCAAACAGGCAATTGTATACTCTGACTCAATTCAGCAATATGTAGTACAGTCAATAATGTGTCAGGGATATTTGTAGAGGGAAAACAAACTTTTATCCCCATTTAGGGAAATTTCAGATGTGTTGAAAATGTTTCACGTGAAGAACAGGCCAGATTTATAACATAGTTAAGTGTCATTTTACAATACAATCATTGTATGCCTACATGCATATCCTCTTAGGTGTATGATGTGTTCCATGGACATTGCTCTTTTCTCCTCAGGATTCCAGCGAAGTGTTGCCATTGCAGATTCGAACTACAACTGGTTCTATGGTCCAGAAAGCCAATTGGTGTTCCTGGACCGTTATGTGATGCGAAATGGCAGTGGGAACTGGCTTGCCAACATGATCCAAAAGAACCGTGTGGTGGACGGGCCAGGACAAGCAGGGAAAGGCCAGAGATGGTGTACTCTTCACACAGAGTTCCTTTGGTAAGAGTTAAGAGCCAAGTCAGACCTTGGCATAAACAGGAGACTGATATCATATGTGTGAATGTTTATATGTATGTTAGTTACTGTATATTTGGTAGATGCTTTGGTGAAAGCAACTTACAAACATAAACACATAACAAAGCGTATCTCTAAAAATAGCCAATGACAAATCTTATCGGTTAATCCGTTCATAGTAGTAATAATGATAACAAAACCAAAGACCAAATGATATCTATTGCAATTCTAGCTATTTTATGTTATGTAGGTATGATCCAAGACTGAAAGCCACCCCTCCGCCTGACTATGGAGTGTCTCGGCTTCACTACTTTGAGGACTGGGGAGTAGTGACGTATGGAAGTGCCTTATCAGCCAAGCCCAACCACACCTTTCTCTCCTTCAAGTCAGGGAAGCTGGGGGGACGTGCCATCTATGACATTGTCCACAAGAACAAGTACAAAGAATGGATTAAGGGTTGGCGCAACTTTAACGCAGGCCATGAGCACCCTGACCAGAACTCTTTCACCTTTGCTCCAAATGGAGTGCCCTTCATCACAGAGGCTCTCTATGGGCCAAAATATACGTTCCTCAACAACGCAGCCATGTTTTCCCCTGCTGTATCAGAGAGCTGCTTTGCACCATGGGAAGGTCAGCTGACTGAGGCCTGCAACTCTAAGTGGCTGAAGTACAAGCACGGCCCAGCAGCCGACTGCCAGGGCAGAGTGGAGGCAGCCCTGGAGAGACAGGGGATGGTGTTCATCCGTGGGGAGGGTAAAGCTGCCTACAGCGAAGAGCTCAAGATCCAGAGTTTCCAGAGGAATCTCCTTCTGCTCCACCCACAGCTGCTCATTCTGGTGGACTCCATCCACTTAGAGGACAACAGCCCGACCAGAGCCGTGAGCACCTTCTTTCATAACACTGACCAGCCTTTCAAAGACATCAAGATGGACGGCACTTATGGTGCCTACATCAAGCAAGATGAGAATGCCTACAAAATGTTTTGGATGGATGACACGGGCCACAGTGAACGAGGAGTTCTGGGATACAGGAGCTACCCACGAGGATACCCTTACAATGGCTCCAACTACGTGAATGTGACTATGCCTCTGCGGAGCCCCCACAGCAGAGTGGTGTACATCTTCTTTGGGCCAGGGGTGGAGGTGCAGAGCTTCAACATGAGAGGGGATGCCCAACGGCTTGACATTTACCTGTCAACCAAGGAGCACACCTACACCATCTACCTGCTCACTGGCGAGAGGGCCACCAAGCCTCTGTTTGCCATGGTCCTCGCCGACGACAATAAAATTGTATTTGAGAAGGCGGCGGGAGTGAGAGATAGTGAGCTGCAGGAGGTGGAAGAGTACGTCAACATGGTGGAGGACAACCTTCAGCACGTCAAACCCGTCTTTCAGCACCTGGAGAGGCAGATACTGGCTCGGGTTCTCAACACAGACAATTTTCGCAAGACTGCTGAGCGCCTCCTTCAGTTTTCGGACAAGAAGAAGACAGAGGAAGCCATCGAGAAAATGTTTGCTTTGACCAAGAAGCAGGGCAAAGGGAAGGCTGGCAAGAAAGGTAATCTTGGAGACAGATTTTCTGACAGCCTACCGGACATATTTTCTCTCATAGAGGGCAGTGAAAAGAAGGAGAGGCAGAGGATAATGAAACGTGTGTACGACGAGGTCCCAGAGGAAGGGGACGGCAACTCAAGGGCTTTTGTGGATTACTCCGATATCCGCAAAGGCAAGAAGGGTGGCTTTATAAAGGGACGGAAATACAAGGAAGTTCATATGCTGGCTACAGTTCGGAGTGAGGACCTGTCCAACACCACCTCATACATACGGATCTTCCTCATTCTAAACATTGCCACTTTCATCCTGCTCCTAGCTGTGCTATTGACGCGCTTCCAGAGAGCCCAAAGTCTGCACACCCAGAGGTGTTTCTACTGTGTCTTACTCATTGACAGTTTCATTCTGCTTTGTTTGTACTCGTCATGTTCTCAGGCACAGTGCTGACACTCTCACACTGGGTCACCAGTGTGAGACAACCATGTTGTTAATTTAATCCACACTCAACTCAAAACCTCTGCAATTTTTACAGAGGGTGAATATGTGTTGCACACCTGACCTGAGCCAACCTAATGGGGTGTTGAGGAAATGTTAATTCCAAATAGGAATTGATAGATTACCATGTTTAGCAAGATCACCATTGAGACTGTAAGCTTCTGTGGAGCTTTAGAATCAAGTTTGTATGTGACATGTAACAGACTTCCTATCTCCCAGGCTAGCCACTAAAATGCAGAGATGTCATGTCATGGCCTGTGCAGAATCGGAATGACACAGAATGGGAAATGTCCAATGTTTCTCAAGAATATATAAAAGTGTATATATGTTAAAGCAAGATATATTTTTCAAGTTATTTTATACTCTTTGTAATTAAACTACAGAAATCAGACAGATCTGCATTTTATTGTGTGATCCTTATTCCCCTTTTTAAAGTTGTGCCATAACCAACGACATCAATATAAAAAACTTCCTAATCTCTTTAGCATTGGTGTTGTATGATGCACAATGTATGAACTCATCATCCAGACAAAGATGTAGGCCTACAGTATGCACCATTCTTAAGAGACAAGATCAATAGGCCTACTATCCACACAGGCACAGCCTTCACTAAAGGCCCCCTGAACATAGTTATGTTACAGTATTTTCAGTTACAGTATTTCAGATTGTGGCCTTGTCAGATGGAATACTAAAAAGGCATTGGTACAGCTAATAGTTTTAGTTACACACATTAAAAGTATTTCATTGTATTAAATTACAAACGTATTGCTCACCAGTGTGAGCATTACGTTGCTCATGATGGTTGCACAGGTTGAACAAATGTTAAGAATTAAGAGAGGGAAAGCAAGTACATGCACACACTCATGTACATTTTTATCAAAATGAACTCAAAGTTGTTCCCATCTTCAAGGCCTGCAAGTTAAACCATGGTCCTATGCCAAAGACGGTTCGACATCACAAATAGTCAACATTATGAATGATCATAAGGTAAGCTAGCAAAATGTGCATTAGAACACAGGCTACTACTAATTGTCAGTGCATTGTATCTGACATTTAGTTTAGCAAAGTTTGTGTATTTGATGATAAAAGCATCTGCTAAATGCTAAAAATGCATAAATGTAAATGATGACAAAGACTTTTAATGCTCACTGTAAATTGGCTACATTAGGTCTCTTCATGGGAAATAAGCACTTTTGATCTCTAGACCAAGGGTCAGCAACCTTTTTGACATGTTAGTGCCCATAAGAAAATGGTCTTGTTCCTCCGCTTGCCACAGACCAATTGTTTTTTTTTGTTTTGTTTTGTTTTTTTATTTGCTTTATATATAGCCTAATTATGGCGCCACATTTCCAACATGAAAATATGTTGAATCTATTCTGGCTAGATGAAAAGCAGCACTTTTAGGAACATGTTGATGTCATTTTTTGAAAATAAAAAATAAATCAATCATTCTTTCATTACAATTAATAATTCTAAATTTCATTCATGAAAATGCTTGCAACAGGCTGACTTGGATAACGGGATGCCATATCTCATTTCGGGTTAGTGCAAATATGATTTTTTGTTATAGCCAAATAACAAAACAAATTTCTCACTGTGTTTTAATTGTGCTTCTCTCATCTCTAACAGTCAGGAACTGGGTACCTTGCCCTTTCGTAGGCCTAAGCTGGTCTCTGTCCTAACACATCATTGCAGAAAAGCAGAAAACGTGCTGAAAGGGCGATTTTTTTAATAACTGGCGGTGGCGGTTCTGTACATGTACATTTCAAACAGTTCAAGCAAAATGACGTTTTTGTTCCATGAACCGGTTCAAAGCTTTGAATTGAGAGGGATATGCCCGAATGCCCGAACCGCCGGTGCTTTTCTTTACCATAACTGCTGCGCAAACTGATGAACGATATTTGGAACAACTGCTGCGCTGGAATTCGTCTCGTGGAAAAGTCTTTAAAGATGGTAAGTTGCATTACCGTTTGTCACCCTACAGAAGACACATCCTACAACAGCCAATGACTGTTCAACAGCAGATGAGATGGCCGAATTTGTGCTAATATTTAAAAACAAGGACTGTGCACCAGCACCGGCGTGTCAGAAAGACTCCCTGCGCTTGCCTGTGTAGACCTGTGTAGAAAAGATATAAAAACGGCAATGGTTGTAAGTAAAAATCTGGCCTATGCTGCCACCAATTGGCGATTCTATGAAAGCTCAAGTCATCCGTCATGCTCTGCACCCTCAGAGTCATAAGATCAGTTGCCAGAGCCTTAGTGTGGAACAGCAACGAGTCATAGGCTCATTTCTTCGGTGTGACCGACTCAGCAGCGAACTACAGCGAACTACATCTTGTTTGGGTAGCACAGGAGGTTTTGTCATGGCTGACAGGTACGGGGACTGTTGCAAAAGTGTGTTTATGAGTGTGCACGTGTGTTTGTTAAGAGAGGGAAACAGTAAATAATAATTTAAAATAGGTTTACTTAAAATAGTCTAAATAAAAGTTCAATGCAATGTGTTCTATTCAACCTATCTTACTAAATATGCTATAGACTAGATTGATTTGAATCTGTAACATCTGTCCATATAAACCAACTCATCAGCAAAGCTCAATAACTGTTGTCTGATCAATATTTATAATCAAATGGCATTGTAATATTGTTACACTAAGATATTTTGAGAAAAAAATACTAATATTAATACTATAAAATGCATTTTTAACATGTTACAACCAATGTCTATAGGCCTATATGCACTCACTGGTTACAAGCATCCCCGAACAATGTAACTGTCCCCGAGCCTGGGGTCAGTTGCAACATCTGACTTGTCACATTCAAATGCAAATTGTGAAGAATGCGCATGAATCTTTAAATGGCCCTCTTTGGTTTTTCCAGTTGCCTACTTTATTAGGCTGCATTCCAAAATCGTCTGCTACAAGTATCATTTTGATTGAAATATGTTCAGTATATTGGACTGAAGTACGCTGACGGTCCGCCGGCTTGCTATTAGGGTTAATACACGTGACCAAATGCTGTTTGTAGGCAAGGAGAAGATTAGACTACCTAGTAGCCTACTGCACTAAAATCATTTAAAGGAAATGAAAAGCCAATGAAAACCCACCATCCTTACATAAGTTCAAGACTTCCAGTGTTTATTATAGTCTAACAAAACGTTCCACACCAGTGAGCCTATTTTTGTATTGCAAAAATAGTTTGTGCTTATAACAGGCCAACAGTTGAAACGGTGATATATAACGTTACAGATCATACCACTAGCCTTGCTGCTATTATTTATATTTATGTAGAACAATCTTCTGTTTACAAATCACACCACTAGCTACAGTGCTCTGCTAAAAGCCATGCCCTGTCTAGCGTGTTTGTTTTAGGTCACCTGTAACCGTTGTGTAGTTGTGTGTGTGAGTATGTGAGTGAATCTGTGTAGTCCCGCAATAGTGTATGTAGGCAGAATTACGTATCTGTCTTGTCCATACTGTGTTTTGACAGTTACGTGTATCGTTGTCTCGTCTTACTATGTACTGTGTTTATGGCTGAAACGACAATAAGAACCTACTTGACTTGACTTGAGAAATTATGTAATTTATTCACATTGTGTCATGTGTCGTGTCATCCAAGCCACAAGAGGTCGGTGCTTTCTTTTTATGCGTGGTGTTGACACTGCAGTTTCACTCTACGATTCTGTCACTCCTCTCTGGCTCTTGCATAGATAGTTCACAATGGGGTCTCGAGTTGGACGCATGTTTAGAAATTTTAATTTAGAAAGTCGTGTTCACCGTGAACTCGGGAAGGAAAAACCAATACCTGCTCCTCGACACCCAATTCCAGTGGATACGCCTGAAACTGTTAAGGGTAGGCTTTATGGTCTTATTTAAAGCATGCATGGCTGCTTAAGTAACGTTAAGGTTAACCTCAGGTTCACCGAAGTTAGACAACGTTAGACTCATGAATGTGATTTTCCTGTGTTTTGAAAAATAACACAAGGTAGGTGACCTGATATTGATTTGTAACTGTTCTGCTCTGTTTTTTATCCGCGTCAAAGGATTTAAGATAGACTACAATTGCTCTCGGTCAGTGTTTTTAATCAAGTTACGCAGCAAGGTTAACGTCAGCTGGCGTTGAGCTGAGTTCATCCGGTCTCGAAAAGCCTTTGTAGGTGACAGGCTCGTATCTCACTCACTCTGGTATCCTAACGTTAGATCTCGGTGTTTACCATCTTATCAACTATATTGTCTGGACATTTTTGCTTTCAGAAGTCACTCAGGAAATTCATAAGAAAAATGACCCATTGTTGGCATTACTGAAGTCTGTATATGTCGACTCAAAAGATCCGGAACCTCAGGTATGTTTTCCCCAAAGCCACTACGGCCAGTGAACAATGTTTAATGTTATCTGCTGTTGTGATGGCAAATGGACTGTATGTTGGCGAGCATCACTAAAACCCTAGCCTACTCCGTGGTTCATTTCGTAACAGTAACATTGTCAGGAAAAACTTTGCTAACTTCATGCACCACATTTGATCAGTGGATTTGTCATGCTCCTTGAGTCTAGTGGACTAGCAGACCCCTAGTGGACACACTGAACCTTCCAAACACTTCCCAGAGTGTGTGGTGGTAACGAGATCCATAATCTAAACAAGGTGGTGCCAGGTTAGTGCAGACGCTGTTCCACACAAACAGTAGCTACCATTGTTTAATTGGACACCCTCAGGTGTTGAGGAGGGTGCAGTTCAGTGATGGTAGCAAGTTTGATGAAGCCGTGGCCTTGGTCGTGCCACTGTAGTATTTGATTCGCTACCGTAGTTTGTGTGGAAAAGTGTTGCGCATTAACCAGGCACTGCCTTGTCCAGATCATCGGGTACAGTCAGCAATATCATGGTGTAAAGGTTTTCATTTATTTTGTTATTCTGTTTCCTACTGTGCTCCCAGAAGTGCATACCTTGGATGGCTTGTGGGAATGACCATCTAGTAATATCTGACCCTCATTTGACTATATGCCATCCAAGTTAGGCTAATCATACCAAATCAAAAAGGATGCCTCAGATAGTGGTGAATTTTTATGTAGTGTTGCTGTAACACTTTGCAATCACTGTCCTCTGCCTCTACTATAGGGACTATGTTCAAACACATGGTCATAAGTCACACACACTGAATTTGTACTTCAATATGTATTAAACTCAGTTGTACTATAGTATGCCTTAAACTAACTGCATGTGTTTCATTTCAGAGTGTGGTATCCCAGTCAAACCCAGAAGATGAACGCAGGCCGTTAAAGTATAGCTTACCAGGTGACCCCTATGGTATTTGTGATATCACCGATGTCCCAAAAGGAAAACTCTCCATTGTTGAGGCTCTCAATGCACTCAACAACCACAAAAGAGAACCCCAGACATGGAGTCTGGAAAAAGTGGCCCAGGAGTACTCTTTAGACTTGAAAGATACTCAGGGGCTTTTGACCTATTTCATCCCCTTTGAAATGAAAATGCTCCCACCCAAAAAGAATGCTCCCCAACAGATTAAGGACACTTAAGATTGAGGAGCAACCTCTGTTATTATCAGATACAAACCTGTGTCAAGGGTGTATTTGTGTGTGTGTGTGTGCGTGCACATAATTAATACATGTTTATTTTGATACTTTGTAAATATTGACTACTATATATTTTTTTTCTCTAGTCAAAGTGGACTACAATTATTAATTGACATACTGTATGTTAATGATGTCTATATTACAACTGTATGTTGTGTAGGGAATTTTCATTTTTACACAGTAATTCCAATGTTAAGTGAAAACACAACATTTTGGCTCTGAACCATAATGACCAGTATTTACTCATGAATCACAGTCCCTAATATACAGGGATTCTTTCAGTAAATCTGTAAGTAAAATTTCTGTGTTTACCTTAATCTCTGAATAGATGTGTGTAAGGGGAATTACAGTAAAGATGGTAGTGTTGTTGAGCAGGAAACAGAAACCCTTGCCCCCTGAAGGCATGACTGAAGCGGAGCACATGTTGAATGCAGGGACCTTGCAGAAAATAGAAGATAGATGATGGGTCTGTCTTTTTTTCAAATGTCCATGCTGCATCTGTTGTGATCAGTAGCTTTGATGACGCAAATTGACGCAGTGCATGCTTTACGAATATTCCACTTTCATTGTGTGTCCTGTGCAGCCCAGCCATTGATGTTAATGTAAGCTGGTGCACATTGGTGAGCCAAATCAGATATGTCTATGTCTGCTGTTCCTTCAGCAGCACCAGCCTACCAATCACAGACTTGACAAGTCTTCTGGGTCCCCGAGCTATATGCCTTGCAGATGTTAGCAACCAATTCTAGATGGATCTGCCATTGGTCAGAGCTGTGCTTTAGTACAATCTTCAAGATGCTTATATGCAGTGTTGGGGAGTAATCATTTACATTACTTTCAAAAAAAATGTGTAATTAAATTAGTTAAAGGAAATATTCAGGATCACAATTTCAGTTACATCTGAATATCCTCTGCAGAAACATTGGCTATATGTTTAATACTATTTTTATACTAATTAGTTTTGTTTAGCTGTTTTTTTGTGTGCAACATCCTCCATTTACTGCTGAAAATCTGATATTATTCTGATATGTCTAATTGGTTCTCCTGTCATGTTTGAATTGGCAACATCCACGTCCTGCTGGATCTACAGCTTACAAGTGGTCTGTAGTTGTGAGGAGACCTGCAATGTCAGATAAAAACTACAGTATAGGTGTAGCCCATTGCACGAAATAAAAATTAGCTGTAGTGAGCAGGTGCACACATGCACAATCAATCCAGCAAGAATGGACAACTGCTTATACAGTGATGTTCACCAGATGCTAAATGTAAATGTGGAATATTTGATTTAGCAGCCATAACTATTCAAAGATCAGCATGACCTCACAGTTAAGCACTGTTGATGTGTTGATGTCTGACACTGCTGTGGCTGTGTCGGTTTAAAGTGCTGAGTGAGTTTAAACGGATTTTGACAGCAGCGTTGAGTAATGCTGTTAAGATTAATCCTACTAGGTTTCAAAAACTGAAAATGGTAGACAGTTGAGATTCATTAGAAATGTAGAAAAGTTATCCAAAAGTAATTCAATGTAATTAGTTACATTACTTTGTTAAAGTAATTGAAATGTTACACTACTATTACATTTTAAATAGGGTAAATTACATTTCTGCACTGCTTATATGTAGCCTATGTTGCATGATAAGAGGCATATTGTATTGAGAGAGATGGCTGTCACCATACTTTACCATGAAGAGGTTTACTGTCATCAAGTATGTGATTTATTGGTGTATCTGTATATGGTTATACTCTCCCTTCCTCCATGAGAGGACTTACTCTGCCGAGGTGGTTATGTTTGTCTGTCTGTAAGCAAGATAACTCGACAAGTACTGCACAGATTTGGAGGAAATTTTCGGACAACGTGGGTATTAGGACAAGGGACAGATAATTACATTTTGGTGATGATCCCTCACACCGTCTTGAATTCATTTTGATTCATTAACCATATATTGCCTTGGCGAAGGCCTGCGCGCTCTAAGTACTTTTCTAGTTTGTGGCTGACTTTTCCCTCGTGGGCAGGTCTATGTTGTTGACATTATTCTGTTTCCTTGTTTGACTTTTATTGGTCTAATTTGCAAACTAACGATTGAAAGGAAGACTCTAGACCTGGCGAGGATGTAACATCTTTGACGCACTTACAGACAACCCGGTCTGACACTAACCCGCTAATATTGTGTAGGCATAAACAGTATCAGTAACAGTTAGACAAACCCAGTTGTTTTCTATTATGCTATTTTCCATATTAATTAAACCCGGCATAATATGCTCATAAAACATTCATTTAAAATATTGATGTAAACCCACTGAAGTGTTACATGCAGGATGTCTTTGCATAGGAGTCACAATAAATGACTGGTTTGATTATCAAAACAAAGGCATCAAACATGTCGGTCTTCATTATCTGTTAGAAGAATTGCATTTTACATTTAATCATTCCAGGATGAATACTGGTTGTATCTTATTAGAATCCCTTTTGCCACCCCTCAAAGATCCATCTATTGAGCTTCACCTATGTTGCCTTAAATAAAAAAGGGAAAATATACTTTCACTTTTCGTAAATCTGTAATCCTGTATATTTAAATTGGTTACTAAGCGTGCCCGTTTCATTTCATGAGCAGCCAAACATGATAACGGGTCGTGGTGTGTGATGTAAACATATCAACAATATGATTGGTTAAAGAAATGTCAGTCAAAACGAGGTCTCGTAAACGCTCGTGATATAATAGGCGTTGACGCGATCATTCATTGAGGTAGGAACTTGTGAGGGTAGGAGCTGTTTGGTGAAGAGAGTAAACTGATTTTTCATTGAACGTGAAAACGTGTGTTCAACGCGAATGTAGGCAACTCAATCTCATTCAATTTATGCATTCTTTAGAAACACTCAAAAGTTACAACATCTCTTGAAACAAGTTTTAGAACATCCTAACGGTTTTTTAGCCCGATCAGTGTTTCTTTTGTCGCCAAGGACTTCCTCCTCTTAGACCGCGTTTAGGATGTAACGTTAATGCCAGACTATCATTTATCTTTAAGAAATGGATGATATTTATTTAGCCACATGTGAACATCTTTACATAGCGAAATGTCTTATTGTGAGTCTAACCTTAAAGGATCATCACAGTTATTGATGTGGGTATCCTCACTTGATCAACACCGACATTTTCCTGCACTGGCAGTGAAAAAGGTACGATTCGTCATTAATGTTTTATTCACATCGGTTGTTATAGTCATTGTAGTAATACCATTAATAACGTGGCATTGTGAACCGTACTTAACGTTACCGAAAATAATTAAGATGTTGAAGTTAACGTTTTGGTTGGAGCATCTGTTTCCAAGACTAAGGTTAACGGTAACCTGAAAATGCTCAAAACATTAACGATAAAGCATACTGAAGCATTAGCTCAGTGTCTTAGTCCAACAATTTAGCAGGCAAGTTAAATGTCCAACTGTTAAGAAAGCTTTATTTAGACAATTTCGTGACAATGGTAATGTTAACAGACTTACACGATCTACCCGGCTAGCTGTGATTTCTTTTTAGGCAAAGACCTGTCCACAGAAAGAGAATCGGTACTACCTTACTAAAGTAGCCTACCTACTTTGATTTATGATATCTACACTCTGAAAAACATCGACGTATAATTATCGATGTGCTCAAGAATGGAAATTTACCATATTTTCTGTTCAGATATTTTCTGCCCTCGACATCTCTGACCCTGTGATATTACCACATTCTGAACAGTGAAGTGGCAATTGTTGTGTTAATCTTCCTAAAATAATTGTTGCAGTGGGATGATGCTTTCAGTGGGTGGATTGACCATTGCCGCCAGTTTATGGCAGATTAGCATGTAATGCATTAACTGACTAAATTTAGTCTTTAATCTACACTATATGGACAGTATATTCAGTGCTACTGTAAATCGAATCTTTGCTCTGGTTTCTAGGTTCAACAGGCACTCTGTGTAGCATGCTATAAGGTCCATTTTCCTACACATTAGCGCATTAGTTTATGCATTTAAAACATGCATTTGCTCTTTGGCTCACATTTTCCTTAGTTTGAATGATATGAATTCTAATCTGGAAACATGAATCTCAAGGAAAACTTTGAGCTTTTACATGCCTGCTCAAAACGAAACTGATGGGGAAAATATACTTGTGTTCAGCACACAGTTGTTAGCATGCTGTAGTTTAAGGAAGTTATTGGGCTTATTTCATTTACCCTTAACTCACCATTTCTACATAGTGAAGTAGAGTAGCCAACCTTCTACCTATCTTCCAGCCTGATTAACTAGCATGTAGCAGAGATAGCAGGCTTTTTATGTAATTTTAAAATCTACTTTGGCCAGTCTATGCAGTGCCTTTAATGCATTTTCTGCCTTGGCTTGGACTTCATGAATAAACTACCTTAATGTGTTACAGTTGGGCTACTTTTTAACCATGTGATCTGGTAACCCAGGTAATAACAAAAGTAGTTCTTTTCAACTAAACATGTTCCCCCACGTCATGAATATGTGTTTACATTAAAATCTCCATATCAGATTGAGGTGTTGGACATCTGCCTCCACAGCAGGCGTCAAATAATAGGCTATGCTTTGTTTGGACAAGCGATAAGATTTTTATTGCTGTGTCAGATGTCCCTAGATGAACATTTGCTTACTCCATCATGCTGTCCAGAAATTGCCCATTATATTAGACTTGACGTTGAGCGCATGTGTGTTTTTGTTTGGATCGAATGACTTAATGTGGTGATGGACTGAAAAGAGAAGAATAGGCTAGTGCTTCCCAGGCCCATACTGCACTCCGTTCAGTGCTTCATTATCATCATTCAAAATAGTCGGTTTACTACTCTAAGCGGACTTCCAGTGGCATCAGCAGCCATGCATGCTTTGTGTTTACATACACTACCCCATTGCTTATATTGGGGGAAGTCGCTGCCTGTGTAGTAACACAATCCAGTCACCATAAGGTCACTAAGCACATCTTTGGGATGACACTGAGCACCTGGGCAAAGAGACAGAGCTGAGTAGTGACAGGCTTCTATGTAGTGATGTTGGATGACATTGTGTGTTTGACATTGTGTGGATTGTTCTTGCTCTTGTTGAGAAACGTCACTCAATGTTTTCTTATAGCTTAGTGGAAAGGAAGCCCCTACTTTGTTTCAAGCTTGTGAAAAGTCTTATATAACAACATTATATATCAAATGAATCAAATTTATCAAATGAATAGCCAGTTCCTTGCAGCACAGTTCCCACCTCGCCCAGTTTGAGACCCTTTGCATCCTGCCCAACAACTTCCCTTAGCCGTGGTAAAACTAACATGACCCACAGCCTCTTGTCGTAACACTGTCTTACACCCACAAGGAAATGATGCTACATTGTGTTGTAGAATTGAAATGAGGTGAACAGAAAGACCCTGTCTTCACCCCCAAAAGTAATTACCAAGCTGAAATTAATTTGTAGTTTCTTGGTGACTTGAAATATTTTCAACAAAAGGGCTATGTTTTTTTAGTCCCATCATCATTTACTGTATAAGGCCAACAGTAAATGGGTCAAATACACTTTTAGTTTACAGGTCAAAATTCTAGGTAAAATGCTAGGCAGGCAAATATCAGCACCATGGTTTAGAATGAACTGCTGTGGTGTGCTGTTTACAAGAATAAGATTGCATTCTGATGTAGTCTAATGAGTCTTTTATTTGCTTAAAATCTTCCAAGGTTGGTATTCTTTCTTGATCAGTAGATTTCAGACTGCTTTTAATACATCCCTCTGTCTGTTTCTCATCCATTCCCAGCTTCCTGCCACAGGATCCATTCCCAGCATTGGGATGCCACTACTGAAGCCACTTCATCGGTTAGAGGACTTCTAGTCACTATGCCTCATCACAGGTTAGCTGTCTGTGGGGAAGAATGGTGTATGCCAGTGACATTACCATCACTGTGGAGGTCAACACAACCACTCTCAGCCCAGTTGGTTTTGGGGCGCTGAACTCTACCTAGCATCCTGAGGCTTGCCAGAAGATGGAGCGAGCCTCTGCTGAGAACAGCTCTGTAGGCTACAGGACATTTTCTGAACCAGTGAGTCTAGCATCACTGGACAGTGAACCAGGCCTCAGCCTACCACTGCAGATATTTTTCTGCATTGTCATCATTGCAATCCTGTTAGTGGCCTTCCTGGGTAATGTGGTGGTGTGTCTGATGGTCTACCAGCGAGCTGCCATGCGCTCTGCCATCAACATCCTGTTGGCTAGCCTAGCATTTGCAGACATGATGCTGGCAGTCCTCAACATGCCTTTTGCCCTGGTGACCGCTGTGACCACAAATTGGATCTTTGGGGACATTTTCTGCAGGGTGTCGGCCATGTTTTTTTGGCTTTTTGTCATTGAAGGGGTGGCCATCCTGCTCATAATCAGTGTGGACCGCTTTCTCATCATTGTACAGAAACAAGACAAGCTAAGTCCGCGCAGAGCCAAAGTTCTCATTGGAATTTCATGGGCCTTGTCTTTCTGCTTCTCCTTCCCTCTAGCTATTGGTCAGCCATCTCTACAGATACCCCCCAGAGCCCCACAGTGCGTGTTTGGCTACACCAGTGAACCTGGCTATCATGCCTATGTAGTGCTAATTATGCTAGTCTTCTTCTTTGTGCCATTCATGGTCATGCTGTACACTTTTATGGGAATCCTGAACACCATCCGCCATAACACTATTCGCATCCACAGTCATCCTGACAGCATCGGTCTAAGTCAGGCCAGCAAACTGGGCCTGATGAGCCTGCAGAGGCCTTTCCAGATGAACATAGATATGAGCTTTAAGACACGTGCCTTCACCACCATCCTCATCCTCTTCTCCATCTTCACTGTATGCTGGGCCCCATTCACCACCTACAGTCTGGTCTCCACCTTTAGCAGTGGCTTCTACCACAAGAACAGCTTCTTTGAGATCAGCACCTGGCTCCTCTGGTTGTGCTACCTCAAGTCCGCTCTCAATCCCCTCATCTACTACTGGAGAATAAAGAAGTTCCGTGATGCCTGCCTTGATTTGATGCCCAAGTACTTTAAGTTTCTTCCCCAACTGCCAGGCCATACCAAGAGGCGAATCCGCCCAAGTGCTGTCTATGTATGCGGGGAACATCGTTCTGTGGTATAGCAATAGACTTGAAACACAGCTGAAGCTTTCCTTATCTTTTGAGGACATCTCTGACTGATTCTAGTAAGCTGTGATTTGTTTTTGATTTTCTTAAGAGTGTGTCTTTGCTCTGTGGAAATCAGTTTACAATGTGTGTAAATTAAGTGCTTATAATGATGGTTGCCCAACCTGAAAAGCATTTGTTACTTTGGTTTTGTTTGGTTTAGTAAACCCCAGTCAGGATGCTGCTATATCTGGTGAAGATGTGCAATTTCAGTGTGCTGTACAATTATATTGAATGTAATAAAATGTGGGTATTTGTTACATTCTTAACATTGTTTAAAGTGTCTTTTTAATTTTTTGTCTTATACTAAATCCAGTGTACTTTTCCAGACTGATGAACTTGATTGTTATTGAGGCTGTGAACATTAAGAGTTTATAAAATGGAAAAGAGCTTTTCCAAAAGTAATCTGCTCGCTCCTTAGGTTTTTCAAACTATTTTACATAGTGTATATGAATTCTGTTCAAGAGGACAGGTGTCATGCATCACACATTTATGTCTGCTTATGTAGACTACTTTAGTAGAATGATATTGAGATTATATGGAAATTGTAGCTGCGGGAATAGTTTCGTTCAGAGTGGCAAGATAAGTGATGATAAGCTCTGAGGACTTGCCTCCTGTTCCTCAGAGGATTTGCACAGGAAGACATATGCTGTGTTTTTGTGACTTGTTTTTGACTCTTGATGCCCCAATGAAATCATGTTGGAAAAACTATTACTTTTAGATGCCAGTGCGGTGGTACCTGACTACTCTGCAGGTGTAAAACTGTTTTGTACGGGCAAAATATCCTTGATCCTTATCAATGTCTATTTTTAAAGCCAGCCAAATTTCACCTGTGCAGAGTAATGTTTCTTTAATATCTATAACTGTCAGTTCAGTAAAAAATATACCACTCTATTTGAATGCTTGAATGTTTAATAAGTAATTTCTGAATTAAACTTTCTTTGGAATTTAAATGGTGTAATTCATTGTGTTTTAGATCTCAACTTAAAATGTCATTGGATTCAACATCCGGCTTTGTAAGGGGGGTATGGATCGAACGAATGGCCAAAGAGAGGGTTCACACAGCAACCAGAGGACAGAAAGACCAGGAAAGGTTTGGTGGGTTTTAAGGGAAGGAGGCTGTTGGGGTGTAGCTATCCCCAGTTGCCCTTTTGTTGTCTAGTCAGTTTCATGTAGATGAGGATTATTCAAATGGAACCAGCACTGCGATGAGGTTATTTCTCTCAGCTTTGTAAATACAAAGAATGATTTTCTTAATTAGTGTCCTTGGTGGAATTCATTATTCTGCCAGCATAGCCTAATGAGTAGGTTCAGTGCTTTGAAGCTTACCTTAATCATAGCTCAGGGCGCCATTACTAGGCAACAGGAACTTCGGGCTTTCTCAAGAGATGCTGTAGAGACGTCAGGCTGTATGCTCGGGGAAAGGTACCTTGTTCTGAAGAAATGGCATATTTGTGTGGACATTCTATCCACGATTAGCAATTATCCATGAGACACCTGTATGGGGGGGTGGGCGTGGGTAGAAATATACAGTAGAATATGTTCACTCCAGGATAATTAAGACAAAGCACAAATCACTTCCTGATTTGTGTTTACTCATTCTGTATCCAACAGAATGCTTTCCTTCTCAGGAACAAGAAAATAGGCCTTTTCAACCCTGTAGAATTGAAATCCCTGATGTTTTCCTGTTCCATATGTCATGATGTTGACTGGGTCACCTAGGAACCTCATGACACAAATAGTTGTCTAGTGACAAACTGCTTCAGTCATTGGACTGTTATGAATTTGAATTCTAGACAGACATTTAACCTTTTAGTTTAGTAATTCTAAACCACAAATATTAAATGCATGCATTTGAATCATTGAGCGGTGTTACGAGTCATAAGTGTAGTATATGGGACACGCTAAGCCCTTGTATAATTGTACGCTGCTTGCACACAAACATGATTTATTCTTTTCAGTTATGTCTTTGGTAATTGAACTGTTCCTCTAGATAACTAGACAAAATTGTATACGTTTAGAACACAAGAAAACATTAATGAGGCAAATATTTTGTAACTGCGTTCACACCAAGATCTGCTAAAGCTGTAAATTCGCTTTTGTCGCTCATAAAAATAGCTGCTAAATATCTGTGTTTGCTCTTGTCGCTTAAATCGCTCATGATGTTACAGCCGAAACGCGTCATAGCTAATTTGCATAAAGTTGAGCAGTTTATAACTCCATTAAGTCGCTCTGGTCACTCGTGGCCTTTGTCGCTCTTGTCCATACAACGTTTATTATGACTAAATAGGACTCTCTTATAACTTTACAGTTTTAGTCACTCTTTGTGTGAACATGTTAGCATTGAGAGAGTCTGTGCAAAGAGTGAGGCATCCACATATCATGACTAATTTTTTTAGCAGTCCCACGTCTGCTCATATGATGTGGTCTTACACGCTGATCATTACTTGGTGTTTAAATATTGGATTTGGGATTCCTGAGCAATTATCTCTGGATTTCTCTCTAGCCTATCTCTGGCACCTTGCACAGGTGAGGAATAGCTTAATAAAGCAGGATGAAGTTGTTACTGCTGGGAGTGTAGAGAGGGAAGATGGTGTAGGCCTATTAAACCCATGTAATGCTTATATAATCATCTCAAATGAACCCATTACCCACATTCTCATCAATGGCTGCTGTATCATGTATGTATGTGACATGGTTCGCCCAGGAAGACAGTCCAATAGTGTTATTTAAGACATCATACTGAGAAGAAAAGGGGATCAGAATTCTCACCTTGAGAAATGTGCCTTGTGCTGGAGATGGCTCTTTCTTGTTTCCATGGCAATAAGTAGGACTACACGTCCACAGAGTCAAATGTATGTGTGCTGCACGTGTCTTGCATCTGACAGTAGAGGCTTGGACGAAGCAGCTGTCAAAAAAGACAAGCAAGTGTTTAGCAGGAAATGTTTTCGGCTATATGATGGTGATTAGACAGTAATAGTAATAAGACAGTAGACAGTAATAGTAATCAGAGTAATAAGACAACAGCAATTCATATAGCCTAATAAGAAGATTAAGAAGAATGTGCGAATTTATGAAATAATAGATTTTTTAAAAACCAAAAAGGAATTCCTTATATGCTGTCAATGTTTTAGATTGTAGTTGTTAGCAGTGGGGACTTAGTCACATAGTGATTAATCATTGCTCAGCCTCCAGCTCATGGCTCATATTATGCTACTTTAATTGTTGCTTTGGAATGGCAACCCTATTAAGCCACAGGGTTTCGTTGGATATATCTAGGGATAAGGTTCCAGGCATACGTCTACAGTATTTTGTGAGTTTAAATAAAAAGCAAGGTGAGCAGGATTAGCTAACTTAGGCAGAGTCTTCCAACTGTTCAAAGAGTTAAGAGGAATATAGGCTTATGCTTGGAAGCCTAAAAGAAAATGTTATTACATACAACTCAACAGTTTCTAATTATGACATGTGGTGGTTTGACCCGCTGTTATAAAGGTATTTTATGGCAGTTATTTAAACATTATAATGCAGTAGTTTGTCTTGCACCAATTGATATAACTATAAATAGTGAGGCTGATACAGTTCACAAAGCCATAACATAGCAAACTGTTACATAATATAAATCCCTGCATTACATTTTGCAATC
The DNA here is from genome assembly GCA_027481765.1 of Tenualosa thibaudeaui. NCBI lineage: Eukaryota > Metazoa > Chordata > Actinopteri > Clupeiformes > Clupeidae > Tenualosa > Tenualosa thibaudeaui. Next base: position 21,897,611 of record JAIFZK010000001.1, read on the forward strand.
ACCAGGACTCATATAATGTCATTACCTTCCCACAGTGGCACGCACAGATGAGCAACTTAGCACTGTTGACATGGTAACACCAACACAACTGAATTTCCTTGTTTAGAAATGGATGTCTCTCTCATGCATCTGCAGGTACAGTGCAGCGAAATCTGTTCAGAATAGTGGAGAATAATGATTTTCTCTCTCCCAGTATGTATACCTATTTTAGTTAGATGAATAAAGAAGTCTAATTGGGGACATTCAAGAAAGGATATTAATCAAAACAATGAGAAGGATATGAAAAGTGCCAGAGAACCAACTCATTGAACACTTGAAAGCTTTTATACTTACTACCCTGTTGTTGTACTTAATGTGGGCTTCCTGACATTATTTTATACTTTCTAACTACTGTATTTGAATTTTTTTTTAATAATGTGTTGCTTTGGACACAAAATGTCCAAAACTCAATCACATAATTCTGTCATAATGCTGCATCCAGTGTATGAAGTATACCTTGGTTAGCTAGCAAAACACAAATACACACACATGCATGCTGTGAAATTGGAGAGACAAAAGCATCATGATTTCATAGAAAACAAATACACTGAAGTTTTTTTTTAATGATTTTAATCTTTATTTTTAGTGCACAATTAACTGGGGGATACAACATAGGTAGGCCTACAGTGTGGCACAATTATAAGGAACCGTTCACACAAGAAATGAAAATTGTGTTAGTAACTACAGATCTGCCTCCCAAGACAATATAGGCAACTTTAACATGAAATGGGCCAGATTTATAGTCCTCTGCAAGTAAAGCATTTATTTAACTCATACTTTTTAATTACTGTAAGTTTCACATTTGCGTAGGTCGCAGACCTTCTGCTATGTAGACAAGCTCATTTGGTTGTTTTTGCTGAGAAATAAATGTAGGAGGCTGCCGGTTTGACTGATGGAGATTGAGTAACCCAAGATAAATTTTTGTGTGAATTATTCCACAGGGAAAAAAATACTTCTTACAACTGTCTTTTCTTTAAATGAATACATAAATCAATAAAAACCGCTGAAATCCGTTTCTGCTAAACCCCACCCCTGGAGATAAAATAACAGCAGAGGAGTATTTTAAGTTGATCTTCAATTGGCCTTACAAAATACCTGTACAATAAAGGCTTTTTTTAACTGTTATGAAATGACAGCATATTGGAGTTACTCTTGGTTATTTACATTAAATTGGCCAATAGACTCTTTTTAAATTGAACCATTATGAAACATTGATCAGATAGTTACTAAATTCTGATTTGCTTCTCCTAAGACACAATTTAAGACTGTTGTAAGAAGCACCATTTTCTTCTTGGATCCCTTTTAGGAAAGCTGTACCATTTACTGATAGGCATATAAGCATTTTTTAATGCAAGGGTGTTGTAATTACAGTTAACACCTCTCTGAGGTTGTTGAAATCACAGACATCATCTCATAATGCTAGAGAGAGACGATGTAAATTAAAATTACTTGATTGAAAAAAAGCTTTTGCAAACCATTCTCCTGTATATTTAATATTTTTGAAGAGAACAGACAATCTTTTGCTCTAGTGATGACTCTTATTTGCTCAGTGTGGACAGAATAAGGGCATCATCCTTTGACAAGCTCTGAAGCTTCTCACCATTGACACATAGGTACATTTAGTTGAGTTTAGGCTGGATTCAAATACAGTACTTGGGGCGGAGGTGATTTGAAGGAAAAATCGGTTCTATCAAATTTCATTGCACAAAACAATGGCTTCAAATATTTAGTTAATCTAATTTACTTTATTAAACCATCTGTCCATTCAGTTATCGGTTAGACAGTTTTATTCCTCAGTCACGGAGTTCTTTTTCTGTGAGAGCACAAGGTCTTTGACTTCTGCAGTGAGTGAGAGTAGCTCTTTGTGGATGGCCTCTGTGTCATCTCCCTGGCCGTCTCCTCCATCCTGCACCAACTCCTTCCCCTGGCTCTGACTCACCAGCTGCTTGACCACCAGGGCCTGGTACCGGGACAGGAGCTTGTGCTGATCCTACACAACCACAGAAGCACACTTGCACTCAGTCCTCCACCAATCCATACCAAATGGGAATTCCATGAAACACATCAATCTATACTCCAGAGTTCAGAACTACACAATATCTGGTCTAAGTGAATATTCATGGCACTTCTACCACTATGCTAGAAGCAGAAGGGGAGAAGTCCAGCCTCAGATGAGTAAAACTCCTATTGGCTCTACCTGTGCATTTCACACAAGTGATCTCATGGGGGGCATCCTTGGCATACTGATTAGGGGACTGGACCAACAACCGAAGGGTTATAACAATGGCTGCTGTATCAATAGCTGCCCACGGCTCCGTGCAGGGGTATGTGTGCTTGGAGTGTTGTGAGATTGCAGTTCCAAATGTGTGTCTGTATGTGTGTATACTACCTTCTGGATGGGTCAAAAGCATAAGACAAGTCTCTAGCAAAGGTCAATAAAGATAACTTATTAGCTGATATACCTGGCTAAAGAGTTGCGTTAATTAGGGGGCAGTTTGCTACGGCATCAATCAGGTTTCGTTCGAGAGGTCTTTTACTCTCTCTATTTTCCACACATTTCCTATTACTCTCTATTCTGTTCTATCTGACTAAAAGCAATACACTTTTATAAAGTTGTGCTAACTAGAATCAGATGGTTGAATGATTGGAACAGATAACTTCCAGAGCTTTTACTTTTTCAAACCAGACTTTTCCAGGTCTGGTTGGAAGCCAAACTTAAATGCAGTACAGAGATAGCAATCTGCTCTAAAAACACTGATGGAAGACTAATTTAATTTTATTGTTACTGTTTACCAGTTATTGTCTGATGAAAGTTATCACTTTATGAAGTTTATCACTTTATGCTGAGGTTTCTGAAATAAAGGCAATGGTGAAACTGACCTCAGGGATCTTGCCGACCAGGGTGCCTATAATCTGGGGCACGCAGCGGCCAGGCGCGTGCAACATGCAGTGAGTGGTGGCCTGGAAGAGCAGCACGCTGGTCAGGTGCAACACCAGCGCAGGATCCTCTGTCAGCTTCAGCTGCTCCTGCAGGGCTTGCCGGTGCTGAAACAGGGCCTGCCTGTGGGACACACACACGCAAAACACACACATACATATTGTAACCAACAATAATTAATAATGTAGCTAATGTTGCAATTAATATCACAATCTCTACACAATATTTTTCAGCGAACCAAAAGATTTCAATTCATCATAATGGGCCCAAATACAGTGTCTGCCTCCATATGTACGTTTGGGCCTTCATGAAGGAACCTTCTAACCTTCTAAAAAGACAAAGGATATACTGCCGACATTCAATCAAACCGCTCCGTTCCAGTTTGTCCTGTCTTCAGTGTGGACTAAAATGTGGCCAATTGTGGAGCTCTTAGCTGAATACTGTACCTCTCTCTCTTCTTGTCTCCTCTCTTCAGCATGAAGCCACATTCCTCAGCGGCCACTTCCAACTGGCTTATAAAGTCCTCAATGCTCTACGATGAGAAATATGCAGAGCAGATTATCCCAAAAAAAATTTCTATAGTGCTGTAAAATGGACAAGCTGTAATTGAACTGGTAACCTACTTTTCCATTCAGACTGTTATGCAGCTTTATTAGGGGAGCTTTAGTCTCATCCGCCAGCTTTCCCAAGATCTTCAACCTCACCTAAGGGGTCACATCATGTTGAGCATAGTTTCACTCACATAGATATGGTATATTTATAGCATATTAAGACAAATATATAGTATACTACCTCATTAGTGATGGCACCAGAACTGTCTGAAGTGATCATGCCATCTGATGCCACAAAATTGACTAGGATGTTTGTGACATCAGTGCACACTGACTTCAGCACATGCTTGGCAATGTGTGCTTGGGTTTCATCTATTGAAAAGAATTCACAACACTGAATCCATTTGAAATGAAAGAAGCCTCTAGACAGAAGTATTCCAGTTCATATGTTACCCTCCTTTTCTTCCACAATTCAAAATGAAATACCTGAGAAGATCTTTGTTCCCTTCTCAAAAAGCTTGATGTTGTTGTATAGGTTAGCAACTTCCTCCTGAAGGTCTTTGACATTCTGCTTGCGGCTGCCGCCTGAAGTCGATGAGCTTGAGGACATGAATGTTGTCCGCACCACTTCCTGATACGTTTTTGTCAAAGGTCTGTCAGAATGAATTAACTATTTTACTTAAATATTAAAATTCGCCTTTACTAGGCAAAACTAAATCTGACATGGACTGGTGAAAGATGAATGGGACTCACTAATGCAGAGAGGACAGAAATACCTCAGTAAAAGTTCTGCTAGATCCAGAAGCATGTCCTCAGAGCAGTCACAAACCTTCGCCTCCAATACGCCCACTATCTCATCAACAGACATGAAAAGAATCTCTGACTGTCTGCCGGGATCTTAAAAACAGATGAGAAATACATGTTTACACAGCGAAACAAAATCAATACTCTGTGAACCACTTTGTCATGTTGGGCCACGTAGATCTGATAGGACATCTCACACAGACAGTCCACAAACAGTCAATGAACTTAGATAGTCCAGTATGTGCTCGTACTTTGTGGAGCGGGTCCAGTGTCATCATCGCTGTCATCATCTTTTCTAGATCCCTTTTTCTTGGTTTTGCGGATCCTGATCTCTCGGGCATTTCCCCCGCCCCCGCCTTTCACACTGCCACCTCCCTCTGGTAAAGGATATGCAAGACTGTTACTTTAAAATGGCTCAGGAGCCACATAGGATGCCAAATGCCAGCCTTTGTTCCATCTTATTGCGCTACAAAAACAGCTTGTTGCTGGCTCTTGTGTATTCATGAAGGCTTTGGTGTGTGTGTGTGTGTGTGTGTGTGTGCACTAGTGTGTGTCACCTGTAGCTTTCTTCCTACGCTCGTCCCTCTTGTCTTTTCTGGATATGGCCGTGTTTTCAGCCAGCACAGATGACTGCTTAAGATCCTCTTCTGTGATCAAAAATACTGGATTGCTCTTGACTTCCTGAAAAAGAAAAAAAGAGTTCAAAATATTACACACAACTTAAACTTGTTATTACTTGTGAATATACTTTTTTGGGAGGGGGGGGGGGGGGGGCACATCATGTTGATTTCCTGACAAATGTGCTCCAACTGTCCTTTTCGTATTGTATGCTTACCTTCTGGGCTTTGTGTTGCATAGCTTCATCAAACAGGGCCAGGCAGTTGCTGATAAACTTCTCACTAACCACCATTGTGCTACTCAGTACTTTGGCAGATGACTGCACGTTTGTCGTTCTCATGACTTGGTTTATCAGGATGCCCACATCCTCATTTGAGAAACTGCTGGGTATGATTGGCTTGGTACATAAAGAGCAGTAAAAGACATTATAAGCCACCAAAGTGGATAAAACACCTGACCACTCAGGTTACTTGCACAATGATCAACCCTTAATTACATGGACTTATTCTAATGAAGAAGCTAATGCCAAAGTTCAAGATTTATAGCCTTGAAGAACTTTCCAGACCTGTAAATCTGTCCAAGTGGCTGAGTTTACTGCCTCTTCCACTGATGCCTCCAGCTGGTCGACTAAAGCCTGACCGACACAGGCTGACCTCAGAAAGAGAAGGCTGCTGGACTTAAAGCGCTTCTTAATGTAGTTCACAGGATCTGGAATACCTAGTCGAGTCAAGGCTTCAAACTCTGGGGGTGGTGGGAGAGTCATGGCTAGGTCATTATTAAAGCAACATAATGTGAGAATAGCTATTTACATGTTGGGTGCAGGCTGTACCCAGTGTGTCAGAAACTGCCCAATGAAAGTTCATATTTGTGTACAGTACAACAAAGTTACCAAGCGCAACACCAAGCCTTCCACATAGCAATTTCAGAGATGCTTTTCTCTGTATTACAAGTCAGTGTTTGTGCAAAATAAGTTTTTTTAAGATATTCTTTTGTGGTAATTCCCTGATACATATAGCTTAAAGGTACATTCCACCTCACCCAGACTCACCCAGATATCCATTTTGCTTGAGGAAGGAGTCCACCCAGTTGCTCTGCGTCTTGGAATAGATGTCAGGGATGTAGACGGCTTTGTCCTGTCTGCCCCCTACCACTGAGCCTTTCAGGCGGCCGCTATTCACCAGCTCCTCCAGCACAGCTGAGGACAACAAAGCACATCAGGAGGCCTACTGCACTTACACAACTAGAGCACTGTGGCACAAAAATATTCATTTGCAGACTTTTTACTCCAACAGACTTCCATAGGGTGTTTCAGAAGTACATCCAGAAACCTAAGGTATAAGAAATTACTTACAATAAAGAAGATGTTCCTGAAACCCATGGACGCCAATAAGATTATTAATGGGTGTTGGCCTACAAACAAAATAGCCACAATGGGCCATTAAGCCTTAATAGCATTCAGAATGGCTGAAGATTCTTGAAAATTAAGTGAGAGAGACAGTGAGAGAGGAAGATAGAGATGGAAATTGCAATTCAGAAGGGCCAAAACAGACATAAGAGAAAACTGAAGCATACCTAGTAACTGCACTGAAAAGACCTTGAATTCGTGCTTTGTGGCGCTGCACAAAAGCTTCTGTGAAAATGACCCCTCGGTTGTATTGGTCCATTTGACCTTGGATGATTTTGCCAAGGCGCATAGAGAGCTCCTAGCACACAACAGCACAGTAATGTCAGACATGAGACATTCTGACCTGATCTGATCAAAACCCTGCACAATGTCCACTAGAGCCCTTCAACTCACCTCTGTAAGGAAATCACCAGGCAGATCATAGCTTTTACACAGCTCAGGGATGGTTACCTGACCAGCCTCTTGCAATTTATCATTGACCTCCTCAGCAAGGCCATTTAGGTAGTTCCTGAGATGATATATGGAGATTAACATATAGTTTGCTCAACATACCACTAATCTGGCTTTGTACAATATCCCCCTAGGCTGTCTATTCCATTCACAAGACTAGATACTAGTTGTGCATTGCATTTTACAAATGAATCCATTGTGCTACTACAGCAATACATACCTACATATGTGCATATCATTCACATATAAAACTATTTAGCTGTGATGCACCAAAATCTAATAGTCAGGTCTAAGACATATCAAACATTGTAGATCTAAAAAAAATTTAGTAGACACTTACTCATCAATCAGCTGTCCAAGAATCAGCTGAATGCTCCTATCTGATTTAGCAATTTCATTGGCTCTTTTTTCAACATGTACAAGATCCACATTGATGATCTGTAGACAGAGCATTATGTATTAAAGTAAAATTGGAAATTTTAGTTAATAATGCATAATTAAAAGTGATGCAGCAAGGAACAGCAATATCAGTGTATCTCAAAAGAAATCAGTCTATTCTTTTCAGGCCAGCAGGTACTGGTAATCAACTGCTTACACAATACTACTAGTTTTTACGTGTAGTTCATTCAGCTACTGTCCTTCCTGGCACACAGTAATGGAGTTACACTCCTACTACATTTACATTGATTTAAAATAAATATCTATAAAACTACAAGTACTAATGTATAACTAAATTAAGTATTTATATGATTTTTAAGCCATAAAGTTAAAGAAAATTCACTTTTTGTACAATAAAAATTAACAAAATAAAATGGCTTATTAGACATTTAAATTTTAAGTCATGGTAACAGAGTTACAAATTGTTCCTATTATTAAATCAATATTCCCTAAATCACTATATACTCTTTAATCATAATATTCTTTAACATAATTAAACACAAAAACAACAAAGAAAATGTCAGACAGCCTATAGATCTATCTTCTTTTTAGGTTAGCATTTAGCCAGCAAAGGTTAGCATAAATTAGCAATATTCAATTCACTTCTATTCACTTTTTTTGAAGAATTAAAGAAAAAAATAATTAGCCTAGACTAGCATCAGTTAGGTTGCTTTTATTCAGACAGGTTAGTGACAGTAGGAGTGAGACAGAGACATGGGGTGGGAATGGAACCATTAAGTACACATATTTAGCATCATTTCCTGGAAGTGGGTGAGCCTCCCTCTCTTTTGCATACGTCTCAATTTTGGCACCAAACATAGTGAACAATACTGGTACAAAGGGTAATTTTTAGTAGATTTATACATTTAGTATATGAGTATAGAATAGTATAGAATTTTGTGACTTCACTGTAATTCCCTTACCAATTTTGGTAACAGAGTTAAAGATTTTAACCTGACATTATTTCTTGTTTTTTTTTTTTGGAAATGAAATGGAATACCCTGCATTAAGTGTCCTATTAATGTGCTTACTTTTGGAAATTCTTTTCATTTACTGAATAAAAAAACAGTATTTTATGGTAACGGAGTTACAGTAATGGAATGATAGAACATCATATTTTGAAAGTTTGATAAAAGTCCTTTACATATATTTTTTCTTCTGTTTCATGTCAGAAACGTCAAAAGGGATACTTCTAGATCATAAAACAACAATGAAATAAAAATTTTTTATATCTCTCACAGCGTGTTAAAAATAATAGTGCATTTTAAGGACACTCAACTTTTCATTGTCTTCAAAGTGCTGTAACCGTGCATCCAGGGCTCACAGAAGCAAAACTGAACCTGTTGAACCTGTATAAATTTGACCTCTGTGTTATCCATACTAGATGGGTAGATATATGAAGTATATATTTTTTTATACTCTATATGTTAACATGCATGTGATCTTCCCTTGGAGTTACGTTTAGTTCCAGGATTTTAGAGGCCGTCCATACAGCAACGTTTTTCTGTTAAAACAGAGAAGTTTCTATGCATTTTGGCCTTGCATCCACACGGCGCCGGGGTTTTGGGTGACCTAAAATGAAGCGTTTTGAAAACAGGTTCCAGAGTGGAAAAATCTGAAAACACAGTCATTTCGTTGCTGTGTGGACAAGCAAAACGCAGCTTTTTGAAAACGATGACGTTGCCAATCCGTCACCGTCACGTGACCAGAAGAGCAGTGAAGACCCTGGCACACAACAAGCGGTTTGTGCTCTACGCGCATGCGCTCTCTGGTGTTGGTGTGTCCAGTGGCTCTGGCTGTTTACAGCGCCACATATAGGTGTGGAATATGTATTACATCGTTTTCACTCAGTGTTCCGTTGTCGTGAGGAAGCGGATATTTTTCGCTCCGGCTCGTGTGTGGACACGGATTTTTTTTCAACCCGCAAAAAAAAAAAAAAAAACAACAAAAAAAACCGTTGTCATGTGGATGGGGCCTTAGTGAACTGGTGCTGAGCTGATAAGTGGTTATGCGGTTCCTGGATAACTGAGTGCATAGCTAATAAGCTCCAATGGCTCATTGAAAGACAGACCTGCAGAACAAATTCAACTTTGCCGTCGGTGTATCTGTATTTCTAGTCTAGCTTGCAAATAAATAAAATTGTGGTATCTGTACATCCCTTCCAGTAAGATGAAAGCATACAGCTGTGATGTGTTGGATGAAACAATAATCAGATAGTAATATTTAGGCTTCAGGTTGACTTCAACCTAACATATTTACCTTTTGTAGATCCACAATATTGATTCGACCTTGAATGAAAAGAAGAGTAAAGGCATGTCAACACCAACCAATTGTAAATTAAACCACTGAAGCTGTTTGACATGCTTTACTTTTTACATGTATACACCCATTATATTGTTTACAAACTGACCTCCATGAACATAGAGTTCATCCCGGATCTCTCTGGAAATCTGGCTCGGTGTAATGTACTCTTTCCCGTCTAGTGTATGCACAACGTCTAGTTTCTTTTCTTCCACAAGTTTGGCAACAATCTCTATGCAATTCCTTTCCGACAGTCTACAACACAGAAGGGAAGCACAGGGAAAGAAGTGAAATAGCAAGTTTCACTATGAAACACATGAGGAATCTCTTTACGTTAGCCACCCATTATATCGTGCGATCATAAATTTGGCATAATGTAAACGACTGGTTGTAAATAATGTCGAATGTCTTGCTACCTATTCAATATGTGTTTTAAAATGGTCGGTGTGTTAGCTAAAAAAGTGGAGAAGTAAGGTTAGCCTTGAAAGCTAAGTCTGGTTATGACTTGCAACACTTCATGGACCCATGAATAACCTAAACTATACTTGTTATCTGTTTTAGTTAAAATGATCTACACAGAACACTGCATTTAAATCGTTCACGACTTTATCAAACAACAATACAAAACATCTGTTTAGTGGAACGCTGCGTTAACATTCGTTAGCATTGACTTGAAAAGCGGACCATATGTTCCTAGCTAGGTTGATCAAGGCACCACTCTTTATTCTTACAGACCAGGCTACAGTTTTGCACAACTGAAAACAGTTCAGTGAACACCACTGGCTACCGTTTGTTAGTGAAGCAAACGGCACGATCTAGACAGCCTGTCGAATTTAACGTTAGCTAATGCTAACCTTATCTGGGATAGCTAACGTACCTTTGCACAGTGTCTGCAAATTGTGCTCTTTGAAAATCTGCAGCGAGTCGCCTAATCTCCTCCCAGTCAGCTGCCATCGCGGTGTCAAGTGAAAGAATTCAATTATGCTGTTATGCAGAGCACAGTCCACAGTCCACAGTCCACTTTGCTGGTAGAAAATTTTCAATGTTGACAATCAGCACGGTAGGCAGTCCCACGTCAGCATACAAACACGTAATACGGATAGCCAAGAAGTTCACACGTCTTCCGTATACGGCTGGGAATATCCCGTTCTCATAAATTTTCACAAATGTTATGTTTAGGCTACTCTGAAAAGAAATCATACTTATTTAGTGAGCTACAATTACTCTATCACTGTTGTTGTGCATAGTGATGTTTATTGGCAAACGATCAGCTAAATGGACTTTGGAGATGCTATCATGAACACTGCAATAGGCCTGTAGGCTAAAATATATCTTTTAAACAAAAGCCTTTTGAAGCAAAAGCTACACTATATAAAAACTGTGATAGCAACATACTGTCCTCTTACATTAAATGACATCAAATGTGGCACATGTGAAATGTTCACCATAATGACTTGGATATGAGAGTCCAGTTCAGCACTGTGATGTTCAGCACTGCATGTTTACTCTGGAAATCATCCACATGTATAAAAGCATCTCCTGCCACAAAGTTCTCATAGTTCTGCCTGGAGGGACCAAGGACGATGGGTACTGTGCCCACAGTGAGAGGGCTGAAGAGTTTCTCCATGATGTAGTCTTTATGGATGGAGTTCTCAAATGAGAGATAGAATTTAGAACTAGATATTGTTGAGAAAAAATGTCAACAATGTATTCCCCAAAGGCTTGACCATATGTATGTACTTCAATGTGCTTGTACAACTCATGGTAGTATTTCACTCTGGCGTGGTCAGGATTCCAGTTGCTTACTATCCAGCACACTATCTTCATCTTGCTTGGTAGTATAAACTCCTCATCCTCCTCAGTGGGCACAACTGAGCCATAAGGCACCCATATGTCAGCATCTTGGTCATAATTTAAAGTCACATTAAACATCTTTTCAAGTCCTGGGATTTTTTGAGAATGAGACGGTGATTCCAGGTTCATCCATACCCACTTCTGAAATGGCAGATGCTGAAGGGGTGGCAGGTTTGACAAATCCTTGCTTATATCTCTGTGATGAATAATTACTCCACTTGATTTGTTATATAGACTTCTGTCTGCTGTTAAGTAACAGCCATCAATATTAAACAAGCTATTGCAGCGTACTGACTCCAGATCATATGTCTGACCGAATGGCCATAACCACATGAGTACTATAGTTTGGTCCACCTCTTTTTTGACAACAGGCAGGGCTTTGATCTTAGTTACAGATGTTCCGGTTTCTATGGGCCCTGATAACCCATTAATAGATGTACATAAAAAGTATGGTTACAAAACAACCAAGCAGCAGGAAACCAATAAGTGGCCTCAGAATTCCATTAAGAGATGTTGAAGACATTATTTGTGCTATTAAACACACAAACACTTGGATATTAGACAGATGACAGCAGACAGATGATGTTGCAGATTGTTTGTTTTTTCTCCCAACATTTCATATCACTAGTACAGCATATGTGGGCCTAATAGGCTAAATGATAATATGCCAGATATTTTATGAAACTGACAATTTACTGACAATGTTTTAATCTGTAGGCTAATTGCCCTCTTGGGAATCACATGAATTCATTACTAGCCCTAAACATTAAACTGGCAGAGAATGTCCAATGTGTGTTTGGGCATCTTCAATTTGATATGTTGAATCTGATCTCCATCCTCTCCCTTGAACAACTAAGAAAAACAAAAACATACGAATGAATTAAAAAACATTAGGAAAATGTTACCTAATTACGAAATCTAAATGTATAGGCCTACATCAAACATTCAAATATCATGCATCGCATTAAATTACCCTAAGCACAACGCCGATTAACACAGCTAACACCATACAGCATGGGCCTTTAATTGCCTCCAATATTTTGTGACACGACTAACTGTAGCCAAATAATCTAATTGTCAATGTGATCTTCTAAACTGATACAATGTAGCAACAACAGATCATCATGAAGAGTTTTCTTTTTTAAATGTCAGTAGTACTACGCACACAAATACAGCGACTGTTGAAAAGCCGTGATCCACGTCACAGATAAATTCTCATATAACATCGATATTACCCTCAGCAGAGTAGCAGTTTCCCCGATTTCGACAATGTGTAACTGGCTGATATAAATCAATTTCAGACGTCTTTATTGCTAAAAAATAAATTCTTTGCTGACAAGTTCGGCGTTATTTCAACTTGACTTGGTGCAGTGTTTGGGAATGTGTTAAGAAGCAAGTGCCAAATTATTTATGCATCCATCAAGTGCTCGGGGAAAAGCGAATGTCGTCTTCCATTCTGCTGAGCAAGGGTCTGTCCTAGGCTCATAACCTAATCATACAGCCTCCGCAATCACTCAAAATGATTAAACCCAAGAAAAAGAAATAGAGTATTTCGCTATTTTTGGAATTGCTTGCATGCACATTTGTTTTTAAGATGTTAAAGAATGCTTAATCAAGCACTCACCTCATAGCCTATCTTTGTAAGTGAGACCGGCACTATGAAACATTAAGGCATTTATTTCAGTCTTCTTGTGATATTGTATATTAAAGGACATTCACCTGCTATTTCCATTCAGCCAACTCCAGCTCCCCCACTTTTTTTGCTCTGTCGATGCATCTGTATCTGTATCAGTTGTGGCTGTATCTGCTTTATTCCAGAGAGTAATCTGTTATTCAAATTAAAAATATAGCAAAGACATACTGTCTCATGATACTGGTGCTCAACATAGTCTATTCTAGTTTATACTCTTAATTCTCTTAATTACATTTAATCTTTAATTTTGGGTCGTGCTCAGGAGGTAGACAGCAAAATGTTCCCACGTGAAATGCTTTGTTTGCCATGTAGGCCAGGTGTTCCGTAAAGATCTTGATCTCTCATGGTCATTTCTAACAAAAGGAAAGGCTGAGTGGTATAGCTGTGTATGTGGCATCTCAGAGTTTTTCCTGGTCATCGCCAATGGGCATGCAGAGGATTGAATACTTCATATCCTTGCTGGTCTCCTTTAGACCTTGAGTTAAAGAGGTGTTGATAGTGACATTTTGCCTCCTTAACCAACCATGAACTTTTGTCAACAGATTACACGATAACCATTTCATTTGGATGCTAACTTTAATTGTTCCTTGGTGCTTTGGTACTGAACCTGCTCCTTTTGGTATGGCTGCAAAGTTACAGAGAGTGAGTGATTAGGAATGTTCGCAGTGATGGGAGCTCACTCTCAGCCCAGTACTGTAAAAGGCAAGTCTTAGAGCAGAGGGCCAGAATTTTTCAAAGCATTTGTTCTCTATACCGTAAAACTTCAAATTAAAGCCCAGACTTTTATTTGCCTAAATTGCAAATTTGCCCCTGCTTATATTTGGGACAGGTGGCTATTTGGGGCAGGCCTTTAATCATTTTGGTGAAAACTTTTGCTCTCCAAAAATGTGAACATTAGTAATTTAAAACCACTCATAAGACTATATAATTCACATCAAATCCCTTGGGGTGGCCAGGAGATTGAAACAGCGATGGGGTTAGAAGTCATTGACTGTGGACCAGTCCACTGGCTATTGCCTCATATGCTTGGCTGGTACTGTACTGCTGGTACAACAAACATCCAGCATCAAACAGCTCACAGGCTGTCAACTGTTAAAAGTGATTCAAACCCATTAAGACATGACATTAAGCCCATACATGATGTAATACAGAGTCAATTCTGTAATAAGAGAAGGAAAGTGCTGATACCATAAGACTTGACAAGTTTGGATGGGCTAACAGATCACCTGTCATCTTTCTAGATGGGGTCTACTGAGGATTGCTGCCTCATACTCTGATGGTGTTTTAAGCATTAGCCCTGATTTCTGCAGCCTTGCTCTGCTCTAACTAACTGAGCAGCGTCTTCCTACTCTCCTCCACCAGCTGCTCTCTCTCTGCTTTGGCCGTAACTTCATGACTGATAGGCTATGGTCCACTGAAAATTGCTGTCTTGTCTTGCTCTGTCTTGAAGTCTTGTTGTAACCTTGGCAGCCTTGGATGGCATGAAAGCCGTGAGTTGTTATGACAGAGGTATGGCCAGGTCCATACATAATATGCACAAAGTAAGATCTTCTTTCCCTACCTCATTTCCTTATCTCAGGTGAGTGGAAAGAAGTTTGGCCTAGTGGCCATAAGCTGCATAGTGTAGAACCAGGCAAGGCCACCGCTAGTGCAGAATCTTTTGAGTTAATAGTCTTTACTGAATTAAGTTAACAGCTGATGCAGCTAAATTTAGTGGTACCAGGCACGCCTCCTGAGCTCCCCATAGAAGCCATTATTTTAAAAAAAAGAGCAACAGCATTGCACATTCTCAGCAATCCATGTGGATTTGTTTGCAAACCACAGAAACCAGCGACGATAATTTTCTTGGAGCTATGTTGACTGACAAGGTAATAAACGCGATTTCAGTTTCATTCAGTTTAGTTTTGTTTAACACAACCTGCGTTTTCATACTGCAAGTGCCTGTACCTGCGCAATGAAGCGATAGAGCCCTCATTCACCCCCTAATGAGCCAGTTAACTATCAAGGTGACAACGAAGCTGGTAAATTAACCTAAAAATGTTGCCTGGTAAATCTTTAAATTTAAAAGACATTTCTTTTTTTATTCATAGAATATTTGTAAGAGTTAAATGCTCCAATTAAACATTTTCCATGCTGGTTAAGCCCTTGGAAATGAAAAGTGAGTCAATTCCACACTAACTCTGACTCATCTGAGGGTTGGTCAGGGTTTACCCATGTGTCCAATTTCTAGTCATGTAGGCCTAAAGGTAAAGCTGAAATCCCAAAACACCAGTTTCACTTAGCTTAACACCACGTCTCTTGAGCCACTTTCAGACATAACTTCCTGTTGTGGAAATTATTATCATAAAGAAGACAGTATTTTGGTTTTAGTATATACACTATTAACTTGAGAGTGTAATGCTTATACTGAGATATGAAAGAAGGGTGGTTGTAACATGTTAATGGTAACCCAGAAGGCTGAAGCAGTTCAGGCAGAGAGAGAGAGAGAGTAGAGACTTGGGTAGTTCAAGCAGAGGACATAAGGCCCTGAACAGTTCAAGAGACAAGATTTAATGCAGGGAGATGCTTCGGAGCCTGGGATACCTAGATCTGGGTGGTTTCCATGACACGTATTGTGCATGAGATACCTCAGTCTGGGTGGATACCATGACATGTTTGAAGAATGTTATGCATTGGGTGGATACCATGATATGTGGCAGTGAGGGAGATCTGCTGTACAATGGATGTTGTTCACATGAGAACCATGATGCAAATGGATGCTGTTCACATGAGAACCATGGTGCAGATGGGTCCTGATTACATGAGGAAAATATAAATCATAAAAATAATAGCCAAAATAACAAGTATACATCAAAATAAGAGCCCAGCGTAAGGAAGTGCACAACAGACTAAAACGCCCAGCAAGGAAGAATAATAGTTTTTTTAATAACCGTATGGTTGAGGAATTCCACCAATATGAACATGTAGGCCTCCTACATTAATTAATATGGCGCAGGTGGTTGGGGGGGGGGGGGGGGTGATTCTAGTAACATAAAAGGTAGATGTTTGGAAGGGACAGTCAGAGCCTGATCAACTCTCAAGGTAAACGGTATCCTCTCTGCAGCGGATCTCCTTCACACTGCTCAGCACTTGTCAATTGTCTCTTGTATACTTTGCTGGTATTGTGAATAAAGTCTTCATCAACAACTTTACTCTAACAGTGAGTTGGTTTGGACCAAGTGTGTTGGGTGGGTTAGGACATTAATGGTTGGGGTCTGCAAGTATCAAGGTGGTTTTCCACGACACCGTAATTAACCGGACGTGCACTCACGGATATTACATGACAAGGACGATTCAGACATGGCCCTCAAACTTAATCTCAGACGGAAGTTGCACAGGTTAGCCTTCAGAGGGAGCTGTGGAGAGTCGTATAGACAATAATCTTTTAGACTTTCTGGTGAAATAAATACATTTTATTTACTCACACACAATATGGACAGATAGGCTATACCTGCTCAATCTTATCCCTTCAGTTCTCCCAGTCATCCCATGCTGAGCCCAAATTAAGGCTATTTTCCTTGATTAAACTGCTTGCATGATTCATCATGATCCAAAACGAAAACCATTCAGTGGGATAGTCTAACTCCTGGACTCTTCTTATGGTAAGCCATGGCAGTGGTTATTCATCTAGCCCGCCGTGGCAAATAATATTTTGATGTCTCTAGACTTAAGTTTGAAGTAACTTGGAAACCCCTGTACTCCGAACACAGGCTTGACTGTAGCTGGATATTGGCGTTAAAGGAGCTATATGTGAGATCTAGCGTTTAATGCTGGGATTGCAGCCTCGATCAAAACGAGCTTCTCGCGGGTTGCCATAAAAGTAAACTCCATAAAAGAACTGTCATCATGTGCTAGTAATACAATGTTGATTATGAAAAACATTTGTATAACCATGCCTTAGCTTTCTAACCTAACAAGCCTACTCACTCACACTACCAAAAGCCAAAGCATTTCTACTGCAGCAGTTTATTTCAAAATTTATGTCTTCCATCAAAATTAGTTAGGCTATACGAGTAGGCTATCCATCTTAAGTGGCCAAATGTGAGCAACCAGTTAAAACAAAAGCTCACCTGGCAGTCTCCGTTTTGAACTATCTTTACTTCATATCCGAGCTATTGAGCATTCCACGGTAGGCTACTTTGCATCATTCCCTGAGTTGTTTAGGTCTACATGCACAGCATAACCTAGGTTAGGCCTACTCCAAGTATTCATGGCCGAAATATTGTAAGCATTCAGGCTGCATTGGTTCACATCCTAAACTCATTCCGATTGGCATAGAGCCTATTCCGAATTTCTGGTTTCTAAAACCCTGAATATTCACGGTAAGGCGTCTGTATTAAACGGATATGGTTACACTTTATTTGAAGGGGTGCATAAGAATGACATGACAATTGTCATAAACATGACATGACACCTGTCATGAAGGTTAATGAATGTCAATGACAGCTGTCATTGTCATTCGGTACACTGTCATGTTTTACTGTCAACTTGACATTGTTTGGGATGTCTTTCTTATAACATCCCAAGTTAACATTAACCAAGATCACATAGCCAGAAAAAATCTTTGTCATGACAACTTGACATTAACCAAGACCACATACCTGGGAAGAATGTTTGTCATGACAACTTGACATTAACTTAGCATGACCTGCGTGTGACTTTTGCTATAGCCCTGAAGTAGCCCAGGCTTGGACCTGTGAGCACCTGGGATTGGGGTGAAGACACACTAGTGAACCAGGCTGCTCTCTCCTTGGGGACTCCGGGGATAGCCTTGTTAACGCGCTTACTGCACAGCTATCAGCTGGTTATCATTACACAAAATAACTTACCTTTCACTTTCAGCCATCTCCTCAACAGTTAAGACTTGGGATGAAATGGCTTGGCTTTGTTTGAACTTGATGTTAAATGGTCATGTCATTGCCTGTCTTTACACCATCATAAATTCAACTTTGCCTGTCATGACACCATTATGAATGTGTCATAAACATTTTCTTTGAGCTCAAGTGGTACAATTTCGACTACTAATTAATAGTCATTAAGTGTTACTACACTGTAAGATCCTTTACTAACACCAACATGAATTTTATTACCTGCTATGACACCATCATGAATGCTTCATAAATATTTTTTTGAGCTCAAGTAAAGTGGTACAATTTGGACAGTTCATTAATGTCATTTCATCTTACACTGGCAGATCCTTTTAAGAATATGAACCACAAAAACACACAAGAGAGAATAAATTTAGTTATTTTATGATCTTGTCCTTTGTTACAACATTCTTTAATGCAGTCCTGCCTTTAAATGTGAAACTGGTAGATCCTTTTATAACCATCAACTCCAATAACACACTGGTCAAGCAAATTCAGTTGTTTTAATATACCTGACCTTTATTTAAACATGTAATAATAGAAAAAAAAACTAGTATTGAAAAAGGGCAACTTGTCTTTCAGTTTTGTGTTTCAACAACTACCTCAAACAAATACCTTTTCCACAGCTTGTTCATCCTGGCATGTCATCCACAGCCTCTGCCGAATCCTCCTCCGTTCCCCTCTCCAACGGCTCGGTCTTCATCCCCCGTCTTCTACGTGCTTCCATCTGGCTAAAACTGCACATAGAAAAGAAAACACATATGTATTGCCAACATAAAATTGATCAGCGAAGTCACTGCTCCACACATTGCTTTAGCCAACTTACTAGTTCAAAAATGAATGCTGCCTTAATTTAAACTGGAGCTAGCTAACTAGTGACGTAGGGGCAAAGGAATTAGCTCAGAGTTAGCTAAAGATAACCAAGTTTACCTAATTGCTGGACGCTACTTAGAAGGATAACAATATATTGTAATGGCACGTTATGATATAAATTGTATGCTTACCTCAGATAACGC
Source organism: Tenualosa thibaudeaui (assembly GCA_027481765.1). Taxonomy (NCBI): domain Eukaryota; kingdom Metazoa; phylum Chordata; class Actinopteri; order Clupeiformes; family Clupeidae; genus Tenualosa; species Tenualosa thibaudeaui. Next base: position 21,916,625 of record JAIFZK010000001.1, read on the forward strand.
TGTATCCCCCGTTGTCTGTATGGCTTTTACAGGTTGCTGTGCAACAGTAAGTAATACTGGAACTTCTGCTGATTTTCTGCTGAACTTTTGCTGGTTTGTGGTCAGAGGGAAAGTGACAGAGACCCGTCCCCCTATTCGAAATTCTTTGATCCAACCAAATACCTCAGAGCAACACAGCGCGCCAAATGTAACCCGCCTACATTTAAAAGCAAAGGCGATTTAGAAAATCAGACAGCCGCTGTTAGAAGAATGACACGATCATGATTTTTGTGAGGAATCTTGAAAAACAGTAGGCGTTCAGACGCTCAGAAAGGCAAAAGGAAAATAGTTAAATGGATGTGTAAATGGGGAATCCTGAAGAGGAGGATGAAGTGTGCAAAATGCAATGGAAGCATGCACCTGGAAAAATGTGATGTTAACGATGGATTACGTTGGTAAGTAAAGCTTTACTGTTTAAGAAAATAGATGTTGGCAAGTCTTCAGCAGTGAAAAATAATGTAGTTATGGTGGATTATTTGGTTATGTTGCTGTATTAAGGAACTATTGAACAATATAATATGGGCTTGCTTAATAATCAAAAATAAGGTGCCTGCCGTTTATGTGCATATTTTCAGTGTAGCCCTTTTCTGCCCTCAGGGTCTGTAAGCATCACAAAAGTTCGCCGCTGTCTGTGCGCAAGGGCTCAATATCCACACGGTCTCATACTCCGTTGGCAAAATGGCTTGAGTTCATACTTAACGTAAGTTACCTTATTTAAATAACATCGTTCCCCATCGTTTTTCTTAAAACAATACAGCAGAATACATGTAGTGTGCCATATGTTCAGTTTTCTTGGATCACTTTTCTTCCACTATCTTCTAAAATATGACCTATGACTACATAAAATAACACTTAAGAATAGTGTCAGCACCTCATGGACGTGCTGTATTGCTCATGGAATTGTTCACTTGTTTTACATTCTCTGGAACAGTATTGCTGTTACTCAGTTGTGCTTTAATTCCCCGTGAACACATCGTAACTCCTATACATACATTATTAATGAATGTACATACTTAGTTCATAAACGTATGCAAATTTGTCCAAATTCAGGCTACTAATGTCTCAATTCTACATTTCAAGGTATATGTAGCTGGCCTAAAACGACTAAGGAAGAGATGAATGAAAATTGGCGGTTGCCATCGATTTGTTGTTGTCGATGAGAGCAAATTTGCGCACAAAAGAAAGGTAGGCTGTGTATTACTGTACAGCTGTACACTCTCTGACTATTACTATTTATGTTAACTGTGATTTAATACTACTGCAATGCTTATTCAAAGAGCATCAGTGTGCTTAATGACTGAAATAAATACTGTTATACTTTTTTTTTCTCTTTCTTTTTTTTCTCTTTCTCTTTTTTTCTCTACTCTTTAGTACCACCATGGCCGATATGGCAACACTTGACCCTTATCGGACGCATTATACGACATGTAAAACCCAGAACATCAGTCCTGACGGATGAATGGCGTGCATATAAGGGGCATCTTTCCCGGCATGGATATCACCAGTTTTCTGTCTGCCATAAAGTAAACTTTGTTGACCCAGAAACTGGTGCTCACACGCAACATATTGACCGTGCTTGGCAGAATTATAAAACTGAATGGTGGAATGTGAAGATGCTGAATGCCATCTTCACTGATTTTGGACAATGTTTTAAAATGAGGTTGATGTTGCACATGTCTGTCAGGCTGTTAGCTCTGTAAGAGTGTGAAGTTGGGGTTGATGAGTTAAATGAACTACACCCACTTTGAGTGCTCTTTTAAAAAGGACAAAATTTGGGTGTGATCATTCCTCTTGAGCTTTTGGAATGTGCATGTTATAAAAGTCTGTTAAATTGAAAGCGCTGTATTTTCTACAATACAATATTTTGAGTTTTTTATGACTACAAAAGAAACTAGATTTTGGACATTTCCACAAGTCTAAACCAGAATATTCACATATTAAACCCCCTTTTCATGATCTTGCTTAGCCTATGCTGTACATGTAAGTGAATAGACAGTTTACAAATTAGTTGATTGTAGAATCTTTCCTCAAGTTTAAAATGTCTGCAACATCTTGTTTAGGCAACAGCATTTTCCCCCACCAAATTAGAACAGTTCAGATTATTTTCTGCAGATCTAACAGTGTTAACTACATAGCCTACATATTAAGAAAAGCCAATTTCCCCGATGATCTATGTCTGCCTCCTATCCCAGGCGCCATCGCATTTGCTGTTACTGGCAACCCATTTTCTAGCAGTGTGATTGGTAGGTAGCGCAATGACCCACAACAAAATCCCAAGACAAATAGGACTGGTGGGTTGCAAATGCCAATTTCAGCAGTGGATTTACAGGCTCTACTGTTGTTGTCAGTGAAGTTATTTCAATAATTTCTTACATATAGGTCCTTTAACATGATATTAGTGATACTAGCTAGCTGCAGTTGGTTGCTGCCGACATTAGGCTACACCAAGGGTCAGCAACCCCTTGCACGCATGCCACAGTTGGCATGCAGATGCATTCTCACTGGCATGCCGGCGATGGAGCCCTTGTTTTTATACTTTAGAAAAGGCTTGGCTATCTCATCTGCTATTAAACAGCCTTTGGCCTATTAATATATAATATATATTGGCCCATTGATTGGCATGCAAACAAACAAGACAATTTCTTATTGGCACATGTCAAAAATGTTGGTGAACCCTGGGCTTCACGGACATTAACTGTGTTGTTTCACACCTATGCACAAATGCTTAGTAGGCCTACTGGGACATGATCATAGGGGGTAGGTAGTGTCATGTCGGAGGAAAAAAATACCTGAGTTTTTCATTCAGACATGCAGCCTGTCGTTTGATTCATGATACATATCCGAGGTTCTGTTTATGACTGAAAATGGCTTTTGATCTCAGGTTGGAGGGTTATGCACAGCTAACTACCAGCTGGTTACAATTGCACTGCATACCAGATTTTGGCACTGCAACGAACACATTTAAATTACTGCTTGAACCTCTGAGCGCTGTTTATTTATCGCTTATGTGAATTGAATATGTTTTGTAATCTGTAGGCTATTAAAACAGATTGGGAGGAAACTAGGGTAAATTTCATCACAAAAGACATAAAACAGTTTCTATTGAAATATAATTTTAGACATATTGGTATTCTGTAAGCAGTCTAATTTAATGGGGATTTTAGGAACAACGACATCTTCATGTAGGAGGCTACACTGTTCCTATGTTAGTTTCTTTTTTAAAGTCATATGGTCTTTAACTGACCTTGAAGTGTCCCATCGAAAAGGTGTTGGCATTCTGGTCTGGCAGATCTCTCTGGATTTGTTTGATCTCTAATGTGTTCACAACCCTTCAAACCTGCCATCAAATATTTGAGTTTAATTTATTTTTTGCCATTTTACAGATCCATTCCCTTTAGCCAGTGAGTAAGTAAGTTAGTAGATATTATATTATTATTATTACTACTACTACTAATAATAATACTATTAATAATGATAATAAAGCAGATGAAAGCAAATATTTATTTGTTTGTTGATTTAATTGATGAATTAATTTCTAATAAGACTTTCAACTTTTAGACAACCTAAGCCTGCAATTTCAATGTCAGACTCAAGAGAGCAGTAGAAAACCATCAGTTGCAACATTCTTTTTTAAACGGCACTACTTCCTGGCTGTCCACCACAAGACAGTGCCACCACAAACAACACTAAGCTAGTGTAATCAATTTTGCATATAAACTCCTTTCATATAGTTGATATGGGCCTATCCTTCAAACAGACACACTTGAGATACTCAGTGTTTGAGAGTGAATTTCATTCAGAAAGCAGGCTTCCATTCCATTCTATAAAATAGTCATGTGTCAAATGTAAGTTTATTGTATTTATCAGTGTTAACACCTTCAGTTCAGAAGCTGTGCTGGAAAGCTGTTTGTGCTTGACAATGACATAATGGACGTACAGTTATGATACAGCATTTCTGGAACCTGTAGGCATGATTGCATGGAAACTAATTTCTTACCCAACTGCGTACAGCTGTGCTTTTTGAAACAGTGTCTGACTTCCCCTGGAGCCCCCTGATAGACCTGGCTCCTCTCTATCTGATTAACCCCAAGTTCCTGCTGAGTCCGGTGGCAGACAGAATCTCTGACTGGGCCATTTAATTTTCACTTGGATTCTTTTCATTTTGCTCCTTAAGGCTGACTCTTCCATCACCTGGAACGCCGATGAAATACGACCATGGATTTCAGTCACTCTGAGGAAGGGGGGAAATAAATTGAAATGCCCTGGCACTGCAAGCCTGTATCTTATTCTTTATAGTACTCAATTAGTACTATAGCTTAATATGGTCATGAGGTATAAGAGCATATTCTATTATGGGTCAGCAGTACGACACAGTTTTCATATGGCTTGTCGGTGAAACTTCTTTTATTCCTGCTGGCAGTACAAATACACAGCAAACGGAATGCAACAACATTTGACATATTCTGAGAAAACAGTCTGTCTGTATGATGCAGAAGGCATCAAAATGAAACTATCCACACACTAAATGCATTTCTACTGTTGAAGAGTGTTTGCTTCACATTTTGCTCAGCTTTGGTATTTTGTTATCATGAGGAGTGCACAGCTGTGTTCATACCCTAATACATCTGCAAGTGTTTGAAGTATATCTCAAATAAATAACAAAATTCAATTTGCAATTTGTTGCAACATTCAACCAAGTAAGTGTCCTTACTTATATCATATATTAGAATAGTATAACACGTTATATGACTTGCTGTAACAAAATGTCATGAGTAACTTTGTAGGTCATTATTGCACAGAAGTGCACAGAATATCTGTCATATTGAGAATCATAACGCATAAATTGATTTGGCTTATTCATGTCAACAAAGTTGTATTAAAGTGGTACTCTTTTATTTTAAAATCACAAAGTCTTCAAAAGCTGAAATCATTTATATATAGTGACTCATAATAGTGAGAGTAGAATAATAACAGAATTTTAAAAAAAAAAAAAAAAACACAAGTATAAGGAATATGAAGAAAAAACTGACAGTTCAAATGTGTCATTTAATGATCAGTGTGATGAAGGGAGACTCATGAAATGTCTGACACATTAAAAGGCTCCTTCCTGCTTTTCTTGTCTAAGAAAACACTTTCTTTCCCTCAGTATTCAGTATTCCCTCAGAGATTTGTTGGGATTTGTCACTGTAGTGTTAGTCTGTATGTATGTACCTAACAGCTGAAGAAATCTATTTCCTTTCTCTTTATTAGGGCAGTAAATCCCACACACCAATGACATCTAAGCAAATATGTAAACAATTAAAGAGGTGATCTCAGAATGAATGCTTTTAGAAGTCTTTAGAGCTATACATGTTATGCATCATCACTCAGTATGCCAAAACTACAAATGCTTTGCCAATGATCAAGAAAAGCGGGGTGCTAAAATATTTAACAAGCAAGACACATACCAAGTAAGCTGCTATCCGCCAAAGGAGGTACAAAAGTTCATGGATCTAATTCTAAGACTTCAAAGAAACTCTTGTTTTTTTGGTGAAATTCCTCTCTCAAGAAATTAGGTCAAGTTTTCTCAGCTATTTAGAAATGAAGGGACCGCCTCTTTGAAATGTAATCAAGAATATTGGTTGTAGTAAACACAAAAGTCATTCCTTTTTATGAATTTTAAAAAGTGCACAAACCAAATGTTTTTTTTTTTCAATAATATATAATGTCAGACATAAGATATGAGATCACAAAAAGTATCCTACTGGAACCATAACAACATTTTTGTGTTTTAGCTACACTTCTGAAAATAATTTAGTGGCCACTGACCAGTGATATGTCCTTTCAATGAGCATTGTGCTTCAGAATTCATTTCTAGTCTGTTATTAGTCTATCAGCACATATAACACACATGGTGCCTATGTACATTTCTGGTACAACTACATCCCCTAAAGGCTGCCATAAAAAGCATCAACAAAATGGGGAATGGCTTAAGCACTTTTGTTGCAGTATGCAGAATAATTGATAGGGATTCAACTCTCACCACCTATTAGGTTATTCAGTTTCAAGTCAAATATGTTTGTTTCAAACTGCATAGTTGTCTTATAGAAATTAACTTGATTGCCAGTGCACATGATAGTGCGTGTTATTATTTGCTTAAAAGAGCCTATATGCAAGCTTGTCATGGCAGGGTTTTTTTCTGTCAAAAGCCTTTCAGTAGTACTGAGAAGCATGAGCTTGACTAAACTCTCATTTCTTATGTTTGAAGTCTTTGAGCAAGGTATTTGTCAAGTAGTGTGGGAAATGAAGTGTGAACAGAGAGAGAGGTCCATCAGGGAAAGGACAACAGACACTTTCACACTGTGATTGTCCTTTGATGCATTCTGTGATAAAATGCATCTATACTCAGTTGTTTTATTTCAAGAAGAATATCTAGTCAACATTGCTACGTGGGCGTGCTTTTTGTTTATTTATTTATGATGCTAATAGGGCTTGCATGTAGTTGATGTCTTGTGGAGAAAAGAGTTAGCCTCTTTTTACGTGCTGCATTTTTAGCTAAATTGACCCCAGATTGTTTTGATGTTCAACCACTTTTATTGTCCAGTAGATTAGGCCTATATTTTTAAATTAAAAGATCCATACTGATTTCACATAATTGATCTGATAATCCACTCCCACACCATATAGCATAACTCAGCAACTCAACTCAACAAGAAAACTAACCATACTAGTGATCCTTTCTATACACAGTACATGTGGAATACCATATCACATATTTCCCCCTGAGGTGGCCATGGTCATGCTTTTAACAAAGCAGCAGTGTTTTTTATTACACCAGCTTGGGGTTTGTTTGAGAGAGCTTTCCATCTGCTGTGAGCCATGTGAACTCACACAGGAATTGCATTGCCCACAGCAGGGACCATGCTGCTGCTCATCTTTCTCTTATCTGTCAAAATGAAGGTCCCTTGATCCCAGGTATCCCCTCTCACAAACTCAAAAGCCCCCCAGGAGACATCTGGTCAGTCGGCACAGGGGCCTCAGTCCTGCCAAAGGGATATATGTGATAGGCAGGATGACTCTGTCACATGCACTATACACTGGAATATCATTTATATTGAACATTCCCATACACCGTATGTATTTTAGTGGCACAATATATAATTTGTCACTCCTTTGAAATCTGCAATTTATTTAACAAAATACATATTTGCCATCAAAATATCAGGCCTTATCCACATACAGTCAGTGCGTTTGTGGTCCGTTCACGGTTTAAAGTCTATGGAGATTGCGTTATAGGACTCATTTCTCTTTTCAAATGGAGCTACGCGGCGCTGCTGAGCCACACGGAACACGCAAGCGATATACATGTATATATAATCTGTTCACAGGCATTCTAAACCAAAACGGACCGAAAACGTGTAATCACCACGTATGCATCGCGACTGCACAGATTGCGGTATGAATGAGGTGTTGGTGTTTTCATTCTATTCCTCATACTGCTCACAGTCACTTCCATCATAACGAATGATGTGGCCCTTTGACTAAACAAAAGATCAGCAATGAGGAATTTCGTAAGACCTCAGAGCTGCTGCATGTCCTGATTAGACAGTATTAGACACACTGACAGATCTTCAGTTCACTTTTAAGCCAGGCCTTCTTTGCTGGCCACACAAATAAAGCATTGTATCATAGCTAATACCACCATAGGCAGCAGACTAAATAAAAGTTTGAATGAAAGCGATAATCTCTTATAACCATGAGATACTCATATGCAAAGGCCCTATAGAAAACATATGCTTTTTGTCAGTCCTAATAGAATACTGGAAGGTCATGGTCATGTAAATGCCCATATAGTTGTATAATTCAAGCCAGCTTCTGTGTGGGTATGTAAATCACAAAAGTAATTTTAAACACATTAGAGAGGTTAATTTTAAACCGGTCTAATGTGTTATGTCCTCATAGCGCTTTTGAAGCGGAAAGTTCATCTTGACTGGTCATCTGAATCTAAGAATGCATGTGTGACATGGCATTGCTTGACAGCCTTATCCCTACAGATAGTCTGAATCTGAGGTTTTTGAAACTCAAAGCATTGCAGACTTTTAGATTATAGTCCTCAAATTGATTGTGATTTGAACCTTATTCAAAAGTGCAATTTCAAGTCTTATGGGACTCACAGAAACTTCAATCCAAATTTTTTAACCAAATAAAATTGACTAAAATATTTGTACAATTTTGGTGTTTTTGAATAATTCCTTTTTGTAGAATATGTACATAAAATTCAAGGACATGCAATAAGGTTTAATAAGATTTTGGTTATTGAAGGTCCACAGTGTCAACACAGATCTCGGACTGTCTCTCTGATATATCTGCATGGATGAAAGGACACCACCTCCAACTAATTCTCTGAAAAACTGAACTGCTGGTCCTCCCAGCCAAACAAGCCATACATCACAATATCAGCATCAAGACCGACTCCCTGTCTGTTTCTCCCACCAAAGTGGCAAGAAACCTAGGTGTCATGATTGATGACCAACTGACCTTTGCAGATCACTTTGCCTCTGTGGCTCGGTCGTGCCGCTTTTCCCTATTCAACATAAGGAAGATCAGGCCGTACCTAACCCAACATGCAACCCAGCTCCTGGTACAGACCCTGGTTATCTATCGGCTTGACTACTGCAATGTCCTACCATCCTGTGCAGTGAAACCGCTACAGATGATCCAGAATGCAGCTGCATGTCTGGTCTTTAACCAGCCAAAAAGAGCACACGTCACACCTCTGTTCATTGAACTTCACTGGTTACCCTTGGCTGCTCGCATTAAATTCAAGGCACTTATGATGGCCTTCAGGGTGAATGATGGCTCTGCTCCCATCTACCTGAATTCTCTCCTGAAGCCCTATGTCACCCGACGACCGCTTTGCTCCTCTAAGGAATGTTTTCTAGCACGGCCAACACCTCGTGCAGGTCAATCCAGACTCTTCTCATATCTGGTTCCGCGCTGGTGGAATGAACTCCCAAATGCTACCAGATCAACTGATACCGTCTCCACCTTCAAGAAACTTGTGAAGACCCAGCTCTTCCAAGAATATCTCCTGGCGTAAACTTTGAGAATGCACTTAACAATTTAATTTCTCTGCACTATTGCACTTTCAACTTAAAATGGTGCAGTTTCTATGTTAGCAATATGCACCCCTTGTTTGTTCTTTCATTGTGTCGTAGCTTGAATGTTATCCTCTTTTGTAAGTCGCTTTGGATAAAAGCGTCTGCTAAATGCCTAAATGTAAATGTAAATGTAAGGTCAGATCATAAGTGCTTCCTTTACAAAACATAAGAAAGGAAGTAAGCATCTCATGACACAAATGTTACATTACAGAGATGCAGACAGTTATATAATTCACTGTGTGGGTTAGTATTATTCTCAGCAGACATTAACTGCTCCACCAGCCTATAAAAAGAATTATTTGGCTCACAAGCTCTTGCATTTGAAATGTTTGTTATGTATCAACAAGCTGTGTGATGCACAATGATACACTATTGAAGTTTCAGGGGAAAAATTAAGTTGAACTGTTCCTCTTGGCCACTTAAATGCTGTAAATGCAGCATTTATTGACATTAGCCCAATCCTTCCTTTGGCACTCAGAGTTTTGGGATGGAGCACAGAAAGGCCTTAAGGTCGATTTTTGTGATATGAAATATGTATCATCATTCTGACTACCTTCTCCCATGATGACTACACCTCTTGTTTGGATCCAGACAGCTTAACATTCTTTCACGTCCTTTTTGGCAACAGTGTAAGGCTAACAGGTGAATTTTCTCACAAGATCAGTGCACCACTGTGTACACATAGACAGACACATAGACAGACAGACCCAGAAACATGAGACTGCACACCGACCTGCACAGTCATAATCAGGTAGGCACAGCAGGCAGACAAGTAGCTGCTCCGCCTTTCCTCTGAGTAGCATGCAACTGTTGCCCAGGGAGTGCGAAAAGTTCATTGGGATTTTTAAAGTAAAAAACCCAGAACAAAGAGTAAAGCGATGCATTCCCTGCTGGGACTGCCATCTACAATCCCATCTGCATAATGATCCTTAACTAACACAGCATTTTCAAAATATTGATGAGTGGCTTGGTTCAAGCTGATACAATAATGCTGCGTTGAACTGACGACAGAAACCAAGTCAGTTAAGGACGACACACCACATCCAGCATTGAGAAAGTGTTGGGCTGCTGAGGGGTTACAGGTTACTGGGCTACTTTTTAGCTCAAGGATTCACTTTAATACACACCCATGACACATGCTACACATAATAATTTGAGTATTATTATTATAATGTTGCTACATGTGTCATCCAAAGAAAAAAAAAAAAAAAAAAAAAGCTAAAAAAAAGCTAAAATCCACTTTAGCTTATTTACTGTGAGACAACCACATGTAAACCACAGAAGAACTATACAATTTTATAGCATGTAAGAACACTTTATACACAGCTGAACCTCCTCCAGAATCTTCTCCAGATGGGGTACTTAGAGGGCTCCCGGGTGCTTCGTAGTGAAGTGAGGGTTTCAGGAGGAGCATAGGGTCAGGTGTGTTGGGAGTCTCAAACGTTAATGAATATCTTCTCTGTTAATAACAGGGTCTGGTCAGGGTCTGTAGTGAAGTCAGCCTGAACTGTGAAACTGCAGGAAAGGTTCTCCATTCCATGTGTCAGGGTAAGCCCACCCAGGCTGACTTGCAGGTGATGGTAGTACAGGTTGTTGAGATGCCATTCGGCAGCTGTTGCAGGTTGCAGGTTTGAGCCCGGCTGCACTTCAAAGTGTCCTTGACCAAGATAATAAAACCACAAACTGCTCATGGTGAGCTGGTAGTGGCAGCCTTGCATGGCAGCCTATGCCACCCGTGTATGAATGTGTGTATGAATGGGTGAATGTGAGGCATACTTTGAAAAGCGCTTTGAGTGCTCGTTGGAGTGGAAGAGCACTAAATGCAGTCCTTTTACCATTCAGGAAGGACAGTGGTCTTGACAGCCAGTGCTGTCTGGGGAGTGGGCCAGGACATCAGCATTGTCATCCTGCCTGGATATCATCTCAGAGGACAGGGAGAGGTAGGACAGAGGACAGGGACAGGGAGAAACAAGTACAGCCTCAACAGCGTCTGGCTCCTCCTCCTCCTGTCTCAGGGATGTCCTCACTGGGAGAGGGAAAAATGGGGGTTACCTCACCAGACGTGACTTAATAACCCAAGGCATGGGCTTGATGATTGGAGAGAGATGACTTATCACAGTAAGGTGATGTAGTTTGGTCTAGTACAATTTTGCAGGTATTCTGAGAAATTATGAAAATTCATCAGTATTCTACTTACCTTTGTTCATTATTATTATACAGCTTTCCAGAACTATTATGTTCTATTGACTTTGAATAGGCCTTCCCAGCATTCACAAAGTCCACTGGTCAGTACAGGAAAGTAAATCCCTTTAGGGCTAAACAAGACCTTTCCACCTTGTCCTGTTCACACTGCCAGGACTTTTTTCCCATAGGAAAATGAACAATACATTATCACCCTATCCTGGAGGAGTGGTCTTACTATGCCATGTGAGCCTTGCCCATTCAGCAAGTCCAAAACCTCCATATCGGTCAGTTTGCAGCTCTTGGCTGAATTTGCACAAGTTTGCAGTGTCTGATGAAATGCCAAGAATTGGAAACATTTTCTCTGTGTGAAAGGACCAAAGGTTAATTCAAATATCTTTTGTCAACAGTTCCAAGTTGGTTTGAGATGTTTTTATTATCAAAATGACACATTTGTACTCTCTTCCTTCATATATTATTATCATCTTTCTTGCTTATGTGAGTATAGTGTTTCAGAGCATGACAATAGAAGCATTCCTTTGCTCTATTTTATCCAGGTGCATCATGATTTCCCTCCATATGCTCTGTGAAAATAGTAATAAATCAAATTAAAAAGTAATTCTTCCAAACTGGTCCTTAGCAATGCCATTGCTGGCCCATTCATCATTAGCCTACCTGTGTAAGTCATTTATCAAGCTTTATTGTGGGGATACACATTATTCGGAAAACATTGCTGTACAAAGAGCACATTTATGGTTTGATTTATAGACCAAATTAAATATGAATGTGCACATACAATGTCACTGAATACCCCAAAGTTCTATGAAACCTTTTTTCCTTTAACCAGTTTAGTAAACACTTTGGAAATGAAAGTTGAGCGACCGTTTTTAATAGCAACAATTATTTACACTTGCATTAGTCTCATTAATACACCCTTAGTATTGCTATCTGTTTCTGACACACAGCACACCTACCTGCGCAGTATTCTCACCCAAGAAGCATAGTTTGAAGACTGCACACTGTCAGCTGATTAATCAAGGCCATTTTCAAAGGGAACTCAGGGCGCTGTGGGCATTACAGCTGCCTGCCTGGATTAGTGCAGGATAACATCACTGAAGCCATCAAAGGTCCCAAGACCTGCAGCCCATTAATGCAAATCCTGTAATCAGTACATGTAAGTCATTCTTCTGCTAGGACTACGCTACATCACACAGACCAAAGGGTAAGAGGACACCTAGGTCATTCATAATCTGTGTCTATATAACCACACAATCTGTTCTTTTCTCTGTCCTTGACACATCATTGGGCCCAGAGTGTTACTGGTTGTGCAAAGTACACAGTTTTCCATTTTAATGAATTTGTTTAGATGAGAAGTATACACACTGAACCTGCTTCTATTAGATATAAGAATATTTGAAATGCCTTAATGCCCCCTAAAAAGTCCTTGATACATATTTTCCTAAAGCAGCACAATATGTCAGGGTTTGGGAATAAAGCTGAATGTCTGAAGTAATCTGGAATTGATTTCCCTGCCATTCCATTCACTTTTCAATTCAATTCAATTAAATCCAACTCTCACATTCACATTCACTACAATTCAAGTATGCCTCAGGTATGCACCATAGAGCAGCAGTCAAGAACACAAGATGTGGCTCATCAAGTGTTGTGTCAATGGTAATCAACTAATTGCTTGCGTGATAAACAAGCACCTCTGGCTATTTGCTACATAGGGCTACAAAGTAAAGCAGGTTTTGGATAATGTAATGGAAAACAGTGTGCTGGCCATTAGTTATTTGAAACAGACATGATTATACCATTGTGCTGCACACAGTGAAATATATATATATATATGTTTTCCATTTCATTCAACACAGCTGTATTTAGATGACATATAGGCCTGAATGCCCAAAATAACAACTAATAGTTTCATTAAGAGTCTTTACATAGGAAGGGTGAAAGAAGAAAATCAGACAGGCTGTAAGGGAAGGGCACATGAGTGGGTCAATTTGATATGTTATTTATAGCTGCTTACCACCATTAGGGGGCATAATTTGAGCAAAATGTGCCAAGACGTGCAAGACCTTGAGACAGACTTGATAATCTATTTCCACATTCAGGAGGATCTGTGGACTCTTTGGAGAGCAGAAAATCCAAGCCTCCCTGGCTTGCTCTCGACTACTTCAGAGCCAATACCTTTGGGGATCTTAATCATAGCTGCAAAGTAAGGAATTGGGGTCAGGATTGCAAAACAGAATGGAACATGGCTCTTAGAGGTCTGCATTGTGAAATCAGTTGTCTATGCTGCAAAGGTTTTTTCATGGAAGCTTTCAAAGATGCTTTTGTATACATTTTATTTACAGTCTACCACTGAGCGGAGCTGCTTCAATTTGCAGAGTCAAATAGATTTGAGGCAAATGGATTCAGACATTTTTACTTTAGTTAGCACTCATTTGCCACCTAGTCTTTTTTGACACATATTTCAAGGAGAATGATGGTGCTTACAAATGTTGACAGTGCTATTTAGACACTGAGTACAGCATGTCTGAGTCCCTACAGCCATGTGGTAAGTGATGTGTGGTGTTTCACAACTCTGTGATGTGTACACTCAAAGCCATGTCCGTCGCTCCATTTGAACATATCCCCACCTTAGTGTCACTTAAGCCATTGCCTTCATCCATCACTCAGAATGGAGGCTGAATTAGCTGAATTGCTGCCAATACAATTCATTCTTGACAACCTCTTTGGTCTTAACATCAAAGCTCCAATCCAGGAATTTTGCTGTATAATACAAATTCAATTATGAGAAAAGCTCCCTCACCCCTTATAGAATGAGAAGACACATTTTTATGTTGATTAGTAAATAATATCAACACTACTCCTTCACTGTTTCAGACTTATTTCTAGTTATTGAATTGTGTACAGTACTGTGTGTACTGTGCAAAGCCTCAAATCAACACCCGTCAGAAGGCTCCAACTGAAAATAGCTGACTTGGAACCTCTAATTTTCTTATTTATCTAAATCTCTATTTATACTCCAGAGAAAAGAATACAGAGTGTAATGTATGTATACAGTATGTAATATATTTAGTTTTCCCAGAGTAGCTTACTGCCATGAACCACTCACAACGTTAGCTCTTCTTCTTCTTCATCGTCGACTTCTACAAGGCCCTGTGCGAACTGAGTTTACTGTAATACACTGCAGCACCACCTCATTATTCTGCTCTTTACCTCTAGATCTGCTTTAAAGGAGAAATCCGGTTTGAATCAATCTATACCTCTGTTGTTTGAGGTCACTGAGTACTGTTTGTATAGAAAAAGAACTTGAAAATTTGATTCTACATAGACCAAATAGCTCACTGACATTTAACATTAACTGAATGGGGCATAGAAACTCACCTTCAGTTTAATTTTCTTATACCCCATTCAGTTAATGGAAGTTATTGGTTCACTATTCTGTTCTATGTTGTATCAAATTTTCTGGTTCTTTTTCCTGCAGACAGCACTCTGTGACCTCGAACAGCAGGGCTATGGATTGAATCACACCAGATTTCTCCTTTAAGTTACAAATAACTGTTACAGGTAAACATGCAAGAGTACGTGAGCCTGCAGCCCAGCCATGAGCCTGCATTAAAAGTAATAGCCATAAAACAGCACAGTAGGCCTCTAGGTTTATTGTTGCTGTTTTAAGACACAACCATGATATAAAATGATCAATATCACAGGTAAATAGGTTTACACAATGGAAAATAGGCTGGCTGACATAGAACTTATGCATAAATAATTGGTGGAAATTAGAAGATGTAAGCAGAGAGTTTCTGCAATATCAGGAGTGAAGACAGCAGCAACATTTGAAAGAGAAGATCTAAGAGACCTTAATGGCAAAAGACTCCCAGAATCACAAACCGTGCACTCTAGAAACAACAGATTCTTGTTGAGCATGAAGGGACAGTTCATTCATTAAGGTAATTTGGACATCCTGTATGCAGAGTTCTGCATGCTAGAAAGCATTCTTTAAAGTTGTTTTACTTGTGATGGGCAGGTGCAGGTGAACTGTATTTATATTTAAAGGTCTAGTGTGTGACACATCAACATTTTGGGAAATTGCCTTATTTGTTCTTTGTGCATGTACTGCTCAGTCTGACACTGTTACCATAGCATAGCATAATCACTGTAGGTGCATGGAAACAGCTAGCCTCCAGCTCCTGGGACTTGGGACCTGGGACTAGTTATTATGCAAAAAAGTTCAAAGTTGTATGTGTGGACCTCTAAACAGAGAAAAGGTGAACTCTGGACTACATTATCAGAATGTTGCAGTAATCCATGCTGTATCCAGTGGCAACTGTTTGAAGAGCTCAGGGCCTTGCAGACAGAAATAAACTCTGATCAGGCATGTGGCCACACTCATCATACGTACTCTTGCTGACTTCCCCCTGAGCCCTTATGTATGAAATTGGCATTAATGGAAACATGGCTGTGAGAGAGAGATATGGAACTGAACTCTATTTGACTCCCAGCTCAGGTGCTCCTGTATTTCCAAAGAAGGTTTGGTGACTTCTTTCACATCCATAGACCTGTGTAAACAGGCCTATACTCGAGCTTGTTCCAAGGCATGTGGTAGGTCTCTGGTAATGTCAGTAAGATGCAAGTTGTTTCACCCAACTCACTGCCAATATATCTGTAATAACTAAATAAAAATTGTTAACAGGCTTGTCCCTAAGGGAAGGAAACAAAGATGAAAGCTATCTTCTGGCTGCTCATCATGATGTGAATGTAGCACAACTCCCACTCTAGATCTGTCTTTAGGTTGAGCACTTAGGCTGTTGCTTATATGCTTAAATTGCAACTGTTGGTTGATTCTAGAGTGTTCTTCTGATGAGCTGCTGACCCACTGTTGCACTAGCTCGGTTTCCATCCAACTTTTAATTTCAGTTCAAGTTATGCGAATAACAAACTCTCAGTTGAAAACACCTGAAAATTCACATCAGTCCCCTAATGCAAATATTCATTTGAGGGGGGTGGATAAATTCTTACTGTGATTAAAGTCAATGGAAACAGTTTAATTTGCGTACATTTGCATGTACCATGTTTTTAAGATGTTGTCCTGTCCTGTTTTGATCCAACACGCAACATGCACATTTTTGTTAATATGAATATGAAATGTGAATAATGAAATGGAAACCCAGCTCCTGACTTAAACAATGAGTTGGTGTGCAGAAGTTTACATTTGTGTGTTTGGTCATTTGTGTGTGTGTTTTTAAACAAACTGCTCTCTCACTGCCATGCCCAAGTCCTCCATATGATAAATCTGAGTTATCCGAAGCAATGATTCTCAAAGTTGTGTGTCTCTAACTCAGATAACTTTTCAGAACCAGTTGATTTCAGTTGAACTGTGCCTTCCAGATGAACTTGCAACTTTGTTGTCATACACTAGAGAGATGATACGTATAGCATATCAAATTTCAACCAATCTTTTTGATGACTGAGTAGGCTTTGAAAAGTATCAACAACATACTTTTCAGATCTGCCCAAACCTCTACTCTTTGATTTTAGCAACGGTGCGTGTCATAGAGTACTGGCAAGTAAAGGCCTCTTTATTGCACTTATAGCAACTTTATCAGCTCATTGGCATGAATAAGGTGCCTGTCCTTCATAGAAGAAGCACTTCTAGTAGGAGCACTAGCTCACCAACCCTATGCCAACCCTATGTCATAAGAAAACACTTTACTGTGTCAAGTGTAAGTTTTGAAAATCCTAAAACATCAGATGGAACAGAATGCAACGAATCTCAACAGCAGCCTGTGAGCTGATGTGGAGTGGCACTCTTATCGAGAGAGCACAGGTAAGTCATTCAATAATGTGAGCATAATCTCAAACACTGAGAACATAGTGACATTAAACTCCTCTCGATTCCATTACCTGATAGACGGGCCTTGAGAGGACAACAGGCCACTTGAAGTGATTGGATCAAGGTTACACAAGCACATCCTACAGCTGGCCAACTCTATTCACCTACACACATTAACATGCAACAGCAGAAGCCAATGAAGATAGAGCCTACATTTCAGCCTGTAGCCTCTTCTTCTGACAAAGTTTTTCAACGACTGTGAGCAGGAACCCAGATGAAACCCAATACAAAAGCCCTGCTTTTCTTTTGCTGAGTGTAAGAGCACCTGCCCTCCTAAGGGGTGGAGATTGTGGGGGCAGATTGGAATCTACAAACGCATCTCCCTGGAGACAGCCAGGGCTCATACACCCCAGGTCCATGGGAACAGCTTTAATTTACTCCACTTGTGCAGCTTAAGATGTTTCCCTATGGATATAAGAAGATTAAACGAGTGGCACTGCCCAGTGTGAGACAACAGCAGGCAGATAATAAGATACTGTACAGTACCACTCACTATTTACTTTGCAGTTTTAATGCTAGAGCCTTGATCCTTGTGTCATATTGTTTGGTTTCGCTGTGTGGGGGCACTTTGAACACTGGCAACATGGCTTAAGAGGAGTTCCCAGAGGTGGCCTGAGGGGGTAGCAAGTTAGCAGGTGGTTGCTTCCTTTCAAGGGTTTAAGTCTAACCTCAAGTCAAAACAACTTCTAACCTAAGTGTCTCTCAATGAGTGTGATCATGAGTAGCTTCTATTGTGTTGGGGAGCATGAAGCACATTTGAACGGTTTGGTGACGTGCTTATCCTGTCTATGATTCAGTAGAATCACCAATGTTTACAAACCCACTTTCAGTTATCTAATACTGTCGAGCTAAAGCAGTCTGTTTTTGGAGTTACACTGACACTTTTTTCAATCCAGGGGAGAGTCCCTGGATCAGTCAGCACAATATTGGCTGAGATTTCTGCATGCCTCAGTGACATTTCAGTCTGGATGAATCCTCACCTTTCAGATCAATTGTTCCAAAAGTCTGGTGTATGGCCAGTTGTGACTCAACCACTGAGTATTTCTTAACTGACCCCAACTGAAGCTGCTTAAACTTATGAGTGGTGGTAGGATTGATGGCTAACTAAATTTCTCTCAGCCTGTCACCTCTGTCTCATCATCTTGTCTGTATTCACAAATTCACAAAATATGTGTCACTGCATGTGCAGGCCCTGGTCAGTGTAACTAGACCAACTAGCAATTTTAAAGGGCCCCACAACATGTGTAGTGAGACTGTTGCAGATGATTCAGAATGTGGTGCTAGATTTGGTTTTGGATTAGCCAAAGTGAACATATGCAACTATAGTACTATAACAATATTAAACTGGAATCTCTCCCTCTTTATTTCCCTTCTTGATCAATTTGTTTCTCCTATGAGCAACTGTTGTCTTTGCCTGGTCTCAGCATTAAGAGACTGCCTGCCTTCAAGAAGCTCTTTGTTCACAGTAGCTCAGAGGTGGAATCACCTACCTAGCACTACTGCCAGAACCTGTCTGCTGCAGCCACAGCTTTTGTCTACATAGTTTGAGCCATTATAAAATAGAACAATGTTTTTGGTATTTGGTATAGTATCACACAAAACAACAGCAACAGCAACAACAACAACAATACTACTACTACTAATAATAATAATAATGTTGCTCTCATTTTCTAAAAATCTCAACATGCATTGACATGAATAGCATAGTTTTGCTGTGTTGGAATCAGAGCAGCAGCTTGAGTCTCATGTGGCTGAGACGAGACACAATGTCAAAAGCAGGTGTGAACAACACAAAGGGCTGCAACACACTGGCTGGCTTAAGCCTGCTACCAAGTGTTGGCTGAATGTTGGGTTGCTAAGACATTTGCGTGCTGTAATTATTTTGACACCTGCCACTATGCCTGTGATGACGCTAAGTTTCCTCCTGTTCACTTCTCATCTTGTGATGAGCCTGCTCCATCCTGTTCCCACACCACACACTTAGTTTGGCATTACTCTGATGCACAGCTAATAATATGGGAGACACCAGATAATGTTAGAATTTGTCTCTCAGCACGACTCGATGTGAGATTTTTGTCCCACAGCTGTGGCATGCTGGGCCTGTGTGTAGAATGTCCTTAGAGTACCTCATTTACTATGAGAAAAGGTCAATAGTGAGTGGGGTGGAAAAATCTATGGCTATTAGAGTGATGTTGCCCATGTCAATAACCTCCCAAAGACCTCCTATCTCATGAGCCAATAAGGGCAGAGGACAAGAAACTGTCCACTGCACAGAGCAGCGCTCAAATGAAATTACACTTTCTTAAACATGGCCTAAATCTTTCAGAATAGGTGAACATTTTTGGGTCTGGATCTGGCACAGTGCTAACACTGAGTGTCATGGAAGTTTTCACTAGATGAGTCGATGAAATGCTCTACCTTGGCTCAACGAGACCAAAAAAGGGTTAATTCTGTGGACATGATATCATATTTTTCCCATTAATGCCCGGCTCCCTGTGTAGGCCAGAAGGATATCAGATCACAGCGCTGAGTAAAGAAGAGCAAAGGAATACTCATGAGTGGCCAGCACAAGAGGGCTTAAGTTTTTGGGGTCATCAAGGAAAAAAAAAAAAAGTTGTTTAAATTGAGTTCAGTTGCAGTGTCGACACTCTCCAGGGGACGTTCAGCTGAATTTATGCTGTGGTGTGTCTGTGTGTCTGTGTGTGCATGTGTGCATGTCTTACTGTGAGCATGCATGCGCGCCTTTCAAAGGAGGAAATCTGGACAGCGAATCAAGCCTAGGATCCTCATCCATTATCGACAGACAGCAGGGTGTCTTTATCGCCTGCCATACACAGAGCACTCCTCCCTGGCAGTCTGGTGGGCACCCCAGTCACGCTGGCAGGGCATCACAGTGCCAGCTTTTGGAAAAGGCTGCACCCGGCTGATCCCCGTGGGCAACTCTGAACTCCTGACCCCCTCTGTCCTGCAGACGAGTGTCACTGTGCTTGAAATCCCTTAATCCTTTGCACAAAGAATTCTGGAGGAGAAAAAAATATGCCAGTGAAGGTGTGAGTGATTTAAAGGAGGAGAGAAAAAGAAGCCTGGCAGAGACTCAACACCTCTGATTCTTTGGTGGTGGTGGAGGCTGGTGGGGGAGGCTGGTGGTGGAGATTGGGGGAGGCTGGGCTGGTGTGTTGTGGTGTGCTTGAGAGGGAGCGAGGAAAGAAAACAAAGCATTGGGAACATTATAACTGTTATTATTCACCATCTGCTGCTGTGGAAGCAGGCGAGTGTCTGGGTGCTGAACTAGATTGGCTTGTTAGCTGAGCACTGGAGAATGAGCATGCAGAATGCAGCACAGATGAACAAGTGACCAGCTAATCTCTTTAGCGCATGGGATGATGCAGGCACCCGCTCTAATTGATTCTGAAATGACTGGGGTTGGTTGTATGTGTGGTGGGTGGGATGGGGAGTGCTGGTGGGGGAGAGCTGGGGGATCATGGAAGATTTAACATTCCTGTGGTCTGTCTCTGAGTGAGGATGTAAGTTACAAGTATGCATGATTTTCTAACATGTCAAACCTACGTTTGTACAGACAAACCTGGATGGCATTGAAGCTACAGCCTCTTGTTTGACTATGCTGTGGCGACTAGCCATCTGAATTTTTCTCCCCACAGATGATACTTCAGTAGTGCTAGAGAGGTGCTCTAGATGGCTCTATTCCCCTCCACCATCCCCCCTCCTCCCCCTACTCACTTTGCACTGAATCTGTTTCAAGAACTGGAAGGCAGAAAAAGCTGATGGTGGTGTCTCTATAGACTGATATCACTGCCAAATATTTCGCCCATTTCTTCAACCTCAGTCACTAATTAGGCTGTCAGAATTGTTTTTGTATATCTCAATTAAACAGTCTGATTCACATTTATTCTTATGGTTCATGCAAAATAACCATCTGCTCATAGACAAGGAAAGGCAACTTATATGCGGAGACAATGTTGATTAAAAACTGATAATGCTCCACCATTCATGTAGACCACAAATCTTTTCATTTTAGCAGTGCCAATTACATCATGAAACAAAAAAAAACTTTACTTTTTTCACCCTAAATGTATCACTCCCAAGCGCTGTTGGCTGCCAGAATGTGGTCCCCTCTGCTCCCCCTAGGGGAGAAAGCTGATATGCCTGGACAGGAAGACATGTAAACACAGGTCTTTGGCAGCCATATTGGCTCAGTTGAGGCTTGCTAACCATCAGGTTTTTGAAACAGATCAATAGAGCAAATAATTTTCTGCCAACCCCTTTATAGACAGACATGTGGAAAGTAATTACTCTCTGAGATCAGTGATGGTGTTTATCCCAAGAGGGAAACAGCAGGATTTGGTATTTATATGTTTTCATCAAGGGATTTACACAGTTGTAAGATTATATAGGCTAGTAAGGTAATGTTACACTACTATGCAGTAGCTATGCTGCAAAGGTGGCAGTTACATTTTTGCATTTCAGCAGCCCAATACAGTGTAGTCTAAAGAACAACATGTAGGCTATACGTTAAAACAGCTGCAGTGCTGGACTAGAAGCATGGAATGCATTTAGGACTAGGTGGGCTAGGACATGCTTCTGACTTTACTGCCATTGATGTCATGCACCAATGTGAAATAATCATTAAAGAGAAGATTAAATGCAATCAGCGGTTAGGCAGTGGCCATGTATTCTTCATAGCTTTCTTACCCCATGCACAGCCTCCTCCCATATCAGTAAACACAAGTCATAAGGCACATTCTTTGACTGCATATTTTCCAAAGTGTACATTCAGTGCATGCTGAAGGTGTTTAAGTGGGGGTGTGCTCTGTCATCTGCAGTTAATCATTTGAGAAGGGGGGAAAATCTCATTAAAAGTTATCTTCTAAGGTGATTAATCCTTACTAGTTAATCCCCATGTTAGAACTTTATTTAAAACAAGCAACAAAAGCTCACCAGGGATTTCACAAAACTGAAAGGCTTCCACCCTAGAGCCATGCTTTTTTGGAGTGCTGGATCATCCTTTTGCAAGTCCCTTAGTAGCCCCAATAGAGAGCCTAGATGGATCTGCGCTAGGAGAACAATAGAAGTACCAGATACAAAGAGGAGCATCAGTGCTGGAGACTGCAGACTAGACACACACAAATGGTGAAACAAATCGACTGTGCCTCTTGGAATAGCAGTGCATATTCCTCTCATTTGACCAAAGCACATATGCAAAACTGTCAGTTTTGTACAGTCTGTTTACTAAGTTGAGCAAAATGTGTTTGTACAATGGGTTAAAAACTAGGTCAAGGTTAAAAAATGCAAAAGTACAGTTCAAATGATATTCTGTTAACAAAACACATTAAGTAGGCAGAGGAGAAAAGTAATGTGTAATCAGGTCATGGTTTAGTAAACCTTAAGGGAATGTCGTGAAAATGAACTCAAACCAATGCAACTTCAAAGACTGCAAAAGCAAGCACATAACAACAAGGTCAAAATGAGTTCATTTATCAAAATATTTTACTGAAATATGTGAGAGCTAGTTGTGTGACCCCTGAAGGATCCTTTGTTTACTTGTTACATGAAGGGGGTGTGATCCTAATATAAAATGCATGTATGAAGTCTTATGAAGGCCAGTGGCCTGAATCCATGCTCATCTCTTCAGCCGCAGAAAGCCTCCTGCTGGAGGTGATTTAGAGGTCGGAGTCAGAGTTTTACTAGCACCATCTTCAACTCAGCTTATGTGCACACCTTAATTAGAGAGAAAAAAACATACATATATTTTAAGTTGACTGTGACCCACTGTTGCATGTTTGAGAGTTTCACCGTAACATGATGTGACTGCTGCAAATTGTCCTCTGCCAAAACATCTTCAATAAATGATTGTATGATTTAAAGGATAATTATTTTATCACTAAAATTCAGTTCTCACAAACCTGCAGATTTTTGCACACTGTCTAGCCAATCCCCCAACTCTCATAACTGTGATACTGAAGAAATCATTGCGTTATACAAAATCATGGAGTCTGACTTTCTTGATTTGGAATGCAGCTTGCCTACTACTGTTTGAGGTCAGCCTATGGACAGGAGCGAAATTGAAAGCCCCAATTTCATCACAACCTTGGCAGTTTCACTGACATCTGGGCAGACATCTTCATCAAGACAAACCACAAACATGTAGCTCTCAACTTTAGTTTATTCAAACACATACAATTCCATCAACAGTGGAACATTTTACAGCAGTGCAAAAGGCTCCCAAGAGGTTTCAACAAGGGATCAGTGGGATCCAGTGCACATGTGGATAACATGCACAGGGAAATCCATTAAAACCATCGGTCGTTCATTTGAAACAACAGGTGCAGAGACCACAAGGGGCAGAAGATGCAGTGAGGCTAAGTGAGATTTTAAAGGAGGATCAGAGTTCCCTGTGAACATATGTATTTGGACAGTGCTGTATACTTGCAGGCTCTCTTCATGTGATGAAAGTGTTCACAGCACCAGAGTGGGGATGATCAGGCTGTCTGGGATGATGATGGGGCTTATTTCCGCGTACCTCTGACCTACTTGTGTAAAACGAATGTTGAAAACAGGGTTATATTTTTCATGAAAATAAGGCAATAGGCTCATGGCTTTCCCTGCAGATATGGATTCTCCTTTGATAACACTATTCTGCATTTTACAAATTAACTTACAAACTTACATTGTTTATAATATATTGTTTATAAATTTACATTGTTTATAAATTTACATTGTTTATGAAATGTGTGTTCTTTTCTTTTTCCCAGAAAGGGAAGCAAACTTAAGATCCAGTGCCTTCTGAGAAGAAACAGAGCATCTATGGATGAGTAAGTCAAGATGCAACTAGATTTTCTTCAATGTTCATATGTCCCCTCACCTCCAAAGGAGAACCATGATGACTAGGAAAAGAGCTATAAATGAAAACACGGCCAGACTCTTTGAGCAAGCATTTCAACAAATTTCAAATGAAACCTCTAGATCAGACTCTGTTGATGACCTAATGGAAAAATTCAACTCTATAATGACTCATATCATGGACGATATTGCTCCACTGAAGGAAAAAAAACTCACCAACAGACATACAGCATGGAAACAGGATCCAACTGTCAAGGAGATTAAAAGAGAATGTCGGAGAACTGAAATAAAATGGTGAAAATCCAAACTCCATATTGACCACCAAATTCATAAAGAAAAGTTATGGTTATACAATACAGAGATTTGCAAGGCAAGGCAGTCCTTCTTTGCTAGTATCATTAATAAAAATGCAAACAACACTCATGTGCTATTTGCAACAGTTGAAAAATTAACCAATCCCTCTGATCAACTAGCACCTGAGCTTATCTCAGCCAAAAAGTGTGATGAGTTTGCGTCCTTTTTTACCAGTAAAATTGAAAAAATTAGACAGAGCTTAACATCCCAGCTACAATCCACAAGTCCTAACCCACCAGCCCCAAAGAGAGATGCTTTAAAGAGAGCTGCCCTGTATTAAATGCACTATATAAATAAATCTGCCTTGCCTTGCCTTGCCTTGCCTAGATGATGAAATGTTGCATCCAGATGCCCTTTATCTATTTGGTCAGGATAAAATGTTTGGACTATGGCATGAATATTCATTTTACAGACTGCATGCGCATTAGAACATTACAGAACAAGTAATTGGGAAGTGCCTTAGCCACATCACGTGTAGACCTACTGTGTAGCATGACAACACAGAAGCACTGTATGGCTTCAGACAAATAGAATTTTTCACACACACACACACACACACACACACACACACACACACACACACACACACACACACACACACACACACACACACACACACATGCTTGAAGTGGTAGCAGTAGTATTTGAAATAATAAATGTTGGTCATGTGAGTTTTTAGAATGTATATAAGAATCTTATATTGTATTCAGTAGTAGACTTCAACTCTTCACCGTCTAACAGTGTAACAATGTTACTCAAAACATTGTTTAAATTGCTGTTACTTTGTGACAGGAGCTGGAAGAAGAGCTAAAAGAGTTGTGGCTATAAGTTTATGTGTTTTTAATGATGAAAAACAGATTCACTCTGAAAAATGGATGAAAGTGCTTGCCATTATTGGTCCTGTCTCTCAATATATGACTGTGATCACACTGGACATGACTCAGCCCAGATCGCTGAAAAACAACCCAAAAATGGTCTCTGTGTGTGTGTGCATGTGTATTAGTGAATATGCAGGAAGGTCAGGGTATGGGGGCAGACACACAGACATTTAGTTTCCCTGCATTGCTCTAAAATGGAACACCTCATGAAATGTAACCAGAGACAGTCTGGCGGTGCAAAAGAAAATGAGGGAGAACAGACCTACTAACCTGTTGCTCATGTGGCTGAAGGGGAGTGGAGTGTTACAGACGCAGATGCATGCATCTCACTTGCCGAAATAGTAAGTGGTGGGCTGGGTAAGAGGTGACTGGCTGGCCGGTAGGCAGCTCTCAGAGCTGGGCCCTTAGAAGCTGGGAGAATGGGACACCTGGAGGATAATTAAGTGAGCAGGCAGCAAGACTGAAGTGAAATTATTTCATTAGCTGTATTGAAACTTCTCATTGTCCCACCAGAATACACCTGAATCTTGTGTTTGTGGTGGAAAGACAGAGGCAGTGGTGTGGAGGAGGAGGGGATGAGAAAAGTTGCTAAGCTGTCTGTCTGGCTGACCGGACTGTTAAGGTTCTCAATCCAATTACTAAACAGTCTGCATGAACAGCATTGCCTGGAGAGGACCTTAATGAGTCCTCTGTCTCCGTCAAAAGCAAAAAGCACTGATCTTTGCCTTACAAAAATGATTTAAAACCATCAAGAAACTAGTTGCATTTACCTAGTGTGAGAGAAAGCATTATTTTATTTTTCTTTTCTTTTCTTTTTTCTTTTTTTATTTTAAAAAAATAATAAATGACTGATAATTTACTAAATTAAGAAGGAGTAATGAAAACAAATTAATTGATAAATGTTTAAATTAAATGTGTGTCAAAAGTCAACAAGAGTGTCTATAGGACTGGCGATTATGAAACATCAGGTCCCTGGCCCAGTACCAGCATACTTCAAGACCACCTCCATAGTGCCAGTGCCGAAACACTCATCACCTACATGCTTGAATGACTACCACCCTGTAGCACTCACGCCCATAGTGATGAAGTGCTTTGAACGGTTCTGGCACACCTCAAGAAATGCTTGCCGCCCACACTGGACCCTCACCAATTTGCAGAAGCACAGAAGATGCAATATCCACAGCGCTTCATTGTGTGCTCTCACACTTGGACAACAAGAATGCATATGCAAGAATGCTGTTTGTTGACTTCAGCTCAGCATTCAACACAGTCATCCCCTCCAAGTTAATCGCCAAACTCGGTGACCTTGGAATCAGCAACCCCATCTGCAACTGGATCATGGACTTCCTGACCAACAGACCCCAGTTTGTTAGGTCAGGCCAGAACCAGTCCACCACCCTGTCACTGAGCACCAGTGCACCACAAGGCTGCCTGCTATCCCCATTCCTCTACTCCCCATGACTGCAGGCCTGTGTATGGATCCAACTCCATCATCAAGTTTGCAGATGACACCACGGTGATTGGACTCATCAGTGACAACGATGAGTCTGACTACAGGGAAGAGGTGAAGCACCTGGCTGCATGGTGTGCTGACAGCAACCTGCTTTTGAACACCAGCAAGACCAAGGAACTCATCGTGGACTTCAGGAAAGAGAAGGGAAACACCCATGACCCCATCCACATCAATGGTATGGCTGTGGAACGTGTTACCAGCTTCAAATTCCTGGGGACCCACATCTCCGAGGACCTGTCCTGGTCGACCAACACCTCAAGCCTGGTCAAGAAGGCCCACCAGTGCCTCTTCTTCCTAAGGACACTAAAGAAAAATCACCTGTCCACTAGCATCCTGAGCAATTTCTACCACTGTGCAATCAAGAGCATCCTGACTAACTGTGTGACAGTTTGGTATGGAAATTGCTCTGTCGCTGGTCGCAAGGCTCTGCAGTGAGTGGTGAAAACTGCTCAGAGAATCACAGGGACTCCACTTCCTGCCATTGACGATGTCCACAAGAAAAGATGTCTGCAACGGGCACGCAGCATTCTGAAGAACACCTCTCATCCTGCCAACATACTATTCCAACTCCTCCCCTCCAGAAGGCGCTACAGGAGCCTCCAGACTAAAAACACCAGGTTCAGGAACAGCTTCTTCCCCACAGCCGTCACACTACTGAACTCTGTCCCCCACTGAACCTCACACTGCACTCTGCTGCTATACCCCTTGGACTGCACACCTGTACATCTGTATATACTTAATACATCTGTACATAACTATCTCTAGCACATCTGTATATTGCACATCTGTATATACTTCTGTACATCTGTATATACTTAACACTTAATACTAATAATACTAATACTAATAATAATCTGTACATAACTATCTCTATTGAACATCTGTATATTGCCCTTTATATTGAATCTATATAGCACATCTGTATATTACCCTCATTATCTCTTCACCTTACATGTATATTGCTTATCTGAATATAATTTGCTCTTTAACTGTACATATTGCATATACTGTATATACTGCACTTCCTGCTCTTTGCACTTCTGATTAGATGCCAAACCGCATTTCGTTACCTGTATTTATACATGAGTAATGACAATAAAGTTGAATCTAATGAAATCTAATTATAAATGCTTTAATCTCAGCTTCTCCTCTCATGTAGGCTATAGCACTTCTAGTCAACAAAATGACAAAATGATGTGGAATTAAGTGAATGTTTCTTCTGACACTGCATCTCTACAGTTCTACCATTCTGACTAGTTTTATCAAAGCAAAATATCCACATATTAACTTGTTCATCATATTCCTCAGTATGGCATGGCAGTGTCTTTGCTAATATGATATAGAGATGAAATAAGGTTGCACCTGATGAGGTTGCATATTCATGTTAGGGTGATTATTTGCATAATGAGGAAAATACATCAATTTAAATGACATTTTCAAGATATTGTATTTGATCTACATTTGCATTAGAAACCTAGAGAGTGATCATCAAGATTTCATATTTTATCTACATTTGCGTTAGAAACCTACAGAGTGATTGTCAAGATTTTGACCAAAAAACCAAAACAGACTGAGGATGATGCCTAAGCATGAACCATCAGTTGTCCATCATTTATTTAGTGTTGTTAAGCATCGTCTGTGTCCTGTCAGTCCCAGGCTGCATCTCTCCTCTTCCCCTTCACTGATCCCCCCTCTCCCTGTCTCTTTGATTCCTGACCCAGGACTGACCCAGGGCCTGTCTGAAACCTCATCACATTGGCCTCTGATTCACCGCTTGCTTGACTACTCGCTCACTCTCACTGTCTCCCTCTCTCTCTCACCTGGACTTGACCAGCCCAGCACAGCAGGCTTTAACAGGTTAACCTTGACATCACCATCTGTCTGGTGAGAACTACATGCTACATGCTAATTTATATCAAATTCAATGTGCAATCAACAGCAATGCTCGTGACAGACAGTGTGTGCTATGCTAGAACTCTGGTCCTAGTCTTCATGTGCTACACAAATCAGAAAGATTGTTTCCCCCATTTTTTTTCCTCTTCTGTGGTTTTCAAAGTTTGTGAGTGTATGAGTGTGTGTGTGGATGAAAAGCTGCATTGTGGCCTCATGTAAAATACAGACATCAACTGTCTCTCCTGCACCCTCTCTCTGCACAGTGTCTCTCTTCTCCCTCTTTCTCTTGCGTTCCTTGTGAAGCTGGCACACTTCAAAGCAATCGGATTGACGGCGTTGCACACTGAAAGATCCCATTCATCTGCCGAGTGGTATTACGCTGCTGCCTCCTTGAGCACTACTTCAGAAACCAGCTCCCTATTCTTAAAATATTTGGCCTCTGTATGACTCTTGAACACACACACACACACACACACACACACACACACACACACACACATACACAAAGACAACTCTATCTCAAGAGGCAAAAGAAGAGCAAAAAAATACATTAACTCTGTACCTTAAGTTAACGGCAGTTGTAAAGCAAAAACTTGCTGAGAGAGTGGATGAAAAGGGGAGGGGGGCTGCCTTGTGTTCCCTGCTTGGAAACCTAATCTTCAGCTAAAACCTGAGGGTATACGACTTGCGCATGCCTGGGACAGATAGAAATCCCATGTAGGACACAGCAGTCATAGCCGTTTAATTAGTTTTTTGCCTGTATTGTCTCTACATCCACAAACTGTGTGTTCTCCTAATACAGGACAATCTGTGCTGTACTTAAACTGACAAGCAGGGTGTCCCTTACTCCTCTGAAGCCGCACTGCCTCCTCTGAGTCGATCATGTTC
Source organism: Tenualosa thibaudeaui (assembly GCA_027481765.1). Taxonomy (NCBI): domain Eukaryota; kingdom Metazoa; phylum Chordata; class Actinopteri; order Clupeiformes; family Clupeidae; genus Tenualosa; species Tenualosa thibaudeaui. The sequence continues at coordinate 21,946,274 of JAIFZK010000001.1, forward strand.
CCCGCTCACAGTGCACTCCCTCGCCCCTGGCAACGCGATCCCCCCTTGCTGAGAACCAGTCCTGTTGTCTCCTCTCATCATCCATCACGTCTGTCAACACTCCATCTCTCTTCCGCTCATAAACAAACACCAGTCGAGTGGCGAGGGACTTATCTAAACAACAATGGAGTGGTGAGGGAAAGAGGGTGTGTGTGTGGGGGGGGGCGGGGTACAGGACAGATACTTAGGTACTGGTCCGGAGCATGTCCACTGAGTGTGCCTCAGTGCAAGTCGGTCTGGTTGTTTCTCTGGTTTTCCTGAGGCCTTGTGTTTAATCTGAGGAGGAGTTGCATGCAAACAGCACTGTGCAACAACACCCCAGCCTTTTCAAGCAGCAGCGTGAGATGTCTCATGGTTGCAATATCATCCATCTGCCTGGCAGAGAAATAAATCACTGCATTTTTTTCCAGGACTGCAGGCCTATAGGGGTTTAAGTTCCTACACACATATACGCATGTGCATGAACACACACACACACACACACACACACACACACACACACACACACACACTGAGGAATGCATACTCTCTTTCTCTCTCTCACACACACACTTACACTCATGGATAATGCTTTACTCTCTGTCTGGGGAAGCACAGGATACAAAAGCAGGAGGTCTTAAAAGGTAGGAGATGCAGCCTTTAAAAGTAGCCCTTAAGCACCCTATAGATGCAGCAAAGTAAGCAATGTTTTTGTAATGCATCCCAACAGCGTAGCCTGCAAAGATTTGTTCTTGATCTGTTTTCCCACTAATCTTATCTCCCATGTCGAACACTCCCAAGACAAGGATGCCTTGAAAAGAGGCTGACACAAACCCATGCTGGAACAATATGCGCTGGGATGCAATTACATCAGTTGGGAGAGGGGAGGGGAAAGTTACCCAAATGGGAATAAAAGATTAAGGCCAACTAGCATGAATGGAATCAATGTGTTGCGACGTATGCTTCTTTGTAGTATAAGCTACAATTGCTGCTGCAATTACTGCAGCCTGATTACAAGACTAATTGGACATAGCAGAGTAATCGGAACTTAAACCACCAAAGCCTCATTGGGATGAGTGGCATTAATTGTTCAGGGAGTTGGCTAGTGCAAAACCGTGCGAGGCTGGAGGTCTCCAAGCAGGCTGTGCAGGGCTGGGGTCTGTGGGTCTGGGAGGAGAGTCTGCCAAGCCAGAGCCCTGGTGGCCAGATGAGCCCTGGCCACCCGCTCGGTGGCTCCAAGCAGCTGTCTGTGTGGCCAGCCAGTACCAGAACCAAAGAGCCAAGGAGCACTCTCTCCGACTCGATCCAATCGAGCATCCATCATGGCTGGCAGGCCTCTGTCTTCATGAAACATTTGAGTGCACTTTTGACAGATTCAGGCGTCTCCCCCCAGCTCACCTATCTGTCTCCCCCTACGTGCCAATTTGCAGGATCATATCCTCAGCAGAGGCCCCCAGGCTAGAGCCACCTGGGAGATCTACTCTACAGGACGAGATTTGTGGGTCAGGAGGAAAAACTACTAGGATTTTGCATCAACTCTCTCTCCTTTTCTCTCACACACTTTCATCTGTTTGTTTCTGTGTTGTGTTTAAGGATGAGTGTGTGCTTGTGTGTGTGAGCGTGTGTGTGTGTGAGAATGGATTGGCTAGGCCCTCAGAAAAGACTTCTGCCATATATAAAGTCCTATGTCTTAGGGTCAGAGGTCACATGCTTTGGCCACAACAAAGACATTCATTCTGACTTACAAATGACATCCTTGAACACATATAGCTTACTTGAAACTTGATCCTATAGCTTTCTCCTCCAAGATTATTTGTGGTCTATAATATTTGAACCCAGGGAGCTGACCTACATTTGTACAGCACTGAGAAAAAAAAACCTGTCTTGCAGGACAAACAGCAAACAAGTTGCAGCACAGGAGCAAAAATATTTTCTGTCTAATTAAAGTCACAACAAATACTGTATGTTAGAATTCTAGATGGTCTCCTACTCGCTGTTTGACTTTTGGATGGTGTAAGAGTTCAGTTTGAAAGTCTCTGATGCTTGTGCTTGATGTAGATGTGAGTGGAATTGAGCTCAGCCTGAGCTTTGATGAGAACTTTGAAAGTGTCTTGCTCCTCCTGTCTAATCTCCTGCTTGGCTGAAAGAAGCAGTCATAACGGCCCATCTCCTGCTTATAAGGGCTCAGTGTGGAGCAGGTCTGAGGGTTAGACAGAGATTACAATGGCTTTAGGTGTCGATCTCACATTCGCATGCAAAAAAACAAAACTCCCACTCCTGGAGAACTGAGGGGAGGCTGCGGCCGATTGTCACTGGCTTAGAGCAGGTATGCGAGGCTACGCCTGGGACTGCGTGCGACCAGATTTAGAGCTTAGCTGAACTAAGGATTTTCTCCTAATCAATCAGTGGGAGTTCAGTGCTCCACAGCAAGCCTCACACTCTCTTTCATAGTCCCCCCAACAACAAAACATCGAAGCAAAAAAAAGGAGTCTTTTTCTTTTGGATCTTGACTTCAAAAGAGACGTAGCAGAAATGTGGGTCAGTTTGCAAAGAGACATACATCTAGTCAATAAGAGAGGGCATTTCACAAGCTAAATGAAATGGCTTGCTATCTGAGCTGCTTGCTGTTTGTTGATTAATGCTCATGAGAGTGGCCCCTCCTCGTCAGGGTGATGGTAATAAATGCCCTGGCTCTAGCGTGTGGATGAAGACACAAGCACCACCCAAGGCCACCCTGATGAATAATGGAATCACCTAAATGTTTTGGGGAGGTAATGAATAATGCTAATAGTTTTTTTTTTTTTTTCAGGGTAGGGGGGTGGAGGGCAGTATGTGGGGTGAATCCGGATGTTTGGGTGTGGATTGCAAGACTTGGAAAGCTACTGTTCTAAAGGTTACACATCTGGGGACTTGGCCAACCTGGAGGTGATTACTCATGTTTATTACCCTCAAAGACAATAGGATTTCCCCCAAGAGTACTCTCAGGAAGGGTCATAATGACGACTTATTTATTTGTTTTTTTATCTGTGACTCCACAGTAAGACATCCATCTTCACATGGATTTTGCTTATTCTGCACAGGCTTTATCTTATGCAACTCTATTAGCTCTTGGAGGACATTAATGACAAACTATACCCCAAGTATGGTGTTCTGGAATGTAATCTTACACCCCCCACACATAGAACACATTGCTACATGGACTTATTTCAGGTTTTTGGGCCAAGGAATGCATCTAACTCATGCTTCTCCGATAGCTGAGATTTGTGGAGACATTACATTTTGAGGAAAGTTCACTTGTAATGCAATATCAAATATCAGATTGTAATGGCACAAAGTGTGCATTAAAATGATCCTACCCAGCCAGTCCTCCATATCTGAGGTATGTGATCCAAGACGTGGGTTGGAGAGGGACCCATCTCTCCAGCCTAGCCTTGCTCTTGTACAACTCTCTGGATTCACTGGGGTTTGGAGACTCAAAACCAGATTTTTTTAGAGTCAGTAGCATGAGAAATGGCTGAAGCCTTGACATAAATTTAACAGAGCTGGATTATGCAGTCATCAGCAACACTGTCCCAAACACTACTCAATGTTATCACCTGAATTAACCCTCTCAACACACTGACTGGTGCAACAAAACACCTCAGAAAGCCTTGCTTGTGCTAGATTGGACTCTCCTGTTGAACCATTACTGTTTCCTCTTTCACAGTTGGTGTTTCATTGTTTTTTTTGCTACAAGTGTTTTCCATATTTACCCAATCTGGAGCAGGAAACTGTGTTCTTTCCATGCCTTTGCAGCACAGTGTTTAAATTTCAAACTCTCTTCATTATGTCAGCCATATAACAAATAGGCTGATTCCTGAAGACATTTCAGATTTTGGCATCTACCATTAAAACAACAGATTGCAGCTGTTTGCTAGAAAAAAAATGAGGCATTCACTGTAAAATTTCTTCATCACTCCACATTCTCTCTTGAGAGTGGTATGGCAAATGTAAATTACAGTCAGTTTTGAGGCTTTGACTTTTAGATAAGATGCTCTCCTGCTGTTAAGTCAATGTTTGGGTCTCTATTATGCTCCAGTCTGTGTTGGCTCTTACGCCAATTAGCTTTTTTTTTTTAAAATGGCTTTCAACAAATGTGAAATATCTTTCCCTGTGTAGTGCCATCTCACCAATTTGTTGTCTTATTCATGTTTCATATCTCAACTTTAGCATTAAGCCTTCAAAGATATGCATTTAATATTCATTCATAGACAAAAAGTTGTGGACCTAAATGGCCGATCCTATAAACATTGGGCTAATTATAGTGGTCATTTTAACTCTTGCTGCGCATAGAAAGCTTCAGCTTGAGTTCTAATGAGAAAAGCATTCCTTTGGGACCAATAATAATTGAGAGCGTCTGTAACACAGACATGGGGAGAACAATGAAAGAGAGTGAAGCTTGCTGTACTAGTCTGCACTTTAGGATAAACTGCCACTTCCAGACATCAAAGCAACATCAAAGATGAGTGGAGATGGAACAGATCTCTTCCACTGATGAACTTACTAATCACAAAGGGAAGAGAATGGATGAAAGATCCAGCATTTCCTTGCATCGACTCGGAAGAACAGATAAACCTACTCATTTTCAAATAGTTATATTACCATCCTTTTGTCTCACTTTACATCTTCTGACAGCATTAATCCACATGCATTCAAAAGCAGATATTATTTTCTTTCTTTTTTTCTTTCTTTACTTCAAAACCAGAAGAAATTTCCTTTTACAACTCAAATATTTCCCCATATTCAGCAATAGTAAGTTGCTTTATTTTTTTTTTATTAATTAAGGTTGGCAAGTAGTAAAGCAACTTGTTCCTTGTTATTGAAAACTTAGCAGGAATTTTTAAGCATCTAATTTTGCAAAATTAAGGTGACTGAAACACACATAAAGCAGTCTTGTTTGAAAAGAATTAGACAATATTACAAGATGTCTTGCAAAACACTGAATACACAAAATGTAATCAAAAAATAATTTCCACTGGGTGTTGTTCTCGCTTGACATGAGTCATGGCTGATGCAATTGCGATGGTCCTCACACACAGCAAATTGCCGGTTCACTCTCCCAACAGCATTTGTGAATTTAAGATGGCTACATTCACTGTCGCCTCTCTCTTTCTCATCAGAGCTCATAAGAGCTGCCGGTGGGAGACAGATTGAAAGCCCAGTCCTGCCACAAGGCATCAGAGGCGTCTAGGTGTTTATTTTGGATTGAATAATTGATGTAACATTTGTCAATTGGAGAGGAAGGAAGCTCACAGCATGACTCCCCAGCCTGCAGAACCCTGCCTCCTGCCTCTGCTGGCGCACAGCGGCCTGCTACAGGCTTCTTTTGGAACACCCTTGCTTACCACGGGATGGAAGCAAGAAGCAAGTAATATTTAATGGTGATGTGTTTAGATGGTACTGCATTTCATTTCTGTATTCATTCTTGAAAGGATGAATGGCACATTCTTAAAGCTGGAAGCTGAACAATTGTGCTGTAAAAGTGCTTCCTTTTGTATTCCCTAAGCACTGGCTAAAGTCAAGTGAGTTCTTTGTCTCTCTCTGAATTACTAAGGCATTTATCGATTGCTTTCCAATTACTTTATCAATCCATTCACTATCATATAAATCTTATATTTACTACAATACCCTATCCTCTGTCTTTCTTACACACACACACACACACACACACACACACACACACACATACTGTTATGGAATTCAAGTGTTGGCTCAGCTGGGATATTGGTTATTTTCCCAGTAATCTAAAGTGATGAAAAGTATGATGTCCAGAATTGTCCTTGGCATACATTCAGTGTATATAGCAATGCTCACCAGAGAGACACTCGAATCACCTGCATCAAACACAGACTCTGATGAAACGTTTACTCAGCTTTTGTGCACTTACACATTTGCAAGAATAAATTAATCTAATCTCTCACCTTTCCAAATATCTTTCATTCTGTGATCTGTCATCCACCTCCAATTTTTTAATATATTAGTGAGTTACAAATCTTAAAGCGCAACATATAACCCTTTCCTTGTTTTTTAAAAATTCCAACAGTGCCCACTCACATACTACTAGCCCTATACTCTTTAAACAAGTTTATGATTATTATTCTATTTGAAATCAGCCAACACAAACAGAAATGCTCAGCTACATTAACATAGTTATATCATCGTATTTCATAATGATGTTGAAATAACTACATAATTTTCATCGAGCGTGCCCTTTGAGTACAGCAGAGATATATAGGCAGCTCATAGGATTTCGATAAGAATTATGCGCACAGGAGCAGGCATTAGTTTTAATCATCTCCATAGTGCAAATGTTACCGTGAGACAGAGTAACATCTTATTCCAAGTTCCTGTGCATACTCTTCTAGCAGACTCTGTTGTCACAGATCATGGTGGATGGGTTACCAGGGTCTAATCAAGATCTAATTTGGGCTCTCTAGTCATCTTTCCTCTATTCCTCCCATGCACTATAGCAAGGGCCTCCTATTTATCATGTTAAAAACACATTTCACCTATATGCGTTTAAGATGTCTGGCTTTCAAATTCATTGACACCCCTTCACCACACACACACACACACACACACATTAAGTGGTGCGCCTTATTGGAGGGAGTCTATTAGATGGGGTGGGATTGCCTTGTGGAGTCCAAATGAAGAAGCTGAAATTCTCTAGAGCAATATGTCAAAGTAATTACAAGGTTTCATCTTCAAAGAGATGCCATTCATTTTCATTCAGTAAGAAAAGACTCCAGCATCTCACATTTCTGCTCATCTGCCATCATACCCCAAATATTCCAACGCTGCACTTAATGTTGAAACTGGAGAAAATTCAGGGATGACACACAGGCAAGTGGACGGAAATTGCTGTGTTTGGCAAAACTGTGAGTCATGGAAGACACAGATCCCCCAGGTGTTTTTTGGCATCGGAACATCATGTCTGTGTCATCGTCATGAGGTCAAATGTCAAATCTTTTCATGGTGCTGTGGGTTTTCAGAGAATGTCACATTACAGTCAACTGGCAAGCAGCCCTTAACAAAGAATTGCAGGGAGAGGCTGCATTCTCTTTTTCATAGATGCACATAATGGATATTTATCTCTTGGTCTTGGGTTGCAGTTGATGCTCCAGGGTGAATCTTGTCATCAATACAGAGTTGTCAGAGGCACCTACCTCTGCCATGCCCATCTGCCATTTTTCCTCACATTAACAAGGGCAGGCAGGTCATATATAGACAAAGCCAGATAAAGGGGTATGCAGACGCAATGACAAGCTGGTATAAGATAAAAGAACCACAAATTAATTATTTTCACAATGTTCCACAAAGAACTTGCCCATGGACCCTTTTTGGTTTGAATTTCATTTACAGTCAGTCAGTAACTTGCCAGCAGAGATTCCACAGCAGATGTAGAAGTCTGTTGATACTTTGATAACCCCAGTCAGTTATACCCAGTAGACATGGATAGCCATCTCTGATATTTCAGATTGCTATCATAGCTAACATGGCCAGCCCACTTTGCAGTAACATGCTGTCCTGGAGGTCAAACTCAGTCAGACACCCCAGAAGCTGGCTTAGTTATTTGTGTACTTAAAGTGCTGAACTACAGTATAGAGGCAGGTTCAATTCCCCCGTTAGCCCAACAATGATAAAGTGTGTGACCTCACAGTGGAGGCAGATAAAAGTGTCTGTTGCATGATTCATAGGAAGGTGAGGTCAGACAACTGCACAGGTGCTCTGCTGCTGCACATAGTTTCAGTCTCTTAAGGTGGAGCCGTTTGTCCACGCTCAGAAACATATGGGAATTAGTTTGCCCCACAGGTGCCCATTCCAGTGCCCCAGCTGCCGTGTCCTAATAAATAAATCTATTTGACAATGGCGGATTAAGTGGCTGGAGCAGGTGATAGCAGACATCTACTTGTTCTAGTTGACTTGTGCCTCAGACGCTATGAGTTTCCGCTTTCACTGCAGCTCTCTGCATTGTTCCACAGTCTGAGCACATTTTTGAGAGCTCAGCATTTCCATGGCAGTGTGTGATACACTGTAGGCTAACACTTTAAAGCAGCCTCATCAAACTCGCTGCATCGCCACTCTCTACCACTTCAGACACTCGATGGATCGCTATGGCATTCTTTATGAGTATGCTGCTTCCAGTATTCCCAGGATTGTTATGATACTTATTCTTCTTCTTTACATTAACAATTTACATGTACATTTAGCCTACATTATGCCTTATCACAACACATTTGACAATTTGAAAACAATGTTTTCTTTGGATTCTTTGGGTACAAATTTAATTTACAGGATAAAAACTACATTTCTGTATTTCCACAATTAATGTGAATTCAAGAGTATTAGTCTAGTTACTTTCACACCGTTTGAGGATAAAGTAGTATTAAGGACTCAAATAATAGAAGTCATAATATTCTTTAAGACTGATTTAGACTTTGTGCTTATATTTAACATCATTGCTTACCTACTGAATGAGTTTACATGCACATTAACATTCTGATATTAATTGGAATATGCAGAAATCCAAATTAAAAGTATTCATCAAATTCAGAATAAGCCAGAACTGAAACAAGATATGTGTAGTATTCTGATCGTTGTTGCATTATTGAGGTGCATGCCTGACATGTGAACACCTCTACAATTACAAATTTGTGTGGGAAGAACTGCAGAAAGAACATTGAATGAGTAGTAGTTGAAAGGTGCTAGTTGTTAATCAGACTATACGGTGCTGCATGTACACGGGGAATATGAACAGAATATTCTATCAGCAACTCACATAAACACCATAACCGCAATGCTGTCATATTCAGAATAAGGTCAACAGTCGAATTATTGCTGTCCATGTAAACACACTCAATTTTTACTTGTGTTTTTAACTTTTGTAGCATTCCAAGCTAGTTGTTAGGCCACTGATAAATAAATTATTGCTATAAAATCACACCATGTTTCCTTATGCCTTCAAATTAGACTTTACAGCAATATCTTTTCTTGGTCTGAGAGGGGATTCCCTTGTCATTGAAATTGAGAGTGAGAGTGTCATGTTTATTGAAAAGAGCGCATGGTCCCTGCCCATTCTCTCTCACATTCCTTTGGTGGAACTCACTGGAAGACTATTCTTTCAACACACACTTTAGCTTGACACTACATGAAGTAAAGTAAATAAGGTGTTTAACCTACCTCAATACAGTTTGTTCTTGTCCTTGGCCAAACAGATGGATCAAGACTAGTTTCCCACCATCCAATGTCCAATGAGGCTGAAATCGGTTCTCATGGATTCCAATACTGAAGGTAGCATTGGTTGGGAAGGTCCATTGGAATGTGGAATTTATGAGCAGCAATGATTATGACAGTTCTGTTGATCTACTAGATAAGTCATGAATGATAATCAACTTAGTTTGGCCAGAGCTCTCAAAAAATCCTCAAGACAGAGAAAACAACAACAGAATTTGAAATGTGTATAATTTATGCATCATTTGACTTTTAACGACATGTTAAAAACAGCAATAAAAGGACCACTCAGCACAAAGTGTTCTGAGTACATAATGTTCTGAATAAACCCAATCCAATTTGTGTCTGGTTTATGAAATCTCTAATCAAATAGTCAATCTCAAGGAACGCCTTCTGTGCTTTGAAAGCTCACATAACAACTTTGAAATATCTCAGAGTTCTATCTACAGTTGTTATGGTCAGAAATCATTATCCACTCCAGAGTAACTATGTTTGTGCTCATCTACCATTAGCCAGACAGCCCAAAGTCAGGAGAATGAAGTGAAAAAGTACACTTATTTTGTGCTTGTATTGTGGGATACGAGCATTTCCCACACACACACACACACACACAAAAACACACACACACACACACACACACACACACACACACACACACACACACATACTCCTTGTACTTAAGGAGAGCTAGTCCAGGCCTGGGTTCACTGAAAACAAGGCCGAGGGAGGGTAGCACATGACCCTGTGCCGACGTGTAGGACATGGGGAGGTTCTCATGGGTCCTGTGGCTGGGGGAGTCAGTCAGGGGGGACAGCGGGCAGGCAGGGCACAGAGAGAGGCTTCTCCATAAGCACAACCATAAATCAGCGCTCTGCCACCCACTCCCACAGAGAAGGAATTCAGGCCTGGGGACTGTGGTCATAGATCATTATGATAAGAGAAAGAGAACACATCTCCTCCAGCATGAAACCCATTCCGTGTGCTATAGACAGACTGACACGTCTCTCACCCAGCTATGAACAGACTGGGCAGTGTTAAGAGCAATGCCAGCAGTTACAGGACCAGATGCTGTGCAATCATTTCTCTCACTATGACTAAACTCCTGGTATATGAATTGATTTGCTTTGTGGGTGTTTGTAAAATTAAGCATCATTTATTATTCTTGTTAGTATCTGGCCAGCTCACTGAGATCTCAAAACTGTCCTACTACATGAATGATGAGCTGGTGCAGTAGATAGAAGACCTAGTGTCCTGGGAGCAGTCAGGGCAGTTCACTGCAACAATTACATTTGCTCACTGTTGCTTAATGTGTAGCATTTATAGGACGCTGTGCTAGCCTGTGGTCCACACACTGTAATGTTCCTGACACATTTTGTGTTCACTATGAAAACCTGTATGTTCAAGGAAGTTAGTCTTGAACAGGGCAACTTAAATATCCACAATTCTCAAATTGTCATTTCAAATCAAGTGCCTGCAGTGTATTATTAAATCTACAATAATCTGAATGTGTTTAATAATAAAACAGGCAAGAAACATTTCACTGAATCTAGAATGTAGTGAGGCCTTTTATGATCTAGCCATACCACACTATTTTGTATAGCCAGTGTTAAACTGCCCAAATGAAGGATTATGCTGTTATGGATCCAGACTGACTTTTTCAGCCAGTTGCTGAGGTAAACTCATTAGCATTTTAAAGACACCTCTTTGACTGCAGTTTATGATACAGAATTCTTTTTTTCTGGTCAGCAGTAATGATACAATTTAAAGTGATTTTTGCTCGAGCCTTGCAGTTTTAAAATCAATACCAGAGTAAGATATGGATCCATCAGGGACTGTTGACAGCTAAGACAAAATGTATGCTGGTTGCCAGGACAACTTGAATTTTCATGAATGTGAGAGCAGAAGTAACAGTAGGCTCTTCCTCTTCCCAGCACTGCTTTCTGTTTCACAGCCTCCCATTATCATTCACGCATGCATACAGTGCATGATGCCCTCATAACATCTATATATAACATCTATATCATATAACATCTTGAGATTGATAACATGTAGAGATATGACTGTTGATATTGATAACATGTAGAGATATGACTCACATATAGCGTACGTGTTCAACAATGGATCGCAGTGCACACACAAAAAATAGATTTATTTGCTCATGAGCAATGAACCCAAAGACCCACTGCGATCCTGATCATGGGTCACTGGCTGGTGTTCTCTGTGAATTTTATTGATGCTACTCTGCAGCCACACCAGCTGCAAGCTGATTTTAACACAGAGGCCACTGAAATGGTGGAAAACATATGAAGTAAAATTATTCCAATGAGTAATTCTGGAACAGACTAGTAGGAGTGGTTGTGAGTTGTGGGGTCTACGTTAGGTGATTGTATGTATAGTATCTTCTGTAGTGTGTTGCTAAGGACCTACTTACACACAAACACAAGGGTCATAGTTTTGCCTGCAAGGCAGTGTGGAATATTGTGCAATGTGACAAGGGTGCACAAAACACAAACACAGAAGCACGCATGCACACACACACACACACACACACATGCACACACACACACCTTAAACGCATTTGTAAATTTGAACATGAAGTTGTCATGTGAATGACTCTCTTTAGCATAACTCTGGATAGAGTATAACTGGAAGCTCTCTCACCCACACATGTTCTTCAGGCATACAGTGCCGAGCAGAGCAATGCAACTAACTCTCCCAACTACACTAACTAAACTACAGCTACCTGCCAACAGGGACTGTTAACTAGACACTGAGCAGGCCACATTATTCACACCCATTGACTCTCCAGCTGCTTTTCAGCAATTACAAAAAACAGAGGATGTTTTTTAATGTTATTTATTTTGGTAATTTTAAAGGCTATTTAATGATACACACATTATTATTGTATATTAAAACAATACATTGCATGTGCTAGCAGTTGAGTTGGCAATATTCCTGCATTGGTATGAAATGATATTTACAATGTTGTCTTTGCTACCAACATCAGGATGTGCTCACTCAATTTGACTTTGTAGAACGATGTCAATTTGAATTGGAGGCAGGCGAGAGGTTCAATACCCCCTATGGATTCACTAACTCCCATGGGGCTGCAACTTCACGTGCCTGTCTGTGTGCACGCCACATGACATAGCCATGTCCCTCTGGATCCTCAGCCACACAATAACTTGTCTCCCAAACCTCGAGCCTCAGGCAGTTCGTGTGACAGATTGAGAATAAAAGCAGACAGGGATTTGAGGATGGCCTCACAACAACGCAGGGAAATAACGAATAAAAACAACATGACTCAGTCATAACAGGAAGTATGATATTGTCCCTCTGCACCACACCAAAAGATGATGAATGCCACAGGACATTTCTAAAGCAGTGTGTATAGGCAAGCAAATACACATCAATTAAAATGTTGAACATCCATAAATGTTTTGTTAATTTGATGGGCTGACTCACTTAAACATTGTGGGATCAAAGTGGTTGGATGTGATTACTGTTCCAAAGATGTCTGAGATGGTTGTGGTAGCCTATATAGAAGACAATGGGGTCACCCCTGAAGGGGGCTAACTTGGATTTCATGGCTCTGTGAATGGGTAATGAATGAAATTAGCTTGTTAACCGTGGTGATGAATGATTTCATTTCCTCAATAGGGGAAGTGTAGTTGCGATTAAACAAGAAATCTTTTTGCCCCACACTCCTAATCTCACTGTGGCCTCAAGGGGAATGCAGTGCCTTTTTTCACCCCGGCAGAGATGAATAAATTGTGTTTGTTGATGTTGAAAACAATGACAAATGCATACAGTGTGGTAGAGCTGACAGTTCTAGGCCGACAATGACGCATCATCTTGTCCAATCATAAAAAAGTACATTCAACAATAAATTCATTTGCTGGTATTTGTCACCAAGGTTCTCTGAAAGTCAAATAACCCTCTCAGCAGTACTTCCACCGCCTGGACGTGTTCTCCGGCACATCATCAGTAAATTCCATTTGCGGTGAGTTACGTAAGTCCAATAGATAAGATGGCTCGCATCTCTTGACACGGCTAATGAAAATGAATGGCAGAATAAAACACACAGCAGCCTGGACACCTGACAGTCTATTGTCTCTCTCCGTCGCCGTGCCCCAGTCAGCGCAGCCGGCCCCCAACACCATCTGCAGGAAATGAAGACATCCCACCTAATGAGAAGGATAATGACAGTGGACACGTGAAGACAGCAGGCGCTTGTCTAATGAGAAGAGTGCTCCCAGGCAGATGTATGGTGGGTTTGAAGGGGGACAGTTTCTGTCAAAATCTTCTACACAAATCTGCTCTCCCATCAAATCTCCTAAACTATATGTTCCTCTTCACCCAAAAGCCCTGCATTCATTTGAAGGACATGCTGATTGTGTGAGTATTGTTGTGACTAAGCTGCACAGATGGGGATGAAGAAGTGTACAATGTTAAAGAATGCACCACGTTTTGTTCTTCATTTAGAGATCTCTTTGTGCCAGCAAACAAGGCTTTGATGAGTATCTGTTTCCACCTGCATTTATAATTAGAACCAGAAGAAGCAGAATGAAAATCACTGTGATTTTTACCCCTCCTAAACCAGGAGTCAATCGTTAGACCTAGTCTTATCTTGGTGGGATATATATTGAGATGTAAAAATAGCAGCTGGCAATCCGTAGCATCTGATATTTACATTAGGCCAATATCTACACAGCATGTTTACTGTTGACGGTGTGTGTCAAGCTGGCGATACATTTGCACATTTGTCAGCTGCTGAGATCCCACCATTACAAAAAAAATCAATGACTAACATTCCGCTCTTTCACAAAGGGCATCTTGTTTAATACCAGGTCAACTGATAATGGCACAGATCTCATCTGAACATTCATTTTTACCAAATAAAAAAAAATCAGTGAACCCACCCCATCTGACATTCCGGGGGACATTCCCCTGTATAAAAATAGTAGTCATTTATTTTCAGTAACTTAATGCTTTGGGTGGGAGATGCATGAATGCCAGTAGTTTAAAGATTTAGAAAAGGGTATATTTTCCAACTGTAGAATAGCTGAGGAGCAAAGGTGTTGAAAAAATGTCTGATCTGAAGAAAGATGAAAAGCAGGATGTGTGTTCTTATGCCATGTTGCTATCTCCTCAAGGGCTTACATAGTCTGCTAGCTGCAACCTGTTGTTTCCAACACACACTTTTGTCTTTTACTTCTCCGACTGACTCCTCTGCTCTGCCATGCTCTGTCTGTTTTGATGAGCCTCGGTCAACGGCGTGAAAGTGCTGAGCTGAAAAATTGTCATCTATGAAAAATGGGGAGCTCACAGCAAGGGGACAGAAATAGCAGGAGTGCCCACTCTGAAAAAGAGAGAGAGAAAGTTCCAGAAGGGGAGTGCAGAGGCATAGTGGCCTACATTGGGTTACGAGGGAGTTCCTGTGGCTCCTCCCAAGCTTGAGATCATCCATCACTGCCAGCATGGCCCATCAGGGGCTCTGCCTGACACTGATCCAGCCCATCAAAGGATAGAATATGTCAATAATACAACCACGCCCACCAAGACCCCTCTCCCACACACACACACACACACACTCACACTTCACTTATCCAATGGGAATTTGTTTACATTAGTGTCTATAGGTTGTCCCCGAAAAGGATCAATGTCAAGACAAGCTGCCAAGCACTTTTTCTATGACACTGAAATATATGAATATCATATGTCATACCTGACAGCTGCGATATCAGATAGTCAGTGTGTTTGTGTGTGTGTGTTTGTGTGTGTGTGTGTGTGTGTGTGTGAGCACCACTGAGAGTTCATTTAGGAGGCACCTCTTGGCTTTTGCATCTGTATTCTGGAGATGTCAGGTTCAAGAGGCACCTTGATATTTTCTTTTCTATGCTTACTGAGAGACAAGATGTTGAGGTTGTGCACTGTGTTGATTTAAGTCAAACTGTCAAGATGTTCACTTCTTTCCTGCCTCCTTACCCCCCACAGACACCAAATAACACACACACACACACATACATCACACAGTGCACACACACTCCCACACAGACACACCGACACACACACACCACACAGCGCACACACACTTGCACACAGACACACTGACACACAAAAAGAAAGGGTGGAATATTTACACAAATTGATCTCTTTGGCAAAAAAGGTAAATCTATGTGTTATTAATTCATGTTACCTTCCAATCAGCCCAATAATATATATGGGAAGAATGCCATAGTCTTTTCTATGCCATCATCTAAAAATAACCTTCCTTTCTCCTACAAATGCCCCTTACCACTACTATCTGTGTAGAGAGCAGAACAGACGAAAGAGAGAAAGATGGAACTAGAGAAAGGAGGAGAGAGAGAGAGAATGAAAGAGAGAGAGAAAGCGAAATGTCTTGATTTGGGCCCTGCACAAACCTTACCCCATGGAGAGCAGCAGAATGGAGTGGTGGCATCATCCAATGCATAATTCATGAGTGTAAATTAACCCTGCGTGGAGCTCCTCCATCAATCACAAGGACTTGCCATAACAAGCTGCAGGCAGAGCTGGGGCTTCCTGGAGGACTGAGCACGCCTGATAGGGGGCGGTGGAGTGGAGTGGGCCAGGGCGGAGGGCCTGGCTGCGGTGGCAGCGGTGACGGAGAGGCTGGGGTGGTCCGGCAGCTGGACGGCAGTATCAGGCCATGTGTCTCAGCTTGCCACTAGAATTAGCCTCCCTCCCCTCCAACAGGTGGCCCTTGCAATGTAATGTGTGGCATGCGGATAGATGCTGGGGGCAAAGGAGTAGAGTTTTTTGGGGCCATGGATCATTGTGCGAAGATAAACAAATGGGAGCCGAGTAGTCACGCCACTTTGGCGGCGTGTGAAATCTTTCAGAGTTTTCCTACTCTCCACAAGATATCATTCGGTATTGTGCTTGGAAGCATGTTGAATTATTCTTTCAGACAGACAGACTGTGAGAGGGAAAAACGACTGCAGTGTTCCAGCAGGCTTAAGATCCCTCTAATGTAAAGGTCCTCTCTGATGGAGGGAAAAAAAGAAATTTTGTAAAAAACTGAAGGTGTTTTATTGACTCCTGCTTGCTCTATACAGGCCACTTTTCTGAGTGCTTTTTGCACCTGCAGCACATTCATCCAGAATTTTCTATGTGAAAGTGAGAGCAAAAGAGAATAAAAACAAAAATCGGCCCCATCCAGGCTGTTGCCACAGGCTTTAAAAGAGTCCATCCTATTCCATCTAATGGGCTCATTTTGGGCTTGTTCTGATTTCCACACTGCTCTGTTTGGGGTGGGGACGGGGGGGAATCAAGTCGGTGCTGTCACCGTTCCAAGTAAATGCAACAGTGGCCTCTGATAGATAAACAAGGCCATCATGTCTCCTGTGAAGTGCAGTGTATAGTCTGCAGGATATATTACTGTTTACTTAGTTGAAGGAAGACTCTGCATCTCACCTTGACAAATGCATTAGTGCTCTCCTTTCCCGCATTGTGCTGTCAGAAATGTCCCTTCAAAGGCATGTTAAACTACAGTCCTGCATGCAAGCCACATTAGAGATTCAAAGCATTATTCAATGGAAGAAAGGCTATTAACCCGACTTTCTGGGACCGCTTCCAAGTCCGATCAGAATTCTGGTGCGGTTAAATCCCCACAAGAGTCCCTCAAACAAGCCTGGCGCTTTCTTGCAACAGACAAGCCGCGGACACACACACATAATAGCGTTAGCCACGGTGGTCTTATAGTGAGATGCCTGTTTGTTTAACTGCATATTCATTGGCTGTTTTGTGATCAAACTGGCAGACACCTCTGCGTGGTGCTACTGATGAATTGGCACCCTCTTTTTTTGGTGGGGGTGGGGTGGGGTGTGGGGTGAAAGTCTATTGTTTCATCATTTTCCTTCACTCAAATATTCTGTGCATTAGACCGTCTTGGGGCAAATTGACTTTGAGATCCTGAACGTGGCAGGGGTGAAGAAGGGGCCAGTAAATTGTAATGACATCTAAATGCTACCCCACTCTGCTTAAGAGAAAGCCACACACTACTACACAAAGATAATCACAAAACATCATTCATCTTCACCTAATCTCATCTCCACAGAAATACTGCATCCCATCCACCGTCAGGCTTCTTAGTGCAGAGCAAATGTTTCCTCTAATTCATTATGCGGTTTCAAGCCTGTCGGCATTAATGGCTAATTATAAGCATTTTTTTCTTGCTAATAAAAACAGATGACAATGGAAGTAATTGCCATCAAAATCATTTCTCACTGTGTTTCATAAAACCACACATTGATTAAGCTTCCTCTCGGCTTGTGCCCCACATTTACCCAATTTCTTCCTCTCCTTTTCCGTCTCTTATGCTGAGTTGTCAGGGAAAGACGAAAACTAGAAAAAAAGATTGTAGGATTTTCCCAAGGCCCCTTTGAACATCACTGCAAGTGCACACAGAATATTCAAGTATCTCTGCCAGTTCCTTCTTTATGCAATCCTCTCTGTAAACATTTCATTGTATCCTTTGTACTTTGGGACAACTTTCCCTTCTTTTGGGGAGTGGTGTTTTGCTCTCATAAGTCTGCCCTTTGTGAAAACACAGGATCAGCTACCAAACAGTCTTTTTATTGCTTTTAAGGAAATTGAAAAGAAGGTACCACACTATTTTTGTTGTGATTTATAGAAAATCCTCAAGCAGGGTCTACTGGAAGAAGTACGGTCAAGTGGGAAACCCAGTTGCTGTTTTGCAACTTATCACAAAGAGTCTGCAAACTCTGGGTACCACCCAGGGCACAGTGTTAATTCACTGCCTGGGCCTCCACCCAGACATCCATCTGCCCATCAAGGTGGCACGGAGTTCAGCCTACAGTCTAATTAGCCTAAAACCAGCTGGTGAGTTAATGTCTATAACAGTGGCATCCCAAATGCCAAGCAGCCTGTTTTGCTGTGTTAATGGGTAATCTTTCCATGTTTCCTTTCTTATCACCTGCATCAGCAAGTGCAGCCAGTGTTACCATATCCCCACTCCAGACGGTACGGAATGTGTCAACATCTTGAGCCATATACACCTGGTGCTCCTATTTATTGCTCGCCTATGGCATCAACGGCAAGCAGCATGGCCCACATCTGTTGCTGCCACCAAGGCATGCTGGACATATGCTTCCACTAGGGCAGCTTATAGGCATCTCTTCTTGTTGCAGATTTGCCATGCTGTACACTACACTAATCGCTGCCTTTTCACACAAGATCCTCATCTAGTATGTATGTAGATGTCATGCAAAAGTGAAATCATCCTAAAGCAGGCTTTTGGTCTAAAAAGCAGAAATTGTGCTTTTAATTAGGGCTGTTGAAGTTAACATGTAAATAGTGCGTTAACACAATCTCATTTTATTAACATGGTTTATAACGTGGTTTATAACATTAAAATGTAGTTTAACAACTTCTCAAAGGAACCTGCAACATGGCCAGTTAAGTTATTGCGATGCGGTGCAATGTACCTCTACTTTTCCAGGAGAAATGCAGAGAGATGGCTGATGGGCTATGATCACAAAGGCACACTTTTCCTTACCTCCACTTGGAGAAGACTGTAGGTAGCCTAGCAATTCCCAAATAGCCTACCGCTTCACTTGACTGAACTGTCAGGAGTCAAACTACTTCCTCTGCAATTGTAGCTGCAGCCATTAGAGTGAACCAAAAATATAGTTAATTTGCCAAATTGTATTTTACACATATGCCTAATAAATGTCTGAAATATCTATACTGAAAAGAATATAGCATTCCAGTCCCATCCCCTCATGGAGCCGGATATGTTTTTCTAGATATGTTGTGATTTTCACCATTGAGAAATAAATTCTAATGCACGCTATCTGAACCACACAATGTTGACTTCTAACTAGCCATGGCAGGGCAAAACAATTGTCTGTTGTCATAAAAATGCCACAGTTCATATGGCATCAATCTTGTTTCAATAAAAATGGCTTCTATTCACAATTTCATGGGGAATCACTTCATTATCCAACACACTACAAATTGCAAATGAGCATAAAGTGCAAATGAGCATAAATCGGTGCCTTTGATTGGTGGGGTTCCCGTTGCTAGGGAGTTATTTATGACAACACAGACCAGTCGCGTCACAAAACTTTTCTGTGCTTGGAAGGAGCATCGGTGGCAGGAAAATGGCTGCAGGGGAAGTAAGAAACGATCAGGTGAAACATGGTTTTCATGTATTTAAAGTTGAATTTGGCAGCAAACTGAAGTTGGTCACTGTCATGTTCTAGTCAATACAGGGCTTTGTGAACTATCGTTAATGTTATATATCCATAATATATGTATTGCTCTCAGTGACTTATGGGATAAGTAGCTCCTTCACTCGGGAGTAAAACATATGTACAGTCTTGTGCCTTTTTTGTCTTTTCATTTGTTTTTTCACTTTAATGAATGAAAATTTATATGGTGATCATGTACCCTGTACATGTACCCTGTAGCTGGTTAGACTGAGTCGAGTCTTAAAACGCTTTAGAACGCATCTGAACCAAATTCAGGGTTATGACATAAAGAGCACAGGCAAGCTCCATAGGCTATGGGCCTAGGCCTAATATCAAAACCCAAATTCCAAATATTCCTGCATCATATTCTGTAAAACTACACGACAGAGATGATGATCCTTATTAGAACTGACATGAACATACAAGCTTGTTTTCAAGAAATTAAATTGCTATGCTATGAAGTCTGCTGTGATGTTCAGAACAAACGTTTTCCATAGAAATGTATTACAATTTAGTACAATTTTAACAGATGTTTTTTTTGGCCATTTTACGATTAATTGCTATTAAATAAATAATTTTATGAGATTAATCATGATTAAAAAATGTAATCTTTGGTAGCCCTACTTTTAATATTATCTATCGGAGTTTAATGAGGGGTTTGTTAAAGATTTTAACAAAGTCTTTAACAAATCCTTTAATAAAACCCTCATTCAACTATGTATTATGTTGGGATAGAACTTTCAGACAGCTATTTGTCACCAGCAGGCAGACATGACATAACCCTTGAGGACCCCAGTGCCTCGGCTGGTCCCAGCCATCCTGTCAGCCCATCAGCTGCAGCTGTAAAACTTGTCACATCAGTTGCTTGCAGCCAGCAGATAAGATGTCTTGTAAAAGTGCCTCACTGAGGACTTTGACACAGCGAATGAAGGAGCCTGACATGGCGACACAAACGTGTAGTCAACGATACACTTTCGTTGTGACACTTCTGGAGGGAAGGGCTCTTGTACTTTGAGTGTGGGAACACAGAGCAGGGTGTCAGTAAAATGCAGGGCACGCGTTCTACAGGCACCTCAATATAAATACTTTGTTACAGTCTGTGCTTGGGAGCCAGGCAAAACTATCAGTTTATGTTTGATGTCCTGGGCTGGACACACAATTTTTTTGCCTCACAGTATTTAGTGATGTAAACACAGTCACACACAAATGACCTCTAAACAAAACAATAATCTAAAGGTTTAATATTTGCTGCCCAGCCATCGTCAAATGACATCTTCTCCTCTGTCAAGTGTAAACAAAGGGATGACCCCACAGGAGGCATGATACATGGCACCCATTTAAATCAAGCCAACATGTCAGAGCACAGCCATCCTGAGGAGCCTCTGCCCCTGTTGTTGTGTTTCATTTAATGAAAACAGGCCCAGTCACACTTTGCGTTGCCTTTCCAAGGTGGCACTCAGCGGGAGCAGCCAGCCAATTGTTCATCACATCAATCACAGCATGTCTGTCCAGCCCATCACTCACCCAAACTACAGTGGCACTGGCATCAATAACCTGCCCCTGACAGGAGGAGACTGTGCCCATTCCCCCCAGCCCTCCTCCTGCAGCCCGACCCAAACCCAGCGCTGCCCGAGAGATGCCAGGACTCTGCCACTTATTTGAATTAAGTCACAGAGCCTGGCCCGGAGAGAAAGGCAGAGAGGCCAGGCCTCATGAAAGACCATTGCCATTGTGATTGTGATTCTGAGCCGGCCCGCTGACACCATTGTTTTACACTGAATGGATGAACTGTTTGTTTACTTGCCTCTTTGAATAACAATTAAAACAATAAAAAACAGAGGCGGAGAGGAAATGGGGAGTGAATGATAATCTTTTCTCTTTTTTTGATGCTTTTGTACCCTAATTGAAAGACGGGTGTTAAAATCAAACAACCCTCGCTAATGTACAACATCCTTTCCATGGTGGAAAGTACATTCACTGCCACATTAAGCTACCTTCATATGTTGAGCTGGGAGAAAACATAAAAGCGACATGCGTAAATGACAGGTGAAGCTGTAGCTTCAACGGGTGTTTAACTGCACATGGCACTGAGGCATGTCCAGCAGGATCTGAGAGGTGAGTGACTGACCACATCTCCCTCCAGCTCAGTCCAGTGCACTTTAACAGAGAGTGACCTTGTCCAATTGACAGGCATTGATTAAGTGGTCCAAGACCTATTCAAGGGCCCAAAGGATTGATGGCTCTGGTCAGGATGTTGCCACTGTTGCACCTGTGCCTTGTCAAGCGTGAGCCTTTCCCTGCTAGTCCCTTCAGCCACCCCACCCACCCTGCCCTACCCATCCCCACCCACCATCTCCTCTGGGCCAGCTTCCATAGATCTAGTCTTTGTGAATTGTCTTTTGCCCCTGCCTTAGCCTCCTGAGGACAACACTGACCACTCCTCTCTTTAATTAGCTTTGCTCTTGCATTGTGAGCCCATGCAAGCCGTAGACACATGCAATAAGAGGCCAGATTAAGTTGTGGGTGTGTCTGAAAATTGTGTTTTAGTATTCCAACACAAATGGCAGATTTAGGCAGATTTCACTGCAGCCTGTTGCAGCTCGTCAGCAAGAGGACGAGTACTGCCCTTAACCTCTCCTCCAGTGCGCTTTCCGAAATCTTTTATTTAATCTCTTATTATTTTGTGAATGCTGAATTATGAATGAATTCCCTGGGTTTATAATGAGATACCCTATAATAAATATTCATTTAGAACCCTGGGAAATAAATATGTATTGATTCTCAAAGCTCTGCATTTGGTACAGCTCAATTAGAATGGCAGTATATGAGATGTCTGATTTTGGCTTTGCCCTGGTAAGTCAGCCAGGGTTTCTAGACTATGTTAGGCGGCTGCCCAAAGATTGAGGCAGGTCATTCAAAACCTCGGCTGACCTCTCTGATCTCTGAGCTGGTCCTTTCTCTGATCTCTCAGCTGGTCCTGATTCCCTCCTTGAGCCAGTTGTATTTTTGTGGCCCTTGTTTCCTAATGCCTCAAAGCTTCTTTTTTCCTCCCTCTCCTCTCTGCTGCTGCTCAGAATCTGTTCCAGATTCTTTGTAAATGTTTGTTGGAAGACGGCGAGCAGGGTGGCTACTTTGCAAGCACCAGCACATTCTCAGAAAACACGCAGGGGAATTGGTCAGGTTGGGCTGTTTGTATGTGTGTGTGTGTGTGTGTGTGTGTGTGTGTGTGTGTGTGTGTTTGTGTGGTGTGTGTGTGTGTGGATGTATGCTTGGGTTAGCCCTTTTTGAAGTCCTGCTTCACAGATTGTGACCCTAGTCATGACTGAGCTACTAGCGTCATTGTTAATTAGCACCCATCTATACATTACAGTTGCATTAATTAAATGTGCTAGTGTCCTTTCATCTTCTGGCAGAAGGCTTCTTTCATTTCTCAGTGTCTGAATTCTTTGAAACACATAGTGATTTTGAGGGTTTTTGTTGAAAGTTCTTAATTAGGCTTGCATTATATGAAAACAATGCTTCTTTATGTCTGAAACATTATTGTATGTTTTCTGATCAATACACCCTTTGTTCCTTTGATCAGTCTATATGTGCATGGGGTGAGCTTAAACCAGAGTGGAGATATGGCCAGCGGGTGGATCTGAACTCTGCAAGAACATATGGGGTCAATTAGGCAGAGTTTGCTCCTGGAAGGGGTTCAATTGATCCACAATAGAGACCTGCAGAATAGGTGGTCTCAGGCCATTTGGCAAAGCAATTGTGGGCAGCCAGTGAGTTAGCAACATGAAAGTATCAGGTGTTAGCCAACAAATGAACTGGGAGAGATGAGGCTGTGCTGGGCTGTGTGAGCAGATTGGCTGGCTGCACTCGGGTGTCACTGCGCCCCACAGATGGAGCGGCGGAGAGGGTGGGCACAGCAACATGACGCACAGATCATACTGGTCACACCTGAGCGGGCACACATACACACACCAACACACATACACACACCCACACGCACCTGCACCTGCATGCAGTGATCTCTCTCTCTGTCTGTTTGTCTCTCTCTCTTTCTCTCTCTCTCTCTCTCACACACACACATTCCAACCATTCCAACTCTCTCTTTCTCCCACTTACGTTCTATCTGTCTCTTCCTTTAGCAGATGTACATTTACTATTTGTGTAACTTTTGTGATTCTTAAAATGTCTATTTGGATTCGGTCAGTGCTCTGGAATAATGAAGTCTCCTAAGGAAGTCTCCTAACCACCTTTTTTCCAAATCACATGACTAGCCAGGCTTCAGGCTTGCCTGGGCTATGTTTGATGAAGGCATGACAGAACCATATTCATGTTAAGTAATTGCAAACATAAACAGTAGCACTGAGCACTTCTTTTAGAATTTGTGCTGTATTTCATGTCCCATAATATTGTACATATGCTGCTGGATCTCAAGTTGGCTTGCTTGTGTTGTTTTTGAGATAAACCCAATATGGAGCAAAATAGGATAATGTACTCCATGAGACTTCACTGGAGGTTAAGAGCTTTCTGAACTCACATCAATCTTTATAAGCGCATGTATAAATAACTGCTCTTCTATGTCATACTATATGTAAATAGTCCTTCTTCTTGCAGTGTCTTTCATGTTCGTGTAAACAAGATTTTTTTTCAGCCTCTGTCATCTTCTGACTCTTTTAAAAGTATGCCTTCAGTGTTGAAGCTGCATGTTTCCAGTTTCCACTGAACCCAATCCAGCTCCAATGGCCAGACAGGAGAGGACTGACTACTGCTTTGGTGACTTCAATATTCCTTTTGCCAGATAGTGCAGGGGAATAATAGAAAGACTGGAAACTCCATTGTTCCTCTCCTTATTTTGCACTGTGACTAAAAAGGTGTGTGTAGTGTGTGCGTGTGTATGTTTGTAGTCTGTGTGTGTGTGTAGTCTGTATGTGTGTGTGTGTGTGTTTGTAGTCTGTGTGTGTATGTGTGTGTGTGTGTGTGTGTGTGTCAGTGTGACCTTTCCTTCCCTTCCTCATGCATCTTTCATGTTCCTTTAGAAAACATCTTCAAGAGGAGAAAAAACTGCATTGTATGGTACACTTCAGTAAATCTCTTGGTACCCGCTCGCAATGTATCTTCATTATTATTGCACTTTGTGTGTGTGTGTGTGCGCGCAAGCGTAGTGTGTGTGTGAGTCTGTGTTTGTGTGTGTGTGTGTGTGTGTGTGTGTGTGTGTGTGTGTGTGAAAAGAGAGAGAATGGCTATTGTGTTGTGTGTGTTTGGGGGTGGAAAAGGCAGAGAAGGAGAAATCAAGCCCGAGAGAGTGGCTCTGAGGAGAGGTTTCTAAATTGTAATGCAGGCCAGTCTGCAGCCTGACTCCAGGTAGGACTCTAGCCTTTCAACTGTGGCCTATTTGTGGCCCAGCATTGTCATTGCCCCGTCGACCATATGAAAAGCATCGCCGTGTAAAAAAATTGAAATGAAAATCTGGCTCTGACTCTGCAGGACAGGCTGCATTATCCCTGACTCAATGACAGCGCACGGAGGATAGGATCTAATTCTGGGAGGAACATTTCTTCCTAGGGCCACCTGCTGTCGCCAGCTTTGTCCTGGGATCACAAGTTGTTCTGGGTGAGCGGTCTTGGGACATGGTGCAAGGAATGCACTCAGCTCCCTGCTGACATTTAGAGCTCTTTATTTTCTCTGCGCTTCCATTCAGCCAAGAACAACTGGCTAGAGCATGGGGGGGAAATGCCAGAGAACCTCTGTCCAAGATGAGGGAAGGGAGGACAGAGGGAGGGGGAGGTGAAGGGAAAGAGAGAGGGATGATTGATAACAAGGAAAAGCACAAAGTGGCACCAACCTGTGGTCTAAGAGATAGTGGGCTTGGTAATGCGCTTCCACCATGTTTGGGACTGACATGGTTTGGGACTGACCATGGTGGTTCCACAGCACTCACACTAGGAATGTGTTTGTTTTTCTTGTCTCAGCAACAACATTATGGAGGCCTATTTCTCATACAAACTTCAACAAGTTATAGGAGAATGACAACAAGAGAGGTGATTTATTATTTTTCGCAGACCGAGACAGGAAAATCTGTTAATAATGCATCACTTACTGACTGCAACTGTAAACTAAAGAATGGTAACAACTGTTGAGACACTACAAGATCCCTTTTACCTTCTATAAATGTCCATATAAATGGAATAATGATTCACACACACAAAGATCAATTAATTAGTCAGACTGCTACTGCTGCTGCTACTGCTTCAGCCATAACTTATAATAGAACAAGCTCAGGAAGAGTGCCAGATCATGGAAGCGGTAGACAATGTAGTGCCAGGCCCTCCTCTGCTCTATTAACTCCAGCAGGCTGTGGTCCATGCAGCACTGGCTATAATGGGGGGGGGGCTTTTTGTTCCCCACCTAAACTAAACAGCAGCCCCCCACACAGAGCACTGAGATCAGAGCCTACAGACAAAAGCAATCGAAAGACGAAAGGCTCTCCCTTTTGTTGCATATGTGCGTCAAGATAATTAACGTCCAGATGTCCAGATACTTCACCTGTAGCTGCAAAGAGAGGAGAGGAAAGGAGTGGAGAAGAGAGGAGAGGAGAAGAGAAGAGTTGAGGGGAGAACAGAGGAGAGAGCAAAGAAGAGAGGAGAGGAGAGGGTGTCAGTTTAAATCAACACTAATCAAATCCTCAACCATGTTTAAAGTCTTTCCAACTTCACATGAGCCAGCTCTCCTGTTCGCACCCACACAATAGTTTACATCTTAGAAATGAATATGTAATAGGCAAGGCCAGAACTGCCATGTGAAAAGTTTGGAATGCCCATATCAGATCCAATATAGTGTTCGCCCTACTCCTGAGTGCACGAGAGCTCGCTTGACTCAGAGTCCTTTGAAGAATGTCAGTCATGTGAAGTGGCTCTCTGAGAGGGGAACCTAATTACTCCCCATGTAAACTTAGACCTGCCCGGTGGAAGACCTACATTAATGTGTGAACTGGATCATGCCCCACCATCTCATGCCAATGCCACCATCTCTCTCTTGCTCTCTCTTTTTCTCTCTATCCCTCACACACTCACACCGCTCGTTATCTTCACACTGAATCACCGTCCGGCAAACAGCCCAGATCCTTTGCAGGAGGGAGTTTTTTTATAGAGGAAACAAATGCCTTGGCTGTGATCTAACAAACCTACAATATTGACAGAAATTGGGTAATGATGAGACGATAATCGGGGCTAGTAGAGCAAAATAACTGTCAATAGTTATTGACAGGGGATTACGGGATTCCCATGCAAATAGAGAGAGGACAGTGGAAAAGATGGCTGGAGAAGTCCTCAAAAGTCTCATTTATCTTTAGCACAACTCAGACTAATCATCAGCTCTCTCTGACAGCTTATGGGTCCCTTTCATGTGCTGATTAAGTATGAAATCACTCTCACAGGAACTTCTGTTTCATTTCCCCCCCGGTTGAAGACTTTTCAAATTCTACACCTATAGGAGGGCTATTTGAGTTACATTGTTGGGCAGGTTTACAAAGCAGACCTTTTTTGTCAGGGCCCAAGATGGGGAGGATAAAGTAGCTGCTCCACCTGAAAGGACAATTCACATCTCATTTGGCTTGCATGCGGCCGGCCGGGCCATAAAGTTTCGGCACGGCGGTGTCTCCCCTTTCAGCGCTCCTGAACAGAGCTGCGTTTCTGTGTAAGCTGGGGCTTGCAGCGTCGGGCCGGGCCATGTGATAGGATCACCTTACGTGCACAGTCCCCGTCTTTGTTATTGGATCCCCAGCCGCGACCCAGGGACAGAAAAGAATCACCTAACCCGCTCTAATTCAGACAAGATGGCCAATCAGTGAGTCGTTGCTCCTCGCAGCCGTGTTCTTTCCTGTGAGCTCTGGGGCTTTGGACGGGCCTGGGATGATCTCTGTGTGTATGTGCTGTATGTGTACAGTGTGTGTGTGTGTGTGTGTGTGTGTGTGTGTGTGTGTGTGTGTGTGTGTGTGTGTGTGTGTGTGTGTGTGCGTGTGTGTGTGCAATTGTGTGTGTGCTGGCCTTTCTATGTCTGTCTGGTGTGGTCTGGTTTGTGTGGAGGAGGCCTTGTCCCTGAGCTCTGTTTCTGTTTGAGGCTGTGTGAAGTGATCTCTGTGCCAGACAGCATCAGACTCACCACATGCTTCATGGGAGTGGACACTCCCTGTCATAGCTTAAAGGAGGCACTTTTGACTCATGTGCAATGTAATCTATCTATCTATCTATCTATCTATCTATCTATCTATCTATCTATCTATCTATCTATCTATCTAACTCTCTCTCTATCTCATTTCCACTATTCCTCTACTATTCCCTAATGTGCAATGGGAGTGATTGAAGTGTATATTAATTCTGATTTGGTTAGCGCTCATTGCTGCTGAGAGTTCATCAGTTTTCTGTGGGTTGCTGCACTTAGCAGATTCACTGAAGTGCAACAGCTGGCATTCACACTGATGGGAGCCAGCCCAGAGTATGGCATTCAGCCTAATTAGGCCTGTTTCAAGTATCACTAGTCTCTCACATCCACATTTTCCCCCTTCATTCATTCATAGGAGACAATGAACTCAGCTAGACAAGTAGGACAACCAGAAGTAAAAGTGTGTGTGAAGCTGCAGACTTGGAAGTTCCATACTGCCTGTCTGTGTTCCTGGGGGCATGTTCAAAGACATGCAAACCATATTCGTAAGAGGTACTTTGTTCAATAAGAAAGAATAACAAAAACAACAAACAAACAACTTGAGAGGTGACGTCTCTCTTTCATATGTATGTCTCACGTGATTTTAGTACATTACAGAAATTACAGCCCGCATAAAAGACACAAAAGTGTCATGGGTGTCAAACAGCAGTGTGTATGCATTGTTTCCCAACCAAAAGTACTGAGTTCAGGGTGCTAATGGAGGCAGCATAGCTTGTCTTTATAATGTGGCTTGTTCCTCACAGGACAGCAGACACCATACATACTGCACATCTTGGAAAGAATACTGTTTTCATTGGAGGTGGAACTCTTTCATGCTGCATTGAGAATAGCTATTTTACTGATATATATTTTACTTAGGGTGGTGCTGTGCAGATGTGTAAGTGTGTTTAGGTGGAGGTGTGTGTATGGGACAGTGGGGTGGGATCGAAAAACAACAACTGGAAGGCATTTTCTAACAAGGCAGGTAATCCGAAACATTAGCGTGCAGAAACAGGAGAGGGGAAAAATGGAATGTTCAAAAATCCGAAGGAAAAATCACACATAGTTTCATCTGATTATGGAGTGAAGCAGACCATCAACCCAGGCCAGACCCTCTCTCTGTCAGCCCCCACTGGCACATTAATCATCTGGGGCTGGGCCAAGCCAAAGAGAAGAAAACAAATGCCATCAAATGAGAGTTTTTGAAGCAGCTGAGTGAGACTTTCCTCTGCGTGTGGATGGGAGACATACTAAGGCAGGATTACACGCCATGTGTAAGCTTAGATTGGCTGCTGGAGCCCCCCAGCCTCAGCGTTTGCTTAATGCTTGTGGTTTCCTGGGATGTTATTAATCAATATAAGTTATAATGAGACATGATGCCTGTTGAGATTTTACACCGGGGCGTTGGCCACAAAGACGGAGGAATAGTTTGTATTGTGTTACACAGGGATCCAGCCTGAATCCACATACAGACACTCCTTTTGTAGTAGGCTTTCTGAATCTGAACTACTCTCAGGGACTATATTTATTTTCAGACCTGGCTGACTCACCCTTTATGCAAGTGCATCAATAAATGTGGAAGTACTTAGGCATTGATTGTTGTTAGCAGTCGGGACTGGTTTGCTTGTTCTTCACAGTGTGCAAACAGCTCTCTGCATACAGAGGACCTGTGTTAGTGTTTACCTGATGATGTCTGTGAAAACAGCCTGGAGTATGGCACCTGGGGTTCAAGGAGATACATTTGGAGCTGATGTGACGCTTTGTCCAGGCTTTTGTTTTGAAGGGTACATGTGTACTCTGACAGGGAGGGAGGCAGGACCTCAGATATTTCAGTGCGCTTCAAAGAGAGGGAGCCTTTAATGTCAGCATCCCAGCTGTGTTTACCCAAATGCCATTGAAGGAGGACCAGTGATGTGTGTGTGTGTGTGTGTGTGTGTGTGTGTGTGTGTGTGTGTAGGTTGCAAGGGCGTGGGTATGTGGGGGAGTTGGTGACAGTGACATGGTGATGTAATGACTCTAGGTGATGACCTCAGTAGATTAATGTTTTATTTTTCTGTGTCTGTGTGTGGGGGGCCATGCCTCAGAAGTTCATGTGTTTTCATTGGACTGAATGGGCTGTTCAATGGGCGATCTGGGACGTGAGCAATAGAAACACACAAAGCAGTTCTATCTGGATCTTCTCATCCTCATTCTATGATGTTTCAAATTGTTATGCTTAAGTCAGCAAGACTTCCAACTAAACAATTTGCTAAACCATTTTGTCTCTGTACAGTGAACCGCTGTATGAACATTACACTGACCAAGGCAGAGTTCTCTTCAAAAAACCCTAGGAGCACAATAGGACTAGACGGGGAAAAGCTGAAGAGCAAACTCCGGAGGGTCTGGAGAATTCAATATCCAGAAGAATGCATGGAAATGTGGAGCACCAGCCAGGGAACAGAGCCCCAGTCCCACAGTACATGCTGCTGCGCTGCAGCAAAGGAAAAAGCAGTTAACCCATGAACCAGTCAGAAAGAGAAATCACCTCCTCCAGTAATATGCACTCCGCTGCACGATATATGTCTGAAACGTGTGCAAAAATTGTGCAGATAGCTGCAGATTTTGCTGCACCAACAATAAGGCCATGTGCCAAAAATCATTTTGAAATGTTTTTCTACCCAGGGCCATTATTGCAACCAATCTAAATGGTGGTTAATGCATCATTATCAACCAGACTTTACAGCCCATTGGTTTATCTGATGAAGATGGGAAAGAGTTTTTTTCTCCTGATGTGTTGTTGTCAGTTGAGTCATGTTTGTGTAAATATAGTACATCGCCCATATCAGCAGTGTCCTCAGCAAACACCAAGCTTGCAGCTCCAAACCAGCCCACACCAGCACTTCCTTTCAGCTCCATATCAACACACACTGATAATGGAGCCAAAAAACAGACAAATCATTAATCTGTCCTATCTAGGCCCATTCCAGTGTTGTGCTAAATTGGCCCTGCTCCACACACACACACACTCACACCAGCCCCCCAAATCTCCCTGTGATACTGATAAGAGGTATTATCCCTCCCCCTCCTTCCTTAACTCCTTCAACAAAGCCACCCCTGCCCCCCTCCCCCTCTAGCCCCTGCCCCTGGCCATCTATTAATCGCTCACCGTGCCACCTGAGCAGGCTTTCATCCTCTCAGACACCCAAAACACACATTTACACACGCGCACACACACACACACAGACACACACACACACTTAGACATGCACATAAACATCCACTCATAGACACATGAATACACAAACACACACAAACAAACACACACACACACACACACGAACAGAAGCCCCATCCCATCCTTAACACTAATCTCACTCTCACTTGAACCCCATCCCCCCACCATGTCAGGGGTTTGCACTCTTTCCTGGTGACAGCCTTCCCCAAATGGCTCCTTGATAGCCAGATATCTTTGTGGCCAAAAATGTCCACCCCACACACGTTGCCTTTTTCCTCTATGTTTGGGAGGCGGGCAGCAGTCATCCGTCTCTCTCTCTGATTTCTCTAATGGTGCGACTGCAGGGTTTCCTCCTCCTCTCAGGAGAGGCTCTCGGTGCCGTCCGGGGGCTGAGAATCAAATGGCTGCCGTGTATTTTTAGCTGTTTGAGAATAGCAACACATGGGGCCACTGGAGTGGGATGAGCTGACTTCATGTCAATCACATCATGTGTGTTTGTGGACTCTTAGCGTAGTATAGTTAAGGATTAGTCAAGGTAGAAGGTATTAAAAAAAAGAATAGGAAACATTACAGTGAAAGGGTTTGTAGCTCATACTGATAATATATAATGAAAGAATGGAAATATTTCCTGGTTTGAGTAAATTAACAGTTTTATAATAGATTATATTTCATGACATATTTCATGCTAGTTACAACAACAGTACTACACTACTACTAACTACTATCGCTACTACTACTACCATAGTAAACCCTGACAGCTATATTTTGAAATTACGTGAAATTAAACACCCATAAGGAACACATATTAACACTGCAGTAAGTTTCATTTCTGATTGGATCCACTAATGACACTCCTAACAAAGATGTCAACAGTTGACAGGTTGACAAAGGCAAGAAGATAAGAGAAGCCTGAGACAGCAAACATGCACACACTGACCCGCTGCCACCAGCCAGCATTCTTAGGTCACTGGCTGACCTTTCTTGATATTGCTATCTAATCAGTACACACAGCACAAATAGATGTGGCAAACTGAGCAAATAGTCAGTAGTTTCATTGTTCGCTGGTCCAAGTCAACAAATGGGCCTCTAGGTGATATGAAGGGCTTGGGGTGGCATATTTCTCCATGGTGCCACGGAGGATCTACCCTCTCCTCTGGATAACATGGACTGTGGACTGCTGCAGCCGTGCATGGTGGAATGCTACCTTCCTGGCATGTCTGAAAGTAGAAAGGGCAAGAAGTCAGACACACCAGGGGGCTTCCAAGAATAATTTGGAGAGAAGGTTACGTTTCACTTAAGAGTGTCTGAGAGGAGAGTGGAGATGTAGAATGTACGGGCACTAACAACCAGTTAAAGGAATCTGGGTTTTTACCCCTTTACCAACACCAACTTTATCGATCAGTCAAGAAAATACATCAAAATATGCTTACTTCAAACAGTATCTTTAAATACAGTTATTACCTGTGTGTACAACAACTATTCCAATATTGGGATTGCAATAGTGAGATGATTGGAATATAAAATGTCACATGAACAAAAAGTTGGCGAATTCATTACATTTACATTACATTTATGCATTTAGCAGATGCTTTTATCCAAAGCCACTTACAAAAGAGCATAACATTCAAGCCATTCAAGTTTGTCTCCTTAAATCTAACTTTTCTCAACACTCCGTTTGGTCAAAACCTGTCTCTCCAGCCTCTCAAGTTTAACATTTTTTGTCTTGCAGGGGAAGATTGCCTATCGGGCAGAAATTTAACACTCACGACTCTCCCTTCAGAGACACAAAACACAAAATGTGCTAGCTGTCTGCCTTTCTTTCCATTGAATGATTAAGGCAGCCACCTCCAGCAGGGCAGAGGAGCTCACAGTACAGCCCTGGTGTAGAGAGGTCATGAAGCGTATTTCACTAGAGAATCTATGCAAATCTCCAGTGACAGGAGCATCTAATGAAGGTTTCACTGAATGCTGCTGACGGATTTATTTGGAGAAAAAAAATATGTCCGAACCTGACATGACTTTGAATTAAAGGTTTAATTTGTACCCAAACCTATCTCACAATGAGCACCTAACTAGATAATTACAGTTAATCGCGCTCTCATTTGAATGGAAAAAATCAGTTTAACAACATCCCTCACAGTGACAGGGAACCTTTGTGCCAATCTCTATACTGAATGAGCCATGCTAATTGGAGGGGGGGCAGCTGGTTATGGGATTGGGCCCAACCCCTGCCTCCTACCACCTCGTGCCAAGCGCTGCTCTTGTCACTGAGGGTGATGGTAGTGGTGTCCGGAGTTTCGTGACTGACCCTGGAGGTAATCGGCTTTGCACATAATTGATGTGGACAAAAAGATGACAGTTTGCAGAGGCCGTTCGTGTCTGCTTTTGGGCATTTGAATCCACACGTTAGGGAAAAAAAGAATTGACAGATCATTTTCTGTCCGTGCTGCTCTGTGACTTGATATTTTGGCCCTGTGTCATGAGTTCACTGATGCTAGCTGATAGCAATCACAGGATGCTAACTTATCATCACAATCATCATCAGCAGCATATTATTTTACTTGAAATAAACTTCAGATTAGATTCAGGATAACATAGAATTGTTATTTTGAAAATGATCAGAATTATTTATTCTTTGCCTTAATTTGTTTATTTTGTTGAGTCAAAACCCACATTGGCAAGAATTCTACACAGCTGTGACAGAATTGTTTTTCTTTTTTTGTTCAAGGTGTTGCCAAGTGATATCTGTGGGTTACCCAGAAACTTACCACAGAACAAGAAAAGTGAGGGTTTGTTATTGATTGAAAAAGCACTGTGCAGCAGAAATAACAGAGCAAGCATTTATAGGACAGGCTGGATAGCGTCCCTGTGAGCAAATCAATCTCACCCATACTGAGAGCCCATGTGAAGCAGTCAGGGCCAATTCCACTCACAACACTTCCACATCACTGCTGGCCTGTGGACAACAGACTGCTAATTTGATTGGTTGACCAATGGCAATTGAAATTAGCCTGAACCTTTCCCCTGTTTCTTCATGAGAAAATACAGTTTGCCTTTCATTCTCTCTACACTCCTACATATTCTCAGCTTTTTTTCTGAGGTCTGTGTATTTTTCAGTCCGTAAGCATTTTGATTATTAGCACAACTCATGCTTTTCTCTGTTTTCTTTTGTTTTATGTAAAAATGTTTGGATGCTTCACAAGATCCATGGTGTGTCCCGGTGAAGGTTGCGCTGAAAAATGTCCGCTTTTCAAGGGCAATGAGGCAAACTGGAAAACTGACTAGCCAGGCTCCGTGGATGTGGTGTCAGGGGCTGCCAGCATCAGACCCAGGCCATATGCTGTATAGATCTGAAATGACTTCTCAGTGTGAACAAGAGTGAAGTTGGCTCTTCAGCTCCAGCGGGACCAGCTAACAGTGGGAGGGACAGGAGAAATTGCTGCACGGGAGCTCAAGAGTATCTGGTGTGAAACATGAACGTGCCTCCCAGAGTAAACTGAGATTTTCATGTTTCCTGTAGGTCTGGATCACACACACACACACACACACACACACACACACACACACACAC
Organism: Tenualosa thibaudeaui; assembly: GCA_027481765.1. Classification (NCBI taxonomy): domain Eukaryota; kingdom Metazoa; phylum Chordata; class Actinopteri; order Clupeiformes; family Clupeidae; genus Tenualosa; species Tenualosa thibaudeaui. Next base: position 21,980,799 of record JAIFZK010000001.1, read on the forward strand.
ACACACACACACCTTCCCCCTTCCAGCTACGCTCAATCACAGTAGAACAGGGGTAAAGGAAAGTGGAAAAATTCCTCTCTCTGTGGAGACCATCAAAGCTGTCAAAGCTGTGGAAGACAAAAGACTGGTTTGAGGTCCTTCCATCATTGCCCCAGTAAAAGATTCAAAGCATCTGACATCCCTGCTTTGTACTGAATGCCATCTTTTGCATGCTCACCTGCATCTGGAAAAGTGCTATAAGGAAGGCAAATTCCCTAAATCTCAAAATAATTCAGAAGTGGTCTAGAATCAGTAAGTCACACATGGGCTACATGCAAGCAAACATACAAATCATTAGTCCAGTAATGCAAAACAGTTTCTACATGAGTGTAATCATTCACATATATCCTGAATTGCATAATCTATAAATCCATAGGTGAGCTTAAAACTTCATTCATACAACACCTGGCATGGTGTTGAAGCTGAGACAGGAGTTCAGTCAATCCATTTAAAATCATCAGCAATACCCTCTACAGTCAGCTATGCAAATCTTTAAAAAGTGTTTTATAAGGCTATCTTTAATGTCCAAAATATCTCTGGCACTTCTAAGGCAAAGGTGATTGGAGATCACACAAAAGAAACACACACACACACACACACACACACACACACACACACAATGGCATGCTCTTAAACAGATGTGAGTGTATCAACTGTACTTTACTTCTGCCATTTTGTTTTTCTCTTCCTCCTCCTGTGTCAGGCAGGCAGTCTGAGCAGTGGTGACCCTCTGTCACTGTCCATGGAGGAGGGGTTATGGGGGGATGGCCCCGTGCCAGGAGCGTCGCTCTGACAGGACAAGCAGATGCCTGACACTAACAAACAGCACAGTGTGCTGCAGCTTCCCGCCAAGCGCTGGGGCTCTGTCAGCCTCCACCACAGGAAGCCCTCAAACCTGCAGCTGGAGCTGAGCGGAGCTGAGCGGAGCAGAGCTGCCTCCGGCACATCATTGCACCACAGCCTGAGCACACACATGCTCCAGCTAAAGCATGCAAACACACAGGCTCCTCTCGCAAACAAGTAGTCCTTCATGTGCACATGTGCACACACACTGATCAACCCTCCTTGCAAGCGCACAGATGCAAAAGATTGTTCATCACACCAGGGTCAGCTTCTAACCTCCAAGTTAAACATCTCTGTAAAAGGTTTTGGATTTATTTGACTGAAGTCATGAGTGAAAAATAGGAGAGTCCAAAGTCCAAACCATAATGTAATCATAGGCACCACAGATATATCATTATGTATAAAAAGAAAACACTTTTACAGATTTAAAACACTTTTACATGTCGAAACATACACTTTATGTTAAATTAGGCTGTGTTGTGTTGAGTTATTAAAGTAATTATTATGTTGCATTAGTATAGTCATTATTAGTACATTAGTACATATTTGTGCTTGTAAGCATAAACTCTTTATGTTTTGAAAATACAAATATGACCAAAATTTCTAAATTAATTCAGAAATAATGCACACAAAAAATTATGATATTTGAATGTATTCAAGTAACCAGGTATTCAAATTGTGTGAGCACAGTGTAAACGTAATGGGTATCTTCAACACATACACTTAAATCCAACTCCCTAAACATCCCCTCTCTCCACCCTATCACACTCACTTGAAATTATATGCATTGGAAGAATCACATAAATCGATCACCTGATTGCAGATATGAACAATAAGTTGTTATAGGGGCTGAGTTCGGCCAAAGTGCACAGTTGTGCCATGGGCTTCAGAAAAAAAGACACAAACACACATTTAATTAATCTAGCATGAATATTTCAAAGTAACATCCCTTTAAAGCAAGATGATTATTTAGTATCTGGCGTTCTGGATAAATTATGAAGCGAAACAGGCACAGCTTGCATGCATTTTAATTACTCTTCTACTGCGGGGGAAATAAAAATGACTTTTCATCTGCTGCCAAGTGGTCTGCCACCTCCCGTAGCAGCAGTCAACTGAAATGAGGAGTGCTTCTTCGGCTCACCGCTGAATTTCAGATTGGCGCTGCGAAATACCTCCTGGCAGCTACTGGTTTACCCTGAGAGTGATTATCTGTGATTTGACACATTATGCTACATTTTAATGGAGGTTCCCTTATGGCTGCCTTGTATCTCATAGTGCCAATGGAAGGAGAGTGGCTGGGATTTTGTTTATGTTCAAAGATGAGTAATTACAGATGGCCCACATTCCCTGTTTTCCTGGGGAAGATATGCCCTTGACTGTGGAGTTGATGTTCTATATTTCTGGTGAAGCATTGGGTGTTCTTTGAGACCACAGAAACATGCACCAGAGCCGACACCACACGTCACTACTCTGGAAATGTTCCAGACATCCTGATCCCAGAGCCATATTCATTAGCGAAGCTTATCTGTTACAGTTCAATTATGAGATAAGGCAACATGGGTTGCACTGGTTTGCATATCCACATCAGAGTATGCAGAGACAAGGCACTGTGGGTTGGAACATATTCAGCATTGGTGGCCTTTCAAATTTGTTTACAAATCCAAATGCCTCCCTGAAGGCAGGTCTCATGATGTTGACGTCTAACAAGTTTGGTTTGAAGTCCACCACAGTGAAGCTAAGGAGAGTGGGTCCAAGGGAAAGGGCCTGCAGGCAGAGACGTGTCACTGTTTGTTTTTGACACACTTCAGGTCTAATTCAACCAGTTGTCTCCAGACTATGAACTGTAGTCAAAAAATACTTCTTGAATTGGTCAATTCAACAGATCAATTGGTCAACTGGTCAGTTCAAAACCAATTGTCATCATTGTGATTTTCCTATTCGACTCTAATAAACTACTGTACCTTTTCGCCATTCTTCTTCTTCAAACGTCTACAAACTCCACACAGTGACTTTTTCCGACCTTCTAGCTACAGTGTGTAGAATGTTAGTCTTAGAAAGATAGGATGAATAATCTAGCAGTACAGCTCATATTATATAAGCCGAAGACTGAGATGCAGTTGGAAAACAACTGTTTTAAATACCTTGAGTATTTCCAAGAGTAAAGTTAGATGTCTGTAGTGCTACATTCTCTTGGTAATATTTTGCCATTCTTTTCTTCAGAAGCTACTTTTAATTTCCTTCACTTTTTGTATTAAGCCATTTCACTTCACCCCCATTCCCAGAGAGTCTTTAAGCTTTTCCTTAAACATGCCCCATACAATGTCAGTGATTTGCTGGACAATTGCCCTAGCGGACAAGTGAAAAGGTCAGGCTGGGGGTGCTTGTCTTGTCCCCTGGCTTTAAGCTGCTGCACAAGCACTCAAGACTCTTTCAAAGCATTGCCTCTATCAGTGGCTCTCTGCCAACAGCTACTTCTAAAGCTGCTCACTTTATTTGGTCATGCCTCGTTAAATTGAGCTGTGCAAATGTCCAGGTGTCTGTAATTTCTTGAGCTTATAGCTCATGCATTTTGGCTTTTTGCTTTAGTTCTGCAGTGATTCATCTACTGATCCACAGACGATTTTAGCACAGTTGACACAACTTGTAGAACTGCCAAGCATAATTTTGCTAAATAACGTTCCTAAACCTTCATAGTGAAAAAGAAATCAGCGAGCAAATGTATCAACTTCAGTAGAAGTAAAGATAAAGAAGTTCCACACATCTTTGACTTGACCATACAGTTGACTATTTAGTTTTATTTTTTGACTATCTAGTTCCCCTTCTCAGTTGTTCTCCAGTATGTACAACTTCAGTAGTGACCCTTCCATTATTGCATTGCTGCGCCTGTGCGTGATGCAGGCCCCAGCTTTCTGACAGGGCTCTCCAGTGTGTTATCTGTGGCTTCAGAGGGAGCCTGCTGCAGTGCTCAGAGTGTGCTATTTCAGCTCGCCATGTCCTGAGTGGAGAGACTGGGTGAGGGACAACCTGCAGGGCCACAGATGAGATTACTGATACGCTCGTTCAGAAGTTGCAGAAGTTTTATAAGTACATATAGTCCCCCTCTGAGGCACTTGCCTCCTGCTGCCTCTTTGTACACCCCACCACTACCCCATTAATATACTGTATGGCAGACAGTCTGGAAATATCTCTGCAGTGAGTTGGCTGTCCAAATCATGGAAAGGCCTTGATCTGGAGGACCCTGACCAGGAGCTTGGGCGTGCAGGCGGAGAATGCTAAAAGCTGCACTGGACTCGGGAAACAGGAGTCAGCAGCGCTCCTTGACAATGGCTGGCCTCAGCCTTGATGTGCTGTCTGCTCAGGTGACACAGTGCCTCTCTCTCTCTCTCTCCAGCCTTTCCTGCTCCAGACAGGGCAGATCCAGCCCCTGACAGCCAGGGTCTTTGGAGAGAGCCCTGGTCCAGGCATGAAGCTGACCCCGGTACCCTTGTGCATGTTGTTTACCTTGAGAAGCTGGCACATCGAAAAAAAAAAAAAAAAAAAAAAGACGAGGGGAAAAAACAGGTCTTCTATCCCCAGTTGAGGAAGAGACAGAAAATCTGGAATTGACAACGGTTGAGTTCAAAACACTTCAGCAGATCCTCGACAACCCTGTGGGGCTGCCAAAATCCTCCTGGCTCTGTCCAGCCCAGCCGACCGAAGGGTCAAGCAAGACATGTTCACAAGACTAAATGAGCACTCACACAGCCTTGATCGAAAAAAATGTGGCCTAATCACTGTATTTCTGAATATTTATATCTATTTATATCTATTCTCAAGAATAGATCATCTTCCAGCATAATTAATAATATGTAATGTGTCTGCAGGCATGTATGGCTCATTGGAGGGAGTATGGGGTATGTGGAGTATGGAGTATGTCAGTTGGACATTCATTGCGTTCACTGTGGTGTATTGCCACTTCACTGTTTCCTGGAGAGAAGTTGTCTTCTTCTGGAGTGTAATTCCATGGGTAATTAATGCAGAATTATTCAATGGAAGCATAATTATGCAAAGTATCTTAAATGATAGCCAATTCTTCTCCTTTGCATTCATTGTTTTGCAGATGTTGGTAATGATTCCTTTATTTGGCACTTGTTCAGCAGCACCTGTCTAGTAGAATGGAAATGTACTTTGACATGGAGTTTTGACAGCTTCCAAAAATGTAATCATAAATGCCTTTCAGCGCTGAGTAGCAGTGGAATAGCAGTGAGGATAACTTTTTCATGTGCACACTTCTGCTTTTGGTTTGGACCAAAACCACCTGGTACAGGACAGAGAATTAATATGCTTTCATTAGAATGCATTTCTGTGCCTAGTGTCACCCCTAAACAAAGCTGTGAAACTATCTCAGGTGGGCCATCTCCGTATGCAGCTTTTTAATTAGCTCTGAAAATGGCCAGGATTGCCAGGATTGTGGACACAGTTGAGTCTTTATCTTATGATGTCAGAGATGGATCTCTGATATTTTCTCATGAACCTAGAACATAGAGTAAAAAAAAAATCTTACTCAACTTATATCATTATTATAGATCCTTATTCCAGTCCTATCTACTTAAGATGTCTCAGGTTCATTATTTTATATGAATTGTTTTGTTTCTAAACTCCACAATGGACTCAGTGATTAAAGAAAATATTTGTATTGCAGCGATGACTGACCTGATGTTTTCTTTTTTCTTTTCAAGTACTTTTCAAGGATCTGAAGCACAGTTAGGCAATGGGAATTCAAAAGTAAAATGATTGAAATCAAAAAGGGAAATGTGATCATCCCATGGGCAATGCTGTAACGTAAGTGAAATCCTATCACCTATGGTCTGATCCAGATCTCCCAGGAGCTCTAACTCAATAACCTATTACATGGATTAAAAGAACACCCCCCCCCCCCCCTTACCACTCTGTGCGGTAGTGGCCAATAAATAGTTTCTGATTTTTATTCATTGGTTTCTATCTGAAGGAGATAGTTGGTAAAGAATGTGTCAGACTCAATCTACCAGCAGACATACAGTCTGCCCTGAATAAGAGGCGCTTGTCTTTCCCTATAACACTGAGGTTCCTTTCTAACAGTAAGAGTAAAAAAAGAAACTATCCCATTTTGCAGGTAATCTTAAGCAGTTAGAAGAGTAAAGGAAAGAAAGGCATTAAGTATCAGAAAATCTCTGTTCCATCAAAGGCTGCGGTGTGACAAATACTTTGCTGTTATGAGCTGCCTTTTCTAAAGTGTGCCTTTCATCTATGACCAATCCCTCCAGCGACATCAGAGATGCCCTTTAGATTGGGTCTCACCTTTGCTGGGGATCCTCCACTCCTGGCCATTTAACACAGTTCAATTGAGTCAGCATGAACCAACCCAGGTGGCATGTCTCTGCTCCTTGCTGCTATTTGAAGATTAGCTCTGGCTCTTTTAGCTCAAGCTGGACTGCGTGGTGCTAGCCACCGCAGGCTCGATCCCAGTGTGCCACCACAATGGAGGTCCCTCTAGACACCTATAGAACATAACACTAACACAGGTTTGGCTTTTGAGATAAGATTAGATGAAGGCTGCACAACAGTGACAAGAGTAAACTGAAGCAGTATGTAAACTGCATCAGTCATGTATGGTAATTTTAGCTTCTAATGTGGAAAAGAAAATTGAACAGAAAAAACAACCCAACACACTCACACAAAATTTAATGCATTCTTCTTCTTTGGCTTAGTTAAATGTTACCTATGAAATTACCCAGGCATGCATCACAAAATGGTACTACACATAGGATATGCTATGTATTTTTTGCGCAAATGACTCATGTATCACAAAGGAGTGTTTCACTGGCCAACACTGGATATTCTTCCATATAGGGCACTTAAAAGCCTCTTCATGTGGTTTGGGGAGATGCAGTGGGTCTTGGGTCAGAGCCAGTAGCGTGTCTGAAATAGCAATCAGTAGTGCAGTCAGAGCTTTCTTCCATGTAGCCAAATGTGGATCAGAATTTGCATTGATTGATGAACAAGAACTCCAAAAGCATGAGCACTGTCCAAAGACACAATATGAGGCAGAATATTATCCCTGGCAGAAAGCAAGAGTTGATGTATGCAACTTGATGAAACATGCAACATGATAAGTTAGTCACGAAAAAGCTCAAATATTTCTCCCTGTTTAGCCCAAGAATGTCAGCAAACCAAAAGTGCTCATTTGAATGTGAGCTTGGGTGGGCGTGTACAAAAATTGCCTGTTTCATGTGGCAGCAAAATGTACTTTGACATGGGACCCTACGCCATATGGGTGAGCTCAAATATTCAGCCCCTCCTAGATATGTCTGATTGCACCCATTTGCTCAAGTGTGCCAACACCCCCTTATGTCTTGCTTCATGCTTCTTCTGCAGTTTCAGGCGGTTTTGCTACTGGCTCATCTATGGTCACCCACTACCTGGAACAGCACCCTCATAAATACCACCCACATCTTGCACTCTTCCTCAATACACCAGCACATATGGATTTGGGTAGGAACTGGCAAAGATAATATTCTATGCCAATAGTACTATTACACTGTTCTTACTAATATTAGGATATTGTACAACTGCCATCAAGTAATTGTCCATGTTTGATGAGACTGAAGTTGCAAGGATTGCTCTCAGTAGAAGCAATGGCTACAGGTGCACCATTCCTCTACCAAAATAACATTTGCCATCAAAATAACTTTGATGCTGAAATATGAAGTTAAAAAAAAAACATTGCTAGGTGTGCCTTTAAATCATCAAAAAATACAGGCTGGATTTTTTATGTCAATAGATCTGTGATTTCATATCTGCTGGTCAGTTGATGTGGTGTGAAATGTGATTGCTTTTAAACAGCTCCAGTCCATATGTCCATATGCAGCTCAGAAAAAGACCTATGCCATGAGATATGGAAGACAATACTGGGAGCCACTCAGATCCCTATTATTCATATTATTCACAGGAATTATGTCACCAATGAGAGCCAACAATGGATGCTGTTTTTCAAGCCCAAATGGTGAGGCTGAATAAATTGCTCAAATTAGAGAAAATGAGTCTATATATTAATTCTGTGCACAACTGAAAACTCATTGAAATGTGAGGGAAAGTATTATTTCTGCCAGCTGTTTCCAATAAAAAAGAATGCAATCATTTCATGTCACTGCTAATTATCTTGTGCATGATTATTTTTTTGTACTGATGCATGCATATTGGTCACATAGAAAACCAATGCAAGCTTTTAGTCATATCTCAATAGAAAAGCAGAGAAACCACAGAGGCCCAGAACTCTATAACTCAAACTACCTTCATTGGCTCTAAAGTTAGCCAGAGGCAATGTTGACACAGTGCACAGCTTTCCATTTAACATTACTTCCAGTCTAGTGAAGGAAGGAAATGATTGAAAAGGTCATGTTGGTATGGTCACTCAGCATCTCATTGACACCACTGTGCTCCTCACCTTCTCTTGGACTGGCCTACATCCACTGTGTCCACACTGCTTTCTCCAGCCCTCTTTTTTCACCCTGCTTTTCTCTTTTTCCTTCTCCTTCTTCAGTCCTACAGTGCCTCTCACCATCCATGGAACTGCAACATGAACTGATTATTCCACTATCCCAACCCTCCCTTTTCAATGACTGTTGAATAAGAGACAGTTACATTTTTTGGCATTCACTTGCACATCTACACACAGTTAAGATGCACATTTAGCAACAGTTACCAATATGTTCATCAATGTTATCAATCAACGAATATAATATCAATTCATCCTTGGGAGTTGCCACTGTGAATTACAGAAATGTCTTCTCAGTGTAAGTCTGGCATTACTATTGTATTATGACTGGTTTTCTCAGTAGCTGCCATTCTCCCCCAGGGTTGCTGACTTCCCACTGTTCACCCAGGCAACTCTGACTGCTCACACCAGTTCCTTTCAATGCTCCTCTGATCTCTGGGCTCTGGAAGCCTCACCTGTAATCAGAGGGAATGTATACCTAAGGCAGATTAAATGATCATGACCTACTTTTGAAGAGGCAAATAAAAGGAACAGTCTGAAGAGGGAGAACTAATCACTGCGCATTCTGAAAGGTTAATATGTTGAATTATGGTGTGTGTCTCTGGTTGACATGGGATATGTACTAGAGGTGAAGTCTACATTTGTTGTTGCCAAGACAGTACAAAGAAAAATCGAATGGAAAACCTATCTGAGTGTGTGAATGCAAGGCATCATGGGTAAGAGATACAAAAGCTGGAAGTACTTTTAGACAGCTTGCACTCTACTCTTTCAAGCACTGTGACAGGTGAAGAAAAGAAAGAATGTGGAAAGAGATAGCCATCAGGATGTGAAAGATGAGAGACGATAACAAATCAAATATGAAGAAAGAAAAAAATGAAGGTTCTGCATGTTTTTTTGCCTGTTGTGAGTGAATAGACTTAAACACCATGACAGAGAATAAGACATGTATGCTAGAAGTGCACACTAAGCACTACGAATATGCACGACATATAGGCATACCTGTTCATTTTATTTACAAACATGTGCAGTGTGTTAGAGAGGATTATTATAGTTGGTGTGTGTGTGTGGGGGGGCATTTGATGATGAACAAATATTTTCACATTTTTACAAATCTGAAAATCTTATTGGTGAATGAGTTAGTCGTAATTGGGATGACAAAAAACTGTCCGTGTGAACATGACTACGGATCACTTTTTTATGTGCATTATTTTTATTCACAAAGGAAACAGCCAGGTAAACTACCAGATTTAAACACATCCATAGACCATCAATTTTTGAACTCAAACCTTAAATGTGATGAGATAAAAACTTATTTAAACTAGGCTTCCTAGAAGATATTATTGGGAGGGAAATGAGGTCTAATAACTGTCAATATGTGTCAGTCAAATGCCAAGGCTGTGACAGGAAGCATATTATCTAGTGGCCTTAGAGACGTCGCTGTCCTATGAGCATAGTCTGTGTTTGCAGGCCAGAGCTGATGAGCTATGAAAATGACTTATTATGATTTCAGATGCTGGATCTGGGATGTCAAGGGAGACTGGATTTCAATTTAAAGGCACAAAATATAACTTAGCACCCATTTTAGCAGCGAGTGGGCTCTTGGAATGCCTTTGTTACACTCCGGCCGACATGAAAGCGTGCTCTTAGAATGAGGAATAATTGCTAATCTTGTTTCTCAGTAAAGATGAGTTTCCTAATCTTCTGATGTTGAGCTATCTGTGGGAATTAAACGTGTTTCTTTTTCGTTCGCTTTGTGTCTCAGAGCGTCAGTGTAGATTTCAGATGTTAAATCGCTCTTTTAAGAAGATGTAAAGCACAATTGTTTCTTGATTTAATTATCTGATAGCATTGTGAGAGGTGTGCCTTTCCAATTAAATTCATGATTCAGGCCCTGTCTTGTCAATCTGGACCAAAACCCGACTACTTCTTCCCCCTTTCTTCAGCCCCATTCTGTCACTATGTCTACCACTGAATATGGTGTTAGACACCAGCACAAATGCCATTACCATGTGGTACAATGCAGAGCAATGGCTTTAAAATTAAAACTGTGTCACCTATGTAAATGGAGCTTGCTACAGGTATAATTCCTTATTAATTATTAAATCATGCAGTATGTCGCTTGCTTTGCATCTTTTATGTCTATGCCTTAAATGCAAAAGAAGACTGTGCTGAGGTTGAAAGGAACTCTGCCTGGAGGAACTCCAGTGATTTGTTAGCTTATATGCTATGCATACTGCACACTCTTTACCAACTGTCTGCTTCAGTTACACGGTCTTCAGCTACATACCTGGATATACCCTGCCTGTCACAAAATAATTGAACAGCATTCTAGTTCAAATAAAAATAATGGCTGAAATAATCTTTTACGTTTATTTTGTTTCATAAAAGCAGTGATGCCATCCAAAATGTTGTATTTCTGTAGTGACCCCTTGTACATGACCAAGCACTTTGGCTACTGAGCTAGCATAAGGAATGTGTGAATGCTTTTGGCCTGCATGTGACTGTGCGGTTTTGTCTAACTGTCAGTGGAAAGATGGTGAGTCCTTGTGTAATAAGGAGCACCATAAGAGAGAGCGGAGTGAGAGCGGAGGTGGAGGAAAGCTCAAGTAGTCAGAAGATGACTGGTGAGGGACGGACTGATAGACAGGCAAGGCTCTGCCAGGGGAGAACAGCTAGCTCGTCCACAGCAGGTTGGAGGGGGTGGCGAGAACAGAGCCGTGGCGAGTACCGCGGCACAGCCCCGTTTCAAAGCCAACAACCAGTCAGCACTTTTACCTCCTTCTCTACCCCAACAAAGACTTAACTTACTCCTGAGATGAAACGGACTGGAGGAACTAGGGCATGTGTGTGCCAATCCCTTTAAAGCTTACATAATCCCCCTTTCTTTCCCTCAAGGAAAAATTAACTAAATCTGAAGTCAAAAGTCCATGAGGGGGCTTTAATGGCAGCAATGAGGAGAAACTTTGGAGAGAGGCACTGGCATCTCATTAATGTCTGGGCAGGTTATGGCCCAGTGTTAAAGGATTTCTGCCTCTCTCTTGTTTTTCGCTCTCCATTTCGACATGACAAAGATGCAACTGCAAAACAAGCTGCTTCTTTTTTCTTTCCCTCTCCAGCATCTCGCCTCTCTTCTGTGGAAAAGGATGAAGACAAAATGTGAGAAAAGAACTCTAGGTGCCTTAATGATGGCACATTCTTCATGATGTCCCTCACTAATTATCTGACAGCTTATTCTGAAGCACTTAGACTGGCAAGATACAGCAATCCAGTCGACCATGTTTTTTTCCCAAAGTTCTTTATACTGTTTCAGAATAAAGCGGGGAGTCTGAGGGAATAACGACGACAGTCGGGGATAACTAACAGATTCAAATAAACAACGAAGGATAAGGGTAAATAATAAAGCTCAGAAGTTAACTAATAAAATTACGTCTGCTACTCTAGCAGGGAATACACTAGAAAAACTCAAAGGAGCAGAAATACAAACTTAGGGAACGAGGAGGTAAGAGGAGGGAGAACGTTGCTCTCTTTATAATATAAAATAGCTTAGCCAACATGTAAACGTGTCAACAATCCCTCAGATTTATATAGTGATATATTACATAGAGGTTTGCTGTAAAATAATTATTTATGGATGTTGGTGATTTATGAATCAATGGCTGACCAGACAGACATATAGTATGACACAATCAAATTCAAAATCAATCCAACATTCACTGAAATTTCACTCAAAACATTCAGCAAGGCACTCTGAATAGTGATACCACCATACTAAGCATACGTCGCCTTTTCATGTTTGTTAATGGTGGGGAGTCTATGAGCCAGGGGCGTCAGAGACCTAATGGCATGTTGTTTGCTTTTATCACCTCAGATGCTTTGGTGTATACCATTACTGTATGTGTGTGTGTGTGTGTGTGTGTGTGTGTGTGTGTGTATGTGTGTACGTACCCTGGTGTGAACTCATTTGGTCCCAGCTTTGTGCCATTAGGTTGCTGATTGAACAAAAATCACTGAGGGTTGGTATATCACCATTAGTTGTGTTACTGTAAAATTAAAAAAATCAATAAGCTTCATATTCCCTATAGCCTGAGGCAAAGCAAATTCCCCTTAATATTTCTTTCAAATAATGGCTGTTATGATGAAGAAAAATGTTGATAGGATGTAAACGTGTTGATCTGTTTCCCAAAGGCTGCTCATCCTGAAGAAACTTAAAAGCTTCACAGGCACAGTGTAAAGCAAACGGAAATAAAAAGACAAAAGGGTCTGCCAGTCAAATCATGCCTGAAATGAGAGTAGAGACTAAACTATGCATATTATAACATGATAAAGAAGTGCCTCTGCGTAAAAAAGCGAAATGCTAATTAGAATAGGTCAATAAGTAATTTTGTGAGTTGGCAAGTTGGTAGGAAAGTGAGAACAGCTTTCTCCCAGAATGCATTTCTGTGAGGCCAAGGACTGCTCTCCCTGGGACAAGTCTTGGAAGCAGACAGCAATACAAGCTGTGGATCAACAAATTGAATGCTGTCAGCACTTTGAAGCAGGCGGCTTGAGTAACAGTGAAATCATTTGCCCCTCTACCACACTCCTATCTCATTCAGGTGGTCTTTGGTGTCCTTGCTATGATTTTAACATAGAAGTTCAGACGTCCAGTCAGTATATTCTACCAACCACCTATTCTCCCAAAGACACACACACACACACACACACACTGTCTTGACTCGGCTGATTTATTGGAATGCTTGAGTAATGTAACCCTGTTACTGCATTTGGAACGTGAAATGGCCTGCAGGCAGGCAGCACCTGAGAGGAGAGGAGAGTATTTACAGGAGCTATATGGTGAACCCAATCACCCTGGGCACTGACACTAAAGCACAATAAGCTTAAGACAGGCCAATAGTTTAATGGCGGACTGTGAATAACCCACTTGAATCTTCAAATGAAAACTGATTTGAAGTTAACCTCCGTTTAAAAATGGGCATCGCAACGATGCATTTGCATCCAAATAAGTAAATTGTTTTTGGTGGCATGAAAATAAAAGCCAATATTTCAAAATCAGTAATTGGGGAGTTCATAGCAGCACAGTGGCCATTTGAGGGGGCATGGGAGGCTATTCATTTAACTCAGTCTGAGTAATTCAGGGTTGTTATTAGCGAGCTGTTGGCTCACAGTGGGCCAATAAGGAGGCTGTCAGTAAATTTCTCTTTAACTGTTACTGTCCTCCACTCTAGGCATTCATCGGTGGCAGAGAAACCTGTTTGGCTTTGCTCTCATCTGCAGTAATACTGCTACTATGGCCAAATTTGTATACTGACTCAAAGTAGTGGATAATATTTACAGTCCATAATGCCTCTTTTTAAGGACTATGGAGACTAACATACATTTTCAGTTTTTGGGTCTTTAAACAAATTGGCTGTGTAATGTGCCATGCCTTGAGATTTTCCGAGTGGCACAGTAATGTTCCAAGCCAAGCAGGAGAGATTCTCAGGAGAGGCAGGCAGTCAGACAGCACAGAGATGTGCCCATGGCGAGCTCAAGCTCTCCAAACCTGGCCACATGAGGCATATCTGTGGACTGGAACTCCATAAGCTCGGGGTCCCTGTGGAAGTCTGGACATCTTAATCTGTCACTCCTGGAGTCTATGAGTCCCGGAGGGATGATCATAAGATGAATGAGTAAGGACTGGCTCAGTCATCAAAGCAGCCTTCCCTGGGCTCATGATGCTACCAACAACTGTTCTCAAAACAGCACTTAAGAGCCCTCTTGCCGTCTAATTAAAACGAGAAATGTGAGACAGAATAAAGGGAAATCAAATAGATTGCTTAATGAAATACAACCATGACTGCATTCATTTTTGTACATGTTGTACTTTTGAGAGTCAACTGTTTCTTCAATGTCACATGGTTGTTTCTTTACCATGTAAAAATTTGAAAAAGATGTTGCTGTCTCCTTTGTTATTGTGTGTATGATATTGGCTTGACTGATGCCTTCTCTGCTTTGTTTTAAATGTAATTAGTCTATAATGTCTATGATTTGTGCTGTAACTTAAAAGATAAAAACTAAATTATTCCACATGTCGCTTTGACAATTTGTCAAGCTAAATAGCATGCTGTTGTTTTTAACAGATTACCCTTCATGGATCCATTATGCACAAAATAAGACAGCTTTTCCAGGCTTTTATCTAGAACAAATACCCAAAGAATTCCTTGATTAATTCCTGCTTTCTGAATTACATAATTAATAGTTTCTCTAAATGTGTTCTCACTTCAACCAAACCTGTAAATGAAACTATGGTATGTAGGACCTTCATTAAATGAAGTCAGTGTTATGTTTGATAGGTTCCCTGATTGAGGTGACTAATTGGATAACACATTAACATGTTCATGCCTTTCTCTTTCTCTAACTCATGTCTTGCATATTAAGCATTAGGGCAGGAATATGATCCCTTTATCTATTTGTGCCCTGAGGAAATGGGCTGCTATGATTACTGTGCTTATGCATGTCTTAAAAAACCTCAACCAGACACATACCTACTGGGGCCACAACTGTGATTATAGAAACAAACCACTGTCAGGTGCAAATGGGTGTGATCTGCCCCGCAACAATCCCCATGAATTTCAGTGAATTTCGCAACACTTTGTATTTCCTATGGGGCAAGCATGCCATGTTCCTTTGCTATAAAAAGCCTCCACATTTGCCTGAGAGCCCAAGCAAACCTACATCTCTGAATGCTTCTGGGGTTTCTCTCCTGGTGGCTATTAAATCGGTGGGTGGTGTTCTCCTTTGGGGCCTCACAGGCTCCACCCACCCAGCCTGGGTGCAGGGGTCAGGCAGCAGCCTGCTGTTTTCAGAGGGCCTCTCCTTCATCTTACACACTCACTTTGGGCTGTTGTGGAACAGGAAATTGACATGTTCATAGACTTATGGATTCCCATTCCACATTTGTTTTTGAAAGTCCCTGTGAGAAAAGAAAAGTTTGAATTAAAGGGTGAGAAGGGACAAGGAGAGAGAGAGAGAAAGAGACAGATGCATGTCCTCCTGCTGATTGTGAGAAATTGAACATTGCATAGGCATGTAAAATGTGCACCTTGTGTTATACACAGTGCTATCATCTCACCGTTTTCATTGAAAAAAAAAAAAACTATTTGCAACATCTCCCTTATGTGTCCATGCTACCCAAATCACCACTGTGGTGCACTTATGCAGTCAAACATTATTTTAGGATCCATCTAACTAGCTATGACTTTAAAATTCATTCCATGCTATTTTTGCAGTGTGCATATAATATCTGAAATATCTTTCTTAAAGATGCTGTATAGATCTCTAAGTAAGCATGCATGTATGAAATGGAGGCAGTGCTGACATTAGTGCTCAAGAAATCACAATGCATTTTAAGATGTGTTTAATTACAAGTGGAGCATTATGCAACATTGGAGTATGTATCAAGGGGAAAGTGAATTACAAAACAATTTGCATAATAAACAAGAAATGGGAAGAAATGAGGTAAATAAACCTTGAAGTGAGTTCTTGTCTGCTTAGCACCAATTGTGATGTACATTGTTTTTATCAATATTTGTGCACCATAATTGCATCTGTTTTACTTGCTCTACAAGATCAATTAGTGACCTGCAACAAGTGGAATATATGTGAGGAGGTAATGACTTTCCTTTCATGCTTTAATTTATCAGCGATTTGCCAAGTCATCTGAGTGACTGGAAATTAACGTAGCCCTTTTTAATTGTGTTTTGTGTTTGTCTTGATACTTTAATGCTGCTTAAAAAAACCCAGCAGTTCATTCTATGGCAAGAGTCTCTCAGGCAGCAACAAGACATAATGAATCAACTCATCAGCGGAGGCTCACTGGGGCTCTTTCTATCCTAAGGTGACCTTGGACATACACCATTTTCTGTCTGAGAAAGAAAGCAGGATTTTGGAAACTTTCTCCATTATAAACTCCTTCTCGTCATGGTTGGTCTGCTAGCCGATATATAAGACACATGAAGAGGACAGATAAATGCCCTGGTAGACCTGTGTTGACTATATTGTTGACCAGACAGTAACTGAGGGCGTATCAGTCAAAAGTGTAAAACTAGACATACATAAAGAGGCTATCAGAATTGGACTTAACATTAAAAAAATATTACTAATATTGCTGCTTAAACTATATTGCTATATTGCTGCTTAAATATTACTAATATTTTTTATTGTTCAGAATCACAAACAATTCTTCTTTAATGTACACAATTTGGTTTCTTCAAACAAACCAGCCACATACAGGATTTGTGTTCCTCTGTTTGAGAGAGAGAGAGACAGCATTTGGTAAGAGTTTTACCCATCCCTATTCACTGGTTCAAAATGATGTAGCTTTGCCACCGGGGGTTACCCAGCACAGTAAAGTCCTTTCCTCATAGCTGGCTTCTTCTTTTGAAACCCCGCCCTTGAGAGAACCCCATTGGTCAAAGGCACGGAGTCTATAGCGTACCTGACGTGGACTTTCCCCCTGTCTGTTTTGTTGACTGGCACCAGAGAGCCCAAACCACGCCCACAGCTGCCCCTGCTATTTGACTGAGGAACGATTATTTCGTCCACACAGAGCTGGTGGAGCGTCGTCAATGGAAAGAGAACGCGGTGGTGGAAAAGCGCATTCGGTCTTCTAACTTCCACTGGCACGATGGTTTCGGCTTCAGTTCTGTGTTTGTGGACTATATTTTGGCTTCATTTATGTTTTTTTATGAACACTGGATTAGCACAGAATTCGAGAGAAGGTAAGAATGAAAGTTTCGTGTTCTTGCATCCTATGTTCGCATCCCAAAAAAGAACCAGTTGTGTCGAGCAGAGTAGCTCAAACTACAGTCGCATTTGCCGTTGACAGAGACGCCGAATGTAAAAAATAAACAATTCAAATAATATATCAAACATTATAAGACAATAATGACTCCCGGTCAGGTAATGGAGAGAACCAATAGCCTGCTTCAAATACATTTTTCGACGCGCACAGGGTATAAATCCTGTCCATTTTATTATAGTGGATGTAATGCATTCGCTCAAAATGAATCTGTCAGGGGCTGTAAATCTATTGTTAAACTTTTCCTGTGAAGAACAGTGTGGGCCTGTCGTTCGATTAAGTAATCTCGTATGATAGAGATTTTTGTACCCTGACTTAGACGGCAAGTCTGCTTGGTGATTATACTTTAGCTGTGATTACGGTCCTGGAGTAGCCTACTAAAACACATCGGTGAATGTACAACAAAATGTAGCCTATGCTCTTCGTTTCCCCGACCACACAGCCTATGAATTTCGTCGTTTCTGAAAAAAACTCCGTTTAGTTTTGAGTCGACGACGGGCCCATACAATGGATGTAGACATAACTTCAAATAACAGTCACTCACATATGTAAACTTTGTTGATGGATGGACAATTCTTACATGCACCCAAATGCAAACGACAAATTTTACCAACTCGATCTCAGAATAGGCCATTCCAACTGTTTCATCCAGAACTGTAGCCTTAGCATGAAATAGCACAAAACAGTAAACATATACTGCATGCCGATACCCAATTTACTGAAGCCCAGAGTAGCCAGAGATTTCAGTAGGCTTTAGAGTCGAAAAGTGGCTTCATTGAATAATCTTACGCCAGCACGAGTTCTGACAAACTCATGTTGAACACATGAACAATTGCAAAATGAACAAATTTCAATGCGTAAATGTCGAATGCCATGGTATATTCTGGGATGGCATGAAATCGCATGGATTTACCTATCTCAACGGGTTTTGCAATGTTGTGTAGTGCATTCATTTCGTTTGCATTCATTCATTTTAATTGACAGGGTGAGACAATTTGCGTTAGACTAAACGGATATGTCTGTAGGTTACTGCAATCCAGTCGCGGACACTCTGGATACAATGTAATCAACCCGAAAGAGTGTAAAACACGACATTGGCCTATATGCACCACAGCACTCAAACAGAGCAACCATAATTGCAACCTTAGGAGTGATTCCACATGTAATTAAGATACAGTTGGGGTACGATGAGTTTGGTATTTTTTTAATTCCAGAACAGGTGCCTAAATGGCATAGTGTGGATTTCTGCGGTAGCCTAAATATCTACAGCCTTGCGCGTTTCCTTTTTTCGGCTACATAATTGATATAAAAGATTTTTGTTTTCCTCTCCACCTTTACCACACACTGTCTCGACTACATAATAATGGTTAATAATATGCACTTCATTCTCGCCGACAGTTATCCTACTGGATTCTAAGGCGCAACAAACAGAGCTGGAATGGATTTCCTCTCCTTCGAGCGGGGTAAGTTAACTACCTTGAAAAGTTTATTCGCCATTGTGCGGGTCTTCACTGTTGCTCATGTCTACCTCTTATTTTGTTATTTCCATGGGCAGCGTGCAAGGACACGGTATAGCTTTCTGGAGGTTACGACTGCATGGCAGAACTTAGGTCGTTGTCCGAACCTTATAACTCATTCCATAACAACTAATTTATCTGGGAGGCAGAGGAGTAAAAATAAGTTGGATTCAGTAGGCCATGCAACACAGCAAATAACGCTACGGGAAAATATGAATAGCCCACTGAGTTTGGCAATTAAATATCACCATCCGGAAGACATTTTAATCCCTGTGCTGTGACTTTAATGCAGTTGTAATTATGTGCTACACTATAGCTCGGTGATTTATTCATAGCCTTTGCCATCATTACCGTTGTATTCCTAAAATCATAAAGAACATCTTATTCGCACTATCTAACCTCTTAATAGCAAGATGCGAAAGAAAAATCGGCTCGTGTGCTTCGTTTTCATGTGAGAAGTTTAACCTGATAAGCCCTGCTTGGTGAACTTGGTGATTTGCATTTTACCAGACAGATTTACAGTTCATCTTAATAAGCAATAGATGACAACTTGATAAACTAAATAGATGTATACTTTTCTCTTTCTTTCTTTCTTCCTTTCTGTCGTTTTTCTTTTCGTATTTCTTTTTTTCTTTCTTTCTCATCCTTTAAATGAAGGTTCATCATCCATAACTTCAGTTATTTGTAGTTGTAATGTTTATTCCCCAGTGATCCACATAGATGAAGAGAGATTTTCGGAAGCACTCACAGTGCTCTAGGCAACACTGCTATGCCTTTGTAGTTACTCATGAATTTGTCGCAACTCTGTTGTTGTGCTACCTCAATAACCCTGACAATACATCCACATTCAGTACATTCAAGTACCACTCTGTCAGACTTTTGGTGACTGTTAGCCATTTTGTGTTGTTTTCTTCAGTGTATGTTTTTGGTGTTTTAGTGGGAGGAGATCAGCGGGTTGGATGAGAACTACACCCCCATACGTACTTACCAAGTGTGTCAGGTCATGGAGTCCAATCAGAATAACTGGCTTCGGACTAACTGGATAGAGAAAGGGGACGCCCAGAGGATTTTTGTCGAAATGAAGTTCACGTTGAGGGATTGTAATAGCCTACCAGGAGTGGTGGGGACATGCAAGGAGACTTTTAACTTGTATTACCAGGAGACTGACACAGAGGTGGGGCGGAACATACGTGAGAGTCACTATGTGAAAATCGACACTATTGCTGCAGATGAAAGCTTCACCCAAGGGGACCTTGGGGAGAGGAAGATGAAGTTGAATACCGAAGTGCGTATAATTGGTCCCCTGTCCCGACGAGGCTTTTACCTGGCCTTTCAGGATGTAGGGGCCTGCATCGCCCTGGTCTCTGTCAAAGTGTATTATAAGAAATGCTGGTCGATCATTGAGAATTTGGCAACTTTTCCGGACACAGTGACTGGATCAGAGTTCTCATCCCTGGTCGAGGTGGAGGGTACATGTGTGAGCGATGCAGAGGAGGAGGCGGACAACTCTCCCAAAATGCACTGCAGCGCAGAAGGAGAATGGCTGGTGCCTATTGGGAAATGTATATGCAAAGCGGGATTTCACCAGAAGGGCGACGCATGTGAACGTGAGTACTGCCTTACTCATTTTTATTCTAATGTCAGACCTTCTGAAAGTTGTAGGAAGGAGCACAGAAGAGGAAGGACTGGGTATGGAACACAATCTCAAAATATGGCTGTCAAAAGTGCATTAAAAATACCATTATCTGTGAATGATGTATTTTACCCATAAAGTATGTATGTTGATAGGCAATGATAAATTTGTCATGCGATATCCCAAGCATAATAATTGCCTCAAATAATCAAAATATTTTTTTCAGTCTGGTGATTCTTGCTGTTTCCATTTTGTTTGGAAATACAATGAGAGAAAACCTGAGCTGTACAATAACTAATAAGAAGTCTGGAAAAAATACTAATAACTGAAAACTATTTTAATTGTTTGATTTGCTGTCTCTTAATTTATGGCTTAAGCTGTGTTGACACAGGGATTAACTGATAACTTGCACTTCAGTTTAGCTCTATGTTCTTCACCCAGAGTCCTCTCCTCTCCTTCTGGTGCTGGGCCAAGGCAATCACTTGCAAAATACACAGGTCTGGAGGAAGTCCAGCCAATCTCTCAGTATCCCTTTGCCCCTCTGTAACGACCCTGACACAGAAAGAAAACAAATAGCCACCATACTGTGGTATTTAGGCCCGGGTATATTTATAAAGGGTTCTAACAGGAAGCGCAATTAAAATCACTGTGGATACGTGCTCGCTGGTGTTTTTGCCATACTAAAAAGGTGGCCAGGTCGGCCACAGCAAGTACGGCTAAGGCCCAAAAGGGTCCTGGTAGCTGTATAGAATTTCAACTGCTGGCCTAAGACACTGATACATTATAGCAGTCACAGTAGACTGAGGAATAGCTGTGTGTGTTGTTGTCCTCATATTTTTGTAAAGGGAGATAAAAGTAGACCTAGTAGTACCTACACAGCCACCCACAATAATTTAGCTGTACTCGCAATCATTTTTGGAGATAGATTGCTGTTATGCCATATACAGGCAGGCCAGTGTCAGTTGTTTTCATGTTGAGGATGGTTCAAGGATCTCATTATGTTGTGTAGAAAAGAGAGGCTGCTCTCTCAAATTTCAAACTGTGACAGGAATCATCCGTTTTTAAAAATGAGGATTCTTCTTTATAATGTAGTTTAGCATGAAGATATATTAGCTAACCTAAAATAGCTCTACACTATAAAATGGACTGGGAATAGTGTGTGTACTGACTTATTGCCATTCTGTGTAATTTAGTAATTTAGTAAATGAAACAAAAACCAAGTCTTGGCTATAAATGATGATTTTTCATTATACCCCATCCCCCCATATTAGGTTATTGCGACTCCACAAAAATAGCCCTTGTGTGTCATTCAAGGACATAAGAACATGTCCTATTTCCTGACCCAACATTATCCCTTTATAACTTTTGCACATCTCACCAATGGCCTGAACATGGCTTGAGTTTGTCCAACTAAAGTGAAATTTATCCGGCAGCTAGCTTTTAGCCCTGTGCACTGATAGATTTTGGGATGCTAAATGGCCTGGTCAGTGTTTCCCACAACAAATGCCATTCTCCCTCCTGGTATTTTATTGCTGTGCTGTGATGTGAGCAGACAGTGTGCATTTAATATGGGTGACAGGCTTGTCCTTGTGAGTGACCAGAATGTGTTGTCTGCAGCACTGTCCTCCTGCTGGATGCCAGGCCCGGCCCCTCCTACATAGCTGGCAGTCCCTAGTCGCACTCCCTCATTGTTCCTCTCCTGTGCCCCCCCCCCCCTCCTCTCCTGTGCCCCCTCCCCAACCACCCACCTAACCAACGACACACCATGGTGTAAAATGCCAGGCATTAAATATTAAGTGGTGAGTGGAAGAGCAAGTTGAGCTGTCAGTCTTGTCATGTGAAGAGACTGGTCTGCAGACGCCACCTCCAAAAAGTGTGTGTTTTCATCTGCTCATTCATCACCATCAAAACACACAGATGACATGGCTCTCAGTTCTGCTGGGCATTTTTTAAAACCTATGTTTTGTGCTAGATGGCTACCACTACCACTGCATTCCCTGGTAGAAATATTTATGAGTTGAGCGTGTTGAAAAAGGACATTTGATGTCTTGTGGCATTTGCCAAGTTTATTTTCTCAAAGTTGAGTGGTGTAAAATAGTGGCCATTTATTCTCAGGTTGGGGTTAGCAGTGGCCATTCAAAAGGCATGACGCCACCGTGTTGTTTGATGGTGAAAAAGAGCCCTTGTACACAGACATTAGTGTCTTTGTTAAGCCAAGATTTTGGACTTTCACAGGAATGCATGTGGCACAATTTTAGCTTGATTTCTAATTGATTGGTGACCTAGCTCTCCCCAGACTGCAAAAGGCTTAGAAGCATCTCAGCAATGCTTGTGCTCTTTCTCAATAGGCTAAAGGCTAACAAGTGCATTAATGTGAGGATGTAGCATCCTGCAGATACTGAAGTCCATCCATCTCCCCCAGGTGTCAAAGAGTCCGACAGAAGTTAGTCAAATTGTGATTGATGACAGGGACTGCAAGAGAAGGGAGGGGGGGTAGCAGTGGAGGTTAGCCCACAAAAAGCCAAGGTGGCTGGAAGCAGCAGGCAGCCAAGTCCAGCTCCAGCTCCAGGCCCAGGCAAGGCCACACTTTGCATTTCAAATGAAGCCAAGAGTCAGGGGTCCCTCACACATACTGACACAGGGTTGATTGATAAGGTGTGAATTTGAGGTTTCAGCCCATCGTCCATTACAACTGTAAGTAAGCTTCATTATGTAAATGGTGAGAAGGCAGGCCAGTCCCCATGGGGACTCGACTGGACCCCAGATCAGTCAAGATTTAAATAATTTGTTGACGGATGATGACAGATTTTTTGTCCCTGCCTTGGTTTTGTCAGACTTGGCATGTAGCATTGGGAGAAGCTTGATCGGCTTCTCCCAAAGCAAGCAGAATTGACAGACTGCGCAGGCCTGATTGTGGATTGCTTAAAATGGAAGTTGCTATAGGTTGTCCTTGTCACTGCACCTCCAAAAGGAAAAAGATTGAAATCTCAGTGGAAAGTTTTTTATCTTGGAAAAAAAACATTTCACGTAACTATCACAGTGATGTATTCTATATGTTACCCTTGATGTCTGACAAGAGTAGACAAGACATTCTCACACACAGTGCACAATACAGAAGCACCAAGGATCCTATTTAATTGCTGAGGAATATGGGCTTGTTTTCTCCTTGAGGAGCAAGTGACTGGAATGAAACAAAAGCATTTCATGCTACAGGGCCTCACTAAGCAGTTTAAAGCCCAGACCTACCACCCGCCACAGTCTGTGTGTATGTGTGTGTGTAGGAGAGAGAGAGAAGTGAGTGTGTGTGTGTGTGTGTGTGTGTTAGAGAGAGTGAGAGAGAGAAAGAGAGTAGTGTGTGTGTGACAGAAAGAGAGAGACTAGTGTGTGTGTGTGTGTTAGCTCTGGATGTAAGAGGGGGTAAAAAGTGTGAGGTTATGTAATAAGATATTGATTTTCCTGTTAAAGGAAGATTGAAGTGCAGAGCCACCCTTTTTTGCCGAGTCTCAGAGGAGAGCGACTGACAACAGAGCCCTCCCAGCACGCTGGGCTCCTGTGCGAAGGTGTTAAGACCCCCGGCCCAGTCACATATCACTTTCCCCAAGACACCAGAGGGAAGGGCGCACTAAACGGTGTGGCACCATCTCCTCTGACACCGTGTTCGCCTGTCCGATCACATCCCTCCCGACAGACGGGCGGCAAGCAATTACAAAAAAAGACATCTGTGCCAAGGTTTAGATAGCTAAGGAGCGGGGAGCCCACGCTAGAGAGCCATGGAACCCAGGGATCGATGGAGCCGTCTCAACCTGTTAGTGCAAGTGAGAATGAGAGCCTGCTCAGTGGCAGGGAGGGGGGCTTTGTTGTGGAGGCAAAAGGGGGCTCAAGGGGTGACTCCTCAGGCAAGCAAGGGTCAACTGCTGCGCTCATCCATCTTCCTCTGTGGTGGTGTCCTGTCAGTGGGGTTGCTCGTGTTACTAAGCAGAAGCGGCACGTCTCATTGTGCGCTGTGGCTTGTTTGCAACCATGTGTAAATGAAGTTAATATTCACTGACCTTATGCGCAGCCCAAGCTGGACCTCCGTGTCACAGAGGGCAAAAAAAAAAGCAATTTGAGACATAAGAGTGAAAAATCCTTATTTATTTATTTTTGTTTTGTTTTGTTTTTCACAAACAATTTATTTCAGTCTCTCTGTGCTCTGATGTTCTCTCCCGTTGTCTGCAATGATTGGAAATATAGCTTTGCTTGCTGATTTGGCTTGGCAGGTTGGTTTGACACACATTTGTAATGATAAATGTTGCTGAACGATTCCTCCCCCTTTGAAGATCTGCAAGGGCCATTGCATAATAGAAAACTAATATGCCTGGTGCCGCAATGGAGGAGGGAAGGGTTTCTGCTCCTTCAGGTACTGGTGAAGACTATGTTATCTATCTGCTACTTTTATTATACATTCAAGGTGAATTTCTGTACTGTATTTTGTTTGCAATTAGTAAATAGTTGTATGTTTAGAGTGTGAAATCATAGGTTGTTGTTTCTTCAGCCTTTTCATGGCTCAAAAAAAATCTCTAGTTTAAAAAAAAGTATTATTAAAAAACATTATCTCATCATGTTGAGACTGTGGAGGGCATCTAGCAAATATTATAGTCTTAGTTGCCAAGGAGACTCTCATTTTTGCTCTTCTTTTTGGGATGGGAAAAGGTGTATGGTAATGTATATTTACATATGAATATTGTTTGTCACAATGAATAGCTTGTTTATTATATTACAATTCCAAGCGCTCTGCATCCAGTGTGTTCTCCAGAGGAAGGGACTATGCTTGAGTCTGCTAACAAGAAGCAGAGGAACTCCTCTATTTCTCATAACAAGGGATTAAATGAGTAAATGCCCGCTGCAGGCAAACACAGGCTACTTTATAGAGAGACAGTTTAGAGTATTTTGTCAGGGGTATTACCTAACTACAAGTAGATACAGAGGAGCTTGAAAGCATCTCTGTTCCACAGACAACCACAGCACTGAGAATAGTAAAACCAGTTCTTAACTTAACATACACTTAAAAAAAGCTTTTTCACATATTCTGAAATGTCACAGCCTCCCAGCTCCAAGACTAATAAGATTTCTCTCACCCCTTGGAGGTAAGATTAGCATTCATTGAAAGTGGCTTTTGGACAGCAGTGGGGAGATGTGGGCAGTCTCTGGACGTGAAGCCGCAGCTCAGGAGGCTGCAGCGTGGGGACTAGCTGCCTGGGCCTCATGTGGCATGATGGACGGGCCAAGCATGCCAAGGGGAGCAGTGATGGACAGGGTCTGGAGGGGGCTGACATGGGCCCTCTGCTCTGCTGTCACCCCCCACCCTGCTTCTGCGCCAGCCCTGGGCTCAGACTCACAGAAGAAAGACAGACAGATAGGCGGGAAAGGAGAGTTAGAGAGAGTGAAAAAGAGAGAGAGAGAGCAGTAGGCAGACAGACAGACAGGCAGGTGAGAGAGAGAGAGAGAGAAAGAGAAGGAAAGAGAGAGCGAAACACAGAGAGGCAGGAGGTGGGATGGGCGCAGGCCCGTGATAATGCTGTCCTGCTGACGGAGGCCGTTTTCACTAGTGATTAGTTGCAGTCATCAGAGGCCTCTGGGCTGGCCAGGCTCTGGGCCCTGTGTCTTTCATCTAGCTGATAGCTGATCCTTAAATGCTTTTCATCACACAATCTCAATGGGCTCTGCCGTATCGTCCGTTTAAGACTATCGCCTCACTTTGGCTCTTTTTTCTTCTCTCCATGTGCACTGGCCTTGCTTGTGCAGGGCATTAAACGACAGATAATTAGGCAAGGACATCTTCCATGTCATGGAGGATCTGTTGGCAGTGCCCACTCCACGTTATGAATGGTAGTTGTTTTTGCAAAGAGGACATGCGTTCTTTTTCATCGACAAGAAGGCCAGTTGTCTCCGCAGGCAGAGCATCATGGATTGATTGATTGATTTAATGCTGAGCACAACCTTTGTTTTCTACCGGAAAGTAGAAACAAATTATTATGTTAACAAATGATTATGATGGCTTTAGGGGAAAGCTACAGATGGTGAGGCTTTTATATTTTTAGACGAGTGACTTGGGCTGTTCTCTTGAGCTCTGATGTAGTTTATGAGTGGAGACACATTTTTTGTCTAAAGTGCCGTAATATGATTATTAGTAATACTATATGTAAATATAGTAGCTTCTGGCTTTACCACCTCAGACATGGAAACTAAGGCTGGAGTGCAAAGAGTATGGCTTGGTAGTCACTGTAGATAGCTTAGATTGGTAGTCACTGTAGATAGCTTAGATTGGAAGTAACCGTAGATTGGTTATACTGGAAATAACTGTATATTGGTTAGACTAGAAGTGACTGTAGATTGGTTAGATTGGGAGTCACTGTAGACAGGTTAGATTGTTTGAGTGTTGAGCAGTATTTGTATAGTACTTACACTGGGAATTATAACATTATGGGATATTATGAACATTGTGCCAGAGCAGTCACATTAGTGCATAAGCAGGACACTTTTCCTACCTTTTCTCTTCACAAAACAGATCTTCTCATGTAAATCATTTAAAATCCATCAATAAAATTCCCTAAGTGGTTTGTGTATTTGATGGGATTGTATGCACAGACATCTTTCTGGTGTTGTGCCAGATCCCCTGAAGCCCTGCTGCTGGGTGGGTTGGTGGGAAGAGCGTTTTTCTGTGGCTCTGTCTGGCCCATAC
Organism: Tenualosa thibaudeaui; assembly: GCA_027481765.1. Classification (NCBI taxonomy): domain Eukaryota; kingdom Metazoa; phylum Chordata; class Actinopteri; order Clupeiformes; family Clupeidae; genus Tenualosa; species Tenualosa thibaudeaui. The sequence goes on from JAIFZK010000001.1 coordinate 22,007,904, forward strand.
AGAGGGGAGAGCCACTGTGTCCTTCAGCACTATGTAAGGGAATGCTAATCTGCTCTTTGTTTCGAGGAGAAATCTACTTATCACCCCCACAGCACAGGTAGTGCACATGAATGGAGCAGTTGTCTCCATATGCAAAGCCAATCCTGAGTCACCCAGCTCTGTTCCACTAATCCATCAGGCAATGTGTGAATTAGAAGACCAAGATCATTTTGAAGCATTTAAGATGACTTTCACCCTCTTTTTCAGGACTTCTAATCCAGGACCCCCCCCCCCCCCATGCTTTTTCACTGTGCAACACTGTAATTATTGCCAAAGGATGGGAGGGAGCAGTGGAAAAAAAATGTGCAGGTGATGTGCAGGGCTTAGGTGTTGGAGCCCTATCCATTACACTGTTTGCTGCCTTCCAGTGAGGTTTCAATTCTCTCCTCTCCTTTGTATGGTCCGCCACCATTTCCTGGGTAGGTGCCTTGCCTTCTTAAAGTGGGGGATTTTTTTCCAGCCGCTTGCATTAAGACATGTTCCCTCAAGATGAAAGTTGTGAAGAAGCACCTGTTGCTCTGCTTCCAAACTTGGTGTCAAGTCAGAGCTGAGCAGAAAGATTGTATTTCAGAGATAATATGCATCAAGTAAACAGCTAGTCAAGTGTCACGCAGTCATTTCATCCAGACTAAATAAATTGTATGATTGAATAGGAAGGCATTTCTATAATAATAAGTATTTTTGGTGAATTTATGGATTCATAATAAGGCCTTTCATAAGGTAACTCAACCATAATAAAATAGACATTGGATGCAGACAACAACAAACTGAGGTCAAAATAAACATGCAGGGGAAAGGGAAAGCCATCTGAAATGGGAAAGACAGTGAAAAGGAAAACAGGACCAGCGACCCATTTTTACAAGGCCTCCTCTACGGCTGATATTTATAAAGACATTTCTGTATCGACTTTGTGGCAGTGGCAGTGGCAGTGGCGGTGCAGAATGTTTTGAAAAGGCACAACGGCATTTTTGAAATAAGAAAATAAACAGTTTCCTTTATCGCGTTTGACCCGCTCCATCTGGCATTCAACAGTGGCAGGGCCCACCGTGTTGGGCCTGTCGGCTGCCCCTCTCGTCCTGGCTCCTTTATCACTCTAATGGGCTGCTATCTCTCTCTCTTTCTCTCTCTGCACTGTGTCTGTGGGCTGCGCGGTGAGCGTGTGCATTCTTTCTGCATCCATGGTGATGCGAGGGCGGATTTAACACCTAATCAGGCCGGATGGCAGGGGCCTGTGGGAGGTCTGGCCATGACAGGATGCATCAGCATCATCATGGGGGGATGGACTTCTGAAGGCCATCTTCTGGGGCACAAGAGTGGATGAGTGAGTGTGTGTGAACATTCTCTTTCTCCCTCTCTGCTTCCCTCTTTGAGTGAGTGTGTGTGTCTGTGTGTGTGTGTGTTTGTGTGTGTGTATGCTCTCACCTCCATTTTGCTCAGTGCAGGATCATTAAGCCAAGTGGCCCCATCCCCACATTAAGGGCTTTGCTAAAGTGAGCTGAGGCAGATGTTGAGGAAACTCAATCTCAGGTAGCCACTGCTCAAGTGCCCTCTGTCTGTCCACAGTGGTCGTTGGAAGACAAAGATAACCGCCCTATTCATATCCAAGTCGCCACTGCTGGAGTGCTGAAGTGTTACATTCTCTGTCTTACTGAAAGCTAAAGCCATTGCTTTCCTGGGAGAGTTTCACCTCTGGCCAGGAGGCAATGTGTGAAATGCGATCTGTCAATCAAACAGTAAGATTATCTGGAGATAACAGTTCAGGTGGCGTGCCGTCACGTCCAGACTTTACAAATAATGAGCGGGGCTTGTGGCTGGAGGAAATGATATGTCAGACTGCCATTAAATGCCACTTCATGTTGAAGAGCTCATCCATCGCAGTTTCTCCATGCCCCTCCTGGCTCTGTCCCCTCTCCTGAGTGTCATTCTGTAGCCAAACATCACAATGTCCTGGACGCAATTCAATAATGTTAAGGCACAGGGGACTGGAGGAGAGAGACTAGGATCTTAGACAAATAGACCATTTCATTCAGTACACTTCTGTGTGCTTGTGCAGAGATGTCTTTTGTGTGATCTGTGGTCTCTCTCAATGTCAATTGTGATTTTGACGCTTAGACTTGTGCAAAAAGCGAAACATATTCCTCATGAGCTCGTAGGCCTTTCCACTTCCAGGGGGGCTGTGTTTAAAAATGCTGACAGTGGAGTGTTTTCCCCTCTCATTGAAAAAGAATGCCTGACCGCTGGAAGGTAAATTACAGGTGCTGGCTCTTGTTGCCTGCTAAGGAGAATGGCGGAATGTCAGACAGATTCCATTTTTTCCTCTATCTTTCACCCTCCTCTTTTCTAAAGCTCAGTGAAGTGTCCTCACTAACTGACTAATTTCCTAATTTCCTGCAAATACTGCATGACCCACTGTGGTAGTGCACTCTTAATAAGGCTTTTGGTAAACCTGCAAGCTGAGCTCCAATCAGATACTTTAAAATCTAAATAGTGTTGGGATATCTTTATTTTTGTAGCATTTTGACTTTGTCGTGCCATCCAAATGGACAAAGCCTTTGTGATAGTGATGAAAGAGCTGTCTGAGTCTCGGACCTGATCAGGCCTTGTTTACAAGCCTGTTATGCAAGTCAGTAGCTTGTTTGACTAATACACACTTGATTGCATTGACTATAAAACTGATGACAACAAGTAGACTATAGGAGCATGTCATAATTGCAAGAGCTATTTTATCTCGGCCTCTCAAAAGAAAGACAGGCCATCATTAACTGCAGTCTGAAACACATTAATATGTTAGCAAGGGCTTCAAGTGCCAAAGCCAGGAACTGAGTTGGCCAAAAGCAGTCTTTTTCTTCTTGGATAAGAATGCTTTGCCTTTACAGCTATGTTTGTGCATGTCACTCACAACGAGCTGGTAAGGGGTGGGGTGAAAAAGGAAAGTGGTGGAACAGTTAGCCATGTCACAAAGACTTTTGATTATAGGCCTAATTTATTGCTTGGGTGCTTATCCAAACATCTCAGCTATTCAGACACATTGATAAACACTGTCAGAACACCGCAAAAATAGTTGAAGAAAAACACTTGGAGACCAAAACAGACCAAAGGGAGAGCAGGGTTGGGTGTTGACTTTTTGAAACTCCCTGTGTTCTGCCTGGGCCCATGCTAATCTTAGCATATTAGCGTGTGGTCAGCCTTGAGCCGGTGGCACAGGCCCTAAGCCCCAGGTTCAGCCCAGATCAGGCAGCACACAGGAGCTCAGAAACCCAGAGGCCAGCGGGCCCAGCAGCGTATCACAGTGTTTGACTGGGCAGCAACAACCTGCCGGCACCAAACACACACTGCAACGAAAACAAACACTTTTAGCCTGCTGTAAAATGAACCTGTGAAACTCATGCAGGACAATACAGGATCACAGAGAAGCTTGTGAGGACTTTACTAAATGTTTTGGAGGATGTGCTGATTGCTCACCATGTTGAAATAAAGCTGGTTATCCCTTTTTCTAGTTAGGTGCTACATGAATTAAACATGTTTAAGGCTCTTCTCCTGACCCCAAATCCTGTTCTCAGTTACCTCATAGGTAAAGATATACTGGAGATAAAAATCATGTGTTTTTTCATCCCCTCCCCCAGCCCAGTGCTGAAAAAGCTCTTATTTCGTGGAGGCAGCAGACTGAGATGAATTGGCAGTGACAGGGCTTTCATGTTGTTGAAATGGGGATACCTTGTCCCATAGTCTCCTCATCTCACTCTGAAGGTGTTAAAATGTGGAGGTCCGCTCTCCTCTATCCTCTCTATTTTAGACTTGTCACATACATTTGTTGGTGGATTTTGAGCCCCTGAAAGAATAATGAATCTTAGATCTGAACCAGCGCGCTCAGAGAGTGAAAATCGATACATTTTGCACAAATTACTCATGAAAAATGCATCTTCACATAACATGATAGTTTTTATAAGCCATCTGAAGTTCTAGGGATTGCGTGGCCGCTTTAGGGTAGAATATAAAAATAATTTGGCCCCGTTTCTTTCTTTGGCTAAACTGGGATTTACACAAACAGCTGGTCTACGCGGATTAGCTTTCTTTAAGTGTTTAAGGGCTAAACTCAAAATAGATTTCTCTTTCTCTCTCTCTTCACAGGCACAACATAAATGGGGATTATAATTCATTCACTTCTGAATCACTTTGCCTGGTGTGCTCTGTCTGATGTAATTGCTTCCAAATCTGTTTGCAGATATAAAGTTCATTTTGAATTACATCTGAATGACCCAATGTTCCTCAAATGTGGTTTACAGCTGCATGAGTTTTCTCCCTCTCTGTTGTCTGAAACAGGAGATATAAATCATAGATTAAACACATACATACATGACTAGTCATTGCTGGTTTTCCCTGCTACCAGCTCAATTTATTGTCATATGTGGCATATGTGAACTTCAAAATGCTCCCTTAAGTTTTGCGTAACCTTGCCTTTGTGCAGTTGAGTTAGCGTGAGTGGGATAGTGCACAGCCCCCGTCCCCAGAGCCTGAGCTCAGTCCCAGTCCTGCAGTCCTCACCAGGAGTCAGCCGCGTGTGCCTTCCAGGGACGGGAGTGAGGTTGAGATCTGATTTGTATTTGACAGAGATTTGTTAAGTATGCAGATGAAGCCTGAGGGGGCAGTTGATCCAAACACTAGCTGGATTGCCATGTGAACACAGCCGTAATGCTCTTTTTTATCCTGCCTTCTTTTATGGGAATTCAAGTGTGAAAAAGATTCTTTATTTTCTTCCCCCCCCTCTCTCTGTGGCTCTGTTCTCCCCCCTTCCCTCTGCTCTCTTGTCCTCCCTCTTTCTCTCCCTCTCTCTCTCTTTCTCTCTATGCCTCTGTGTGTAGCCTGCGGGCGCGGTTTCTACAAGTCTTCCTCCCAGGACCTGCAGTGCTCCCGCTGCCCAGCGCACAGCTACAATGACAGGGAGGGCTCGTGGCGCTGCGACTGTGAGGACGGCTACTACAGGGCACTGTCTGACCCACCTTCTGTGGCCTGCACCAGTAAGTACGACCGCTGAGCAAACATGAAGCAGAGCCAGAAGTAGCAGCAGCCTTGCTTAGACACACATGCTAACAGACCCCCCACCACCACCCCAAAAAAACACATGCAAAAGACACACACACACAGAAACTCTTTCTCTCTTTATCTGTCTCTCTCTCAGACACACACGCACACACACACACACACACACACACACTCTCCAACCCCCAGCACCTCCCTTGTTCTTGTTCCCATTTTCCCTCCCTCCCTCTCGCATGCACACACCCACACCCAGACCCCCCCGCCCCCTCCCCACATCCAGTCAAGACCCCCACTGCCCTGACTCCACTCTTTCTTTCCAAACCTCCAAATCTGTTCTCCATCCACTGGCTGGCTGAGTGACTGACTGCAGAAATGTTTCTCTGCCTCCCAACATGTCTTTATGATTATGTTCATAGAGTTGCGCTGCCTTCTCCCCGCCCCCCCATGCCAGCTAATGATCACGGTAGTAATTTGCAGTTTCCGATCCACAAAAAAATGCAATTACAGGCAGCCGATGCAAGGCAGACAGCTTCTGGTGCTGGGGCCGTCATCAGTGAGTGTGACAATTATGGAGCAGGCGCTGATGAGTTGTTTACACAGGCCAAAGGATCCATTTTGAAGGGTGGGGTCATTTGCTCCTGAAAATCCCTGCTTCCAAACATGTTCATTCAAGACATTTGAGGCACCCAGGAGCTGTGTTTGTGTGTGTGTGTGTGTGTGTGTGTGTGTGTGTTTGTGTGTTGAGCCTCCCCAGAAGCTATTGACCTATTGAGTGAGGAATGTTGGATTGTCAGGACAATGAAATTGGGCATCAGGCTGAAAGCAACACATTGTAGACAGTGGCAAAGATGTGGCTGGCTATTAAGGGTTTTGGGTTTGTCTCTGACAGGCTGATTTATCATGTGTACATTAGTCAAGAATTTCCTCCCCCTCTCTCTCTCTGTCTCTCTCTCTGCGTCTCACTTGCTCTGTCTGCTGAAACTTCCTGGCTGTCCGTGCATTCCGTGACTGAATCAAAAGACTAGAGCACACCAAACGCAATTTCAGCTAATTGTTGCCCGTTGTTCCCACAATCTGCCAGCAGTCCTAAACAAAAGGACCACATTGACAGAGGAACCGCTCGGATCAGTTTGTGAATGATGAATCCATTACTTTCCCAGCCCTACTATGCTGCGGTTTCAGTGACTAGGGATGAAAATACTCACTTTACTGCTCCACAATTGCTTCTTGTGTCGTTCAAGGAGAAACACCCATGCCAGGGCAACTTTTTTCCCATTTTTTCTCTTTTTCTTTCTTTGGTGGCCGGCAGACACTGTTGTGTGCATTTTACTGCTTGGATTAAATTAAAGGGCAACACTTTGGCTTCCATTAGATGTTTAAACTACTGTGTTTATAATTATATAACCTTTAGAATACTGCTAAAACAGAAGCCATCCTCTCTCACTATTAGCTTGCTATGTTTTATGTATCTTAATTATATGGGGGGAATTATAATGTTAGTGTAGAGGCTTTGAGATGAGGAGTTTCTTTATAGGACCAAAACACATATGAAATGGAATATAAATTAGAAGGCCATGTTGATTTATAGACCAGCCTGATTGGCATTTGTGTTTGCTGTGTTTGCAAGCTTAGGATGATGTGTGGCTAGAAGCAGAATGGGCTGCTAGTATCTATGTTGAAAGTGCTCCTCCTGGCCACAGCCATGTGGACTAATTAACACATGGGGAAGGGAGAGCTGAGAGATGCGAGTGTAGATCTGAGAGCGGAGAGCTGGGAGTTGGGTGCCCTTTTTTTCCTGAGTGGCAGGAAAGATGGGAGTCGCTGACAGGTTTTGTAGTCTGCATCAATCATGCAACAGCTGGGGGCAGCTCTGGCATGAGCAGGGTTTAAAAAGGGCAGGCGGGACTCCTCTTCTCTACCGTCAGTCCTCTATACCCCCCCACACACACACACACACACACACGAACCCTCTCTCACACACACCATCCTGCCACTTCAACAAGTTGACATCTCTCAGAGCCAGTATCGCAACAGCAGTTGCTAGGGGACAAAGAAAGATGGCATAGTAAGGCATGAGGGTGAGTGTGTGTGTGAGTGTGTGTGTGTGAGAGAGAGAGCCCTTGTGCCTGTCCTCTCTGCACTGTCACACAATACACAGTGTTGTCCCATCCTCAGGAATCAGGGCAGAGGTTACAGGTCACTGTATATTTGCAGATTATGGATTACTGCTCTGGCGATTGAGACGGCATGTAAGGCAAGCCCATACCCCTACGGGTTCACCAATTAGCCGGTTGATTTGTGGAGTCCAGCCTAGGCACGAGAACACCCTCAAAGAAGAAAAGGACAAGAGTCGACTCGCTTAAGATGTAGATTACAACTGGCCTGCCTGAAACACAACGGCAGAGTTGGAATACAATCTGCAAAGTGACCTAATTAACAGTGGCGAGCGCAGTGCTCTCCGTGTAGTTAGTATGTCAAATAGCATTGGCATTGTCTGCTGCCTCGGCCATTGTGCTTGCAAGTCATGTGACTATGACTAGCAGAAGTGGCAGAGAGCGAAAGAGGAGAGAGAGAGAAAGAGAGAGAGAATGAAATTCAGTCCAACTACCCTATATTCTTCTACCCCATATTCTAAGCCATATACCTAGCATTCCCAGAGATTAAAGACACCAAGAAACTTAGATATTTGTTAGGAGAAGAAGAAGATTAGCAGTATTAGCTGCACACTATGTATACAGCGGTGACAAAAAGAGGAATGACCACTCAGTGATGAGCCCGTGAATGCACATATTCTTTACATACACACACACACACTCACACACATGCAAATACACATACGTAAATGTGCCATGTAGAATGTATAAAATGTACAAAAAAATGTTTGTTTGCTGTTTGCTTGTTTGTTTTTCTTTTCTTTGATGTTTGCCTTTTCTATTATTCCTGTAAACGCTTTGGCAATACAACATGTGAATTGGCATGCCAATAAAGCATATTTGAATTTGAAATTTGACTTTGAGAGAGAGAGACAAAGAGAAAGAGAGCAGTAGCAGATTCCTTGAGAAAGCAGAGCATGAATCCATTAAGGGCATGCTGTAGTACTTAGCATTGGGTGTGGGCTGTCAATGACACTTATTCATTGGTAAAATCACAGGTTCTTCCTGACATCTATATGGGGACTTAGCTTTACAACAGCATGTGAAAGTAACAGACACACACACACACACACACACACACACACACACACAGTACTCTGCACTTGCTCTCTCATTCCCACACACACCAAAAGCCACAGGAACACTCACTGACACATTGACAAACACACCTGCTCTCACAACGCAGTTGGTGCAAGAGTGGCCCATGTGTGTGTGTGTGTGTATGTGTATGTGTGTGTGTGTGTGTGATTGAGACATCTCAGGCTGAGTGGGATGGAGAAGGCTAATCCGTGAAATGAAACTTCAGTGGGAGGTGGCTGAGGTAGGGTGAGGGATACAGGAAGAGATAAGACAGAGAAAGAGTGAGAGAGAGAGATAGATAGAGAGAGTAAGGGAAGAAGAGGAATAGAGAGAGAGGTATAGAGAAAGGGAGAGAGGTGCGGGCCCTCCAGCTGCCAAGAGATAGAGCTGGTGAAGTCTCACTGTGTGTTATTCACGAGAGGAGCCAGTATTGCAGGAAGCAGGGCCATGTCAAGTGCTAAAAGTATGAGTGGATAGAAAGAGAAAGGGAGCATAATTGTGTGACAGAGAGAAAAAAGAGAGATAGAGAGAGGGATAGAGAGAAAGAGGAAAGTGGGGGCAGAGAACGTGAAAGATGGTGAATTGATGCATAAATTTTACCCCTAATTATGTAGTCATTTATGCTATTCTTTTTTTTTTTGAAGTGCAATCATTGTGTCACTATAAAGGACATGAAAATTTCACTTCACTTCTTTTATATTTCAAGTTATTTATTTTTCATTTATTTTGTTTTAAACAGCCACAAAGCTAAATTAGTTTCCATTTCCTTATGAAATTAGTAGTAATGTTCATTATCATGTGATGAAAATGGCTTTCCTCTCCCTGTGCTCTCAGAAAGCACTGCCTTGATCTCTGCCACTACAGATCCAAATGAGAGCGAGTGCCCAAGCGCTTGCAGCTATAGAGCTCACTCCAATGTCACCATGGAAATATAAACAATTTACAAATGGCTGTGAACATGTGTGGTGCTCGAGAGAAGAGGAATGAAAGAAAATGTGCGTACAAGTAGAGTGTTTGCATATGTCTTTGTGTGTGAGTGTGTGTGTGTGTGTGTTTGACAGAGGGACGGAAAAGCCAGAGAGACAGAGACAGAGACCTTTGTGATATGGAGGAGGAGCTGATTAAAATGGGGAGGTAAAGTGGGGTTTGTGGTCAGAGAAGCTGCACCTTTCCTCTTCACCTGTCACAGGTGGCTCTTTCATGTGCTGCACGCCAGTCGGCTCGCTCCTCTCTGCTGAATATGGATGACCGGAGCGCCGCCATTAGCCTAATGAGCGAAATAAGTGCCATATTAACCATTCAGCCCCTTTTGATGTTCCCTGCTTTCTTGCTTCTCATTTTAGCGTGTGAATATGCATCATATCTTTGTGATTAAACGTTTTGTTGCTGAGGTATTTTTTACTCGGCTCAGTGGAAGGAAAAAGGTAAATATAACAACAAAGCGAAATGAGTTTCCGTCTTCTTGTTTGAGAATGATATGTGGTATTGTGTATTGTGTGACATCTAAAGGGTCATAAATAGGCTCTCAACAAATCCTTATGAAAACATCTGAGTCATAAAAAGGAGGATGTATTATGGGTGTTGTATTAGGATCGTGGCTGTGTAGAAATCATTCCTTAATTAGATGAGCTAGTTCCTATGGCATCTGCAAGGGTGGAGTGTGTGTGTGCTACGAGAGTGGAGAGAGCATCCAGGTCCTAGTGCAGTCGTTTGTGTCGGTGAAATGTGTGGCATCGTGCCCAAACGGCCCTTTTTTTGTGATGCTGCTATTGTGGAGCAATAACTTGGTTTTGGACTCATAAATTCTTGGCGAGTCAGAATCATGGTCTGCCCATTTGTTAAAAATGTCAACTTTTAACTGTCTTGTCTCCACTGCTCATTACAGTGGAAACTTATAATTTCACCGGCAGCCAATTATCTTTTTTTTGAGTGTGCCAGGAGGGACTGTGATAAGTCTGCTTTTTCTCTCCCCCTACATATTTTATTCCCACTTCCCAGCAGAACTCTAAGTGGCCAGCCAGCCTCAGCCGTGGGATTCCCAGGATGTTTTACGACTTTTCTGCGTTGACCTTGGCAGTGCTTGCGTTCGACTCTGAGCCATTCCAGAATATCTCTATGTATCTAGGTTAGGGTGTAATTGTGTGTCTGTGTTTTGGTGCGGGCAGAGCGCTGGTGTGTCTATCTATGGCCTTTTTTAAAGAAACCGTAGATCCAGTCGCTGAACCCAATCAGTTGTCACTCAGTGTGCCGCACCGTTACTTACAGCCGTTTCCCCTCTTCTGTTGCTCTCTCTCCTCTTCTTTTGTGACAGGGCCTCCCTCGGCGCCACAGAACCTGGTCTTCAATATCAACCAGACCACCGTTAGCCTGGAGTGGAGCCCCCCGGCAGACACGGGCGGCCGCAACGACGTCACCTACCGGATTATCTGCCGCCGCTGCAGTTGGGAGCCGGAGGAGTGTGTGGCGTGCAGCAGCAGCGTGAACTACTTGCCGCAGCAGGCGGGACTAGTGGACACCTACGTCACCATCAGCGACCTGCTGGCCCATGCCAACTACACCTTTGAGGTGGAGGCCGTCAATGGTGTGTCGGACCTCAGTCGCACCCAGAGGCTCTTTGCTGCTGTCAGCATCACCACTAGCCAAGCAGGTAGGCAGTGGAGTGGGGAGTGGAGCGGGGGCAGGGTGTGGCCCAGTAAGAGGGTGGAGGGAGCGGTGAAGACTTGTGTAATTGCTCCTCTGAGTTGTTTTTGTTGTTTCTCTCTCATGTTTCTCTTCATGATGGTTCCTTTATTTATTTAGCAAATATCTCTGACGGGGTCTGCTGAAGTACTGCTGAGAGAAGCATTAATTTCCATTGCAGACCAGAGCTTGGTTTCACTGATTTTTATGTGTTCCTTGGCTTGAGGCTGTGTGCTTTGAAAGCACTGCATGATTTACTTGGTGGGATAATTTGACAAATTATTTGGCAGTGCCTTTATAGTTTTTCATAATTTGCAGTGGGATATTTTTTTAATGCAGCACTTGGCTCTAATCTGTCTCTTGCGTAAGAAGCAAGACACCTGCCAAAGCGAGAGCATCGGCTTGGGGAGGCGACACTCACCTGTCTTCAGCATCAATTCACAAATGACACTCTGACATTTCCTTGCATGGCTACCTCAGGGGGAGGAAAATATATTAGCAAGTCAGAGATATATATACATACAGTATATATAAAGTATGAGGTGAATGATTGTAGATGGGGCCTTATCTGTGTGCCTGCAAACATGGTGGTGAGCATTGCTCCCCGTCCCCCCATGCGAGACCATGCATCTCGCTCACTCTCCAGGGAGCTCCCCTCCATAATTGAAATGTTGTAGCCTTGGCAGCACTCTGCTGCAAAAGGCAAAGTAGACCTTTTCTTTTAATGAACCATTTCTATGGAGCCACTAAACAAGATCTCTCTTTCATGCTCAAGCACCCATGAAATGCGATTTGCCTTAAAGTGCATACTGACTATGGTCATTAATAGAGGGTGGCCTCCACCCATGGCCCCTGTGCCATATCCTCAGCATGCCTCACACTGGCAGAGGAAGGCTTCACAGCCACTGGAGACAAACGACTCTCTGGTGTTGGGGTCTATTAGCGCTACTCATTGCTGCAGTTTGTCTCCTTAAAGACACTGGTGCTTGTCTACTTCAGCTTGCTTGTGGAGACTAGAGGAATGGCGGATGTAAACATAGCAATGTCTCAGAATTGGTGTGGCAGTCTGGCAGTCTCTTCCTCAATCTGCTGGCAGGTCAGAGTGAAAGAGGGGGGATAATTGTTGGCAGGGAGCAGGCAGAATGGAGGATGGAGTGCCGCGGTTGATGTATGTTCAGTGACACGGTGCATGACAGAGACACACTGGATTGTGCTAAGGGTTGCCTTGGCAAGGACGAGAGGACACATCATTGGAAGGAGACACAGAGAAGGAGACTTACAATACAATACAAATGTGATATTACTCTGCTGTTCTGGCACTAGCATCAAAAGGCAGCTTGAGTGCTTGAGTTGCTGTGCCTCTTGGGGATCAGACCGCAGAAATTTATATCTATTTATTCACCCATTTATTTATTGATTTATTGATTTCAAAATTCTCTTTTATTGATGTAAAAGTGGACAATAAGCATTAAGACAAATATATAATATGTTTTAGCCATATGAAGAGAAAGGCCTTGTGGCTACCACTTCTTTAGACAATTGGGCTGCATTAATTAACCTTTCAAGTCCTAAAGGAACAGTGTAGAGGAAGCAGTAGTGAAGAGAAAAGCTACAGAGATCTGTTTCCCCATGGCATGATAATATATATAATAGTGTGTGTGTGTGTTTATGGGAGTGGTTGGGAGTGTGTTGTGTGGGGAGGGAGGTGTGTCGACTGTACACTGTGTGAGATGCAGATGGTTGTACATGTGATGAGGAATTCACACCTCACCTAATTATGCCAGTGAAAGTGTCTTGGGCGAGACAAGGTGTGGGAAAGGTGTTGAGTCCTTATTGTTCCCAGAAACCTAATTACGCAACTCAGCTCTGTCTTAAATGAGTTTAAATGGTGAGTGTTTTTCAAAATGGCAGCATCATCATCACGCATGTGTGTGTATGTGTGTGCGTAGGGGAGGGGGCGTCTGGAGCCCCTCTCTCAACATCCATCTCCCATGATGATTGTGAGTTTATGTGATCTTGGCGGATATTACATGAGAAGTTTGGTGGAATGCATTTCAATCAGTGCTCCTTTGTCACTCAACGACTCGACAGAGCTGCCCTGGACAGCGGGCATTGTTCGCGCTTCATGCTGCTCTCTTGTAAACAAGGCACTTTGTTCTTTCAGAGAGGCCCGCGAGTGGGAATTTCTTATGGAAGAACTATTAATATTTATTCAAGGGCGCATTTGCTTTTGCAGCCAAAATACCCTCAGTGGAGAGCAGTGCAGAAATAGGATTGGCCTCAGCTGCTGGCGGCAGGCAGGCAGGCTCAAACGCTCCATGTTGGGGTGGTGTAGGCTGCTCAGGTGCTAAAACAGCAAGCAGCAGAAGCCACGTAATAAAGAGGGTGGATGAGTTGCTGTGGAAATTGATTTTAATGCCAAATGCTCATGTCATGCAAAGGCTATGTGCAGGCAGCACACAGAGGCTGGGCTTTGCCGACACGGAGCAATATTTTTGGCAGAAAAGTCCTGGAGCAGCTATCATTGTATTCAAGTGTGTGATTTGTAATCCATTTTGGTAAAGCAATTATTACAATCTGAAATGCGTAATGGTGAATGCATTCTTTATTTATATTTCAAGTTCGTCTGAAATGGCAACTTGAACTTCCTTTTGCTCCTTACCAGCTGTGCGGTGGGGCTTGCACGGGCAGCAGTTACCTTTGATCTACACTGTCACGCAACAGATAAAATGGTTAGTTTGAACAATTTCTAAGTTAATCCATTTTAATTGTCCATTTTGCTTCCCTCTCCAACCATTCAAGAGGAGACTGGGCTTTTTTGCTGATGGAAAAAAGAAAAGCACGCAGGGATGTAGACCAAGCGTTGCACTTTGATGTGAAAAGCCTGTGTGTCTCGCTGTGAGTGAGAAGCAAACAACATTGAGGACACGTAACTCTCAACAGTCGGTTATAGCTGCTATCGCCCTCTGTCTACTGCACACTCATTGTCATTTGCATTAGAAATGGACCAGGTGGGGTTTTCTGGGCTGATGTATATATATATAATATTGTTCTCCCCTAACTGAACATGAACACTGATTGTGTTACTCTTGGTCTTAAAGGAGATTTATAGACCCTTTTTTTTGTTGTCAGAGTAGTCAGAGACCACCAATAGCGTGCACTCTTAATTTACCAGAGAACTGATTTACAGCTGCTCAGAGACTCAGACTTAGACCATAGAGCATGACTAGTGTGCATAGTGAGAGATAGTGAGATAACATATTTTTCCCCACACTGGCCATTTGGGAACTGAGTATTTTGAAAGGTGTCTTGCTATAGGATTTACAACAATAGGGGGATTGATTGGAGGGACAGGGACACTTAAACTGCCCAGTGTAATTTTCAAGTTTGAAAATCATCCTGCTTTTGTGTGTGTGTGTGTGTGTGCGCATTTGTGTGTGCGGTTTAACATTACCTGATGAGCTACTCTTTTCTCCCTCTTCCTCTTTTTCTCTCTCTTCTTTTTCAAACGCCACTCAACATAGTGGCCGTAATTTGATGATGGCTGGGAGAAACTGATATTCTGCAACCACCGTAAAACGCTGGTGGTCTCACCAGGCGCAGGCTTTCAGCACTTAACCTGTAGCTTTCTCGCAAATGCCTCCCGATTTGTCTGTCACCCAGTCCGTCAGCAATGAATAATTTTCATGGAAGGTGCACTTTAATTACTTTCCCATTTAAATGGCATTATCGTGCCCTATCTAGGTAATTAATCTCCCCAAGTATCCTGTTTCAGGCCTTTATTGCTGGCAGATGTGCCCCCCCCCCCCCCCAAAAACCCCTGAATCTTGTGTGCTTCAGTGAGCACCACCTCACAGTAGCCCCTGTTCCCGATTCCCCTTCACTTGCTCTCTGTGACCAGGAGTGGACAGGCTGCAGCAAAGGCCCTGGCGGAGGAAAGCAGGGAGTTGGAAGTGCATCACGCTCCCTTGTCCACATGAGGGCTGTGCGCCCAGCTCTCCGCCTAGATGGGACATGGTCGCCTTTTTCATTTTTTATTATATATTTTTTTCCTTCACACAGGATTCTGGAGGGCTGTTAACAACAGATTTGTCACCCGCCAATGAATGCCACCAGAAAATATGGCAAATATTATCCTCCTTCCAGTTAATATGTTGAAAAGGAGATGTGTCTCTTTGACCATTCTATTTTTTTTTTTCACAGACCATCTGTGTGTGTGTGTCTGCGTGCACATGAGAACAAGGTTGTGTGTATATGTGTAGGGGAGGGCTTGGCTTTGTTGTTAGCTGTAAAGCATGTGATTTTGGTTGGTGTGTTTGCGGGCCATGTTAGCATTCCTTTCATTTGATACACACACTTGTGTAAAGCTGTAACTTTCATGATTAGGGCGCCTGTGCCTCAGCTGGGAGTCTGTTGAAATTGAAAGACAATTCTAGCTCTTACTCAGTTTCATCTCTGAGCCGGTATCTGTGCTCTCCTGATGAGGACACACACAGTCACTCAATTATTTACACGTCTGGGGAGCAGCCTTAGACTTCCCAAAGTTTTCCACAAAAAAATCCATTGTTCCAGGCAGCCAAAAAATTAAATGACGAAATCCAGAAATGGAGATGTGTTCCTTTGAAGGGACTTACCTCTTGCTTACCTCTTGTACCGGATCTCCTGAAACATATTTCAGGACTTTGATTGTTCCGGGAATTTAAAACAGAAGCCAAAATTCTGCATTATGTAATCAATAACCAGCCAAAGCTTGGCAGGTCATTGTCCACAGAGTTTGAGTGACAGACGCTAATTGGAGGCGCTTGTGTGGGGAATCCAGGTGAGAGGCGTGATAACTAACAGCAGGGGAAGCTGGGAACAATGCAGCTGTAATGAAACTATAGCTGATGGCCAGACAGCCTTTTGTCCAGCGGCCATTAGAAAAGATGGCAGGAGGCCTGATAATGCTTTATTTTACACCACCATTATGATGATGTTTTTCACCCACCTGTTTTCATATTGATTACTTACTTTTTGAAAGGGACTTTTTTGGTAGAAATTTAGTAATGATCTTGTGTACAAGGAGAATTTCTGCTAAAATGTATTCATTATCATTTATCATATTGGTTATATTATTCATTCCCCATTTTGAAATGCAATGTTAGATGGTATTCATGAAAAATTATTTGTATTTCAGATGGTCTTTTTGGAGAGCTATAAACTGACAATCAGCTCTTTGGCCACAGTATGCACTATGCAAAGCTGCCCTCTTTTACTGCCCTTGGGTGACTGATGGCACATTAAACCGGTCTGCTGTCTGTCTTTCTGTCTGTCTTTCTCTCTCTTTCTCTCCCTCTCTCTCTCTCTCTCTCTCTCTCACACACACACACACACACACACACACTCTCACTAACTCCCTTGTCTCTCAAATGCATGGGTTGAGTGGCAGGTCTCACACTTAAGACTGAACCTGCAGCAGATTGTCAGCGCTGCACAAACGTGTTTCATTTCCTGTCAGGGCCAAGGTCACCCTGAGTACTAAGGCCCAAATGCTGAGGCATGTCATAGGTAGCTGATAATGGCTGGGTCCCCATCCACAAACACTGGTCAGACACAACTCTAGTCTGGTCTCTGGGCGCAGCTGGCACAATATGGGAGAGGACTGTGTTTTTTTTCCACAAAGCAGCTGCGGTATTTAGGGTGAAGTTGTAACCCAGTATGTTTTAGTTGGTGTGACAGGTAGAAATTTAACTGCCAGGTCTTTGGCAACCCCGGCAGCAGTCTAATGTTAGAGATATTTGATATCTTGCCACAGTCTATTTCAGCTTGTCACAATATCTCCAGTGTTCAATATACTGTATGTCTGTGCTCACCCTTCTGCACTCTTCTCACATTCCAGGTTTTGACGCAGCCCAGTAAAGCCATCGCTCCAAACAGCTTACACTAATAGACGTATTTTGCACAAAAATGTATCTAATTTTGTTAGGAATTTGTGTGTTTTAGTTTTGAACTTGTGTTTTAGACTCTTGTGTAATGGGCTTTTTTGTCATGAGAAAGGAAATGAGGGGCATGATTGAAAAAAATGAAAGGAAACATATTCTTTCCATTCGCTCATTGTCTCATCAACATACTGTCTCCTGTGGTGAGGAGAACTAATTATGTCTTCAGCCCCCCTGGTTCACCCCCCCCCCCCCCTCACATCATCACACATAGTAATGATAATGAGTTGGAGTCACAGCCGCTTCTGCCATAGGGGGAGCAGACGAGAGCAGAACACAGACAGAAATCAAATCAAATAAAAGCCCTGACTCACTGCGAGCAGCCGCGGGCAGCCATGCCAAATCCAGGGCTAGGTGCTTACTGCTAACTCCTTCACCTCTGGAAGGTTTTATGTCAAAACTCCTTAGCCTGAGTCCGAATGTTGCGGCACATGCACCTGCTAGTTGCGCTCAACTGCGGGCCTCACCTCACACGCGTGAGTGTGTGTGCTGACAGCGTTCCTGCGCTAATGCCTTTTTATCAAAGCCTGGGGAATATAGGACTGCCATCTGGTACCTTGCCTTTCATGGCAGCGTGTAAAACAACAGTAAAAAAGATTATGGCATCCACAGAGGGTGTGTGAGAATTCGCTTTGAAGACAGATGGAAGCCACATCTGGCCTGAGAATGTTAGTTAGGGTTTGTGGAGGCAGCTGAAAGTGGACAGGAGAGCAATGGCTGCATGCTTTGTAAAGTCCCTGGCTTCCATAGCTCCAGTCCCCTGCTGATCCATCAGGGCCTTGGTACAGTGAAATCATTAGTGGAGTAACAGGCTTTTGTTAATTCCCAGGCCAGCCAGACCCTTCTTCTGTGTTTGCATTGAGGTTTCACAACTATGCTTATTTTGTGTGTGTGTGTGTGTGTGTGTCTGATTGGAGACTTTCATCAGGACAAAAGTAGACAGGGATGAATTTAATCAGATGACCAAACATGACATTCTGTGCAACCTTCTGGAGTGGCTTGTGTAAAGTGTGTTTTTGGCTTTTGAGGCTTTGTCCAAAAAGTCCATACAAAAGATTTTTTTCCTGGTAAAACTCACATAAACTTAATCATTGATCTCTAGAGGTCTGTACTGTAAATGCCACCTGACAACAGTAGAGACTGTAACACCTGTATATTAAGACGTAGACAGAGGCACAATAATGTCAGAATGTAAACATCACTAAATCATCTGTCTAAAAAAGCCTGCCGCAAACCAAACAGCACAACACTGTAAAAACACTGCATATCAGAAACATTATTAGAAAGATGGTCTGTATTCACAAAGACCAGGTGTTATGTCTGCACAGAGAAAACAGTTGACAGACATGTTATCCTGTGATGTCTGGATTCCTTGCAGGATCTACCATATGATTTTCCTCATTAAAAACCCAAGGCTTTGTTGTTAGTATTTTTTCGCCTTTGTGTAATGACATTCAGATAAGGCCACATGGATCCTTTGAGAAAAGTATCATTAAATGTGGTAAGTTTTTTGTGAATTGCCTAGCTCTTGTGCTCCTGCCTGACATTGCTGTGCCAGAAGTGTCATATTTAGCAGAGCATCAAAGGCCCATCTTCACAAGTGCTGTGCTCTCATACTATACTCGGCGTCAACAATATGGCCTCAGTTAATCACTGGGCTCCACACTACTGCATGTTCTCTTGTTCTCCTCTCTTCAGCATGTGAAGTGGCTAGAACCCTCTAGATCCTCTAGAACCTTAGGCTGTGTGCACAGGTCCATCATTAGCCTTTAAGAATTTCTACACTGAGATCATCCATCTTTTCGGGCCGGACGCATGGGGAATGCTAAAGCAGTGCAGGGGAGAACAGGCCACTCTTCTGCTTGATGGGAGCTGATGATGAATATTGGCAGAGCCATCAGCACGAGCTTGGGTAGCTCCGTCTAGCTGCCAACAGGTGTCAGAGGAAGGGCTCCATAGCAGCTCAGTCTATAGCAGTTTGCTGCCTGTTTCATCTCGGTGCTAGCAGTAAGTATTTCTGTGTCAATTGAATGAGATTTCCACTGCATTTCCATAATAATCAGGCAACATCCTCCAATTAACTGGCTACTAAGTAGATGTGGATGTACAGAGGGGGGCTGCTCAGTCACACAAAGAGGCCAATGCGTCTGTCTGCCAGTGTGTATTGGGTAATTGGGGAAAGGGGTTAGGGTGAGAGACCCTAACGCCTTGAAAGCAAACGCCCTCCCACTTAGTGTTAAGCCTCTGCCCTAATGTCTCAGCGAGGAAAACATACCAATTACTGGAGTAAGACCAGGCACCACCTGACTAGGTGCACATGAGCAGGCTCTCTGTCTGAGGGGCTGAGGAGGCAGCTATGGATATGTCAGGAACCCGTCTCAGGGCCAACGCCACCCCTGCACATCCTGCATCTTTGTCTGGCAGAAATAGTGAGTGGGATATGGATTCTTCACTCTAATGGTGAGGATTTAAGGCAATTGAGACTACAAGACAAGGAACAGGATGGTGCTGTTTTTTAGAATGGTGTCATTTGATTATTGGCAATTGTGTTAGAGCTGAGCATTTTAAGAGACAACACAATTAAAAGTGCTTCAAGACATTGACTACTGATTAGTTCCATGTGGGGGCTGTGGATTTTATTGGACTGGGAGCATATATTTACTTAAGCGATGGAACTGCCTTACTCTTTTTTTTCTCCCACATACAGTACGTGTGCGTAGAAGATAAAAAATAGACTTGATAAGTTGCTGGACATATTATACCTGCCTTTTCTCTGAATTAAAGAAAGAAAAGCAAAACGCAGAGCAAAGACTTCATTTTTTGTGTCTGGCTGAACTCCAAACTTTAATCAGGCCAAACTTCAAAGAGTCTGCCAGGCTTTCTGTTTGGCTCTTACATTTCAATACTTTCCATTCTCTCTGCTTCTTTCATGCTTTCAGAGAGAGAGAGAGAGAGAGAGATATTCATCCGCTCAGCCTAGCTACGTTTTATTTGACCATTCCCTGGGTTTATCATTATCAGGAGCTTCCAATAACCCAGCCACAAAGCCATAAAAATGTTGCTTTGATCCTAAATTAGAAAGCATTACTCAGGTAATAGAGCAATTACAAAAAATGTGCCTTCAGTGATTTCTTAATGAAGTTTTCGACAAAATACATAATTATTTCATGCACACATTTGTCTGTTTTTGTTTTTTCTGTAGAGCTTTGCAATCAAACACAATTAAAGTAATTGGCCTGACCTTTAGTGCCAGTGTGTGTCTATGGGCTAATAGCTCCACACTGTACACTGGCTCCACAGCTGTGTGTTGCTCTAGTGCTCCCATCACTGCTATCTTTTTAAAACACAGGCCTGAGATAGCTAATGCTCTTCTGATGGGGATGGAAGCAGTCTTCTGAAATGATTGAATATCTAAATTTTTATGCATTATTTGAATCATACCGTCTTTACTTTAACTACTTTACTTCAAATACTTTAATTAATTAAATAAACCAAGTGATCAATGAACTGTGATTTTACACCCCATGGGAATGGGAAATTGTATCAGCTGTTTATTTCCCCCAGTAATATTACTGCAAATCATCAGTGTTTTTCCATCATCAGAAAGAAGTCATTTTATAAATATCTGAGTGTTCCAGTATAATATTTACTTTTTCTGATTGCTACAAGGATAAGTGTGTAAACGAAGTGCATTAATATGTGGAATCCACTATTCCAGTGGGAATTACAGGAATCAGTAAACATGCTACATCATTGCGAGAGAATAAGCCTTATAAAAGCCCACTGACTGATATGAGATCAACAAGAAATCAATGGAGGAAAAGGGCTAACAGGGCAGTGTGAGCCCCAGAGAACTGGGCAGCACCTGTGTCTATCCTAACATGGCCAAAATGCTATAAAGTATCACTAAAGTCATCTGGAGAACAGACAGCAAAGGTCATTTTTTTAGAACAGCACAGAGGCTTCCTCCTGTGGTGAGTTCCATCTAAATCTACCAACCCCCATCACCTGAAACAGCATTACAGTCATTGTCATTAGACAAAACACCTGCAAAGCGGATTAGAGCTCTCATGGCAGGGAATAAGGTTAGCCTCTTCATTTGATCTGCTCCAGCTTCCCATGTTATCCTGCTCATGCTTCACTTGTAGCACATATTGGAAAAAGACTTTTCATACTGGTCAATAGTAGCTACAGCAGACCATGCATGGAAAGGTTGGCTATGTGTGTGTGTGTGTGTGTCAGAGGACACAGAGAGCCTCTCCTTTGTGCCCTGTAGTGAAAGTCTCAGTTGTCTTAGAGGTTGGCTTTGGTGACCTGAGAGAGGCCATTGTTTTAGCAGGAGCTCGTCACTCAGCGCAGCTCACGTTGCACACAGTTGAAATCACCAACTGATGCCTGGGCGGGGTGGAAAAAAAGCTCAAAGAATAATCAGTCTTTTCACATGGTATTCAACTTTCTACCCACTCAGGGCTGGGAACTAAGGATGCCCATGAGCTCACACACACACACACACATACACACACACACACACAGACACACAGACCTAACAATAAATCCTTATTACGGGCAGGATCAAAAACTGACTGTGATAGTCAAAAAAGTGTGGAAATCAGCTTGGCTGTCTTCGTGAAAGAAAACAAATCCCAACAAGCAGCAAGCAAGTAAAGTCTTTCATCTTGTGATATAGGAAACCCTTTCAGGGTGAGTCATTGTCCTCTGGTAAAATAACAGCAGTCTAGCATTACTCACTGTCCGAGCCTGCACAAGTGATGGAGACTCCCTCACTCTTCATCAGTTTTGACCAGCTTGTTGGAGTTCAAGTCAGTGCAAGATGGGCTGGAAAGTCCCTCTGAGTGCATTTGAGCTTGAGTGTGAGCTTTAGCCTGCCTCCTGCTCCAGTGTCTGGTGTGGGGCTGCATCCTCTCCTCTTCGTCGGCCTGTGATAAAGACATCAAGTCTGGACAAGACAGATGACTGATTGGGCAGCTCACCGATGGTGACAGATGCATTCAAACACACTGAGCGCCTCTGAGTGACTCAGGAGAGCTTGCACAGGAGCTGCTGCTACAGTGGAGCCTCTGCGGAGCAGCACGGTTAAGTCTGGAGTGCCTGTGAGCACTGTTTCTCATAAAAACTACTGCTAGCAACTGTAACGACCCGGGGATTACTCTGTGTTTAATCCAGTGGGAGTTTCTGCCTCATGCCTGCCAGTGGGTCATGTACACTGACTCAGGCAAACACACACATGCCCAGATCAGTTTGTTATTATTTAAAAAGCTTCCAGCCTTCTAGCCGATGGCATTCACATGGACAGGCATGTCTGGCTGTCATGCTGGAATGAGTGGAGCTCAGTGGCGACGCCCATTCTCAGGTTCCTGCAGTCCCATGTAAGGACTTTATCACCCTCAGCAGCCGCTGTGTCACAAGGTGTGGAAGTGTGAGAGTGTTACCTCAGCCATGGCAGCGCCAGAGGTGCACTGAGGTGTGTGTGTGTGTGTTTTATTTTTGTGGGGGTTCTGGTGTTTCTGGTCGGTCCAGCTTTATTGGGTTTTGTAGCATTTGTGTGCGTAGCACTAAGAGAGCGTGTGTGTGTGGTGGTGAACTCCGGCACCCTGCCTCACCTGCACCACAATAGGCAGCCATTTAAAGTGGGGAGCCGTTGCTATGGGCAACACAAACCTGGCCAAGCCAAAAAGAAATAGCATAGCCTATCTCTTTCCCTTTCTCTCACCCCCCCCCCCCCCTTCTCTCCTTCTCTCTCTCTCTCTCTCTCTCTCTCTCGCTCTCTCTCTTTGGGTGTGTTTTGTTTTGGCTGCCATATGAGCTGTTTTTCATTTTGTGTTTTGTCTGGCCCAGGCCAAAATTCAAGGGTTTGCTGAACAAGACCAGCTTCACTCTCATCTCTCATCTCTTTCCTGCTTTTCCATGCCAATTTCCACCACAATGGAGCATGTCCACGGTTTTGCAGATGTACCCCTTGTCTGACAACTGATTGCATTGTGCCAGGCCAAATGAAAAATCACAAAACACACATGCATATCACGCATACACACACACACACACACACACACACACACACACACACACAAATAAAAGACTATCTTTTAACTATCTTTTAAATGGGTCCAACATTATGTTTAATGTGCTTAGCACAGCAAGGTATGCAGTCATGGGGCTGGAGCAGTGAATATGTTGTCATCATCAAAACACAAACACACAGCTGCCCAAACTGATTTGTTTGGCTTCGGGGGTTGTGCTCCTTCGAGGATGAGCAGTGATCCATTTTCTTGCTTTGATTTGCGGGTGCTGATGCATTGAGGGTTCGGCATTTTCACAGCTGAAATCAGCACTTGTGAGCTGCTCAGAAGAACGCTGCAAATTATAGGGCAGGGTGGAGGGCTCGTGAAAAGTCTGATGCAGTGGATGTTGTCCAAGTTTGTGATTAAAGAGCATATGAGGTTTGATTAATTCAATTCAATTCAGTTTTATTTATACCTTTTACAATAGTATTGTCTCGTGGTGATTCACAGAAGGAGCACCCAAGAGCAACAGGGGCAAGGAAAAACTCCCTTATGTTCAGTTAATCTAGGAAGAAACCTTGGGCAGATCCACGACTCAAGGGGCTAACCCAACTGCCAGGGGTCATGCAGAAAAATTACAATCAGTAGTAACCATGACAGACTACAAGTTGCCTATGGTTTTAGCTAAGGTTCATAATAATTCATAAAAGAGTATTATCCCACTTTTACATTACATGGTAGTCAGAGAGAGCTGAAAGAGAGAGAGAGAGAGAGAGAGTTGTACAGCATGACACATGAAGGTTGTGTGGTGGCATTAGGCTATAGCAGCATAACTAAGGTATGATGCATGGTAACCCAGCACCACTGCAGGGATGGTCAGTGGCTGCCATGCCTCGCAAGTGGGGGCAACAGCAGAGGCAGTCCCTCCCAAAAGACCCATGAGAAGTGATGATTTGCCAGCACCATCCCTAACTATGGGAAACAGTTAATGTGTTCATATCTTTGATGACAGAGGTTTTTCAGTAATAAATGGATGTTTAGGATGCCTAATTTCAGATCACTGCCTTCAAATGAGTGATCATTATTCCCTTGGTTTCTGGGGAATAGTTTAGCTGTATTAATACAATATTTTAATATCCCCAGAACTGCTTTGCCAGATGAATGAATGATTTATTCACTGCTGATAAAGGCATTGTTGCTTGGACACAGAGATGTGTTTCTGGGAGGACTCTGGGAGGAGATAAGTGGCCTTAGATGCCGCCCTAAATAATACTAGTGTTTGGAATCGGTCACCTCAGACCACCCCATATTTGATTTTTTTTTTCCTGAAGAATATACCAAGGGTGTGTGTGTGTGTGTGTGTGCGTGCGTGCGTGTGTGTGTGTGCGCGCATGTGACTGTGTGCCTTTGTGTGTGTGTGTGAGAGAGAGAGACTCCAAAGGCTTAAGGATATGCGTTGACATTTGGTACAAATGAGAAGGTTCAGGTCCTGTTGTCTGGTTAGTGGCTCCTGTGAATACCTGCAGTCACAGTGCAAGGCTTCAGTGCCCTAACCTCCCATCCAGACCTTCCTGTTATGAAGATAAAGTCACGGGGATAGACAAACACACATATGTGTGCTTAGGCCAGCCTTGTATCTGGAAAGACACATCTTGTAGCAGCGCGGAATGGAAAGGTCACTGAGAGGAGCGATAAGCAAAGCCAGGCGTGGGATAAATTACACAGCGCCCCAGGATTTGCATTTCTCATCTGGTCTGTGTCTGCTTTTGCTTGGAGTATTCACTGTGACATTGGACGTTTGGGGAGCGAGCTCAAACTCTGCCGTCCGAAATGGCTGGGAAGAAAGGAATTGAAACTAGCACCATTTCACTTTTATGACTTCATAAGTGCACCATTCCTCCCGAGCACACAGACACAAATACTCCTAGGCAATTTTGCACTGTAATATCAGTCGATCACAGGAAATTCTGCAATTAGGTGTGTATATATATGGCACCGTCCACCCTGGAGAGAACTAAGGCTTTGATTAAGTGGGCTCGGACTGAGAACTGGCTGAGCAAATCTCAGAGATTTATTTACAAATCCACCGAGCTTTGTCTCAGTTTCTGACCTTGTCATTTGTTCCAGAACGACCTCCCGGAAAACACGTCTGTGTTTTGTAGAATTTATATTTTTCTCTTCCTCTCGTCAACTTGTGTTTATTGTCGGTGAAATTTTGATTGCTTGTAAAAGTCAACAAAAGCCTGTACTTGGCAGCGCATGAAATTTATTATATGAGACTGAGCTTTGTCCTTCCCGGTGGGAGCCGTGGAGGATTTGTGTTAAATGTAAATGAGCTGTGGGGTATGTTGTTTAAAATGATGTTATCAAATTTAAAGAGAGCACATCTCTCCGTTTTGCGGGCGCCTTCTAACCTTGCCCAAATAGCCAGCATGTTTACCTTAAATGCCATGTGTTTTATTGTCTCTTTTGTTTCACATCATCATTTTACAGTAACAGAGGAAAGATATTAAAGAGATGGAGGCAATACACACACAACTCGCTGTGTTGCATAAAGGTACAACAAAAATGTCTTTCAGATCCCAAATTCAGAATATATTTTCAGCTGTGTCAAATACATTGATTAGCTGGTGTTGATTGTGTATAATTAAGATTGTATCTAATGTTTTGCATGTTTTTTTATGGAGCCATGGAGTTTTTTGAGCTGGGGCACTCGTGAAGTGACCCTTCGGCCCTGTGTGTGTTTGGATGAACTGATAATAGGCTCCCAGCCCAACTCCCCCATTTGGCTGCTGACACTAAGCAGCGGAGTGGGTTTCCTTTAAGTGGAGACCCCGCTGGTTAAACAATTAGGTGACAGAGATGACCAGTCATTACAGCCTCTGGTACAGTACTGAAGACCATTCAGAGTTGATGACTGAGTTTGCAGCATGGGATGACATCCCAGGTTAAAAGGACTGTGTCCTTGTGCAGCCAGGCGTGTGTGCAGCCATGCACAATTCTTATGTCAGCCAGTGTAGCATGAAGCGGTGCTGAGGCCCATTTGCAACTTTCTTAACTGAATGAACAAGAGAAATCAGGAGCTCATTTTTAGATATTTAAGATTTGTTTACCAGAGTCTATTTTTTTTAATAATGTTAACACCTACTACTTCAACATAGCAGTATGGGGCAAATGCACAAGGCACTTCTCAGGGAGTAGATCAGACCAGACTCTTAGTCTAGGTTCTATGCTATCAGTAATACTGCTACGCATACCAGCCCCTGACGCCTGCAAAGCCACCTTATTTATTAGTATGTGAAAAATACAATTAATAATGTTTTTATTGAAACACTCCTGAGAAAACACATGGTGCTTTTGTAGGATAGACTTGGTCCCCAGAGAAAACAAACAGATTGGAAAGAAGATGAAATGCCGAGAAGGGTTTTGACGTGGAGATAATGATGTGGGACTGATGGACTCAAGCACTGATGGCTTGTCAGTGAGGAATGATTAGGTTTGTATTCATCCTCTCCACATCATCCTGAAAGGTGTCAGCTTTCATATGAGCTCAAGACTCGCCTTGAAATCACCATTATTATTCAATTAAACACAAGTATGGCCTTCAGTCAAACCTCTGCCTTGAGTGCATGGGGGTCAAAAGTCCCGTCATGTCTGTCATCTTCAGAAGTTTTGTGTCCTCAGTGCTTCTCATTTTCAGCCACGTGAGCCGAAACTTCCCAGTGCTTTTTGAACAGCAAATAGTACCCAATGCATATTTAATGTGCATTAAATCACTCTTAATGGCACAAGTAGTGCTTCCATATAAATGAAAGCCAGGTGAGGGTCCAGGAGTTTTTTTTCACTCTTTGAAAGATGCTTTACTGCAAAGCCTACATCATTCTGATGGTCAATTCTAGTGTGTCCCTGCCCAGACTTTAACTGATGCTGACAAAGCTCTCAGTGGTGGTGGCTTGAAAAGGTTTTTATTTTTAATTTTTTTGTCTTCCGTCTTGTGTTTGCCTGAGCCCAGTGGACAGGAGTGGTGCTAGCCGGCGGAGTGTGAGCCTTGTCACAACAATTCTCCCAGTCCCCCTCACATTCATCAAAGACGGCCCTATCATCATCTCCGCGTTTTATTTTCTGACTCACTGGTCCTTTACCCCGGCTAGACATGGCACAGTGAGTTTTCCACCACCTCTGTTTTTATAGCTGCTCCCAGTGTGCCATCCACTGAGTGATTGAAAATCCCCTCTCCGCTGCCACACTGTTCTGCTTCCCACTCGGGTGGACCTTCGACGGTGGCATGGAGAAGTGAAGGATAACAATGAGGAAGTGAGGGCCGGACGGCCCCTCGGGCAGCCCCCGTTGCTCTCTTCCACTCCCGCACACACTCTCCTGTGGGTGCTGCCAGTGTTTAACAAGCGCCCGCTTCTCCTTCTCCTTTTTCCTCTCCTTTATCCCCCCATACGCAGTCACAATGTCAAATGGAAGCAGAGGAGATTACGTCATGCCTCGTTAGTGTCCGGCCAGAGAGCACACTGTCGCCAATTCTGATGTTTTCATGGAGATCTGGAAAAGCTGTCTGTGAGAGCCCACAGGCTATTAAAAGTGGAGTGTGCAGGCTAAAGTGGATCATAAATATGAAAAAATTCTGCTAACGACTGGATGAAATGAAGACAACTCCCTCTGCATGTCGGTCATCTCACATGTGTCCTGTGCTGTACATCAGACATGGGCTATTAATAGCACCCAGCCTTCAACCAGCACTGCAATCCCTTTTTCAGTATCGTCAGTTTTTTTAAAAGCATATTGAGGCAGGAAAGAGTAGCCCTTGTAATCTACCTCTTTAGAGTGATTTAAATACAAGTGAGAAGCTATCCCACTTAATATACAGTTAAGCTATAGACTAATCTTGTGTTTCCACAAGATGGATGGAAGGGAGGCATGGGCACTGAGATTCCAAGACTGACTGGAGGAGTTTGGTAATTAAAAAATGAGCTTATATCCTCTACTTCACAGACCATGCAGAGGAGCCAAAAAGTGGAGATTATATAAGGAGCTGACATTTCCCTGCTACATTTCTTGTAGATACAGGAGCAGCTAGCTGGCAGCGTGGAGCCGATATGAAAATGCCCATGTTTAATGTATTCCTAATGTATTCTAAAGCAAGGACATGATAGAGAGAGGGATGAATGAATGAATTAGCTTTACAGAGGAGAGGTGTTGGGGTCACTAATAGGTTGTTTAATATTGCGGAATGATTGCACAAATGCTTCTTCCCCAAACAGTCACTTTAAGACAGGCATAACAATTATACAATTTTCCACTACGCTAAGCTCTACAGGTATGTTAAAAGTGTCTGAGTGCTGTGTCTGGTCTCCTCAATGTTAAGTATGTCATTAGTGACTGGTCTGGGGTCCTCACTAAATAATCCACACGGCAGAGGCAGGAAGTCACAGAAACTATAGAGTTCATAATAGAATTGAACTCAGGTCTTTCTTCCCACCAGTTTTAAATTTGAACTTATTCTGGGGCTCCATCCACCTTCTAGTCCAATTATTTCCGTCTCTTTATAGTCCTGCACATAATATTTAAGTGCAAATACAAATCAGTGATTTGGTGATCTGACTGAGAGAGGAGGTAGTAAGTGAAGTTGACAGTGAGAAGTGAGAACTAGACCCCTTTTGACCCTTTGAGAGAATTGGAGTATTGAAAGAATTTTCACATAGTTCTCTCATCCCCTGGACGAGTTGTTGGTACCTGGTACTGATGGGGAAGCCTATAGCTTAGAGGGAACAAATCCCCCAAACATCCCATGTCTCAGTTATGAAACCAAAGAGGACATGCAGTATTCTGTTGTCGTCTTTTTTTCTTTCTTTCTTTCTTTCTTTCTTTCTGTCTCTCTCTTTCACACACAGTAGTTCACTCTCTATGTTCACGTCTCCTGTTGTAGCTGGCCTTCCCATCACTCTCCCATCTCTCTCTGTGTGACTAGTGTGTGGCCTTCACACAGCCATCCAAAGCCCTCATACAAACTGCCAGTATTGTCAGGTGACAGACATTAACATGTTGAGTTGGCCAATTACTGTTAGGAGAACTGTTTTCATTTGCACCAGTGTCATTTTAAATTGCAGATCCCAAACCCATTGCCCAAGACCTTGGTGGGTAATTGACACTTTGTGCATACAACGACTTTGTATAGGCAATGAAAGCAAGTGCCAGAACTAAACTGTTCAAAGTTCAGGCATCTTTGGCAGTTCAAACGAGATCCTTGTGCAAGAATCAGGTTTTCAAATGGCGAGCTTGTCTCAACAGGGAAAGACAAGCCAGTCGACAGACAGTCAGCGGGGGGGTGGAGTTGGAGGGTTGGTTGTCCAGGGGTGAACTGCTTAGGATACAGCACTGTACTGTTTTAGTTGGATTATGCAGGAGATGTCAAAACACGGCTGTCTGTTGAGGTCTTTGGTGTTTCCTGTCATATGCATTACTGTCAGGATCATGGACGACCACTAATGAGGATTTAATCCAGCCCGAGTCATTAGTGCGGGGTCATCTTAAAAACAAATCCCAGGTCAGTCCGTGTCAGCGCTCAGCTCCCTAGGGGTCATTAAGTATGACATGAAGACATCACCAGTCCACTCAGCTGCCAGCAGCCCCAAACCCCACAGGAGAATGAACCCGCTCTTTTTTCCCACTCAGTGAGTACTGCTTTGGATTTCAGCTGATAGCTTTGTAGGGTGTACACTCTGTAATGGTGGAGAGAAGACAGCCAACTCTCCTTTCTCCTTGGACTTTTCCGCTGTAATGCTAAACCAGAGATTGTAATATGTAGCTAGAGAATGTGGCCTGTAATTATTTCCAATGGAGAAAAGAGCGCGCTGTCCTCTCAGTCCTCTTTCTTTCTGGAAGCTTCCACCAACACATTACCAAGAGCTCGTGTTCATGAGAGTAAATGATTCAAAATGAAGGGAGAAGGGATTTTTAACAATTAGCTTGTCAAACCACTCTCTGCGGCAGGCATAATGATAATAGTTTGCAAGGCGTCTGTGACACGTGTACATGATGAAGCAAACTTCAAACTCAGAATGCAAACAGATAATTGTCAGACATGGAACTAGCGCAATGGGGTTACAGGTACAGATCTCTGTAAAAGGCTTTTCCTCAATGCATCTATCACCAGGGAGAGTAAGTGCTGCCTGCTCCACTACTGGTGTCAGAATTAATTTGCCTTAATTGTCATTCATAACCCACACATTGCAGTTTTACACTGGCTGGGATAATGCTATCTTCCGCTGTTTGCACTGTAATTGAAATTTCCATTATAAGGCGTAAACCCTGCGAGGCAGACGTGTGAATATTCATCAAATTGTCAGGAACGATGGGTGGGTGGGTGTGGGGTTGTGGTGGGGGTGGAGGGGTGGGGTGGCAGGGTGCGTTGTCGGGGGTCTATTTATTGCCGAGTCCTGGCTGACTGACTGACGCCATGGGACTGATTGGTCCTGCTGTCTGCCTTGGGCTGGGGTGGTTGGGCAAGGGCAAGGCTGTGTGGCCGGCTGGCTCATATTGATGTGTGCCGTGTGCTGTCTGTGTTGTTCCAACAGCCCCGTCACAGGTCAGTGAGGTCACCAAGGAGAGTGTGCAGCAGCGCAGTATCCAGCTCTCCTGGCAGGAGCCCCAGCAGCCCAACGGAGTCATCACCGAGTACGAGATCAAGTACTATGAGAAAGTGAGTAGCTGCCTGCCTGGGCCTCTGCCTCTCACTTTCCCTAACATTAATTTTGGAGTAGGGGTGTGTGTGTGTGTCAGAGTGTTTGGCTTGTATATGCATGTTTTTTTAATCTGTGTGTGTGTATTTGTGTGCAAGAGCAAGTTTGTTTTTCTAGATCCCCTTCCCCCTTGCAGGATCCCTTTCTCCTTGTTTTTGCCAGTTTGTCATTGTGCATTCTATGTCGAGTAAGACCATACTGACTGGAGAAAGCCTACTCTCAGTTTTGTAATTGCAACGTGCACTGAGACACTCATAAGATTTTAATTAGTCATTGCTCCTTCACCCCCCACACACACACACACACAAACACACCCATTGTCCAGCAGCACATTTTAACACACTTGGAGATGTAAGGATGGCACTGAGGCTCTGTGGCCAGTCAGGGAGGGTGGCTGGTTGGCAATTGAAATCAAAAAACCTGCTGCTCAGCTTTTTTTCACTCTGGCCTGAGCCTGGGGCTCCAGGAATTCAGCCTACTGTGTCATGTACTGTGGCTGTAGTCCGCCCAGCTGTAAAATTGGAAACAAGCATGACTTCACTCCACTGAGGCTTTCACTGCTCCATTTGGATGGTTGGTTTGGCTGGACAAATGTCTTACAGATGAAAAACACTGTGTTTGTTACGCTGTTTACCTGTGGCAGCAAACACCTTTAGTATGGCTGAGTGTCTTGTCCGGTTGGGTGAGGCTGTACGCACTATTTTGGTTCCAAGTCTGTGAGAGTGTGTTGTTTACGAGTGTGGTCAAAGTATGTTTTTTCTGAAGCAGCATTGATCTGAAACTTTGTTTCATGCTTAAGGTGAAACACTGCAAGAGTTCTTCCTATGAAAAGGTGCGGTATGTTGGGCTGTGTTTTATATTCTCTTCTTCTATTCCTTTGGAAAGGATCAGAAGGATCGCATCTACTCCACCGTGAAATCAAAGTCAACTTCAGCTACGGTAAACCACCTGAAGCCAAGCACAGCGTACGTGTTTCAGATCCGGGCACTCACTGCTGCAGGTTATGGCACCTTTGGGCCTCGGCTAGAGGTCACTACGAAAGAAGAGCCAGCAGGTAACTTTTAGAACAACACAACACAACACAAAATGACTTCAACCAAAACTTTATATTTATAGCTTTGGATATCATCATTATTTATTTTTTTATCAGTGCACATTCTCACTGTGCAACACTAGCCTGGATAAACAAATAATGTGAAATCTCAGCATTATGCAAATGTGAGTGGTCTTTAGCTACTAAAATGATTCTAAATGGAAAACAATTCAACCTGAATGTGTCATTGTTTCAAATGAAGGGCACCAGCATTTCCATGTGGGACTATTAAGCCCACTTTCTGAAACAGCAGAAGCGTGCAGGCACAACGCCCAAAAATAGCAGCTCCCCAGAAGGACGAGAAAGGGGTTATCACTTTAACATGTTCGTGCTGGATGGCTGAGTAGCACCAACCATACTTTTTCTTTCATCAAATAATTGGACCTTTTTTTCGGTGTGTGTGTGTGTGTGTGTGTGTCTTTGTGTGCTTCCCCTCCTCTTAGCCACCATTGTGTCCAGCGAGCAGAACCCCGTGATCATCATCGCGGTGGTGGCCGTGGCGGGGACCATCATTCTGGTGTTCATGGTGTTCGGCTTCATCATTGGGAGAAGGTACGCTCTCGCGGGCCCCATTGACTCTCCGCTGCTGTGAGTCTCTGCTCTGTCAATTAGTCTTTCTGTCACTCACGGGCCTCCGTAGCCATGGACTCCACACACACCCATCATCTGTGGCATGCTGTGCTAATGGCTTGTGATGTGTTATTTCCCAGCCCTCTCACTGTGCACAAAAACACCATTTTTGCATGACTCTTTCATTCTGGTTTGCCCTGGGACTGGAGGCGCCATTATCAGGGCAGGGTTGCTTTGAAAAGAATGCTTTCTTGCTTTGCTGGGTCAGTGTAATGACTGCAACATGGTCCCATCCTCCAGTGCCAGATGCAGCATGACTCCTGGCCCTTGGCCCTCCCCCCCTCCAATCACCCATCTCTCCTACTTGTCAATCTCCCCACTTTCAGCTTCCCACTTTCATCCTCACTTCTTTTCCCCCTCTTCTCTTGTGAAGTTGGTCTACACAGATTATTTCATCACTGTGTCGGCCATTTGACTTTGAGAGGCCGAGCATGACAGATGGAAATGCTGATGCATATGTGTATTTTACTCTCTCCCTTGTTCTTGAGCTGTTATTTGATGTATTTATCGTATTGCCCAGGATGCATGGCATAAGACATAGTCGATAAGGCCTAGTAAGACTTGCTTGCTTTCCGAGAGGCCCACCACAGACAATAGAGCGCTGCTGTTGCACGTAGCACCAGTTCACTTCTGTGATGTCCTCTCTCTGTGTGTTCAAAGGCACTGTGGCTACAGCAAGGCTGATCAGGAAGGAGATGAGGAGCTGTACTTCCAATGTGAGTCATTCTCTTACTCAATCCACCACTAGTGCTTCAAAGTCAGCGGCCATTGTAACATGTCTAATTGCTCTTGATATGTTATGACTGTCTCATCAAAGCTCTTAACTCAGTCCAACATCTTTGTGTGTCATTTTAAATGTCAAATTATGGGGCAGTGACAAACCACAGAGCTACAAAGACATGAAAGGGAATCATGTCTTGAGTAGAGAACATTTTAAGAACAGCAGAAAGGTCACCTCAATTCCACAAGGAACACATTGTTGTGTGTTAGATATTTGTCTCGGTCACTGAGGAGTTGAGATGTTCACTAAGAGCACTCTATCCAAGTTCTCCTGTTACAGCAGGATTCGCTGTCGTGTACAGACGCTTGCTCACACATGCTTATGCTTGTACACAGACACACATTCACACGCTCGTAATGATGCCCCAGGAGATGCAGCTGCAGACAGTCTCCCCAGCCCTGCTGTAATGATCGGCGCGGTGGGCCAACTACTGATTCGGAAACAAAGGGTCAGCGTGGCACACACATACACACATGCACACACATACACACTGCTCAGCTCCCAAACCCAGGGCCCGTTCACCACGGTCACCGCCAAAGCCGCTAAGCAGCCTGACAGATGGAGTGCAGGATTGCACAGGTCCTGCCATTTAAAACAGCAGCCCAACCCTAAAACACAAACAAGGCTGCTCGCTGGGGCCTCATAAACAGTGGTGCTCAGTGATATTAAATGACGAAACAGTGCCTAGCCGACAGAAGCCAGATAGTGTATAAATTCGACGTGTAGATCCAATTTGTCTGGGTCAGAAAGCGGGGGGGAGGGCCGTGATAGGATGTCTCCTATCAGATCCACTGACAGCTGGGATGGACGAAGCAATTACAGTTGCGCATGGAGGGAAATATCAGCTGCCATCACGCCTTGCTGGAGCACAATGAGGCGGTGTTTTTGTTAGTGGATCGGCCAACATACTTCTTGAGGGCCCAGAGGATATTAGTCTGTCGCTCTCCCCAGCTCTGTGCATGGAGCTGATTCATAATCTAATTATAGGCTGGTCTTCAGGTCATTTAGCACTTTTTAAATGCTGTTTTTTTTCCTCTTTTCTTTTTCGTCTCTGGCCTTGCTTAATGTGATGTGGTTTTTCACTGCTTACCTCTGATCAAATGGGTTGTGGGATTAACTCTGACAGGTGATCTAATCCCCTGTGTCAGTTGTTTATATCAGTTCCTGAAAGAGATTAGAACATTGTAAAATAGAGTACTTGTCTGGTCTTCTGGACTAATTTTGAATTATTAGATTTTTTTTCAAGAACAAATAGAATTAGGTTATATTTATTTTAATTTCACTCACTCACAGTGTCTCTTGAATATTGACATTACCACCACAGGAATAAATATCTTCAGGAAATATAGAAAATAATATTTGCATTGTACAAGAATTGACCATCATTCTTAATTCTTAAGTCTCTTAAGCCTTAGTGCTAATGGGAATGCTCAGCCAGGCTTTGAGGTGTGCATTTTCTCTCCTGTTATGGGGGGAAATAAATGCTCTTTGCACCTGTATCGGGAAGCCATTTTGACACATATTTTCCATCATCAAACTGCTCAGTAATTCCTTCTGACCACCTGCCCTCTGTAATTGTGCATCTGTCAGGCCCACACAGAACTGCGTGCATATTTAATCGTAACAGTAATCCTCTTAACCTTCTACAGTTAAATTTCCAGGCACCAAAACATACATTGACCCTGAAACCTACGAGGACCCAAACCGGGCTGTCCATCAATTTGCCAAGGAGTTGGACGCGTCGTGCATTAAGATTGAGCGGGTGATTGGAGCAGGTAAGCCTGGCTGTCTCTTGTTGCTCGCGTTGGGCGCGTTTAACCACCCCCAGCGGCCATAGATCACGCTGACAGCCAAATATGTACACCTTCAATGAGAGCGCCGTGTCCCTCCTGTTTATTGATAATGGGTGTGTGAATGTAGGCCAAACACTCACTGTCATTAGTATGACTTCCAGCACTCTGGACACAACACTGGAGCAAACAAAGATGTACCCAGTTTGATAAATTGCTGTCACATTGGCTTTCGAATTGTGCCTGAAGTAGAAATAAGTGTGTGTGTGTGTGTGTGTGTGTGTGTGTGTGTGTGTGTGTGTGTATGTGTATGTATGTGTGTGTGTGTGTGTGAATATATAATGCTCTCACTTGCGATCATGTTTTTTATGTTTGAGTGTGCCATATTACATACCCATTCTGAGTCAAAGTTACTCTACTGTAATTGTTCGGAGGCCTTATTGACTCATCCCAACTCTGCTGTGTTGCCTCATATAGGAGAGTTTGGAGAGGTGTGCAGTGGACGCCTCAAGTTGCCGGGGAAACGTGATGTGCCAGTAGCCATCAAAACCCTGAAGGTGGGCTACACCGAGAAGCAGAGGCGGGACTTCCTGTGCGAGGCCAGCATCATGGGCCAGTTTGACCACCCCAATGTGGTACATCTGGAAGGAGTGGTGACCAGAGGTGGGCAACAGTACAGTGATTGACATTGACATTGTGCGTAAGGCACAGTCCACCCCAATTGAGGAATGCATGAGTGAAAAAACAGAACTTGTTTGTTTGTGTATTTATGTATGTATGCATGTATGTATTTGTTTATTTTTGTAGGAAAGCCAGTGATGATTGTTATTGAATACATGGAAAACGGCTCATTAGATGCCTTCCTCAGGGTGAGTCCTGTTGAGATGTAGTCACATAGATGCAGCACTATACCGTTACAATGATGGAAACTGTCATGTATGCTAATTGATAAATGCCTTTCATTCTGACACATTGAATCCATATGCTGATGTGTGTGCTTGGCTGGTGCAGAAACATGATGGTCAGTTCACCGTCATCCAGCTGGTGGGCATGCTGAGAGGCATTGCAGCTGGAATGAGATACCTCTCTGATATGGGCTACGTCCATCGAGATCTGGCAGCACGCAACATCCTTGTCAACAGCAATCTTGTATGTAAAGTGTCTGACTTCGGCCTGTCAAGAGTGATCGACGACGATCCTGAGGCTGTCTACACAACAGCGGTGAGTCAATTACACCGGCGCTCACATTGCTCTGTTCCCCTCCCCACACCCGTGCTCTCAGAATATTCTAGTAAATGCATGCAAATGAAGGAGGATCAACAAAATATGTGCATGCTTGCCTGACTCCACTCAATATGCGGTGCATGGCGCATCTGTTCAGGTTGTCTGTGGACTGTTAGTTATGCCCCATTCTGTGCTCTAACTCTTTCTAATTGATGTTTTAGGGGAAGATGCAGGATATTATGAATTTGATCTTTACTCCTGCCACTGACCTGCGTTTTACTGAACAGGGTGGGAAAATACCAGTTCGGTGGACAGCAACAGAGGCCATCCAGTACCGTAAATTTACATCCGCTAGTGATGTGTGGAGTTACGGCATTGTTATGTGGGAGGTCATGTCCTATGGGGAGAGACCTTACTGGGACATGTCCAATCAAGATGTAAGTATGAAGCACGTCTCTTCATCATAACACATGCACACATACCAAATTATATCAATTTAATACAGATTTGATTTTCCTAAAGTGCAAGTGTCAAAAATATGGACTGCTATAAAAGTATGATCAGATTCAGAATGCTGGGAACATTTTATCCTTTCTAGCATTTTTGGATTTTTACATTTATTTTAAACTCTACCAGTTGCAGAAATGACTGTAGTTCTGCAGTCATTCTGCACTTGAGCAGGGATTCCTGAAAAGCATGAAACCTGTTCGAAAGAGCAAAGATAGTGTGAAAAACATTTCTCATTGCATTAGGGCTCCCTTTTCTGAGCCACGTGGCTCAGCTGCTGCCCCATCCTGTCTCACTGAATGGACACACATTGTTTTGTCCTGACTTCAGTTGGGACAGATAAGCTTTGTCATTCTACTCATCATGCTGATCACAGCACAGGTAAATTGAAATTCCTGCATGGTGCAGACAGCGTTCTGGAGTCAAATTATTTTAATCCAGCACTATTTGAGAGCACTTGCCTTGTGTATACTGCCCAGTTAGGCTCATTCTTTTGGAAAATTACAGAGGGGCTCACCATACAAACACCCCTTTATCAGTGAGACTAAGCCTAATTTATCCTCTTAGCACTTTGCTACCTGTTGGTCCAGCAACAGCCATCTGATATTAATAAGCTGTGCGAGTGGCGTCTCTAAGTGGGATTATATGACATTCAAAGACTCTGCAGACTTCACTGTCAGAGATTTTTGCTCACTGTCAGGAGGCAAGGAGTTCCACTGGGGATGCAAAAGAGGAGGGATATTTACATTTCCCCTACACTTTCAGTGTTTTGACACTTCTCTCTCCATAGCTCAGTCTTGTTTGAAAAGACATGACAGGCATCACAGATGAAAATGTGCACAAAATAAACAAACTTGAGCCGTCAGGCTCAGAGAGGATTTCTCTACTTCAGAAAAAATGAGCAGCCCTTATTCTTCATTATTCATCCTTTAGTCTTTCCTATAGTTAACTCTGGGTGTTATCAGGGCACACACACACACACACACACACACACACACACACACACACATTAAGCTTGAACAAAACACACAGGCAAGAGCTTTGGTATATATAGTGTTAAGGCTTAGGAAGTCTATTGTTGCTATTTTTGCGATGACTAAACATATTTCATCAGTCATTCAGTTGATAATAACAGCAAGCAGAACTTAGTGCAGGTTGTGGAGTTGTGTAGCGGGCTGGTGGAATCATCTAGGGAAAACTCGGCAAGCCTGCGCTTAATTAACTAGAGAGAGTTCCAGTGCTGTGACAGGTGTGGACAGCCGCTGCTTGCATCTACTTATGCAGCACACAGACACACACACACACACTCTCTCTCTCTCACACACACACACACAGAGTAGTACTGCTGTCTGCATAAGAGTTTCTCATTTGAATATTAGAAGACCTGATCTTCAAGCTCCCAGTCATTTCACTGTAATAAGCTGACAGAGAGCAATCACATCTGGTCCTTTTTTTTGGCCAGAAGTTTGTAATTGGGTTGAAACCACCAAAGAGTTGTGTTCAGTGAGGTTGCTGTTTACAAAGCGCTTGATTAAAGGATGTAATGGTTTTGAGAATGGAGGGATCCTGCTGAAATGGGTGGTAATTTGGTTGTAATGAGCCCTAACAATCTCTCTGCTTTGGGTCTTGAAGGTCATAAAGGCAATAGAGGAGGGCTATCGCCTGCCCGCACCCATGGATTGCCCTCCAGGCCTACATCAGCTAATGCTTGACTGCTGGCAGAAGGACCGGGCAGATCGACCCAAATTCGATCAAATAGTTGGCATCCTTGATAAAATGATTCGCAATCCTAGTACTTTAAAGACTCCAATGGGAACATGTACAAGGTAAGAAGCATTCCTCTATTTTAATGTCATTGTTGCTGTAGTTTTTACATTTAATTTCTGTGATTTTGTTATGGTGCAGACCCATACGAGTCCTCTAGATCTTTTGCTTTTGAGTCTGTGTGGGTGTGTGTGTGTGTGTGTTCCAGTTATTTGTATGTAACTTCATTAGAGAACAATCCTAAGCATCCAGCAACTGATTTATCTCCTGAGGTTTAAAGATGAGAGATAAATGCCAGAGAATCAA
The DNA here is from genome assembly GCA_027481765.1 of Tenualosa thibaudeaui. Taxonomy (NCBI): domain Eukaryota; kingdom Metazoa; phylum Chordata; class Actinopteri; order Clupeiformes; family Clupeidae; genus Tenualosa; species Tenualosa thibaudeaui. The sequence continues at coordinate 22,046,733 of JAIFZK010000001.1, forward strand.
TAGTGGCAAAGCTGCTTCCATGGCTTTCTAGTCAATAGCAGAGCTTTGAAATCAATCTCAGTAATGAGTGCCTAAGACTTTTAAGTTCTGACATTTTTCAGATCAAATCAATTTACGCTCAAAACATTTTTCCCTCATGTGAGATTAAGAACATAAGAGTAGAATGGATTTAAAATCGGAAGGCTTACTGCCATATTTCAGACAGCGATGGTGCCTTTATTTATTTAACAATACTGTGTTCAGAGGAATAAACATGTTTTACATACAAATTAAATTAGATGTCAGTTTTCTCACATAATAAAACCCAGTAGACTCCTGTCACAAGTTGTGCTGTAGCTCACCTGGGTGTCTGTTGCTAATCAATCCATTTAGTTTCGTCTCATTTAAAGGCTTTTGTTTTGATTTGCTTACATGTCATTAAGAGTCTTTCATGCCTACTTCCTGCACAGGCCCATCAGTCCCCTTTTAGATCAGAGCACCCCAGACTTCACTGCTTTCCGCTCGGTGGGAGACTGGTTGGAAGCCATCAAGATGGAGAGATACAAAGACAACTTCACAGCTGCTGGCTACAGCTCTCTAGAATCAGTGGCCAGGATGACGATCGAGTAAGTGGATGTTTTGTAGCTGCCCTTTTAAATCCGACCGTATCCCCACAGCAAAAAGTCTGCCGCCATTAAACGCATGGTTAACTTTCAGATACCTGTCAGGAGGAATTTCATCACCGGCCATTTCTCTGTCTCTCTCTCTCTCTCTAACTCCCCAGCTCCA